>OZ005659.1:77794017-78994017 GCA_963930645.1 Salticus scenicus | reverse complement strand
GTTTTATTTAACTTACTAGCGGATAAATTACAGTTGACATGCGAGTTTCGTAACTGCTGGGCTAGATTAATTTATATATAAGCCTTCAATTTTTCTTGGACGGGCATTACTTATAATTCCTCGAAAAAAAAGAACGTCCATGTAGTGAAGTATGATAAATGTGTTTTTTAAGGGGAAGGATAATTTCAATCCGCCGAATTTCTGATGAAATTCGAAGATCTAAAATTGCTGAAGAAAATGTGATCAAACGTTGAACTGCTGGTTCGATAGGAGAGAAATCTGATGAAAAATCAGAGTTGTTTTACAGAGATCGAAGACTCATAATTCCGCTTACTGTTCTACACAAAACAACTGCTGCTGAATTTGCTCGTAATTTTTAACGAAACGCTGGGGTCCACATTTATGCATGTTTAAAATAATTAATAATATGTTAAAATGAATAAAAAACCTGTAATAATCAATAAGCATTTAATGGGGGAAAGAACGTTTGTGTTAAAGTTGAATAAAGACAGCATTAGATGATAAAATGTTGCATTTTCGAATGAAAAACATTTTATTCTTGATTAACCAAATGGTTTTAACAGTTACTTGCACGATCAGAAGATAGCGAAAGACAGAGCAGATTTTTTAAAGGCAGATATGAATCGGGCATTCTAAAGGTGGATCTATGGAGTTCTGGGTAGCTGTTTCTACTGTAGGCAGAATGGCTTTAGTAATTTTTCCTATTATTATGAGCATCAAGAGAATATCCGCAAATTTTAAACGTGGAATTCTCAGACTTTTGTTAGATTTTAGGGGGTAATAATATTTTTTTCAACAAGACTTACATTTTTGCTCTACTTCTAGAGCAATAGGAAAAAGTTTGAAGAAAAAAACTTCTGTATTATTGCCTTTCCCGTGGCCTAAAAGTTGAAAAAACCTTAAATTATCATATTAGAAAAGTGCATGAAAGTGGAAAGCAATTTTAAATAGTTTAAATATATTCAGAATATCATCTATGCTGTATGAAATGGTACTAAAACTGAATATTTAAAAAAATCTATATATATATATGTATATATATATACTAGAGAGAATGTCTGACTGTTTCACCCTAAAAAGCGACCCCATAAAATATTAATTTAAGAATAACTGAAAAAAAAATACTAAGATTCGAACTGTCCTTATATTTGTGTACACCTGAAAAATCATCTTTCTGACGGTATTTAAAGTTTTTAAGATAGAAAAATGATAAAACTTTTAAATCTAGTCAATTAATGAAATTCAAATTAATAAAAAATATATTTGTTTAAATAATAGTGTTCAGTGTTTAGTTAATATAGAAAAACGGGTGTCCTTATAATTATGAGAACCGGTGTACATTTAGAAAAAAATAAATCTTGATCTACCACAAAATAGACATTATTCATAATGAACCTATTCCCTGGGAAACTTCTTATAAATACCTAGGACTTCACCTAGATTCCAAATTATTATGGCACAAACACATTTCGGAAGTTCTGAATAAAGCTAAATGTGCCATGGCCCCACTTTCCTATCTACTTGCTACCTGTCTATCAAGAACAAATTGTTACTGTACAAATCCATGATCCGTCCTATCTTGACCTACGGGTCCGTTGTGTACGGTTCAGCTTCTAAGTCAGCTCTTGAGAGACTTCAAGTCTTCCAAAATAAACAATTGCGTAAGTATACTAAGGCCTTTTGCTATGTACGAAATGACGTCATTCATAGGGACCTCAAAATTAAATCCATTTATTCGGTTATCAGGAAACTTACGATGAAGTTTCACATGTCTCTCCCTAAAGCTCAGAATCCTGTGTTAAATGCCATCAAGAGATATGACCCTCGAGTAGGCAGGGGACGGAAACGTCCACTGGTCATTCTGTTTACCCATCTCTAAGCGTCGGAGGCGTGATCCCTCTGGGGTCACATAACACAGCATTCTAGCTCTAAATTAGCTTATCCGTAGAAAGAATCTCGATTCTTCTACTTCTGGCGCCCACCCCCCGACGTCTGCAACACTCTGTGCTACTTAACAGTCGCGTTATGTCAACCTTCTGCCAGTCACCTTGCTTTAGGGATTCGTCTTTTTATTGTATATAGCTTTTGTAAAATTTTTTGCACTTAAACTTTAACGTAATCCTTTTCTTTTTTGCGTAATTTTATTGTATCATACTTATTTTGTAAATATTGAATATTTTCCATTTGTTAGTATAAACTGTTAGGCTAAATTTTCAGGAAAACATGCAGATCCCTATCCAGGATTTCTAAAGGTGCCTTTTTCAAGGCAAATATTTGTTAGACAGGCCGAGGGGACTATGGGGCAGGACTGCATGTAATCCACTCAGGTTAACTTTATAAGAAAAGAAAAGGAAAAAACGTATATTTTTTTTTGTTTGGGACAGAGCGGACCTCGGAATTCAATCAAGTACGAGATAGCTTTTGATCTTTCTTTCCCCTTACTTTACGGCCTTCCTCAGTGGCTTGGTTTTTTTTTTTTTTTTTTTTCATCATATCATCATGCCGAGCTCTCAGAGCTCACTTCATTCAAGAAGACCGATTACTTGCTTGACTATGCAACATCTCCTCATGCTTTTACAACGTCAGGTGGAGGTAAGCGGTGGTCTCGATCAATGCAGGTACTCCCTAAGATCCCGTGATGATGATGATGATGACATTATTTATTAAGTTTCACACCGGAAAAAAAAGGACAAAAATGTTAATTAAAAAAAAAAAAAAAAAAAAAAAAAAAAAAAAAATCCAATTCAAAGAACTCTCTATCTTAGCTTATAAATTAAAAGTTTTTTATTGGTTTATATTTATTAAACATCGAATAGTTAAATACATTACTTCATACGAAAAAAAATTAAATAGCTTGAGTCATATGAAACCGAGAATGTTGAATTACAAAAATCTAGATACCAAGATAAAAGAATAATACTAATAATGATAATAATATTAATACCGGTAAAAAAAAAAAGTGTTTATTTGAATTTATATTTAAAAATATATTTATATAATTCTGTTGAGTATATTTTTATTTTATACAGTAAGAACCACATGAAAGATTTACTATAAAGTTTTACATTTAATTTTAGGCGTACAGACCAACAATATATAATATGCAAAAATATGGATAACAAGATTTAAGCTAAAATCTGAGAAGGATATTTAACACTTTCGCGACTGCTGACGAAGATCCACGTCATTGGATATCTGAAACTCCTCCAGTGGGCGTTTCTTTCACAATTTGTGTGTTACTATATTTCTTAAGAATATTCCTTATATTCATATTTTTATAAACAAAATAGTATGAATACAAATACTTTCAGTAGAAAGAGTATAATAATTATGTATATTCATTTGTAAAATAAATATGGATATAGAAAACCTCGTTCTGACATAATGTAGTTTGAATGAATAACGCCCAAAGGCAGAACAGACTATCTAAAAGACAAAAAGATGCGGTCGCGAAAGTGTTTAATATTCAATAAAAAGAAGATACTGTTCAAAATCATTTCTATTTTAAGTAATACGTCACGTCTTTATACGTGACACAAAATTAAAACTTAGATGTCACGTATAAACTTAGCATTGAAATTAATGACACATATTACTTTGTTTTAAATTCTTTTTCCGTAATAAATCTGACGCCAGAAAAGTATTGTTCACTGCGTATCCTCGTCTTACCGCGTTTCTAAATCATGACATTTAACTTGACGTGCACGAATCCTAGAATAGTCAAGTAAAAAAAAAAAAAAAAAAAACGACAACAGGGATAAAACAGAATTTTAGCACTGAGAAACTCGAAAAAGTTATGTAATATTTAAGAACAAAGACTTAACATTTGAGAATCGAGTAAACTCTTTTTTGCAACGGAAGCCACGCCTTTACACAATTTTTCTAAAACTTTACATTATAAAACAAAATTATTTTACATACTACCAATTAAATCATTTAAATTTTGTCTTCAGCGTTCAATGTAGTAAATGCCATTGACATTTATGCATACCAGCGCCACATATAGAGTCATATACGAGTATGCAAACTAGATTTTATAATACTGTTTCCGCAATATAGAGGCGGGGCTTCATTTCTTTTGGAATTCTCCCATTCTCTTGCCTTCATTGCGATAATTTTATAAAAAATAAGCCAATTTGTATATTAAACATCGAAATGTTCCTTAGAAAACAATTAGAATAACATAAAAGTAAATTAAAATAGTTTTTCGTCAAAATGTATGGAGATATTGACTAACAGAGGATACAAATTATAACAATTGACGCCCCTCCTAACAGCAGTAAAAATGAAATATCACTGTAACTCAAAAAATAATGTTAGGAATGAGCTGTAAAGGAAACCCATGTTTTTCATGATGTCCGTTCTATTAGTGCAAAAATTAACGCATGTCAAAATTAATAATTTTTTCAAATATGAATTTACTAATAATTTTCATAATTAAAAAAATGTTTTTTAATCAAAAATATGCTTGGAATATGTTTGTGTCACTTCATTCTAACGCATAAAAAAAAAAAAAAAAACAGAATTTCAATAGACTGATTTTTTGGGAAGATATGAATGAATGTTTGTCACATTCACACATCTGCCAACCTAATCCGGCAAATTGTTAGTACCGCCCATTTTTCTACACCACTTAATTTTTAGAGTTATTCTCTTCAAATATATTTACGATGAATTAAGAAAACAAATACTCTAAAAATTAAGTGGTGTAGAAAAATGGGCGGTACTAACAATTCGCCGGATTAGGTTGGCAGGTCTGCATTCATTTAACATCAGCGTCCCCAAACTTTGACAGCTTAAAACTCCATGAAAAATTGAGCAAAATATATAAACTATACCATTTTCCGCGATGATTTGATCCAAAGAATTCAAATAAATTATAAAAAATGGGTGTTATTATTGAAAAAAATGAATTTGATGCCGGTGTTAATATGTAGTCGACCCTCTAAGCGAAATGTAACTATACCATTGTAAACTAGACGTTATTACAAATCGATTGGTACCATCCACATGTTTCTACGACAATTTGTGGCGAAATTAGGTGTGGGGGTGGCGTTTTTTTTTTTTTTTTTTTTTTTTTTTTTGGTGTCTGTACGAAACTTTACTGTACAATCTATTTTTTCGAACTTTTTGAATTAACCCCTAATAAATCTTTTTATTGGCGTTAATTGCATAACTGTAAACCTTATAACAAATAACAAGGACATTTCTGAATCTTTTTGCATTTGTCAACTCGAGTATAATATGAAAGTTTGGTAACATTACTTACAGAGTAATACGTTGGTGTATGTCTTTGAAGCACTGTTCTTTACTATTTCAATAATTTCATTTAAAAAATATGTATAATTCTCAATATCATACGGGTCATCTAATGTCTCCAGTTTTTTCTACTCTTTTAAATGTGTGTTATCTAATACATTTGCGTAGAAAGATATTTTTACGAAATAATTACCGAATGGATGTAAGTTAATTGCCTTTTACAATATGGAAACTCCCTGGACCTTTTTTAAAAATCTTACTATTTTAATTTTTTTTTCTATAATATAAAACAAAAGTATTATTAATCACATAAAATTTCATCATCAAGAATGATATAAAATAATGTTATTTGTAAAGGAGTCGTACTCTCCGCCATTTTTCAGGACACTTTCAGAGATAAGAAATTACCTCCTTTTTTGCCACCACTAATTTCATGCAGAAATACGTCTGGTATATTTATAGTAATGTGGCATGGTTACACGGGGTAGAAATTTTTTTTATAAAAATAGTGATAGCAATAAATTTGAAAATTTCTCATTTATGAGTGCGTCGAGAAAAAGGTGCAGAGAGTTACGGCCCCTTAATTTGTACCCTTTAACAAATTTATGAATTAATTTATGTGTTAGTGAAAGTAAACAGTTTATAAAAGTATTTTTAATTATTGTTATTAAAATTTTCCAAGCAAAGATTTTTATATTTTAATTTATGTTACTGATAAATCTTTAATCATATTTATTAACTTGATATTTTTTTATTACAGGTAAGTCTTGTGATACTAGACTCGAAAGAATTTGTAATCTGGTAAGATATGTTAATTTATATATTTTATAAAGAAAAGATACAAAATTTTTACTTAGAAATATTAGTGTCAGCACTTTTTTTAAAAATTAGAATTGCATAATTGAAAATGTAAAAGCTATATGCATATATATATATATATATATATATATACAGGGTGGTCATAATTAAAGAGACGGCGCTTACATTGCTCTGTATCGCGATCTAATTGTAAGAATAGCGTCAAACATTTTAGGAGTGTTAAACAAGATGGGGGACGAAGAATTCCACAAAAAAAGAAAAAAAAAAAGTTCCAAAATTTATTGCTAGGGGATGTTGGATTATGGCGATGTTTTTCAAAGTAAAGCTTTTGTCGCAATTTATAATTTAAAACTGATGATTGTAAACTTTTTTTAAAGCAGTGTTTTATCCCCATTTATTAATTTGAAATAGTATACACCGCACTATTTTCTTCACATTTTCCCATTTTTTAAAACTCTATTTTCTATTACAGGCGAGACGCATTAATCCTGGACGATATATGCAACGCCCCCTCAACCCATCAGTGTTCAATGTCTTTTCTAGTCAATTTTGTCCCTTTATTACTTCCGGTGTGAGCCTTTTTTTTTTTTTTTTTTTTTTTTTTAACACACTTGACATTGTGAGGTTTTTTGTTTTTCTTCCCATGCTATTTCTATGGGGTTTTTTTAGCTTTTTTTCCCCCTCTTTTTCTACATTCTAGAGTGCCATTCTAGTGATTTTTAGACCTTTTTTTTTTCTTCCCGGGAAAAAATCGTTCCCCGTCTTGGTGAATGTTCCAACAAACTTTGGTGCCTTTCTTGCAGTTAGATCGTCCTACAGAACACCATAAGGATTGTCTGTTTAATTATGGCATTACATATATGTAATTCATGTAATGCCGAATGTATGTACAGTCGGGGAAAAAAATCGCAACACTCGCTGTACTTTCGCTGTTAATTGACGCAGAAAAATCTAATAAACACCATTCTTCAGGAAAGTAAGTGCACTTTTTGAAAATGATGTCAATTTTTGAGTAAAGGGTCATCTACATATTGAAATGAGCGCAAACTTTTTTTTTTTCAACAGCAACACCCAATTTTGACTTTATAATTGAATTCCTGGGAGTCTGGTAGTGCGAAGAAGTATACAGTTTGTATACTTTACTCTACTAGTCATAGAGTTATAAAAAAAAAATGTGTTAGGGGTTTGTCTGCAAATCTAAAAAAATTAAATTAAAATTATACAAAAATAGACAAAATTTTCTTTTTCACGCCGGAATTTTTTAAAGAAAATACTATTATAAATATAAGTTCTAATACAACCTTTTTAGCATTTCGGCGATTCCTGATTTCAAATTTTAAAATCCGTATATACCTATATAAATCGTTAGAGAATACATTTCAAATTGGTCAGGCAGCGCTCTTTTAAAAACGTGCCATATTTTACAGTTCAAAATAGTCATCGTGGCTATGCGATACAGTATTAAATTTAGAGCAACATTGTCATTTGTATATCTAAATTCGAAACTAATTTACCATGCACTACTATTTATTTAACTTTAATAAATAATTAATTAAAAATTATATATTGATTTTTTATATAAAATTATGAATTTTTTATTCATGTTACAATATTTATTATTAATATATTGTTTATATTTATTTATCAGAATTTATTTTTGAAAGATATTATGATTTATCAATTCCTTCCATAATTCTATTAAAATTATTAATTTATACTATGTCATTTTTAGTATTCTATACACGTTTGTTTAATTGTTCATGTATAACTTAAATCATGTTACAATTAATCAATCATGTTACAATGCTATGCTAATTCAATAGTTTTTCTTTTTGTGTGTGTGTGTGTGTTTGTTTCTTTTACAAAAATCTAGAATTAATCACTTTGTATTAACAGTTTGATTGCATTTATGCTTGCAAATATTTTGAATTTTTAACCTCTTGAATTGCAATTTATTTTCTGTCAGCACTGCTCATGCAGACAATTTAATTTTCTTAGTTTTAAGAGGAGGGATTGATATAGAAACTTACGGTTTTGTTGCTCAAATATTTTGTTATTATTAAAAATAACACTTGTTTCACATATTTATTGTTTCACACATCACGAGTGCATCTCGTCATGATCAGTTTGCTCAAGAAAGATCATGATGGGCTGGACTCGTCATTTCAGTTCAAGAGGTTAAACGGATTTGTCAGCCAGACATGGCAACATTTTAATTTATTCCGGAGCACTGTTTGTTCCCGCGCTTTATTCCACACATCTCATCAGAGCCTGATTAAGGGGGAAGCACACGTTATTTATACTTACACCATTATTTTTTAGCAAATACTTTCCTCCTATAATAAACAGAAAATTCTCATTAAAATTATTTTAAAAGAATTCTGGTGTCTAATAACGGTGAGTAAATTGGATTGTTTTACACCGTTCATTTTTTATAAAAAATATTTCCTCGTCAAAGCGTAGAATTTCTATGACATGAAGTAAAAATAATTGTAAAAATATTCCGGTGACAGCGGAGATAATGTGTGCTTCCCCCTTAATCAGGCTCTGCATCTCATCAGGGGTACTAGAGTTTCTATCTAAAAATAAAAAAACTCTCACCAGTACTCTTTATTAATAATTTCCAGAATATTCAATCGCAATAAATTATTCCATAAGTATAATATAAATTATTTATAAAAATATTCTGATGTAAGTGTTCCGTCTTCAGATGGAAACTCTGGCACTCCTGCATCTCATCCATTTCAGGTGTGTTCGGGTATATTATAACCCAACTAATTGGAATTTTCAATTCCAAAAACGCATTCTGGGAATTTATTTCAAACTTTTACTCTAATAATATCACAGTTTCCAACATTTTAATTTATTCCGGAGCATTTTTAGCCCACCTTTATTTCGACCACTTTATGTATAGAATTATTTTTTCTCAATATATAACTACCATAAAATAAGAAGAAACTACTTTTAAAATAAAAGTGGTATGGAATAAATGCAGAGCTAAAAATGCTCCGGAATAAATTAAAATTTTGGCAAATCTGATAATACAGAGAAATAAAATAATTTCTTTCTTTTGCTTTAGACTTCTTTGTAAATTCTCGTGGTAGTTTCTTTAAATAGAGCGAAATTCCCTTGTCCCTGGAAGGGTTATTTTTAGTTCGATTTCCTTCAATATATAATTACGAATTGTTAGGGAGAAAATTACTCTTCAAGGTAAGTGCTGTAAGAAAGGCAGAGCCTGATTAAGGGGGAAGCACACATTATTTATACTTACACCGTTATTTTTTAACAAATACTTTCCTCCTATAATAAACACAAAATTCTCATTAAAAATTATTTTAAAAGAATTCTGGTGCCTAATAACGGTGAGTAAATCGGATTGTTTTACACTATTCATTTTTTATAAAAAATATTTCCTCGTCAAAGCGTGGAATTTCTATGACATGAAGTAAAAAATAATTATAAAAATATTCCGGAGGGAGCGGAGATAATGTGTGCTTCCCCCTTAATCAGGCTCTGGGGAAAGGCCGGATATTATTCGGGAGTAATTTAAAATGTTGGCATGTATGTATTACTATATGCTATGTAGTTATTTTACAGAAATTTAACACATTTCAATTCTACAATTAAGTACAGAGATAACTGTTGTATAAATTTCTGGTAAAAAGTTCCCCGCTTAAATCGGGAGAATTGGCAACAATCATATTGCATTAATACCATATTAATTTTTTTCTGCTGAAGATATTTATCTATTTATTTTTTACGTTCATATTTTAAATGCATATACTTGATGTTGTGGCTGTTCCTTGCAAATGAATTTAATTAGTATTCACAGCATGTTATTAAAAATATATATACTTATCTTATTTAAAGATGTACAATAGCTAGTAAATAAAAAGTTTCGAGGAGGGTTATATACTAAAGCTATACCTCTCTTTTTTTCTCAGTGTTCAACTCAGAGCCTGATTGGGGGAAGCACACATTATCTCCGCTCTCACCGGAATATTTTTACAATTATTTTTTACTTCATGTCATAGAAATTCCACGCTTTGACGAGGAAATATTTTTTATAAAAAATGAACGGTGTAAAACAATCCAATTCACTCACCGTTATTAGACACCAGAATTCTTTTAAAATAATTTTTAATGAGAATTTTCTGTTTATTATAGGTGGAAATTATTTGTTAAAAAATAATGGTGTAAGTATAAATAATGTGTGCTTCCCCCTTAATCAGGCTCTGGTTCAACTGCAACGAAAATATATTAGTTTTTTTCTAATTGCATTTTCGTCAAATGCTGAATATATGACGTTATTTGAATCCGGTTCCGATAACTTAATATATATGCGTTATAAAATAGAAAAAAAAATATTGTATTTTAAAACAGTGTTAGTAGCCCCACTTGGCGAAACTTGAAATTTGGTGCCGAAGTTGCTCGCACTTTCTTTTACAATTATCGCGTTAATGGTAATTACTTGTTATGAATGTCTTTTTTTTTTTTTTTTTTTTTTAAATGAATCCGGTAAACCTGTGCAAAAGTTTATATTTTCGGCTCTGTTTTTTTTCCCATTTAATACAATTATCCAGACATAAGTACAATTCATACAAATTATCATAAAGCATTTTTTTTTTCTAGGCAATACATGTGACTGTTGTTTTGCAATTTAAATAACTAAATTTAGCAGTTATAAGCACTTTCCAAAAATAATTACTTAAAAAGTACGAAATAATAAAATTGAAAAGAAAAATCTTTCTTGTGAATCACCATTGTTTTCGATAAAATATGTTTTATAGACAAAACAATCTTATTTTTAGAGGGAAACATAATTTAAAAAAAAAAAAACTCCCAAAAGTAAGGAAAGATATCGTCTGCGTAAGAGAACACAAAATTTACAGTAAAAAACAAAACAACGAATAAAAGTTGAGTTTTCGGTCAAATATTGTCATTTCAAAATATTTAAATACTTTTTTTCTAAATACTTTTTTTTTTTTTTTACTAATTTTTAATTGGTCAATGACGCGTTTTTGCGCATATCTGTAAATCTAATTAAAATTTAAAATGTTCGATGGATATAATTTACGTTGGGTACAGACAAAAACTTCAGCTTTGCGTCGCTGATTCCATCCAGCCGTTTTCACGTGATATCCGGTCGAATATAAAACGTTCCATGCACGTCCACTCCTTCCGTGCACAGAGAGAAAATATACTGAAACCATGTTCCCCCTAATCAACAAAACGTAAAGGTAAGCAATGTTTTTCTCAAGGCTTCCTATATAATACAGGCTACCTATTCGCCGAATCTCCCTTGTGCGCGAAGAACTGCTATAGATGGCGCTACCAGCCAGGTCTTTTAGGCATATTATTTACAAAATATCCCTACTTTAGGGAAATTTGTGAAAAAAAAAGTGTTAAATTAGCTTAATTCATGCAGAATTATATGAAATTTCTTACAAAACAACCACACATAAGTCCCTACGAATTCAAACTCCGTTGCTACATCCTGAAAATATTGCTAAAAGTCCTTACACTTAGGGATAAATTCTTATAGTTGGCAACACTGTAAGGATTTGTGAGTCTCTTTTTAAAAGAATTTTATATTTTATTTTATGTTTTAATCTCTCTTTTTTTCTATAATTTTGAAAGATTAGATGATTATCGTGGGAGGTAAACTATTTTTTTTTTACGCTATACTTATATAGTATTTAAAAAACAGCTTTTACAATTTTGTCTACAATACCATGTTATCCAATGAGCGTTCAACAGATTCCATAACACATACTATGCGCCATCTAGTGAGGAACACATTTTCAAGGGCGGATAGTTTCTCCCATAGAAGATCGCCGGAATGGGAAGTCTGATATTATATAGGGAGTCTTGGTTTTTCTATTCAAAGTGTTTTACTGTCAAAAGCCTTATGACGTAAGCGCAAGCGTTCCTTAACATTGTCTCTAAATCTAATCAAAATTCATAAATGGTCGATAGATATCATTTTAAACTGCAAATAGGCCTAAATTTCTGCAAAGTGTCGTTCTCACGTGATACCTGGAAAAAAAAATCGCCTTCCAGACATGCAAGCCTAACAACCCCCCCCCCCTCCCCCTCACACACACACACACAGAGAGAGAGAAATTTTTCTGAAGTAATTCTTGTCTTTCACGATGTGTGAAACGCGAAGATATCGCAAAATTTTTTGATTCTGAAAAATTTACATTCAAAAGTCGTGTTTTATTAATATAGATACATATCATACTTCGTCGTATTAAATTGGATCAAGAATAAGTTTATTCTCTCACAAAATTTCTTTAATATTTTTTGATGAAAAATAGGTTTATTCAACATTGTGTTACATTTATTTAAAAAAAAAGAAAAAAAAAATGTTGTGTGTTCTTAACAATATAATAATATTTATTCCTGTTCTCAAAAAACGCATCTGTGAAAAGTTTTTGATTTCTCATTTTGTGCAAATAATATTGTTATCTGAAGAACATAAACTTAAAACCTTACTAAAAATCATATTCTCCAGCAACACACAATTAATAAAATATGTGAGATATACGATTTTTTTTTTTTTTTTAAGTTTTGAAAATATTGCAAGATCAACCCCTTGACGGCTTATTTATTCGCGAGTGGCTAGAGTTTCCGTCTCAAAAAGGAGCACTGACACCAGTATTCTTTATCAATAATTTCTATCACAGTAAATTAATGCGCAAATATGACAGGAATTATTGATAATCTTATACTATTAAGTGAGCAATATTTGTATATTTCACTGTTCTCGAAAACGGTAGCTCGGACAGTCACGAGATTTAACACAAAGGTGCCCCCCGAAGGGTCATTGTGCAGATCGAAGTCAGAATTTCGAATTTTTGATTAGTTTTTTCTTAATTAATTAAAATGTGAAAATAATAACCTTCTAATTTCTGATAAATAAGCCATTTAAATTTTAACATTTTATCCATAATTTAATTGTTGGCATTTTTTTTTTCGACAAAATAATAATAATAATAAAAAAAAAAAAAAAAGAAAAAACGTACATTTATTTAAAACGAGGAAAATAAATCAGAAAGATTAGAAAATAAATTAGAAATATCAGTCGCATCGTTAAAAATAAGATACCTAATGAAAGGAAAAATTTTGTAAATCCGATGCATTAAACAGCTTATCAATCGGATGATTAGTTTTTTCTTAATTAATTAAAATGTGAAAATAATAACCTTCTAATTTCTGATAAAAAAGCCATTTAAATTTTAACATTTTATCCATAATTTAATTGTTGCCAATTTTTTTTCGACAAAATAATAATAAAAAAAAAAAAAAAAAAAAAAAAAAAAAACATGCATTTATTTAAAATGAGGAAAATAAATCAGAAAGATTAGAAAATAAATTAGAAATATCAGTCGCATCGTTACAAATAAAATACCAAATGAAAGGGAAAATTTTTGTAAATCCGATGCATTAAACAGCTTATCAATCGGACAATTAGATCTTTTAAAATTAACTAAAGTATGAATTTTAGGTGGCAACAGCAGAAGATTGTATGGAAACCGTTAGGAGAAAAAAAAATGAAAAATATGCATTAAGTCACATTAAGGTCACATTAAGTCACGTGATTTTTAAGTGGGATTAAAAATTGCAGTTTTCAAATTCTTTTAAATTTTCTCTCACGAACACAAAAATATAATATACAGCCTGTACTCCACAAGACCAACTTGCATTTCAAATTTCATCAATTATTTTGGTTAATAAACTAAAGTTATTATTATTTTTTTTTTCAAATTAAGTTTTATTCTATCTTCGAAAGGATTTATGTGATCATAGATATATGTAATAATATATATAGATCTATCATCCCCATATTATCGTGCAAAGATTTTTGATGCCGAAAAAAAAGCTTTGGAATCAGCCATTAAGTGGTATTGAAGAAAAAAAGGAAAAAAAGAAGAATGAATTTGAAACTATATTTGGAGCTCTTCATTCACCTTTAGTAAATAAATTATTCATGAATTTTATTTGCTAAAACATTCGTGTGTATTCCCGTGTGTATTCACTCGGGGAAAGACTGCCATATTTTGGTAAAATCGCCGTCTTTTCCCGAGTGAAAAGGAATCACTTTTTTCTCCCCAATGATCAATCTATATATTATTACTATATGTATGTGATACGATACATTAATAATTTGGGTTTTTAAAGTTTTTTTAAATAGATTATTTAAACTCTATAAACCATATTTTTATTTTATCAGTTTCATTAACAGATCCTGCTGGGCGATTTTTTAAATTTTGGTGTTGAAGTACACCGAACGTTTTTCGACAAGAAGTTTAATATAGCAACAGCCATTTTAAACTAAGTAGCGCATCAAATATATAAAAACATAAATGATTTATTTTTACACAAAATTTACAGAACAAATGCAGTTTTAAAGATAGGACATTTATTTCAATAAGCACTATTTTAAACCTAAAAACCATTAAAAATATAAGCCATTAAAAATAAACCATTAAAAATAACCTTAAAAATATAAAGGATTCTTATGTTTAAACAAAAAAGAGTCTGATAAAATTATTAGCAAAATAGTCTTCCCCTTTTCATACATAAAAAAAAAAGTCCACCGCTAATATGGCGACAAAAATTCAAAAGCCGCCAATGGAGCGACATAATAAAGTTGTGTAACACGATAATGTTTACCTATTTATTTATTTTTATATATAATAATCACTATGCTAATTTATCATACAAACAAATGAGCCTCTGTGTGTTACTGCACTTGCACGCTGTCGAACAGAAATATTTGAAAAATTCAAATTAATATTTAAATAAATAAATAAAAATATGTTTAATGGGAAATATATATAACCATAAAAAGATTAGTTGTCTAAAATACGGCAGAAATAGCGCTCATAGCATATTGTTACAAGGGATTAAGTCTTATTGTTACAATGGATTAAGTCTAAAATGGTGACAAAAATTCAAAAGCCGCCAAAGAGAACTATATTAAGGCTGTACTATCAGGTTTACAACCCATG
Source organism: Salticus scenicus (assembly GCA_963930645.1). Taxonomy (NCBI): domain Eukaryota; kingdom Metazoa; phylum Arthropoda; class Arachnida; order Araneae; family Salticidae; genus Salticus; species Salticus scenicus. Next base: position 78,978,898 of record OZ005659.1, on the reverse strand, counting down.
TATTATATATAAACACAAAAAAATAATTGTCTCATGCGACAGACGTAGCCGGTCACAGCATATTGTAATATTTGTCCTGAAATTGCTGTCATTTAATGGTTGAATGGATAAACAAAATAAACATATGAAATAACGTAAAAGCAAATATTATGTTGTCTAAACCCAGTTACATTTGAGTCCAGTCCGAGTTACATGTGAACAACACGTATAGTGTTGTTCACATGTAACTGGGATTCAAATATAAAAGGGAAACTCCAATTTTTTCGATACTAACTATTTTGAAACTGTTATATAATAAGCACCTAAATGGAAGCTCATTGGTAAACTATTGTCGCAGGTAATAGGGATAAGCGCCCGAGTTGCAGTGGATGACCAAATCGCTGCTGAATGCAGCAGGGACCTGGAGCGAGCTTTTGAACAATTTCAGTAATTTATTTTATTTTATTTTTATAAAGCTATATAGAAAAGAGTTTCCTTTAACCATTTGCGGCGCAAGACAATTCGGATCATTTAAATTATACTTCCACCGGAATTCATGAACTAAATTAAACTAAAAGAAATTTTAAATTTTAAGGTTAAAAAAAACGGCCTTTTCTGATATGTTATAAACGTAAATTTTTGCTAAAAAATTTCCGGGATGAATTTTTGCAGCTGGATCCTAAATTTAGCGTCCTCGCAGCGAGGACACCGCGCGTTAAGGGGTTAAATTTAGTGGCCAGCGAAGCGGGCAAAGCCTGCTAGTTAATACTGGTGTCAGTATTCAGTCTTCTGACGGAAACCCTTGTTCAGGGATGGAACACGGGCGCAGAATTCCGAACATTATTAATAAAAGAAAACTTTCTACTTCTTAAATCAACGATATTATATAATAGTTAGAGAAATTTCTTTAACAAATACCGGTATGAATTCTGCGCCCGTGTTCTATCCCTGCTTGTTTGTTCGCTATTCCGAGCTGAGGTGGGGATAAGCCGGGAAGGAATTAAACGAATATCCAATGAGACAGAAATGAAAATATCAATTTTAAAGGAGAAGAGGGAGACTTGATTCCATTTTTGTTTGGGTTCATAATTTTGTTCGTTTTCAGTTTACATTCTCCATTCAAACTACAATAAATATTAAATTTATTTGACTTTCAAATCTCATTCACAAAATTTATTAATATTTCGAAAGGTTGGTGATAATATAAGAAATGCGAAGAATGGGAAAAGTGGAAAATAAATTCTAGTTATGGCAAATTTGACCACTTGACGTGGGTGACATCATTCCTCATTAGAAAGTCTCCCATATGCTTAGTATTTTAAATAATAAGCCATGGTCTGAAAGTATTTGGTTACCAGGGCTGCCAACCTCTTCCGGAGGATCGATAATACCGCCACAGGTGTGGAAAAACACCTGTCTGTTTCAGAGTATTTTTCTTCTTAATTCATCGCAAATACATTTGAAGAGAATTACTCTAAAACTTATGTGGCAGGTTTTTACAATTTGAGACCGTCTTACTTCACGAATCTCCTCCTTTTTAGGCCATTTAAAGGCCTTATCGTCCTTCTTCTTCATACATTTTACTAGAAATCCCTCCACTGTTTGTTTTCTTAATTTGGTCACGATAACAATGAAGATTTTGTTTTTCTCTGACTCAAAATTTACAACTGAATCCATATCTGATAATTTAAATTATTTATGAACCTCAAATTTGCATTTTCCATCGATTTGTGGCATTGTCAGTCTCCATATCCTCTGGTATGTCATATTCAGGATCAGATAATAGAGGAGCGTCATCTTCTTCTGATGAATTTATAATTTTTCAAGTTCTGTTAGGATTTTCTTTAGTTTCAACCTTTGTTTTTCTGATTCCTACGCTAGGCTCTTTTTCTTTCTTCTTTTTTTCTTTGTTCATAAATTCTTATTCGATAGCTAGCTTTTCTGAAATATCAGTTAATGCGCTTGTTTGAACTCATTTCATGCTTCGTCTACCATTCATTTTTTAGTGTAACTTTAGAGTGAAACCTGATAATTTATGTGATAGTAAGAATTGTAAATGATGTAAAAAGCTGAATAAAATCCTGCAGAAACATTGATTGAATGCTACTTTCATCAGAATGTTGTAAAAAAATGTTATGAGCTTTCCTTTGTCCAAGTTTCTGTTCCAAGTTTCTACGAGCATTCGTTTTTTCTATAAAATGCATTTCCTTAAAAAAGAAGGAGAATTAATATCTATAGACAGGTAATACTTATGAATATAACTTACGATACTTGATCATCCACACTACGGAAGATTTGATCCCTGGGATCTGTTCTCCCGTAGTAAGAGCGATCAAGTATCACTAGGGATAGAAATGTCTTTATTTTTTCATTTAGTACTTACACCGTAACTAAAATCACGTATTCATATTTTGTTATTAACTCATAATAATGTGCGCTAGTCAAATAAAAAAAAAAGGAAAGCATTCAGTTTTCTATGTCCAAAATGCAGATGTTTATCTTTAAATGCTAGTTGAAAAAACAAAGTGTGAATTAGAAAGAAACTGTTCACGGAAATTTACTTCTGCATGTTTTGATTTTCACGAAATGAATAAAAGCTGACAATTATTTAACATGGCAGCCATAAAGTGTTGCCAATTTCACTATTCAATTTTTTAAAAATTGCATGATATCAATGGGGAAACAAGTACATCCAGTCTCCCCTATGTCTAAATTATTTCATTTGTGTTTTTCTATCTATCTATAACTATATATATATATGTTTCGTTCATTTAATCATTCGTAACATAAGTACATTTTAAACAGATTTGCACAAATGATCATTATAAATGTCACATAATGTAATTACGGTATTAATAATAGTAAAATGAAAAATATAATTTTATATTTTATATAATATAGTATTTCTTTTTATAAAAAAAAATATTATATTGAATATAATATATATTTTTATAAAACAAAAAAAATCCTGCAATATTTTTTTATGAAACTATGAGAAGATACGTTTCGAATTAATTGATCTTTGAATATCTGAATTATGTCTTTCAACGAATGACTATCAATTCCAGTGACGATGTTAACATCGAACGACATTTAACCATTCAGAATTCACATCTCTCTCCAAATTTTAGATTGGACGTCTTGAATAATGACATTTATATCTTGCTTCACTGTTTGTACATTGAAATTAGATAGCGGCATTAAATTTGAATTTTAGGTATGTTATCTAGTCGACGATTACTTTTCTTTATACTTCTTTTGCATTTAGAATGAGAATATACAAACGAAGATAAATCATATGCATTTCATTCTTATTAACGAAATGCATTCTTGTTAACAACATTTTATAAAAAAAAAAAATTGTGACAATTTTTTTTTTAACTTGATTAATTACAAAGTATTATCTATTAATTTATTGTAGTAATTTATTAAATGGTACTGCATTCAACGTGCGAAACACAATATATCAAAATTATCAAAGCATACGAATACAGGGTGTCCCCAAACGTCATTTTAACTCTTTAAGAATTGGACGTTTGGGGCTACTGTGTAAATCGGCCTACTACTAACTCCGCTTACTGTGTAAATTTTTAAATCTTGCATGCTTCATTATTTCGCAAAACCATACAGAAAATTAGTATTATTGCAATCACTGCAGTAAAATACATCCATAGAAACAGTATTTATTTATTCATGTAAAAATTAGCATATACAAAAATTTTTATAAGAAAAATACAACATTGGAGAGCCCAGTCCACATCCACTCAAAATCACACGGTTATTAAAAGGTTAAAATGATGTTTGGAGACATGGGTTTCCATACAATTCTGTTTCTTTGTGATGTTTTTTACCTCCCCTCTAAGTTTGTCTCATGACCTCTGAAACACTGCGTATATATATATATATATATATATATATATATATATATATACAGGGTGTCCCAAACTACCGGGACAAAATTTAATAGGAGATAAGGCATATCATAAGAATTCAAAATTGCATAGGAATCCATGTCCGCAAATGTTATCGTCAGCATATTAAACAGGATATTTTGGGGGTATTTTTTAACAGACGTGGACGTGGATTTTAAATTTCGAATTTTATTATTATTATTATTATTATTATTATTATTATTATTTGTGTGTGTGCAAATGGCACCATAAAAGGTATACTGAGTAATAATGTTTCTTATCGAGGTACTTAAAGTATTGATTGTATTAATGCGAATATTTTGTATGCATATTTGCCAATATGATCCAGAAGACTGTTTCGCACTTTTTACCACAGTTTCCGCCCGTTTTTTCACTCCTGACTTTTTTTTTACAATATTTTTCTTTTTAACACTTTCGCGAACGCACGTTTTTACCCTTTTCATTGTATGTCCCGCCTGTGAAAGTTATTTTTTCAAGCTACGGTATTTCAGAATAAGGTTTACTATATCTATATTTGTATTACATATGAATATACCTAATAATTATACTCTATTTAATGAAAGTATTTTTATCCATATTATTTTAATTGTACAAATATGAATATAGAAAATATTCTTATGAATTACAGCAACATACAAATTGCAACAGAAATGCCAAGTGGATAATCAGATTTTGAAATGACGTGAATCTACGTCAGCGGTCACGAAAGTGATAACCTTTTCAGGGACAATGTAATTACTTTCATTTAATATCAAGTGTCATGAGAATTTGAGAACAGAATTAGATGATGAGAAATAAATAAATTTTTTCGGCTAAGTCAAAAAGGTAAAAATTTATGAAAAATTTCCGGGGTGAATTTTCGAAATTGGGAATTAAATTAGGTGGTATAAAATATATACTTCCGCCCCGAAAGGGTTATTTCATCGAAAATAGTTTTGAAGAGAATTAGTCTGAATATTAAGTTGGTAACTCTGTGTATGATTTATGAAATGATGGATTCTGCACGATTTTAAAATTTAGAAGGTAGGCGCAGCTACAAATAACAAAAAAGCTAGATCAGTTGACAGTACTTATATATGGTGGTGCGAGTTAAAAATCACCACATTTTTATCTGCTCCTTAATGGTTTAATATAATGTTTGTGGTCGTTGCAGAGGCTGATTAAGGGGGAAGCAGACATTATCTCCGCTCTCACCGGAATATTTTTACAATTATTTTTTACTTCATGTCATAGAAATTCCACGCTTTGACGAGAAAATATTTTTTATAAAAAATGAACGGTGTAAAACAATCCAATTTACTCACCGTTATTAGACACCAGAATTCTTTTAAAATAATTTTTAATGAGAATTTTGTGTTTATTATAGGAGGAAAGTATTTGTTAAAAAATAACGGTGTAAGTTGTGTGCTTCCCCCTAATTCAGGCTCTGGGTCGTTGGTTGCTATGCAGTCCTCATTCTCTCACATCACCTTAAAGATTGTAGTTCCAGGTTTGTACTGTCCTCATCTGTTAAAAATTACTCTAAAGCATCCGGTTGTTAAAGGGTTAAGATTACATTTGCGGACTTGTGCGTCAGCGGTTGCGAAGGTGTTAAGATGACATTTGTGGTCATGGGTTCCTATGCAATTCTGAATCCTTATGATGAGCCTTATCTCCACACAAAGTTTGTCGCTGTAGTCACCCTGTATATACAACGTAAAATAAATTTTTGTATTCAAATATTCCGCACAACATTATTACATATAAGATTTTTTACATTTTCAAGTAAATATTTTTTAATTTAAATAATACATTTCATTTTTATTTTTTAAAACAACATCACAGGAAGTTTTTAAAGTATGGAGGCTTGAATACGTATAATGATTAATCCCTTTCCATCAGTACGAACATAGTGTTTTTACAATTTGATTTAAATTAATTCCTTATAAATACTTATCCATGAAAATACTAAATGAATTTCTTTTTATTTAAACTTAAAAATAAAATAAAAATAAAATAAAAATAAAAATAAAAATAAAAATATTTTGTCAACTAAATGTTTGTATTCAATATATTTCTTAGAATTCAGTGTTGTATAATAACTTTAGATTCAAAAGTAAATATTTTTAAACTAAAATAATAAATTTCAGTTTATATTTTTGAAGAAAGCACCACTAAAATATTAGAAAGACAGGTTTCAATGTGTATATAATGATGAATCCCCTTTCATGAACACGGGAATGGTGTTTTTAAAAATTTGATTTAAATTGAGCTCTTTTAAATTTTTGTGCATTTAGGTGCAAAATAAATTCATCTTTCATATAAACTTAAAAGAAAATATTTTGTATATTCAATGTATTCCACACAATACTGGAATCATTTCCATTTAATTCTTAAGGCTCAATGCCGAATATTCAATTAATCTCCATCAAAGGCACAAGGAATGTTGTCTAGGTAAGATTTAATTCAAAATGCCCCACGCATGCAAATTTTCGATTTAAAGCCATGACTAATGAAATCTTCACATTGTATTCCTGCTTAGAAATGTTGAAATTATCCTGAATTTGTATTCAGGATAACCAGCAAGAATGGAGCTAAATGACACAGTTTTTGATGCAAAAAGAAATAAAATATTTAAAATAGATATGGAAAAGGATGGAAACATATTACATGAAAGGCTTTATAAAAGTTGAGTCAAATTAGCAAAATAAATAGAATAAAATCCGTGTGAATATGATTAATTGCACGCATAAAATTTAGAACAGTTTTATTTGTTACTGATTTACCATCTTTATGTATGCTAATAAAGAAAAAAAATATTTTTTACTTGAAGATATTGGCAACAATATTGGGTTGGAGGGAAATTTCTGTCGCATTTAATTGAGAAATCGGCAATGCTCTCTGGATAACATTAATAGTATTTTTAAGAGGTTATTTCCAAAGCTGCTTACGCACAAGCGTTGACATTTCCTTTAGATTTAGCTGGCAAGGCTATTTGCATGAAGATAAAAAATACGACTCCAGCAATCCTGTGAGGAAGTGTGAGAAATACATTCCACAACAGAGCGCGTGCTCCAAACTAACTAGTTCTGAAAACGTTAATATGCCAGGTGCGCTATGTCACCGTATCCTAATCTTGGTTTTGGCATGAATGTTTGTGGTGTTTTTATGTGTGAAATATATAAGAAAATTGTGAATTGTTATTGTGAATTGTTATTGTGAAACTGTAAAAATATGATCAATTGAGACACCCAAATACAAATACCCAACCCATCATCTGCTAGCTTCTTATACAATAGTAACTTTATATTGAATGCCAATAAAGTTAAAAAATACATTTTTATTCAAAATGTGTTATTGAAGGGTATGTATTTCTTGTTTTGAAATCTTGTAATTTAAATTTTTATCATTAGTAATTTATAAATATAGTTTTATTTCCTTTTTAAAATGCTGTAATAGATTTCATATAAGGCAGATAAATAAATAGGCTTAATCGAAAAATAACACATGACAAATTAGTACAACTCGTAAAAAATATACTGCTTGTAACAAAAAGAATAATAATAATAATAATAATAAGTTATAAGATTCCAAGTCAAGAAACATGCACCATTCAACCACTTATTTTCAATAAAAATGCATTTTTGAATGCTATTGACATTCAAAATAAAGTTACTATGCTATAAGAAGCTAGCAGACGATAACGAAACACATATACGTTTAAAAGGCTCCAAAGAAACTTACTTTGGAGCATGCGCTCTATATTATTGAATGTATTTCTCATACCCACTGATAGGATCTCTGCAGTCATATTATTGACCTTCATGGAGTTTTAAAATTGTATTCTTTTGCAATAAATGTGAACGATTGCATATCATGGATTCTGCTGTTCCGAAATAATGGTATCAGACATAATTTTAGTATGAAGGAACTTTGCACATTTGAATACGAATTCGAAAAACTATAAAATTTTCGTCGATATGAATAAATGAATATATATATATATATTTTTTATATTCACCAACCATTGAATGCGGAGTTGCCAAGCTTCTTATTTTATTACGGAGCATTTTTAGTCCTGCCTTTTTTTACGAACCACTTTTATTATAATTTTTTAAAATTTATTTTATCGTAATTATATATTATAGAAAATTATTTTATAAAATAAGTGCTATTAAATAAAGGCGGGGCTAACAGTGTTCCGGAATAAATTAAGGACCTTCTCAAATCTGTTAACACATTCACGATCGCATGTTTTTGTCTTTTTCACAGTAAGATCCGCCTGTGGGCGTTATTCTCCACAGTTGCAATATTTAAAAACCAAATTTTCCGTATATACATTTATATTACAAAGGGATTTAATAATTATACATTATAATTATACTCCTTCTAATCAAAGCATTTATATCCATAGTATATTGATAGTACAAATTTGAATATTTTGTATATTTTTAAGAAATAAATAACACACAAATTGTGAAAGAAACGCCCACTGGTGGAGTTAGAGATTTTCAAATAACGTGAATCTACGTCAGCGATTGCGAAAGTGTTAAATGCATAATTGCAACATTTTATTTTATTCCGGAGCATTTTTACCTCTGCTTTTTACTCGCACCACTTTATTTATACAGTAAATGTCCAATTTATAACTACGTTAAAATAAGAAAAAGTTGCCCTTAAAATAAAAATGGTATGGAATAATGGCGGGGCTAAAAATGCTCCGGAATAAATGAAAATGTTGGTAACCCGGTTAAATCGTTAAATGTAATAATAATAAAAATAAATAAATCAATAAATCAAAATTTTTAAAAAGCATTTTTCTTCTTATTTCACCGAAAATATGTATCACAGAAAATTTCTCTACGGACAAAATAGTGTGCAAAAAAGTACCAGTTTCGGAGTCTAAACAGTACTCTCAAATAAATTGTAAATGTTGACTGTATTGATTAAAATCTTTTTAGTGTAATAAGCTTGAATAAAAATGGTGATGATATGATTCAATTCTATTGATTTATTTTATTTGCTTGTCAGATAAATCTTTAATATATATTCTAAGTTAAATTCCAGATTTATATTTTTATAATTATAAAATTTTAACTTAAGTGCATATTTAATTGTTTAACTACGCCCAATCTTCTACTGAATCAAATAGTTCCTTTTTTTTTTTTTAACCATACCAAACGTGTTAAAGTAAAATGTTATAGGATAGATTAAAAATGATAAATGTAAATATTATTCTTTTCACTAATTGAATGTTTTTGTTTAAATAAAAAACTTCATTTTTGTTTTTTTAAAAAAAAGAAGAAATAATACAACTATCTTTTTGGTAATCTTAAAAAGGATTACAATATTGTTATTAATAAAATATTTTAAATGACAATACGCTTTATTGTAATTATATAATACTTTATAGTTGATTTTTATTGGAAATTGCATCATATTTGTTATACTTAAATAATATTTAATGATTTTTATTTTACATTTACGAATAGTTTATGACGTTTAAAGATGAAGGGGTAGTTTAAACAAAAGAATTTTTATTTTTGATATAATGGGAAAATAATAACATGAAAAAGATTATTTTAATATAAACAAATAATATACTATTTAATGAATTTCTATTTTTTAAGTATGCACGGATTTGGAAATCCCATATGTTAACTAAATTGAAAATATAAAAAAAGTTTCTTTTGTAATTAAAACATTTTAACCCTTTCCGGTCCAGTGTTCCCGCTGATGGAATACCTAATTTTAATTCTCAGGTGCAAAAACTCATCCCGGGAAATTTTTTAGCAAAAATTTACATTTAGAACATAGTAGAACAAGCCGTTTTTGTTTTTTTTAACGCTTTGCGGCGCAAGACAATTAGGATCATTTAAATTATACTGCCACCGGAATTCATGAACTAAATTAAACTAAACGAAATTTTAAATATTAAGGTAAAAAAAACCCGGCCTTTTCTGATATGTTACAAACGTAAATTTATGCTAAAAAAATTCCGGGATGAATTTTTGCAGTTGGATCTCAAATTTTGCGTCCTCGCAGCGATGACAGCGCGCGTTAAGGGGTTAAACCTGAAAATTAAAAATTTATTTTATTTTAATTTTGTTCGTGAATTCCGGTGGCAGTGTAATTTAAATGATCAGATTTACCTTGCACCGAAAAGGGTTGAAGACAGGGATGTACAGTCACCCCCCAAAAAAACGCCACCTCCCCCCCACCTAATTTTGCCGTAAATTATTGTAGAAACATGCGACTGGTACCGATCAGTTTGCAATAACGTCTAGTTTATAATGTTATAGTTTACTTAGGGGGTCGTATACATATTAAAACTGACATCAAATTCATTTTTTTCAATCGTAACCCCCATTTTTTATAATTTATTTGAATTCTTTGGATCAAATCATCACGGAAAATGGTATAGTTTATATATTTCGCTCAATTTTTCATAGAGTTATAAGCTGTCAAAGTTTGGGGATGCTAATGTTAAATGAATGTGACAAACATTAAATCATATCTTCCGAAATAATTATGATATTTAAATTCTGTTTTTTTTATTCGTTAGAATGAAGTGACCCAAACATATTCCATGCAAATTTTTGCTAAAGAAACATTTTTTGAATTATGAAAATTATTAATAAATTCATATTTGAAAAAATTATGAATTATGACCTATGTTAATTTTTGCACGAATAGAACGGGCATCATCAAAAACATGGGTTTTCATATTTACAGCTCGTTCCTAACATTATTTTTTGAGTTACAATGATATTTCACATTTTATTCCTGTTAGGGGGCCGTCACTTGTTATAATCTGTATCCTCTATAAGTAAATGTTTGTATATAATTTGACGGAAAACTATTTTAATTTACCTTTATGTTATTTTTTTTGTTTCCTAAGCAATATTTCGATGTTTATTATACAAATTGGCATATTTTTGTAAAGTTATCACAATGTAGGTCAGGGATTGTGAAAGAATTTCAAAAGAAAAGAAGCCGCGCCTCCGATTCGCTGAAACACTATTTAAAAAAAAAGACTAATTTGCATATTCCTATTTGACTCTATATGTGACGCTGGTATGCATAAATCACAATGGTATTTACTACATCGATTATTGAAGACAAATCTTAAATGAATTAATTACAAATATGCAAAATTATTTTGTTTTATATTATAAAGTTTTAGAAAAATTGTGAAAAGGCGTGGCTTACGGTACAAGAGAGGAATATATCCGATCCTAATATGTTAAGTCTTTCTTCATAAGTATTAAATATCTTTTTCTAGTTTTTTGCTGCTAAAATTCTATTTTAACCCTGTTACACTTTTTTTCGCATTTCAATATTCAAGAGTATGTACACCTCTAGTTAAATATCATATTTTAGAAAACACGGTACAGCGAAACTGATTGCATGAAACAGCAAATATGCATTCGACAACCGTTTTATTATTATTATTATGAATATTTAATAATTTTAAAAAGATTTTTTACCATGAATTTTCTGTTTAAATTTTGTTGTTACATATTTGCATTTGGTTACTATACCGTTTGTAAGCTTTGTGTTATTTAAAATTTATCCCATAATGTAACATAATAAAATATCAAATTTCTATTAAAAGTTTTTTAATACAGAATCAAATAGTGAAAAATTGGTTTATTATTTATATATATTTTTTTAAGTTTATAAGATCTATTATTGGAACATAGCTCAACAGTATTTATTTTCAATTTCCTAATCACGAAATCAAAGTCACAGTTATTATGGAATAAAAATTTAAAACAAAGGATTCTTATTACTTTGAAATATTTAGATATTGATCTTACAGAATCCTGAAATTTTATTTAAAAGACTTTAAACGTCTAAATTTAAAAATTCAAAATAAAATAAATTAATCTAAATGCTTTTAAAGTTGAAACGGGAAGATTTCAAAATATATGAAAATTGGCTTTTGTGTTTTGAACATTTTGGTGCGGCAGATATTAAAAACAATATTTTAATGATGAGCTGAACCTGAGCTTAAGAGAGGGCGGATCCAGCTATTTAGCACGAGTGATATCACCTGACTAAAACCAGAATAAACAACATTTTAATTTATTCCGGGATATTTTTAGCCCACTGTCATTCTTTTTTTTTTTTTTTTTTTTTTTTTTTCAAACTTCAACACTAGCTACAGTACGCTTACGTCCTATTTACATTAAGCTTTGATATGGAAGCTATGTTGCTGTTTTTCGATGCTGCGAAATTTACAAAATATATTTGTGTTAATATACTATACAGATAGAAGAATAATTATATAATATCAACAAAACTTCTTTAATCAATATGTTTATATACATTACTGTATGGAAATGTTTATATATGAATATTGTATTTATTTTTAATGAGACATATAAACACAAAATACTAAAAAAAAGAAGAAAATGTGTTATAATTTTTTATAATTCAAGCAAAATATATATGCATACTTGCCAACCTAACCCGTAACATTGTTAGTTCCCGCCCCTGCGTGTACACAATTTAATTTTTAGAGTAATTAACTTCAAATACATTTATGATTAACTCATTGAGCGCCACGCGAATTCTTATGGAAATCCCATTCAGGCCACACGTGCTGCTTAGAAGCGTGTTATGTTTATCGAGTTTCAATAAACCCCATTAGGCCTTAACGATATAATCCTATAAAAATCCTATTTAAAAAAAAAAAAAAAAACATGAAGTAAATTTTAAATAAAGTGTCAGTAATTACTTAAAACTATGTAAGTTCTGTAGTTTTATATCATATTTTACACTGCCGGCTGACTTGGCCTAAATGGAAAGATCAGTGTCAGCCACCGATGGCTGACATGGCGCTAAAAAGACTGATGTGAAAAAAAATTACGGAAAGGGGTGGGACCAGTAATCTTCCGGGTTAGGTTGACAAGAATGTATATACATAGAGCAATGCCAGAAAATGTTCTTTATTTTTCATGAACCAGATGAATGGTACTTTTTTTCTGAATAGTCTATGTATTAAACATAATGCTGCTTTAAATACCCTTTAAATGAAAAGTTTTATTACATAAAGTAATTTTCTGGCACTCTACAGCTCCCAAAACACACAATAAGAAACCCCGCCCTTTTCCAGTGTTTAAAGGGTATTAACGTTTAATATGCTTTCTATTCGTTTTGGTCTTTCCTCCTCCTCCTTATCTTCTTTTTTCCTTAAGAAAAAAGAGTTATGTAACATTTTGACCTTTTCAAGTGAAGATTTAGATTAAGGGTAGTCAGTCTTTCTACACCCACCGTCCACTTCGGTATCTGTGTTAAAGAGTAGAATTTTAGAACATCCCATTAAGTAGTAGGATTTATTATTTTGCATATTAATTTGTTACACATTATAAAATATAAAAGCAAAAGAATATCGTGGAGATTTATGTAAAAGTTTTTAATAATGTCATGAAAAAAAATAATAATTAATTAAAAAAATAAATAAATAAAAATAAAAAAATCTGTTTTAATATTTTTAAAAAGTCAATTAAATTAAAGAAAATGAAAGTACTGCAGTATCAGAACAAACTCCCATTGTCACTGTGAAACGGCCGTGGGAACCAGGTTGAGTGCCGCCGTTTCAGACAATTATACGGCAGCTTGAGTTAAAATAATTTTGAATTTTCAAACAAATTTAAAACCATTCACCTTTTTTTTTTTCTCTTTTGATAGATATTTTAATATCTATTCAAGCTATTTAATTTTCCTCGTATGAAGTGAACTACCTGATGTTTAACTAATAGAAACCAATAAAAATCTTTTAATTCATAAACTAACTCAGAAAGTTCTGTGAATTAGTCATTTTTTTTTACTTTTATAATTAACATTTCTTAATTTTTTTCGGTGTGAAACTTAATAAATAATGTATAATGGGTGGTAGATCATGATTTATATATTCTAAATGTATAGACGGACCCCTAATACATTTTCACGTGTAACTCTATTTAAAATTCATTTAAGGTATGTAAATAGGTATGTTTTTTGAACCGCCTTGATCTCAGAAATCTGAATATGAAGTCAAAAATAGGGTTTGCTATAGAAAAAAATGAAGTTAATGCCAGTTTTAATATGTAGACGACCCCATAGGCAAAATATAGCTATACCGTTATAAACTAGATGTTATTACAAATCGATCGGTACCAGTCAAATGTTTCTACGATAATTTACGGCGAAATTAGGTGGGGGGAGTGGCGTTTTTTGGGGGGGGGGGGGGTAACTGTACATACACGAGCGCAGAACTCATACCACAATTAATGTAAGAAATTTTTCTACTTCTTCAATCAACGATATTATAGGTAGAAAAGTTTCTTAAACAAATACCGGTATGAATTCTGCTCCCATGTTCAATCCCTGTAAAGGAAAATTTAAAACATTGTATATGTATACATATGCAGGGTGATTCTACGGTCATGGAACAAACCTGGAGAAGAGATATCGAACATCACAATGATTGAAAATTGTACAAGAACCCATCACCGGAAACGTCATTTTCACCCTCTAAGAACTGGATGTTTTTTTGTTTTTTTTTTAACAATAAAATCCAGATAATTCTGTATAATGAGTAACTTTTAAATTGTTGTATTCATAATTACGCAAAATTCTATGCTTGTATTATTGCAAAAAATGCGATAAAATACAACGATAAAAACAGAAATATTACTACACATGTTTATTTATGTAAGCATTAACATATAAAATCTTAAAGAGAAAAAAAATGAAACATTCGACAGCCACGTCCATATTTGTATTTCAAAGTTAATAAAAATAACCAAACACATCCTTTTCTTAGACGGTTAAACGACATTTGCAGCCATGGGTTCCAGTATAATTTTCGTGATGTTCTCTACCTGCCTTCCAAGTGTGCCCCTGATCGGAGAATCACCTGATATATATATAAAAAGATATGATTTCCTATCACGAAAACGACAAATATTATAATTTTGTATTGGGCAGATAAAAATTAATGTATTTCTTACCTTCTAACTTTCTTTGTGAATTCCATTAGCTGTAGATTTTAGCATGTCCTGAAAAATGTTAACAATATACATGGAAATTTATTGATTGACATGCATATTGAAAATACTGTCAGTTTTTTCTGTAAAATTGCTGTAAAATTCATAGCCAGCTTCATTTAAAAAATTATTATGATACGACAAATCATTACAAACCCTTTTTAATATTGCAAATTATGTGATCTTCCAATCAAGATGTTAGAAAAAAATATATATATTTAATTATAATACAACTGATACATGAACAAATGAGTAATTTATGTGTGTCTTTAAGAACATCTAATTTTTGTATTATAGATCACGGTAATTATTATTATTATTATTATTATTATTGTGTGCAAAATATAATACAATAATATACAATAAATTTAGAAATATAGGATAAAGATAATCACATACTAATTTATTAACACGAATAATTTTAGTAACTGAAATGTAAAATAACCGAAAATTTCCTTTTCGATTAACTCTAAATTTTTATTGCGGTTATTTAAAAATTATTATTTTTGTAACTTTAGAACACTTAAAATGCTGTGCACTCTCATGCAGAGGTTCCAGCATGCCTATATTTTTACGATCATTTTATTATACCCTCACCCCAATTTTCAACTAGTATGTTGTGGCCACCACAAGACTTTCTTCTATATTTTCCTATAAATATTCAATCAGTAACAATATTATAAGTTTTTTTTTTTTTTTTGTTAAAAGTAAAAAAAAAAAAAAAAAAAAAAATCGATAACTTTGTTTTAAATTATCACAGATTTATAGTTCAACCATTCATTTTAAAGGTATTGACGAGATCTTAAGAAAGATACCCATCTTCAAAATGTAAGGGGGGGGGGGACCGATACCTCCACATGCACAGAAATTTTTTCCTAGTTAACTATTAATATTATCAATAACTCATACTAATTTTACAATCACAAGTTTAAAATAACTCTCGATATGCCCATTTATACGAAATTTTGTCCTATACTGCCATGTTAAAAATTTAGAAAACATGAGATCACAGCGCCACCTGTTTAGCGATTGATCCCCAAATGTAATCAGCACCAGTTTATGTCGGGGACCAACTAAATACCAAGTTTGGTTAAATTTCGTTAAAAAAAAAAAAACAAAAAAAAAAACGATTTTTTTTTTCTGTTTTTTTTTTTTTTTTTTTTTTTTTAAGTAAAAAAAATCGATAACTTTGTTTTAAATTATCACAGATTTATGGTTCAACCATTCGTTTTAAAAGTATTGACGAGACCTTTCGAAAGATATCCATCTTGAAACTTTGCCCCCGGGGGGGAACCGATGCCCCCACATGCACAAAATTTTTTTCCTAGTTAACTATTACTATTATCAACGATACCTTTCGAAAGATACCCATCTTGAAAATTTACTTACCTGGGGGGGGGGGGGGATTACTTCCCCCTATTCGGGGGAACCGGTGCCCCCACATGCACAAATTTTTTTTCCTAGTTAACTACTACTAGTATCAATAATTCATATTAATTTTACAATCACAAGTTTAAAATAACGCTCATTATGTACATTTATACGAAATTTTGTCCTGTATTGTCATGCTAAAAGTTTACATACAATGCTATCACAGAGCCACCTGCTGTGCGATTGATCCCAAAATCTAATCAGCACCATTCCATGTCAGGGTCCAACTAAATACCATGTTTGGTTAAATTTCGTTAAAAAAAAAATTACGATTTTTTTTTCTAAGTTATTTTCGTTAAAAGTAAAAAAAATCGATAACTTTGTTTTAAATTATCACAGATTTATAGTTCAACCATCCGTTTTAAACGTATTGACGAGACCTTTCGAAAGATACCCATCTTGAAAATTTGCCCCTTCCCCCAGTTGGGGGGGAACCGATGCCCCCACATGCACAAAATTTTTTTCTTAGTTAACTATTACTATTATCAACGAGACCTTTCGAAAGATAGCCATCTTGAAAATTTACTTCCCCGAGGGGAGGGGGGGGGGTACTTTTCCCCTAGGGGGGGGAACCGGTGTCCCCAAATGCACAAAATTTTTTTCCTAGTTAAATACTACTAGTATCAATAATTCATATTAATTTTATAGTCACACGTTTAATATAACTCTCATTATGCACATTTATACTAAGTTTTGTGCTATACTGCCATGTTAAAAGTTTGCATAAAATTTGATCACAGCGCCACCTGTAAAGCTATTGATCCCCAAATCTAATCAGCACCAGTTTATGTCAGGGTCCAACTATATACCAAGTTTGGTTGAATTTCATTCATTGGTTCGTGAGATACGGTGAAAAATACGAAATTTTACGATCACAGCGCCACCTGCTAAGCGATTTATCCCCAAATCTAATCAGCACCATGCCCCGTCAGGTTGCAACTATATACCAAGTTTGGTTGAATTTCATTCATTGGTTCGTGAGATACGGTGAAATATACGAAATTTTGTCTTATACTGCCATGTTAAAAGTTTACATAAAATGCGATCAGAGCGTCACCTGCTGGGCGATTGATCCTCAAATCTAATCAGCACAATGCCCCACCAGGGTTCAATTTTTTCCAAGTTTGGTTTAATTCCATTCATTGGTTCGTGAGATACGGTGTAAACAAGAAACCAGAGACAGACACAGACAGACAGACATTTTTTAAAAACTATCAATTCGTGTTCAGGACATCCCAAAACGTGTAGATCCGTCAAAAAACGGAAGTCGAAAATTTTCGCGAATCCAATACTTTCTCTATAATGCATACTATCCGCCTTCGGCGACCAGCTGGTTCGCTATCCTTGAAAAATCCGACTTTATCAAACTCCCGCTCCGTGGTGACTGCGGCGCGTTTTTCCCGTTTCAGACAACAGCTTATTGACATATAGTAAAAATCGCTTTATTGAAAAATTTAATCGCAGTAAATTCCCGCTCGGTAGCCTGCGGCGCCTTCTTCCACTTTCAATATCTGAAACAGCCTGTTCGCTCACCATGTTATGATCTTTCAAATTTCTGACTTTAGCAAAGTCCCGCTCGGTGGCGACTGCGGCGCCTTATCCCCGTTTTAGAACATACAACACCTTCCTCGCTCATTAGAATTTACAATATTGAAATTTTAAAATATTACAGAACCATCTGGCGGTAAAAATTTCTGTAATCCACTATTCGATTCCAAATCAAAAAAGCTTTCTAATGATGCATTAGTACTTATGAAATTATTTTAATTAGTAGCTGAGATACAAAAGAAAACTGATTCAGGAGACCTCAAAACGTGTAAATCGGGTGAAATCTCGAATTCCATTTTCGATAATGTAAAAGTACTTTAAAATGTGTATGAACTCAACAAAGCTTTCAAATGATGTATTACTTATGGAATTTTTTTAATTAATAACTGAGACAAAAGAGAAAACCCATTCAGGACAACTCAAAACGTTTAAATCAGGAGAAATGTCGAAATATCGAATTTCTGTAATGTACTATTCAATTCCAAATCAACAACGCTTTCAAATGATGTATTACTTATGAAATTATTTTAATTAGCAGCTGAGATACAAAAGAAAACTAATTCAGGACACCTCAAAACGTGTAAATCAGGTGAAATCTCGAATTCCACTTTCGATATTTTAATTAGTAGCTGAGATATAAAAGAAAACCCATTCAGGACATCTCAAAACGTGTAAAGAAGCTGAAATCTAAAATTCCACTATTGAGATGCAAAAGAAAACCTAATCAGGAGACCTCAAAACGTGTAAATCGGGTGAAATCTCGAATTCCACTTTCGATAATGTAACCGTACTTTAAAATGTGTATCGAATGACGTATTAAAAAAAAATTTAAACATAATTAGAATCTGAAATATTGAAATTTTAAAATATTACAGCGCCATGACACCTCGAAACGTGTAAGTCAGGTGAAATTTCGAATTCCATTACCTACGGTAGTCGGTTAATGGAAGTAAAAACAAATATTTTTGGTAAATACAAATATTTTTACCTTAAGTGAAAAAATTAAGTGTTGCTATAGAAAGTGGCATCCTCTTTCGAGACAATTTAATTTGCAATTAAAACGTAAACCTTTTGTTTATTGACCAATATCGATGAAATTTTAACTGCAAGTTTGTTTTGTGGTTTTAAGATTGTATACTAAGTATCGTGTGCAAAAGTAAAACATTGAACAAAATAGAAATTTGCAATTTTTTATCCTACTCACTCTCCGATTCTCAATCAGTGCCAGCTGTTATTTTTTTTTTTTCGCTTCCGTCTAGAAATGCTTCCTGTCTGAACAGGTTCTCATGGTGACGCAACGGACAACTGCATTATTTGATTACGGTATTCATTTTGGAATGAAGTACGGCATTTTCAATGGTTTAAAGCCTAAAATTAAAAAAAAATTATAACTCAATCAGTTTTTGAAATTGTCTCTCAATCTTTTGGGAGTTGAATTATTGAAGCGAGATCTATGTACAAAAAAAAAAAAAAAAAAAAAAAAAAAAATGATTTATCTCTAAACGCTTTTGAGTTATAAAATGTTTTGTGAAAAAATCGATGTTTCGTAAAATCTAAAAATATGGATCGCTAATCCGTATTTTGTAAAAATGTTTATATGGTTCGAAAGAGGATTAAATGACCTTTCCGAATATACCAGTTGTTAAGAAATGGAACAGTTACTCGTCGTACAGGGCGTTTCAAAAAAGACGATCGAGGAAAAGAGAAATTTTCGACCCTTTTTAAAATTTTTTTTAAAAATATAATAAATCCATATTTAAAAAAAAAAAATTGTACCGTAAGAATCGGTAATAAATGCTCTTTCTGTTGGTAGAGGTGTATTTCGGTATCTCGAACCGTTCGAGCAGGATCGCTTTACAAAAACTCACGAAATTTCCTCTCTTTGCTTTTTCTTTTCACGTACGCGGTTCCGGAACAAATTGACGGTCGCCTCCGAGTTTGAATCGTTTTTTGATTTGACATGGGTCGACATTTTAATTAATATCTCCGGAAATTATTTTTTCACTATGCACTCGGGCATGCTTGTGAGCACACGTATGTCAAATATTGTAGTTCTGCGTTCAATAGGGGCTGAACGTATAGGTGCTCAGAGAGACAGAGATACAGACATCTTCTTTTATTATTATAGATAGAAGAAAGTAAAAAGAAAAGTTTCATAAAGATTTTTTTTTTCATGACAGTTAGTTAGGATGGAATGGTTGGGAGGCACCAGTGACAGCGTCACGCATCCTCCATTACCTAGATGTGGAAACTAACGGAGTGAGAGTCCCGAACAACAATTCACTGCAATGGAGAAAGGGAGGGGGGACATAAAAAGCACAAAAAATACAATAACAAATAATTTTAGAGCTTATGGAAACAGGA
This sequence comes from Salticus scenicus, assembly GCA_963930645.1. Lineage (NCBI taxonomy): Eukaryota > Metazoa > Arthropoda > Arachnida > Araneae > Salticidae > Salticus > Salticus scenicus. The sequence continues at coordinate 78,958,626 of OZ005659.1, read as the reverse complement.
AACACAATAATAAAAAGGAGTAGGAAGGTTAAGTACAGCATTACACTACTAGGAGAAAGTTTAGGGATAGTAAGAATATTTTTTATTTTTTAGAGAGCAAATTTTTTTAATTTTTTGGTATTTTAAAAACACAATTTTTGAATTTTTTTTTTTTTTTTTTAACACAAGGACAAAAATAAAATATAATACAAGACAGCACAAGGACGAGGACAGGGTATAATCTCCGAAGAGAAGTCAATGCCCGAAGGCGAAAGAAAAGTGAAAGGATAAAGAAGTTAACATAAAAAAGTTTAAAGGTGGGAGTTTAGACTGAGGCCCGCTCTGGGTCTGCACCTATTCAGAGGATCATTATGGTCATATGTTGCGAGTGTGTTCAAAGCAGAGTTATCTAGTGATTCAAGAGCCAAATGAAATTGTATATTTAAGCATTGGATGAAGTCATTAAATTTTGGAGTTTCAATTTCTTTATAAATGTGAAAATTTCTAACGTACCAAGGCATATCAAGAATTTGCCGAATAGTTGAATTTTGAGCCCTAATGAGTAACTTGATATGCGATTTGGCAGCATATGACCATACCATACATGCATAAGTGAGGATGGGTCGTAAGTAGGAAGTGTACAAGAGCAATTTGTTTTTAAAATTTAATTTACTATTCCGAGCTAAGAGGGGAAGTAATTTACTTTTAGCTGCACGGAATTTTTTACGCGTGATGAGAATGTGTTGTTCAAAAGTGAGAGATTGGTCTAGAATAACACCAAGGTATTTACAGTGATTTGACCATGGTAGGGGGCGGCGCCGAGGCTAATTTGGAACTTATCACGAATATTAGTTGTCATTGCATTTCTTCCACGTGAAAAAAGAATAGCTTCAGTTTTGGTAGTGTTAAATGCTATTCTCCATTTATAAAACCTGTGAACCAAAATTTTAAGGTGACGGGAGATTGCCGAAATAGCATAACGCCTGTTGACGCTTGAAGCGGAATTACAGGTATCGTCTGCAAAAATAGCCAATGAGGTATGAGGGTATCTAGGTATATCATTGATATAAAGATTAAATAATTTAGGACTAATTTTGGAGCCTTGAGGAACGCCGAAATGGGCAAAAAAGTTCCGTGAAAGTGTGTCTTTCACCTTCACGTGGAAGTTCCTGTCAAGTAGGTAACTATGAATTAACTTAATGAGGGCAGGGGGAAAGTTATAATTAATAAGTTTAAAAATTAAGCCAGAGGTCCAAACTTTGTCAAATGCCTTTTCGATGTCGAGAAAAACTGCCGCAGTATATTGCTTCCGAATTTTGCCGGTGGTAATGTGCTCAACTAATCAGTTTTTCATGACAAAATAGCATAAAAAACTACAAGAAAATTTCCTTTTTGAAAATTGTGGTGACAGTATAATAAAATGACCTTAAAAATGTAGAAACGCTGGGACCCCTGTTTCATGGTATAATATTATATTTATCAATTATTATTATAGATAATGTATTGATATAGAAGAATGTATATTTATAAGTTCTTTAAATTAGATAAATTTATTTTCTTCTTTGTTTCAAAATATTTAATCGTCTACTAGTTGTATTTAAATTCACTATTTTATTTCATAAATTTCTCTAAACAAAACAGGTTTAATTTGGTGTTGCAATAGTGTAACATAACGCAATATAAAATTTGAGCATTTACCTTCAGCAAATATCTAATTAAAATAATGCCTCAATTCATTTACCTCGTTTTACAGAAATACACAATTCACATTTCACTAAATATACATGACGAGATATTTTAATTACAAAGCAGTTTTAGACGATGAACAAATTCTCAATAGAAAATTTCAGTGTTATGTAATCAATAGTTGCACAGATTCATTATAAAGTACAATGGATTTTCCAGCAATTTCATACTTCTGTACGTTTTAATTTACCGGTTATATGCCTATATATTCAAAATTACATTATAAAATATCTTTGATATTATATAAAACTACAGGAAACATAAATATTGTGATTATATTTGGTACACAACATAACAGAGAATTCAAAGTAATATCTGAATGCAATTAATTTTATTTAGAGCATATGCATACAGTTATGGTAAAGTAATATTTATGTTTCAATTAAAAGTTTAGAAATATTGCCTAAAGCGGGATTCATTTTTTTTTTTTTTTTTTTTTTTTTTTAAGTTAGGGAGGAGTAGTACTTTCCGCCCTATTTCAGGACACTTTTAGTGATGAGACATTTCCGCCTTTTTTGTTATCACTATTTTCATACAGAAATATTTACTGTATTTTTATACTAATATGTCGGATTTAAACAGGACAGAGATTATTGTAAAGGGGATTTAAACTAAGGTGATATAACTGATATAAACTAAGCCACTGGTATCCATTAGACATCTAAATTACATCCAATGATCCATTAAAGGTACAAAATATCTAAAGGATGTCCATTAAAAGTTCTGGATATCCTGAACTAATTATAGAGGTTTATTAGATATTTAAATATAAACGAAGTTTAGACGTGCCTAATAGATGTAACATGGTAGATCAAAACAAGATTTAGATATTTTCAATATCTATTAGATCTAACAAGTCCAATTATTGGATATTTGTTGATTTGTTGGATATGTAGCAGACATATAATGAATGTAAAAAAGAGTGGCATTTGTCGTGCTAGTAGATATCTGTAGGATATTTATAGAAGTTTAGTGGATCAGTTTTAAATTTTTATACATGTTTACAGATGTCTTTTGTATGTAAGTGGCTGAGTGGGAAAAAGGAGGAAACGTGTCAAATTGAAATTGTCAAACTGAAAACGTAGTACTTTTACGTGACCCGCAAAAAAAAAAAAAAAAAAAAAACCTTGAATATTGTAATGCTACACTCTTGCTCAAAAGTTTATCAAGATTTGCAAACGATCAGTTTTTTTTTTTTTTTTTTTTTTTTTTTTCGATTTAAAACTTATCTTTGAAAGAAATGTGTTCAAACATTGGGTGTTTAAAGAACTGGATCTTCCTCACAGAGTTCCTAACTTCTATAATTTATTCACGAGCATTTTTTGCCCCGCCTCCTTTTCGCACCAGAAATTTTGTAGATTATTTCTCTTTAATATGTGACAACGATTAAATAAGAAAAAAATCATTTTTCAAAATTTCCGGTGTGAAAAAGAGGCGGAGCTAAAAATGCTCGTGAATAAACTATAAAAGTTGGGAACTCTGCTTCCTTATGTTTTTCATTAAAGATGGATTTAGGACAACATTTAAGGAGCCGGTAATAAATTGAGCAAAATCAGTAGTTTTTGTGATATAAGTTGTATCGTTAAGTAAACGAAAGAACTATAACTTTCGGATATGTTAATACAGACCCATTTCAATTTGTGGACGAATTTGTGTGACGATAACATATTAAATAACGAAGATAAAAGCATTTATTTTAAAACTTAAAAAAAAAAAAAAAAAATCAACCTTTATTATTATTATTATTATTATTATTATTTATAATATGCAGAGTTTTTAACGAAAATTATTCCCACTTTCAGATAAGTTGGAAAAACACTTTTAAAATAATATACTGCAATCGCAGTACAAATATCTTAAATATCTCGTGAAATATGAAATGCGTTTCCACTGTGCATGTGCGAAAGATTTAAAAAAAAAAAAAATATTGCATAGGTTGAAAGCTAGATATATTGGGCAACTTTTGTCAAAAGTGCATTTGAATAGAGAAAATTAAGCAAATTATCCAGAAAAAAACAAACTAGATTTTAGACATTTTCCAGGAGTTGAAATTTCTTAAGGGTTTTTTCCCATGGCGCGTAATTAATTTGAAGATCCAATTATTTAAACCACACTCCAAATGTACATTTTGCGAAAACACCTTATAAACTTGTAACTGTAACATATTTCTGTTTATTTACTAAGATTTGTGAGATGATAAGGGGATTTTGTCATAAAAAAAAAAAAAAAAAAAAACTTTTACTAAGTGGTTAAAATTATTGCATACTTGCCAACCATCTCATTATGAACCGCACAATTTTTAGTACCCGCCTTTTTTTCCACACCAATAATTTTGTAGAGTAATTTTAGTCTTATTTAATCGTAACAACATTTGGAGAGAATAACTCTAAAAATATAGTGGTGTGAGAAAAGGGCGTTTTTTCAGGGGGTGTTAACAATTGTACGGTTATTAATCAGATGGTTGGCAAGTATGTTATTGGATCTTTAAATGAATTATGCGGCATGTGAAAAACCCCTTAAGAAATTTCAACTCTTGGAAATGATCTAAAATCTAGCTTGTTCTTTTTCGAATAATTTGCTTAATTTTTACTCTATGCAAATGCACTTTTGACAAAAGTTGCCCAATATATATAACTTTCAACCTATGAATAAACATATTTTTTATCTCTCGCACGTACGCAGAGAACACATTTTTCATAAAAATATTCATATTTCATGAGATATTTGTATTTCGATTGTATATAGTTTTAAAGTATATTGATTGTATAAGTATATTGATGTTGATCTTATATTGTTTTAAAAGCAATTTTCCAATTTTTCTGAAAGTGGGAATATTTTTCGTTAAAAACTTTGTATATTAAATATAATAAAAACATGCTGATTTTTTTTTTTTTTTTTTTTTTTTTTTTTTTGAGTTTTAAAATAAATGCTTATATCTCTGTTATTTAATATGCTATAGTCACACAAATTCCTCCACAATTTAAACTATGTCTGTATTAACATATTCTAAAGTTAAAGTTCATTTCGTTCAATTAACGATACAGAGTGATCACAAACATTATTGATTTTGCTCAATTTGTTACCGGCTCCCTAAATGTTGTCTTGAAAGACTCGAGGAAGACCCAGTTCTTTAAATACCCAATGTTTGGAAACATTCATCGCGAGATATGTTTTTAAATTGAAAGAAACTGATCGTTTGCAAATCTTGTTAAACTGTTGAGCAGGATTGTAGATTGTTATTCCAAAAAATACTGTTCTGAAATAGTGGTGACAATGATTATTTTGTAAAAATGCGTAATATTTTTTTATTCTGATCGCAGTATGCTGTGTCCGATATTGTATGTCAAGTTTTCTAAAAATGGCTTTGCACTGGATTTACTATCTTGCGAGTTATAGTGAAAAAAAAAGTGAAAATTTTGTTTGCAATTTTTTAAAGAAACCGTTATATCTTTCCGATTACATGCGGTAGAGGCATGAAAATTTATACAGATATACGAAAGAGCTCGCTAATGACATGCTACAACAGTGGCGGATTTAAGGGGGGGGGGGGGCTAAGGGGCTGAAGCCCCCCCCCCCCAATAAAAACACTGACATTCACAATTGAATATTGCAATTGTAAATTTTTTATTGGTCTAGAATAACACTTTGAAAAATCTTAGCCCCCCCCCCCCCCCCCAAAAAAAAAAAAAAAGTCAAGTTCTGGATCCGCCACTGTGCTACAGTCAGATCACATTTCAAACATTACATTTTACAGGGTGATGTCAAACACTTTGATTTTTCTTTAATTTTTTACTGGTCCTCCTTTCACTTTTGGGGCAAAACTTTTACAAAAATACATGAGGTATAACATTTTCTCCGCACTCCTAAAGTTTCAAGATGGTTTGTACAGTATGTTTTGAAATATTTCAAAAAAAGGTTTAAAATCGAAAGTGTCCGGTCATTTATGGGAAGGTAATTATCAAAATTTTTATACGCTTTTTTTTTTTTTTTTTTTTTTTTTTTTTTTTAATAGATATCAACGAATAGTCAAGGTGGACATTTCTGAATAAAAATGGTAGTATTTATATTTCACTTTGTGAGAACCCTGGGAGGATACAAGCAGCGCTCCGGAATAAACTTAAATGTCGGCACTTCTTTTATAATAATTTATTTTTATTTTTATTTTTTCTGTGATTAGCCAAATTCCAGTTTTAAATATCCTTTATCTATATATTCTTTTAATGCTTCTTTTCACCTCCATTCGAAAAAATATACCTTAGATTTTTTTTTCTTTCATTCATTATTTAATTTTAATAAATTTTTGTTTGGAAAACAACAGCAGCGCAAATGATAATAATTGTAATTACAAATTGACATTTTTGTAACAAACAATGTTGAACTTTTGATCAACATGCTTAACCCATTAGTAGTCGCTACTTGATCGATTCGCCGCCCATTCCTTCAGTTTTTATTCAACAGCCACCAAAAATTTTTAGAAGTTCCATTTTTTATACATAAAAGGTGAATCGACTCGAATAATCGTCGATTATATATATCAAATACCACTTCTAAAAATTTTTGGTGGCTGTTAAATAAACATTGAAGAAATGGACGAGGAACCGACCAACTAGCGACTACTAACGGGTTAATTGTGTTCCATAATAATTTATAGGAGATTGGTTATCAAAATCCTTTGTAGGTAGTTCAATCAATGTTTATTTTTTATCTTCATTAATGTTTATTTGTATCTTATTACAGTGTTTATTTTTATCTTTATATCTTAAGTAATTGTATTACTGTAATTTGTGTTCAGTTACATATACATATATATATATATAAATAATAACAAAACCGTTATAATTCCCATGTAATATTTTATTATATAATTTTAAAAGTCATTATGCATAGTTGCCAAATTTCCCGATTTTTGTGTTAGACATTAAAACAGAAATTTTCTGCTGTATTTTTCTCTTTATTTAATCATAGAGATATAATAAAGCTGCCAACGAAAGCTAATTATATATAAGCGTTAAAACTTAATATTACAAATTCGCGCCTGGTGGTAGCGACACAAACTTCCTAGCAGTCGATGGGAGAATTACATATCAAGGACGTAGCCCCTCCCTGTTTAGTTTTCCTTTTATTTTCATAATACATACGGGAAAAAAAATCTTCTAAAACCTAAATGCTTCAAAACCTTAGAAAACATTTTTATGCAGTTGCAATGCATTCAATTGAAATAATATTCTTTCAACTGAATATTCAATTGAAATAATATTATTCAAATTGAATGCATATATCAATATTAAATATATCAGTGGTCGTACTCTACGCCCTTTTTTCAAGACTTTTTCACAGATGAGAAATATCTACCTTCATTGCTTCCACTATATTTATTTAATAATTTTTATCCTATTTTATCACGATATATTACTGTAATAACACCATAAATATTTCTGTAAAAAAAAAAAAAAAAAAAGTGGTCGCAATAAAGACGAATTTTTCACATCCTTGTAACATAGATGCCAACATTTCAGTTTATTCCGGAGTTTTTCTAGCCCTGTCTTTATTTCGTACAACTTTATTTATAATTTTTTTTTCCAATATAAAACTTCGATTAAATAAGAAAAAATGTCTCGTGAAAAATAAGTAGTATGAAATAAAGGCGTGAATAAAAATACTACCGAATAGATTAAAATGTTTCCATTTATGGTGTAAGTGTCCTAAAAAAAAAAAAAAAAAAAAAGCAGAGAGTACGACCCCTGAATATGTGATGTATAAGTTAAAATAATTACTCTACTAAGCAGCTTACTCCAAAAAAATGTAGGTATTATTAGTTTTACGGAATATTTATTAGATAGTTATCAGGTACGCAAAGTGTTGTAAATAGAAAAGCTGGGGTTAAAATGCTCTGGAATAAATTAAAAATGTTTGCAGCTCTGATGTAATATAACAGATTTTTATTTTAAAAAAATAATAATGGTGATAAACCGAATTTAAAAATTCAAAACATCGGCAAGAACACATTATTTTTAAAGCCAATCAACATTTAGAATACAAATTGAAAGTAAAATTTTATTAGCACAGCTACCTTTATGTATGTTTTTCTATTTTTTTTTTCTACCGAAAGTCTTTTATACAATCTCTCTCTCTCTCTCTTTTTTTTTTTTTTTTTTTTTTTTTTTTTTTGTTAAGTTGTTAAAAACCTAAGATGGCATTTATGTGATAACATTAACAACACATAGGATGATAACGAACTATGTGACAACAATTTCCATGAAAGTAAGAAAAAAAAGTATCTATTTTACAACGGGGTTCACACAGGTTTTTTTTTTTTTTTCACCATTAAAATTTTATAGCAATTTATGTCTTAAAATAAGCTTTTAACTAAATAAAATTTTGTTATTTGAAAGTTGTTGTGGAAGAGTCCATACGAAAGTTTTAGAAAGTTTTTTTATTTCATTTTCAAAAACTTATGCAACAGGAAATATAATTAATGAATTAAAAATAGATTTCTTTTGAATAGCCACTTATAACGTGTTGTTACACTTTCTATCATCCTTAATACTCTAAATTAATGAAGTGTTTCTAAAATTTCATGCTGATTGAAAATGTAAGTATTTAATTCATATTATATTATACGTATGTCATTCCGCATATTGAATTATAGCATTGTTTGAAATGTAGGTCATGATTCGGTGCGATCTATATTAAATTACAAGTTTGAAATCCATTAAATTTTATTACGATCTCTTAAATAAATTAGACATTGTAATATAGAACAATACACTAACATAAATCGCACAAATTCTAATGAAGGGGACGGTTGAAATAGTAAAATCTTTTTAAATATCATATCAAATATAATAATGTTATAAAAAATGAATAAAATGTATTATTATCTCATAATAATAATAATACCTGGTTCATATGACACCTATACCCCACCCCTTATTTTCTCACTATTAATTTTATATAACAAAACATAGTTCGTACCAGAGTTCCCAAGTTTTATAATTTATTCACGAACATTTTTAGCCCCGCCTTTTTTGAATGCCGGAAATTTTGAAAAAATGATTTACTTCTTATTTAATCGTTGTCACAATTAAAGAGATAATCTACAAAATTTCTGGTGCGAAAAGAAAGCGGGACTAAGAATGCACATGAATAAATTATAAAAGTTGGGAACTCTGGTTCGTACAATCCTTGAATTTTCTTAATTTTCTGCACCAGTAATATTAAATAGCAATCTTTGATGTGAAAAAAGTCTTAAAACTTTAAAGAAAATAAATTATATAAAAATTCTGGTGACGAGTCCTTGAAAAAGACGTAGCCGTACGTACCATGCAAAAAACTTGTAAAATTAAAATGAAATTTACCTTTTTTTTTTTTTTTTTTTTTCTGATAGAGGTGCATAGCTGCCAAGTTTTTTAATTTATTCCGGAATGATGTTAGGCCCGCCCCTTTTTTTACACCGTAATATTTTTAGAGTTATTGTCTTCATATTTACTCGTAATTATATATTGAATAAATTTTTTCTACAAAGTTTATGGTGTGAAAAAAGGGCGCGGCTAGCAACATTCCGGAATAAATTAAAAACTTGGTAGCTGTGGAGGTGAAGACACGAGAGGAGTCTTGTTCGCATGCACCTTGTAATAATAATGAATTTTTGAATATAATGAAGTAGATTTTTTAAAAATGAGTTTAATTTTATGAGCAATTTTAACATACAAATTTGCAAGCATACATCTTGTTCAAGAAATTTGTTTAACGTGGCAGCCATTTCACGTGGAGACATTATCGTTTAAGCACAATAATTTGTTTAAAAGCGAATTTTACTCTTTCCCTGGAAACTAGCGAGTTATCGTAGTAAACATTGTATAAGTACGCAATTTGAAATGAACAATAAATATTTAGATAAATAAGTACGTTGAATTTTTGGATTCATTCTTATCTAACCTTAAAGTTGCTACTTCATACTCAAAATTGCCAACATTTTAATTTATTCCGGAGCATTTTTCGTCTCGCCTTTGTTCCATACCACTTCCTTTTAAAGAGTAATTTTTTCTTATTTATTTTTAGTTATATATTGGTGAAAAGTACTCTAAAAAATAAAGTGGTGCGAAATAAAGGCGGAATTAAAAAATCTCTGTTATAAGTTAAAATGCTGGTATTTCTGGATAATAATACACCAAAATAAAAGGTAAATAGATATAAATAGAAAATATATGATTTTCACGGAATTAAAATTTTACAGGTTTAAATATTTATTTAATTAAGTGAATATTATCTTATCATTTGAATACTGGTTTTTAAAATTCATTTTTGTTTTCTGCTTCTAAAATATAGTAAATTAAAAATAATTTTATATATGTTTTATATTATAGTGTTCGCAGACTTTCGACTTTTTTATTCAAATGTCACCAGTAATTTTGAAATATGATATTTGATATACACAATAGACACTAACATGTATATCAATATTAGACCATATATTTACATGGTCTAGTGCACCAGATAAAGGATCGGATTTAAAATTCATACCACTATTAATGTAATAAAATTTTCGACTTGGTGACTGTTGAATTGCTATTTTCATTGTTATAAATTGTTATAAAGAACGATATTCGAAAACTAAACAAAATCATTCTTCCTTACATTTTTTTTTTTTTTTTTTTTTTTTCGCATCAGTGCATCAACAGAGCTTATACCGAAACACGACACTAGATTTCTAAAAGATCCACTTTGGGGTTAATGTAAACCTAGAATTTTACTTCTTTATGCACAACACAGAAGAGAAGAAAAAAAGATGTGAAGAAGGAAAGTATTTCCGTGTTATTTGGACAAGAATAAAATTATCATACCGGCCAAGTGTTACGGTTTATACATACGGTATTTTATATATATTTTTACTACATTTTTGTACTTATGCAGAAGTGTCTAGAAATATAGAGCTTTCTCAGGCGACTTTTTTATATTCTGAAAATAAAGTTATATTCTTAAAATTCTTAAAATAGAATTTATAGTATATTTTCTCAAAAAAATTTGCTTTTTACTAGTATAGATTTATTATAAATTCTACGTTATGGCAATAGTGGTACAAAAGTAATAATAATAAAAATAATAACAATAATAATAATAAGTTCCCTGTGAGAGCCCTGAAAATACTAAGCAAAAGAAAAATTGACTAAACATTTTTGTGTCACTCTAAAGCAATACATTATTTAAAACGAAAAAAAAAATATTATTATGTGCATATTTAACACATTAAGCGCCGTAGATGTACCATCTACGGTATTTTTCGCAGTAAATAAAATTCTAATAAATTTAACAATAATACGAAAAAAAAAAAAAAAGTTAAATGTTGTTATTTTCCAGCGGGTTAATGTTCCTATACCGAAAGATTAGCAATGCTTACTAATGGATTCCTCCTGTTCCTGTTAAATTCAGTTATATATACATAGTTGCCAACATACTAATTAATATTCTGTAGTATTGTTCGTACTCGCCTATTTTGTTTATACACACCAGTCTTGTTTCTAGTATTTTTTTTTCCTTATTTAATCGTTATTACATTTGAAGAGAATTGCTCTAAAAAATAAGTGGTGTGAAGAAAGGGGTGGATACTAACAATACAACAAAATATTAATTAGGATGTATATATATCAATGTATATATATAAAGTTACTTTTGTGAAGATATTAATAAATGTTTGCGATTTCAGTTTAATATTAGCATCTTCAGAAATTGTACCAGTGTTGCCCGACTTAGCGACTTAATCGTCCATTTTATTTATTTATTTATTTATATATATATATATATATATATATATACCAAATATCACTTCTGAACAAGATTGGTGAGTACTGACTAAAAAAGTCGCGAAGTCTTGCAACACTGCTTTGAACGCTTAAAATTCTGTATATAGAAATAAAAAGTAAAATATACAAACAATATACATTTTCGCATTGCCGTGACCCCATAAACTGAAATATAAATTACAAATAGGGCTTTACCGGTGAAAAAATCAAAGTTCGTGTGCTTTTTATATGTACTCGACCTCTAATGCAAAACCTCACTTTATTTTCTAAAAATACCCAAAATTCCCCACCGAATGATACCTAAAACATTTTTCTGCATTCATTAGCAACGAAGTTACGTCGAGTGTAGAATCCTGTACGTGTCGGATCAAACTGGACTCGAACCCGAGAGGTGAAATTTAATCAACTCGAAGCCGACAAAATAAATAAATAGATAAATAAGTAAAATAAACTGATCCGAACATGCAATAGAGAATTTTGACAAAACGAACCCAACTCGAAACCCGAATCTAAAGGAAATTTATAATTCATCTAAAAATCATGCAAAACATTTTGAAATTATAAAATAAATTAAACTTTCATTTTCCCGCAGTTGGTAAATCCTTTGAAAAAGAATTACAAATGTAATTACTAATAAACTAAATTAAAAATTTAAAAATCTGAAAATCAGGTTAATAATATTTTTTAACTCTATGTGTGTTGTGGACTTCAAGTGTACAAAAACCAGTTCAAGTTTAGCGTTTGAGTTTCTTGTTTAATGCTTATCACACACCTGCAAAATTATAAAAATCTATACAGTCTTACAAATACCGACTAAATTTCCGTTTTCTTCTAAATCTACATTTCAATAACTTCTTAATAACATCTGCAAGAGAAAAAATATTAATTATCAGTTTAAGTTCACAGTCTATTTTAAAAGAATGCGAACAATAAAAATAGGGGAATCATACCTCTGGTTATTCTCAGAGAGGGAGTTGATTTCCACAATTTATATTCTAAAAAAAAATAATAATAATAATATATGTATATATATATATATATTTCTCAATTGTTTTAGTCGAATATGGAAATTTATTTTAGTACAACATTTTCAGTAAGCGAATATTCATTATGGGTATGTGTATATATAGCAAACAAATTTAGTTCAAAACAGGAAAATACCCAGGCGGCAATGTGTTAAGAATTCACAGAAACACGTCTATCTATATTAATAAAATCAGACTTTTGTCTGAAAATTTGTCAGGGGGGAAAAATGCGATATCTATACGTTTCGCACACTATGAAAGCCGAAAATTACTTCAGAAATTTATGTCTGTGTGTGTGTGTTATGGTACATGTATGTCTGTAACGCTATTTTTGTCCAGGCATCACATGAAAACGGCTGGATGGAATTTAACGGCGCTTGGCAAGCCAACTTAAAATTATATTTATCACTATTTTCCAAAATCCCCACCGTTACTCCCCTAGGGGCAAAAGTCAAAAACGCGTTTGTAAGCATTACTCGACTCCAAATAACTTCACAGTAAAGAAATTGCACATGGGAGACTAGACATCAGTACAAATAAAACACTTTTCTGCCATTTGGGAATTTTCGATTTTTAAGGGGAGTGAGGGGGAAGACTGATTTTTGTGACAGGAAATTTCGCAAATTCCGGATTTTTGAGTAGAACTCTACCAAAAAAGGAACGAAGATATAGAAAAAAACTATCCGACATTCTTAGAATATCCCAAAAATACAGTTATTATTATTTTTTTTTTTTGTGATTTTCGATATATATATATATATATATATTGTTTTTTGGGGCGGGGGGAAGGGGGTTATGAGGGGTCAAAATCTGGGCATACCTTTTAGCGCTAAATTTGCCTGGAGAAATCTGTGGGAGCTGCGGTCACGAATTTTGGTGCTTGGATTGTTTATATGTAAAGTAACGGGATTTATTGAAAACCCTCCCTCTCTCTCCGCCTCAGGTGGGGGTGCGGGGGGGCAGGAAGCAAAAAAAAAAAAAAGTTTGTAAATATAACTCGAACCCAAATTACTTCACCGTCAAGAAATTGCACTTGAGGAGACTAGAATTGAGTATAAATTATACTTTATGTACGATTTTGGAATTTTCGACTCTTTCAGAAGGTTGGAGAAAAATCGTTTTTCGGCGGGAAATTTCAGAAAGTCCGGATTTTTGAGTAGAGCTCTACTACAAATGGCACAAAGGTATTGAAAACAGCCATGTATCTTCTTTGGAATACTTCCAAAAACACATTTTCGTTTTTTTTTTTTTTTTTTTTTTTTTTTTTTTTGTGAGGGGGGGGGATTACGAAGGATCAATTTAACCCCTCCCCTTTTATCGCAGAATTTGTACAGGGAAATCTATGGGATTTGCGGGATTTCGCAAAACTTCGAACTTACCTGCTGGGGAAGGGTAGTAAGAAGCGGGTAAGTCGTTGTCGAAGGCAGTGGGGACCCGGACTCCTCCCGGGAAAAAGCTCTACCGAACATAGTGGAAGATTTAACGGTTATTAATAATGATATGGGATTTTGACAACACATTTAATAGTGCTCAGTGAAGCGGGAAAAGCCTGCTAGTATATTATCTAAATATAACATTAAAAGTCGTTTTAATGAAAAAGTATATCGTATATTTCAATTCTTATCTGAGTAAGAAATCAAAACATAACTCATAACATAAACTAATTTTAAAAGAGAATTTTCTTATTCTTTTAGCTTTTTTAACTTTCTTTTTATCATTTCAGACATTAAATTTATAGTTTTAATTATTACAGATTTAATGTGCTAAAGAGAGTGCTTAGAAAACCAAAAATACTATCCAAAATGTGGTATATTTTACAGACCAATCAATCAATCAATCAATAAATAAATTTGTTAATTAAATTTAAAAATAAAAAAGATAAATAAATAAAACTGAAAAGTAATGTGCACAGTTTTATTTATTTATTTATTTTTTTAACCTGATTTATTATTTTTCTTTCTTTCTTTTTTTTTTTTTTTTAACTATTCATATGTCTTTCGATTTTAGGTATATTTAAGTATAATTTAAGGATGACTTTTGAGTCTTTTGAGAAATAGATCGACATCTCGTTCATTTCTGAGTTCGTTTTTTTATGAAAAGTTATATCAAACTTTTTGATTTCTCCCTGAAAAAATCTAAGGATCATGTCACGAAGTAATGCAATCTGTCTGTTTCCATCTTTACCTTTCTTCACAAGGTAGAGTTTTTCGCTTGCATGATGTATTAAATTTTGATTTTTTTTCCCATTGCGAATATTACTATTTATCATTGCGATATTCAGATGACTTTTTTACACGAAAAATATCCATTTCTGAAATACCATTAAATAGGAATCCAAATAAAAATATTTTCTTTTGAGAATGGCGAATAAAATTGAAAAATATCATTATACATATACAGGATGTCACAGAATTACTGCGATAAACTTTAAGAGGAGATTGGTAGTATCATAAGGATTCAGAATTGTATAGGAACGTATGTCCGCTAATGATATCTAATTCTTTAAGAACAGGATATTTTGGAGTATTTTTTAACAGATATAGGTGTGGCTTATAAATTTTGAATTTTTACAAACGTACTTTTCGTGCAAATGAATACCCAAAAATATATATGTAATAATAATGTTTTTTCTAATCGCTAAACTTAACGAACTTATAGTACTTATACGAATACTATGCATGATTTTGTAAAATGGTGGATTGTGAAAGATTCTGAAATTTACATAGTAGGCGGGGTTACAAATAAAGAAGCTAGACTACACATGAGTGATCCATAATACTCTTACATGACGGCAAGTGTTAAAAACACCAGAATGTATCCACTCATTAAAGAGCTATTATGAAATTTGAGTTCATAGGTGCTATGTATTCCTCAATCCTTCAACTGTTATTTATATACAACTAAAGCTTGTATAGTTCTACGTTTGAACCGCCCACATATGTTAAAAATTACCCCCAAAACAAAGGATCTTAAAAGGTTAAGATCGCATTTGTGGTCACGGGTTCCTATGCAATTCTGAATCCTTATGATGTGGTCTATTTAATTTTTAAGTTTGTCGCTGTAATTTTGGGACACACAGTATATTTGGAGAGAGAGAGAGAGAGTATATGTATATCACTGATGACAACATTTTAATTTATTCCAGAGTACTTTTATCCCCGCCTTTATTTCCTACCACTTATTTTTTAAAATAATATTTTCTTATTTTATCGTTTATATATATATATATATATATATATAAGAAGTGGTGTGAAATAAAGGCAAGGCAAAAATACTCCGAAATAAATAAAAATTATGGCATCCATGTATATATATATATACATGGATGC
Organism: Salticus scenicus; assembly: GCA_963930645.1. NCBI lineage: Eukaryota > Metazoa > Arthropoda > Arachnida > Araneae > Salticidae > Salticus > Salticus scenicus. The sequence goes on along the minus strand of OZ005659.1, from coordinate 78,942,747 downwards.
CATAATACATACTTGCCAACCATCTCATTAATAACCGTGCAATTGTTAACGCCCCCTGAAAAAACGCCCCTTTTCTCACACCACTATATTTTTAGAGTTATTCTCTCCAAATGTTGTTACGATGAAATAAAACTAAAACTACTGTAAAAAATTATTGGTGTGAAAAAAAAGGCGGGTACTAAAAATTGTACGGTTCATAATGAGATGGTTGGCAAGTATGCATAATATATATATATATATATATATATATATGTATATATCAATAATTAAAAATAAACTAATTCTCAGAGTTCTTTCGAAAAGTTTCAGAGAAACATGTCCATAATTCTTTGATTGTAAAAATATTATACAATATTTTCTATAAGATAATAATATTTTCTATATATAAGAGGAAAAAGATTCCTCTTTTCTTTCATTTTAAATTTTGTATCAATGACTCGAAATATTATGCATACTTGACAACATCCTAATTAATATTCCGTAGTTTTGTTAGTCCTGCCCTTTTTTTCACACCAGTATATTTTCAGAGTAATATTCTTCAAATGCAATCACAATTAAATAAGAAGAAAAATACTCTAAAAAGATTCTGGTGTAAAAAAGAAACGGGGCTAGCAATACTACGGAATATTAATTAATATGTTGGCAGGTATAATTATGTCACAATCGAATTCAGTCTGTCTTTCCTCTGTACATGTATCTTGACAGCGTTAAATTTCTGTAAGCGTGATACATGTGATCTTTTTTTCGTAAGACTATGTTTATCACTGCGATGATATAAAGATGAATTCAGATTTCAGAAATAATCTTTAATAACTAATCTTCCTCCGCGTAATAAGATGAGAAAATTACGAAAATGGAAAGGACAACAGTATAATATTCTAAGAATAACTATACACCGATGCATCTGCATTTTTTAGAAAGCATTTTATCATAGATACATACTTGCCAACATACTAATTAATAATCCGTAAAATTGTTAGTCCCGCCCTTTTTTTCACACCAGTAAATTTTTAAAATAATATTCCTCAAATGCAATTACGATTAAATAAGAAGAAAAATATTCTAAAATTATATTGGTGTGAAAAAGAAGGCTGGGCTAACAATTTTACGGAATACTAATTAGTATGTTGGCAAGTATGTAGATACCAACCTTTTAATTTATTCCGTAGCTTTGTTAGTTTCTGACTTTCTTTCTCACAAGTCTTTTTTTAGAGTAACTTTATACTTATTTAATCATAACTACATTTGTATATAATTACTTAAGTAATGAGAAAAAAGGGTCGCGTACAAAAATCTTTTGGCTCATAATTACGTTGTTGGCAGCATACTTGGCAATCATCTCATTAATAATCATAGTATTATTACGCGCCTTTTAAAACACCACTTAATTTTTAGAGTAAATTTCTCCAATCGTAGTTATGATAAAATAAGAATAAAGCCATTCTAAAAACAAATTGGTACAAAAAGAAAAAAAAAAAAAAAAGAATAATAATAATAGCGGGTACTTAAAACGTTCTGATCCATAATGAGATGTTTGGCAGGTATGTGGAAGATAAAAATTTCCAATAAGAACAATATAAAATTTCTGGTGTAAAACTGGCTTATTTGCCTCCTAAATTATATATAAGAAATTCGACACATATAAATTCACAGAACCTAAGTAACTGGAATCTCGGTCAATTTTGTTAAAATACGTGTATGTGGGTAGGTCATTTAACATCGTTCTTGATAAAATTTCTTCATTATATTATTGTTATAGAATTGAAAGCAAAAACATTATTTATTATAAGAGAAAAATGTATAAAGAATTATACATTTTGCATTCGAATGATTTTCTATTTTGCTCAGTAAGCCCCGCCATTTTAGCGTTCCTTCAAATTATTACATTATTTAATTTATGGAATTTTGGCATTCATGTATATGTTAAGTCTACCTAATATCCTTTTGAATAAATGAAATGCCACAGGGAATTTTTGTTTCATAATAATTACATGACACATTATTAAATATCACATTAGAAGTTACCGAAGAATACTTCAAATGTTACCCATGATAAATTTACGATGTCAAGATTTTAATTCAAAAGCACAGAACTTTCTGGTAAACATAATATTTTACCTGAAAGAAGCACGTAGCAAAACATTCTACAGGCATATAGCATAGATACCGACATTTTAATTTATTCCAAAGTATTCTTTATCTCGCCTGTATTTCACACCACTTTTTTCATAGAAAATGTATCTGCAATTATAATTTCGATAAAATAAGAAAAAATGACTCCTTAAAAATAAGTGGTATCAAGTAAAGGCGGAGCTAAAAATACTCCAGAATAAATTAACACTTTCGCGACCGCATGCGTTTTTCTTTTTCACTGTAAGATGTGCCTGTGGGCGTTATTTTCCCGAGTTAGAATATTTCAGAACAAAATTTTCTGTATTCACATTTATGTTACAAACGTATATACATTATAGTTATACTCTTTCTAATCAAAATTTTAATATCTATAGTATATTGATAATACAAATATAAATACTGAGTATATTTTTAAGAAATAAATAACATACAAATTGCGAAAGAAACGCCCACTGGTGGAGTTAGAGATTTTCAAATGACGTGAATCTACGTCAGCGGTCGCGAAAGTGTTAAAATGTTGGCATGTATGCATATATGCGCACTGACAGCACTTATGTGATTAATTACGAATATGCAAAATTTCTCATATAAATAAATAAAACTTCCAAGAAGACTGTTTCTTTCGTTTTTCACTGAAATGTTGTTAGAGGGAGGATGATATTGCAGTTTTTTCTTTTTTTCTGTGCACTGTTACTTTATAAAATAACAGCTTAAAAAAAAAAAAAAGAAAGAAAGAAAGAAACCTAACTGCAGTTTTTTTTTATGGAAATAGTGGTAGGAAAAAAATGGTGCGAAATCGATCTTAAAAATCGGAAAAGGTCCAGTCATGCATACATAATTTTTATATTTGCTAAAAATTACTTTTTTTTTTTTTTTTTTTTTTTTCAGCTCTTAGCTGAATTTAAGTAATTCCAGCCTATAATCAAAAAATAATGCAATCCGTCTACCTTTAAAAACTTTCTTGATCAAAGAGAATTTATTCTTATTCTATTAATTTGAACCTCTCTCTGAACCTTTCTTTTTGTCATTTGGATAGTACGATAATAAATTATGGTTATGAGAAGCACGAGAGAAGTTTTTAGTGTGATATAACATGATTTATTTGCAGAAAAAAATTAAATAACAAAAAAGAGTTGTGCATATTTTGAAATGAGAGAATTTTTACCGGAATTAGAAAAAGAAAGTATTCGTATTTCTTTCGGTGTTGAGTACATTACATGAAAGTTTTTGAATCTTCTGAGAAATAGATCGAAATCTTTCTTTTCAATTTCTTTTTTATGAGACGTTATAGCTAACTTCTTGATTTCTCACATGAAAGAAGCCAAAGATGCTGTCACGGCGTAATGCAATCTGTCTTCTTCCCTTTTTACCTTTCTCCACAAGAAAAAAAATTTTTTGTTTGTCTGACGTATTGAATTTTATTTCTGCGTTTCACGAAAGCTCCGAAATATCATGGCGATATTATAATGACAAATTTGACAGGAACGATATTTCTGAAATATCATTGATTACGAATCAAATTTATTACATCTCCTTCTTAAAATGGGGTGGAAACGATTAGTTTGAAAGACATATTGATTTTCATTCATTCTTTCTTTTTTTTTTCTTTTCAAGAAATATATATACATTTTCCATCAAAAATCGTATATATATTCCGTTAAATATTAAAAATTAAAATCATATCTAGATGCTTTTTGAAAAGTTTCTAAAACAAAAGCTGATATTTCTCTCATTCTAAAAGTTCTTTTTATATGATGACATTCCAACTTTTCTTTTATTTTCTACTTTAATAAATTCAAAAACTCGAAAGATACTGTCACGATCTAATGCAATCTGTTTTTCTCCTTTGCACGTATCTTGACAACGTAGAATATCTTTTCGCGTGATGTGTCTGATACTTTATCGTGGAATTTTTGTTTATCATTGGGATGTTATAATGATGAATACACAGTTGCGAAATAGTCATTATGGAGGGGGGGGGGGGGGAACTGTATTGAAATTTCGCACGAAATTTTTTTTTATTCTAATGAATAAATGCAGGAATATAACATTGTTGTCGAACTCACTCTAATAATTAAAAAAGGAAATTTTCTTCTCTTGAACCAACGATTTTATAGGTAGAGAAATTTTTTAATTAAATATTGGTATAAGTTATGAGCTAGTGTTCCATCCTTGTAAATAGTTATAAATTATAGTGTTTTTACGAATGTTTGGAAATTTACTTTTTAGCTTTCAATGGAAAAATGCTTTCACAGTTTTCATGTAAGACATATTTATTTTTTTAGTTTAAGTTATGCATAGCCCCTATTCAAAAGTAAGATATAAGCACTTTGCATTGTATATGCAATTATTCTTAAATACATACCTAGTAACATTAATAATTTTTTTCTGGATTACTGTTTGTCCCACGCTTTTTTCACACCAGTGTAATTTTAGAGCAATTTTCTACAAAATGTAATTACGGTGAAACAAGAAGAAAGTTGCTTTTAAAATATACTGGGATAAGAAAGAGGTGGAGCTAACACTATTCCGGAATAAATCATAAATATTACCAGGTATGATAAATATAATAATTTAAAATAAATCGTATTGAACAGTTAGTAATTATTCTCAAAGTAACCTTTGTCTTTGATATATAAACAAGTTTTCCAAATTATAAAATTTAAAGGTTTTTTTTTTTTTCATTCTTCTATAAAATATTTTTAAAAAAAAAGAGAGAGAGCGGCATAATGCACAAAATAGTGCTCATTTATCCTCTTTTCTCTGTTTTATTGCTATTATTATTGTTAGTCATAGTACCATTGTTTTCATACATGAGTTTAATTATTTTATTTTATTTTATTTTATTTTATTTTTTATCGTACATTCTACATAGAGCTTCCCACCTAATCCGGAAGATTCTTAGGACCGCTCCTTTTTCCACACCAGTCATATTTTAGACTATTTTTCTTCTTAATTCATTGTGACTGCATTATAAGAGAATTACTCTAAAAACTAAGTGGTGTTGAAAAAAGAGCGGTACTTACAATCCCCCTGATTAAGTTGGCAGCTTTTTGTACAGCAAAAGGGAAAACAAATCAGTACGTTTTGTGATCAAAACAAAATTTCTGCTATACTTTACTTTGCAAATTCACGTAATGGCAACAATCTTTTAAAATTATTTTCCATAATGGATGCACATCATTTTCACCGCAAAGAAGTAAAAACTTAATGTCAAAAGGAAGTTAATTGTTTTTTTCCCGCAGGCGACATATTTCGTAAATATTTTTAATTTTCGGAATTTTTTTGTCACAAAGGAAAAAAAAAAAAAAAAAAAAAAAAAAAAAACTCACTTGTTTAAAAGTTACATGTTTAATTAACTCATTTAAAAATAAAGAAGAGTTCTTTTGAAAAATACTCATAATTAAAATTTTTATTCAGGGGGTAAAGAGCTATGCGCCTACATACACAAAAAATTTTTATTGGCTGAAAATATTAAGTAAATACAAGAAATATTTGTTTTACAATTGTACAATGGTTAAGTAAAAATAATTCTTATTGTGTACATCCTTAAAAAAAATTTCTCTTATGTTGCTATTTTCAAGGTTATGCAAAAATGCCACATGTGCGACGATTTGCACAAAAAATTTTTAGGAACTAATTTATGTCAAGGGGCAGCTACATATGAAATTATATGGAACTTTATGCATTAGTTTTTGAACAAGAGCTACCATATTTTTTTCACACACATCCAGACTGATAGACAAACATTTTCCAAAAATGTTGAAATTGATAGTACTACAAATTTAAATATTGGGTAAATTTTTAAGAAATAAAAAACATACAAATTGATAAAGAAACGCCCACTGGTGTTGTTAGAGATTTTCAAATGATGTGAATCAACGTCAGCGGTCGCGAAAGTGTTAAAACGTTGGCATGTATGTATATATGCGCACTAACAGCACTTGAGTGGTTAATTACAAATTTGCAAAATTTCTGTAATAAATAAATAAAACTTCCAAGAAGACTGTATCTTCCGTTTTTCACTGAAATGTTGTTAGAGGGAGGATGATATTGCTTTTTTTTTTCTGTGCACTGTTATTTTATAAAATAATAGCTTAAGAAAAAAAGAAAGAAACCGCATTATAAGGAGTCGTACTCTCCGCCCTTTTTTCCTCTTCAAGTTAAGAAATTTCTGCCGTTTTTGCCACCAGATATTTTATGCAGAAATACTTTTGGATACATTTATAATAATGTGTAATTATTATACACGATAGAGATTATAGCATAATAATTTTAATTAGCAATAAATTAAGAAAAAAATTATTCCTGAGAGTGTCTTGAAAAAAGGGCGGACAGCACGACCTCTGCATTATAGATTTTATTATGGAAATAGTGGTAGGAAAAAATGGTGTGAAATATATCATAAAAATCGGAAAAGATCCGGTCATGCATACATAATTTTTATATTTGCTAAAATATAGATACATGTTTTCAGCTCTTACCAGAATTTAAGTAATTCCAGCATATAGTCGAAAAGTAATGTAATCTGTCTACCTTTTAAAACTTTCTTGATAAAAAAGAATTTCTTCTTGTTCTATTTATTTGAACTTTTTTCTGGATCTTTCTTTTTGTCATTTGGATAGTACGATAATAAATCATGGTTATTAGAAGCGCGAGAGAATTTTTTAGTGTGATCTAACATGATTTATTTGCAGAAAAAAAATGAATAACTAAAAAGAATTGTGCATATTTTGAAATAAGAGAATTTTTTTACCAGAATTAGAAAAAAAAAAGTATTCGTATTTCTTTCGGTACTGAGTACATTACAGGAAAGTTTTTGAATCTTCTGAGAAATAGGTGTTTGGTGTTTGGGATTAAGGCCGATTGACTGCTGTAGGTCCTGGGCCTGAGGGGGAGTGCCTTCCGTGGAGGTCTTTCTAAAGGGTCCTAGCCCGTATTTACGCAAGTTTCGGAGAAAACCACGGAAAACTCCGAACGGCTAGGCCGACGAGCGCGACCGGGGATCGAACCCGGCACCTCACGTCTACCAGCTTTGAGCGCAGAACCGCTCGGCCGCTGGTGGGCCTCTGAGAAATAGGTCGAAATCTTTCTTTTCAAATTATTTTTTATGAGACGTTATAGCTAACTTCTTGATTTCTCACATGAAAGAAGTCAAAGATGCTGTCACGGCTTAATGCAATCTGTCTTCTTCCCTTTTTACCTTTCTCCACAAGGAATTTTTTTTTTTTTTTTTTTTTTTTTTTCTTGTCTGACGTATTGAATTTTATTTCTGCATTTCACAAATGCTCCGAAATATCATAGCGATATTTTAATGACAAATTTGACAGGAACGATATTTCTAAGATATCATTGATTACAAATCAAATTTATTACATCTCCTTCTTAAAATGAGGTGGAAACGATTAGTTTGAAAGACATATTGATTTTATTTCTTTTCTTTTTTCTTTACTTTTTCTTTTTTTCAAGAAATATATATACATTTTTCATCAAAAAACGTATATGTATTTCGTTAAATATTAAAAATTAAAATCATATCTAGATGTTTCTAGAAAAGTTTCTAAAACAAAAGTTGATATTTCTCTCATTCTTAAAGTTCTTTTTATTTGATGACATTCCAACTTTTATTTTATTTTCTACTTTAATAAATTCAAAAACTCGAAAGATACTGTCACGATCTAATACAATCTGTTTTTCTCCTTTTCACGTATCTTGACAACGTAGAATCTCGTTTCGCGTGATGTGTCTGATACTTTTTCGTGAGACTTTCTGTTTATCATTGGGATGTTATAATGACGAATACACAGTTGCGAAATAGTCATTATGAAAGGGGGAAAAAAAAAAACTTCATTGAAATTTCGCTCGAAAATTTTGTTTTTCTAATGAATAAATGTAGGAATATACATTGCTGTCGAACTCATTCTAATATTAATACAATGAAATTATCTTCTTCTTGAACTAACGACCTTATAGGTAGAGAAATTTTTTATTTAAATTTTTTATTATTATAGATTGGTATACGTTCTGAGCCAGTGTTCCATCCTTGTAAATAGTTATAATTTATAGCGTTATTATGAATGTTTTGAAATTTGCTTTTTAGACGTTTATTTGTAATAAGAATGCTTTCACAGTTTTTTATGTAAGATATACATATATATATATATATAGTTTAAATTATGCATAGCTCCTATTTGAAAGTAAGATATAGGCACTTTGCATTGGATATGCAATTATTCTTAAATACATAACTGGTAACATTAATAATTTCTTCTGGAGTACTGTTAGTCCCAAACTTTTTTCTCCCAGTGTAGTTTTAGAATAATTTTCTACAAAATGTAATTATGATGAAACAAGATGAAAATTGCTTTTAAAATATACTGGGATAAAAACAGGGCGGAGATAACATTTTTCTGGAATAAATCATAAAAATTACCAGCTATGGTAAATATAATAATTAAAATAAAATCGTATTGAACAGTTTGCAATTACTCTGAAAGTAGCCTTTGTCTTTCATATATATGAACAAGTTTTCTAAATTGTAAAATTTAAAGTTTTTTTTTTTTTTTTTTTTTTTTTTTTTTTCAATACTTCTATGAAATATTTAAAAAAATAAAATAATAAATAAAAAAGCGGCTATACATCACAAAATATTGCTCATTAATCCTCTTTTCTCTGCTTTATTGCTATTGTTATTAATTACTTATAATACCGTTGTTCTTATACATGAGTTTATTAATTTTATTTTATTTTATTTTATTTTTTATCGTAAATTCTACATAGAACTTCCAACCTAATCCAGAAGATTCTTAGTTCCGCTTCTTTTTCACCCACCAGCCATTTTTTAGTGTATTTTTCTTCTTAATTCGTCGTAAATGCATTTTAAGAGAATTACTCTAAAAATTAAGTGGTATTGAAAAAAAGGGCGGTACTTACAATCCTCCGGATTAAGCTAGCAGCTTTGTATACAGCAAAAAAAAATTAGTACGTTTTGATCAAAACAAAAAATTCTGCTATAGTTTACAAATTCACGCAATGCCAACTATTTATTAAAATTATTTTCCATAATGGATGGACATCATTTTCATCTCAAAGAAGTAAAAACTTAATGTCAATAGGAAGTTAATTTTATGCCCTGCAGGCGACATATTTTGTAAATATTTTTAATTCTCGGTTTTTTTTTTTTTTTTTTTTTTTTTTTTTTTTTTTGTCACACACACACACATTCAAAAAAAAAAAAAAAAAAACCTAACTTGTTTAAAGGTTATATGTTTAAATCAGATACGTGGTTGACACACTCATTTTAAAATATGGAAGAGTTCTTTCTAAAAATACTCATAATTAAAATTTATATCTAGGAGGTAAAGAACGATACGCCTACATACACAAACATTTTTATTGGCTGAAAATATTAAGTAAAAACTAGAAATGTTTGTTTTCCAATCGTACAATGGTTATGTAAAAATACTTCTTTATAGTGTACACCTTTAAAAAAATTTCTCCAATGTTGTTATTTTCAAGGTTATGCAAAAATGCCACTCGAGTGTTGATTTGCACAAAACATTTTTAGGAACTCCTTTATGTCAAGGTGCAGCTACATATAGAATTATATGGAATTTTATGCATTAGTTTTCAAACAAGAGCTACCACAATTTTTTCACACACATACAGACAGACAAGCATTTTCCAAAAATGTTTAAATTTTGTCCTGGAACTCTCAAAACACGTAAAGTTATCGACAACCATAAATAAAAAACATTTCTGAATCATATAGTTTCTTCTATTGAATATAAACGAAAGTAATAAAACAAAACGTGACATCTAAAATATAAATGTAATTTAACAAAATAGAATTGTTATTATTATTATTATTATTATTATTATTATTATAAACAGATTTCTTAAGTTAGAGGACCAGCAAGCTTTTTTACTACTTCTCAGGTCTCAATTCTATCCATTTTTAGAGTGATCATTTTTTATTTATTGTTTTTTTTTTTTTTTTTTTTTTTTTTTCACAATGTCATCAGCAAAGTTTGTCAAAACATTCACTTTAATAAACTTTATTAGATTAACTCATATTTCCGGAATACTTTTATTGTGTTATAAAAACAAAATAATTTACAAATAGTTAATAAATAACTATTTTTTGAGCTTAATTAGAAATAGATGAGTTTTGAGATGTGATAAGTAATATAGACAAAAAAATACTCAATATGTCAATATGGAATTTATGTTTATGAAAGTAATGAAAACATTTTTCTTTTAAGTTTCTAAAGATAGACTTATTTCAGTAGTGTATCTTGGAAAAGATATGAAATTTTAGATTATGGAGACTGATAATGAATTTTTTTTAAGTTATTTTTAGTTTTTAATCAGTGATTGGTATTCGACGCAGCCAGAGTTCCTAAATTTTATAATTTATTCACGAGCATTATTAGCCCGGCCTCTTTTTCATACCGGATATATTGAAAATTGATTTTCTTCTTATTTAATCGTTGTCACATGTTAAAGAGAAATAACCTACAAAATTTCTGGTGCGAAAAAAAGGCGGGGCTAAAAATGCTCGTGAATAAATTATAAAAGTTGGGAACTCTGGACGCAGCAGTGATGCCATTATTTACGAAAACACGTTTTCTACTTATTTAATATAAGACTTAATAAAAACAAAATTTTCTTCATACATATTTATAGGTAAGAATTCTGCGCGAAGTAGGTTTTAAAATATATTTATACAAACACCTTTTTTACGGATTCAGTGAATATTCCTTTATTTTGTGGTATTTCTTTTATAAATAGACACATTTCATTTTGCTGAGAACAGCATCGGAACTGATTTAGTGTAGATTTTACAGGCTACCCATGGTTGCCAAATTTAGCAATTTTTGGCTCCCGGGAAATTTTAGCAGAATTTTTTTATTTATTTCAGTTACAGTTTAAATAAGATATATATATATATATATTAAAATTTTCCAGTCGCCAAGAATTTCTAAAGTTTACAACTATGTGGCTGTCTTTCGTTTCAAAAATTAACTAAATGTATAGTTGACAACATCCTAATTAGTATTCTTTAGTATTATTATTATCCGCCCCATTTTCGACACCATTTTCTTTTTAGTGTAATTCTCTTCAAATGTAATTACAATTAAATAAAAAGAAAAATACTCTAAAAATAAATAAATAAATAAAAAGAGAAAGAGAAAGACTGGTGTGGAAAAAAAAAAAAAAAAAAAAAAAAAAAACATGTACTAACAATACTACGTAATATTAATTAGCATACATCCCAACATCTTAATTATGCACCGGAAGATTTATAATACACGCCCCCTTTTTCCCCCAAGTATACTTTCAGAGTGTTTTTCTTCTTATTTTATCCTAAATAAATTTAGAGAAAATTACTCTAACGATATACTGGTGTAGAAAAGTGTGGCGTGTACTAAAAATCTTCTGGTTCATAATTCGGATGTTGGCAAGTATGAATTAGAATGATGACAATCACGTAACCGGTAATTACCTATATGATTCAATATACTACAGTTATAAATGACTTTTAAATTTTCGATAAATATATCTCTTACAATGCTTCATGATTTCTTATTTAAAATTACTTTAGAAGCATAATGTAACAGCTATCTTTTTTTTTCTTTCTTTCTTTGTGCTAATTATTATTATTATTATTATTATTTAATTGAATACAAATGTTTATCTCTATAGATAATTTTCCTTCAAATTATTCCATATTTTCAAATGTCCTTATTAAAATAATACCATAAAAATCAAATGAAACGAATAAATGTCATAAAGTAAATGATATTTATTTAATAGAAAAGAAAAAAAAAAGGTTATTTTCTTGAAATGCTTTTATGTTATAGTACCGCTATTCTATTCTATTAAAATTATGGGTTTTATTTTTATTTATTTTTTTTTTTTAAGTAATTATTTACTATTAGGAACAAATAGATAAGTATTTTAATATGATTTTGTAGAGGTATTTTCTAATTTAAATCCCGTTTTGAGTCGTTCCTTCAAAGCATTACAGTAATTAACTAAATAATTTTTCTTCGCATTTAAATCACTTCAATCTTATCATGAGCATAGTGCCAAGTCTTTCGATTTCGGCGGGAGACTTCATACCAGATTTCAACTTAAATTTTCACTTTATTTAATCGTCGAAAATAAAAGGCCATTTCTTTTATTAAAATACAGAGCTGCCAACCTAATCCGGCAAATTGTTAGTACCGCTTCTTTTACTACACTAATAAATTTTTAGAGTTTTTTTTTTTTTTTTTATTCATCGTAAATGTTTTTGAAGAGAATTACTCTAAAAATTAAGTGGAATAGAAAAAGGGGCGGTACTAACAATTTGCTGGATTAGGTTGGCAGCCCTGAAAATATAGCAGCGATTTCAAAAATTCAAAATGAGGGCAAGTATTACTGGCCGTAGTCTCTGCCTTTCTTTTTGAACACTTTCTAAAAAAAAAAAAAAAAAAAAAAAAAAAAAAAAAATAGGCGGATGAGCAATTTCCGCCTGTTTTGCAACCCACTTTTTTGTTACAAAGACTTCATTGCACTTTTAAAGTAATATGTCAAGATTAAACAGGACAGAAATTGTATAAAAAAATGGCAGCAGAAAAGGCATAAATTTCTCATTTCTGAAAATGTCCCGAGAAAAAAAAAAAAAAAAAAAAAAAAAGGTGAAGACTACGACACCTGCAAGTATGCCTCAGCAATCGATGCGCATACGTAGTTGCCAACACTTTAATTTATTCCGGAGGAATTTTAGTCCCGCCTTTACTTCGCACCACTTTATTTTTAAAATATATATATATATAATTTTTAAATATATAATTATAATAAAATTAGGAAAATTTAATCTTAAAAAAAAAAAAAAAAAAAAAAAAAAAAAAAGTGGCATGGAATAAAGGCAGAGCTAAAAGTGCTCAGGAATAAAAATGTTGCCAAGGAACAAAAATGGTTGTTAAAGTATTATACAAAATATTGTATTTTCTACAGAAAAAAAAATAAATACCTGAAAGTAATTGAGCATATTTTGAAAGGGAAATAACTACTTGATTCTTTTCTTTTTCTTTTTCTTTCTTTCTTCTTTTTCTTTTCTTTTCTTTTTGTGTGTGTGTGTGTGTGTGTTTTAAGTATTAATATTTCTTTCTGTATTAAATTCAAATAAAGAAGACTTTGAAGTATTGAGCAAAATAGCCTCTTTCATTTTGAAATCCTTTTTTTTCTTTTTTTTTAAAGTTATATCTAAGTTTTTGATTTTTTAGTTGAAAGAAGCGAAAAATATTGGCATGGCGTTATACAATCTATTTTTTCGCTCTTCCCTCTTTTACCTTTTTTCATAAGAGTGCAGAAGATTTTGTTTGCCTGATATATTGAACTTTTTTTTTTTTTTTTTTTTTTTTTTAAGAATGGTAATATTTATCCCTGCGACATTATGATAAAGAGTCAGACAAGAATGGTTATTCTCAAATGCCATTGAGTAGGAATAAAAAATATTACATTTCCTCTCAGAATAATGAAAACAGGAAAAAAGTATACTTATGATTATTTTATAACAATCCTATCTGTCAAAAACCATATATGTAGTACGCAAAACATTAAACATTAACAACATTTGTAGTTGCTTTTTCGAAAGTTTCTGATGAAAATGTCGATGTTTCTCTCGATTTAAAACTTCTTTTTATGTGATGAGATTCCTACTTTCCTTTTATGTCTAACTTTAATTCAAAGATTCGAAAGATACTGTCATGATCTAATGCAATCTGCCTTTCTTTTTTTCACGTATCTTGATAATGTGAAATTTTATGTAATGCAATAAAAAATAGATTCACTATATATATATATATATATATATATTACCTTAAAGTGTACTTTTCGTAAGTTTTGAGGTAAAAATTGCTCCTTTACAGACTTTTACGCTTTTTCATAGCTTTCAAGTAAGGAATATCATAGTTGCCAACATTTTAATTTACTCCGGAGAATTTTTAGCCCCGCCACTAATTCGTACCACTTCATTTTTAAAGTATTTTTCTCCAGTATATAATTATGATAATATAAGAAAAAAATTTACTTAAAAAAAGCGGTATGGAATAAAGGCGGGGCTAAAAATGCTCCGGAATAAATGAAAATGTTGGCACCTCTGAAATATAATACATATAGCTTCTTATATACTGGTGGAAGAATCAGGGGGAAAATGTGGTCTGGGAGCACCCTGTACATATATATAATCAGGGGTCGTACTCTCCGCCTTTCAGGATACTGTCAAAGATAAGAAATTTTCTCCTTTTTACCACCACTAATTTCACTGAAAAACACTTCTGGTATACTTATAGTAATGTGCCATGATAATGCAGGTTAAACAACATTTTATAAAAATTGTGGTAGCAATAAATTTGAAAAATTGTTATTCATGAGGATATCCTGAAAAAAGGGCGAAGACTACGACCCCTGTATCCAGAGAGGTGAACATTTTAATTTATTCCGGAGTATTTTTATTCCCGCCTGTATTCTATTACACTTATTTTTTAAAGTAAAATTTTCCTTATTTTATCGAAGTTACATATTTGAGAAAAAATTCTATAAATAAAGTGGTGCGAAATAGAGGCGGGGCTAAAAATACTCCGGAATAAATTAAAATGTTGGAATCTGTGCTGTATATATATATATACATATGTATAATCATTAAAGGACAATATACTATATAAAAAAAAATGAGCAATATAATAAATGAGTCAATACAATAAATGAGTCAGGAAAATACTTATTTGTGAGTATATTATAGAATATAAAAGATTATTCAACAAAATATTGAAGTTTTATTAATTTTTTCTAGAACTTCAAACACCTACTCCTTCATACAAACAGATGTCTTCCCTTCTTTTTTTAAGTTTAAGAAAATTTTAATTCATACAATCTGAATCAATAAATTATTGCTCAGAACATACGTCTATGAAATATACAAAAGTAAAATAACAGCGTTATGAAAACAAATGTGACTAAATCTCCAAAAAGTAGATAATACTTTTTTTCTTTTCTATCTTTTGTTACAAAACGATCGATTTAGTGGGGAAGAAATTGAAAAAAAAAAAAAAAATGTATTAAAAATAGAAAAAAATGTAACTCGAAAGATGTTTCCGAAAATCTGATATAGTAAAACAAGGTTTTTATTGAAATAAGTTCGTTTAATTAGAGGACTGATTCGTTTCTTTGTTGCTAATCATGCTTCACTTATAATCGTCTTCATAGTGCTTATTGCTAATTTATCTATCTTATCATCATTACCGGCGTTTGTCAAAGTATTAACTTCATCTGACAGTTTTGAGTTGTGACTTTCATCTGTTAAAATAATAATGACTGCACTCAATGCACCTGTCAACATTTTACATAATTACTTAATTTTCCGTAATATTCCTAATTGTTCTGTTTTCCATACAATTTTACTTCCCCTTAATATATATTTATAAATTTCTTGGTTTCCATTTAATAACTTTCTTGAATATCGCATGATAAAAATCACACTTGTTGTACTTTGTGTTACGGTCCTAATTGCTAACATTAGCGTAAGTAATTTTAAATGAACTTATCTATTAATTCAGAGCCTGATTTTGGCCGGGGTACTCTCTCACGGAAGTTTTACGATTATATCTGTACTGATAAGTATAAAGGATTTAAGTCCAAAAATTTCGATTTTTAATTAAGTACATAGTCAGACAAAAAAATTCTCTGTCGATTGGTATAAAGGGTATAAATCCATGTCATTTAGTCTTTGAGAAAATCCATTGGTAAAAAAAGATTCAAGTTAGAAATTTCGCATTAATCTTTAGAAAAAATATTTTATTCAATTTTTTCCCTCTATTAAATAAAGATTGACAATCATTGAATAGTATAAAGGGTATAAATCAACCTTATCCCTTTTTCCTAATCGATTCTTCTGATTAGTTTTTAGTTAGTTTAACTTTATTTTTCGTCTCCTGAAAAATCAAGAACATGGACTTAAATCCTTTATACTTATCAGTACAGATATTTTACTTTACAACATACAAATTTCTCGCTTTTTCTAGTAAATTATTTTTATAAAAAAAAAAATGAACGGTGTAAAACAATCGAATTTACTCATCGCTAGTTAGACAGCTGTATTATTATTATTATTATTATTATTATTATTATTATTATTTTAATTATCTCCTTATTTTCATGAGAAATTTCTGTTTAGTGTAAGACGAAAGTATTTGTAAAAATATAATTGTGTAAGTGAAAATAATGCGTGCCCTGGTCTTAATCAGGCCATGTATTAATTGATATAATGTAAATGAATCATAAAAAAAAATGAGTGCTAACATTTAAATTGATTTTAAATAACTTTTGTTTGAGTGTTGTTGGAATTTTCAAGTATGTATTAATTGCTAAATTTTATAAAGTTCTTGAATTCTTCACTCTCTCTATATATACATACTTGCCAACCATCTCATTAATAACCGTACAATTGTTAACACCCCCTGGAAAAACGCCCCTTTTCTCACACCACTATATTTTTAGAATTATTCTCTCCAAATGTTGTTACGGTTAAATAAGACTAAAATTACTCTAAAAAATTATTGGTGTAAAAAAAAAGGCGGGTACTAAAAATTGTACTGTTCATAAAGAGATGGTTGGCAAATATGTAATATACAATTATCGACTGTACTAATTCTGGCTTACTTTCTGAGATAAATATGAGGAAATAGAACTGACAAGTAAAAAAAAAAATGAAATTTATCTTTTGGGATTGAAATGTAGATGTGAAATGACTAATATATTACAACAATGTACGAAAGCCTGCCTTAATAATGTCGTTGTAGATTTTTCTGCAGAAGTTTATATTTTTTTCTGAAATAATTAATGTTTTATAATAAAACTTTAAAATATATATTTTTAAATGTTCATATTTTGTAAAGAATAAGAATTTTAATTACTAATTCTCCTATCTCCTCTATTTTTAGTTTCTTGCGTGTAAAAATTAATAAAAATAATATTTTTTTACTCTCCATTTTTAAGAGCACAGTATTTTTATGTGAAATTTTCAAAAATGTGTGACTATTTAACAAATGATTTTTTACTAACGAGGAAACTTGTTTCATTCCTGACACTTGACTTTAAAATAGTGAAATCATTAAAATCTTTAAAAACTATCTTTTAAAAAAGATTTTTCAAAAAAAAAAAAAAAAAAAAAGAAGAAGAAGAAGAAGAGGAAGAAGAAGTAGAAGAATAGAGAAATGATTTTGACATTATTAAAGTTATGACATTTTAAATTTTTGTAATAGGTAGCAGAATCGATGCAAAATTGTTTATACATTTTTCCCTGGCTTGTAACACACACACACACACATATATATATATATATTTATAAAAAAGTAATTATCAATAGAATTAACAAAAGACGTTAATTAAAATATCTTAAAACTTATTATTTAATTAACATAAATTCATCAAAAGTATATATATATATATTTATTGTGCATAGCAGATACATAGCTGCCAACATGCTAATTAAAATTAAGTACAGGGTCGTACTTTCTGCCCTTTTTTTTCAGGACACTCTCAGGGATCAGAAATTTCCACCTTTTTTGCTAACACTAATTTTATGCAAGAATCTTATTTTTACAGTAATGTTTCGTGATTAAATATGATAGAAGTTGTATAAAAATACTGGTAGCAATAGAAGTAAAAGTTTCTCATATCTAAGTGTATGCTGGAAAAAGGGCGGAGAGTATGACCCCTGGTTACATAGTGCTGCTAGAATACGCTTCTCATTTTAAACCCCTTAATTTTTAGAGTAATTCTCTCCAAATGTAATACAATGAAATAAGAAGAAAATTACTCTAAGAAGACTGGTGTAAATAAAAAAGGCGGGTACTGACAATACTACGGAACACTAATTAGGATTTTTATTAAAATCACACAATCAACTGATTAGAAGAAAAATCAGTCGGAAAAATAAAATTTCAATAAATATGTTTTTCTTCCAATCAGTTGATTTTGTGATTTTAATAAAAATTGTATTTCTTCCCATTCTATTAGTTGAGTTTTCCATTACCTGCGGCTTATTTCTGTTGAGCTATCTATATGATAGACCAGATGTTTCTGCCTAAAGGTTGTCTAAGTGAGTAATGCCGACCGGTTTGTCGGCCTGGATAGCTCAATTGGCCCCTGATCGTTGACCTTGTAAGTCAAAGATCAGGTGTTCGATTCCCGGTCCAGGCATTATTTTCACTCAGTCGGAAAAATAAAATTTCAAAAAAAAAAAAAAAAATAATAATAATAATAATAATAATAATAATTAGAATGTTTGCAGCTATGCAGATATTTTCTGTTTCCACTTGTATAACAATTGCCGAAGCAGATAAAGTATATTTCATTAAAAAAAAAAAAAAAAAAAAAGAAAAGAAAAGAAAAAAAGAAGAAGAAGAAGAAGAAGGAAAGGGAAAAAAAAAAAACAAATTTAAACACATAAAGCAATTTCTTAAATTTTAAAAACCGTATTTTTTTTAATTGTTTACTCGTGAAAGCCTGTGATGATTATCATATTTAAGCATGTAACATTTTAACCCTTTATATCCCAAATTATTTTATTTTTGGAAAAATAGTTTGAAACTTTTTTTATTATATTTCTTTATATATGAAAATCATCTGATATTAACACTTTCGCGACCGCATGATTTTGAATTTTTGACAGTAAGGTCCGCCTGTGGGCGTTATTCTCCCATGTTACAATATTTCAGAAGAAAACTTTTCTGTATTCACATTTATATTAGAAATGGATATACATTATAATTATATTCTTTCTAATCAAAGTATTTGTATACATAGTATATTTCATTGTAAAAATGAGAATATTGGTTATATATTTAAGAAATAAATAGCATACAAATTGTGAAAAAAAACGACCACTGGTGGAGTTACAGATTTTCAAATGACGTGAATCTATTGAGGATTTTTTTTCTTGTGGGACTTTAAAGTCCCGCGGGATACAAAGGGTTAAAATATAAACGCAGGGGTCATTTTATCTGCCCTTTTTTCAGGACACTCTCCAATATAAGAAATTTCCACCTCTTTTGCCAACACTAATTTCATGCAGATATATTTCTGGTATATATATATATTATAGTAATGTGCCAAGATTACACATGGTAGAGATTATTTTATAAAAAATAGTAGTAGCAATAAATTAAAAAAAATTCTCATTTATGAAAGTGTCCTGAAAAAAGGGCGGTGAGTACGACCCCTGTAAACGTTTTGAAAATACTAGATTCATCACAATCAAGTGCCCGTGAAAAAAAAAAAAAATCATTTTTTTTTTTTTTTTTCTTTTTTCACTCCAAATTTCAGCTAGTATGTTTTTTCCTATAAATCTTTTTCTCCAAAGTCTATATAAACTATCAAAAACACTCAATAAATTGAATAGTTTCTAGTGTCTGATTTATGTTAATATAATTACAATCTCCCGGTATACATCATACAAGGCATTTAATTAGAAAATAATTATTATAAGAAAATAATGATGGATGAAGTTGATATTTGTATTACAAATTTTATATACTTTCTTTTTTTTTTAATTAATATTCACCTTATCTATTCATTAAGAAAAATCCTACAGAAACTTACAAAGTAATGGTATTCGAAAGTCAGAATGATAATCACAAGGTCTTTTCTATTTCGTCTCAATTGCAAATTTTTTTAAAAACTATAAAATACTTAATTATTAAATTTTCGCACTCCAATTTAATACTTTAAATAATTTAATGTTATTTTTAAATTTGCCTTTTCTTTACATAGCTATGTACTTTTTTTTTTTTTTTTTTTTTTTTTTTTTTTTAATCAGATTTTTTTTAAATAGAAATTTTTAAGAATTTTTAGCAGTTTTCTGCGATTAAATTTGATGATTTTTTTTTTTTTTTTTACAAAGAAATAGCGTTATTTAAAAAAAAAAAAGTACAACTTGGCACCAGTTATTATAAGTTTTCTTATGCTTCAAAACAGAAAAAAAAAGTTTAAATAATGTTTAATTGGAGATTTATTTTACATTATTATAATTTATTAATATTATATTATATTAACTGCTTAATTAGTTTACAAGGAGCTATAGCAACAGAATCGATTTATAACAACTGTAGTTTTATTTTACAAAGTTGAATTTTTGTGAAATTTTATTGTAGCAACATTGTTCAATTTTCATTAATCATTAAAATATTTTTATCCGTAAATACAGAAATAAAATATTCATTCGTTTTACAAATTTCTAATGAGCGCCTAAATTATATTGTCATTAAAGCGTCTGTAGAATTTTAGTTAATTAGAACTTTCTGAATTATTCAAAATTACATATATATTCTTATATATCATTACTTTTTTTTGCAATTTGAATGAACTAAATACCGGCTGAATTTTAATGATGTCCAATTAATTTTCGTTACAACGTGTAACTTATTTCAGGAGATTTCTTTAATATTTCCAGAGAAAGAGAACACGGAACTGAATAAATTTGTTCTAAGATATATTTTTGATTTTTGAGCTCATTTGCATTAATGAAATGTATTTTGCATTTCAAATGATGGATTACAAATATATTTATGATTTTTTATTTATTTATTTATTTATTATTATTACCTATTATTATCTATCTATCTATCTATATCTATATCTATATCTATTAGGTGTACCAAAACGTTCTGTCGTTTTGAATTAAAATACTGACATCGGAAATTTATCCTGGATAAAATTTAAGATATTCTTAGGTAACTTATAAGATGGTTATTTGTAAAGTACCATGTAAACACTGTTAAACAAAAATTTCCGGTTTCATTTTATTAATTCAAAACTGCATAACTTTCCGGTACACCTAATATATATATATATATATATATATATATATATTAACTACAACCTGAATTTTTAATGTAGAAATTGAAGCAAGATTACTTTATAGTATGTCAATAGAAATATTGATAAAATACTATTATGATTTCAAGTAATATTTCTTACTATAAAAAAAAAAGAATAATAATAATAATTTTAAGTGATGTCTCTTGCGAAGGATATAGTGCAATGATATTATAAGGGATCAACTTTGGAAATATATATTTATTGTTGAATAAATACTTTGTTTCAAGAAATCTACATTTGGCTTCATTTTGAAAGTTAATAATTAATAAAAAATAATCTTACTCTTTAATCAATCATTTCATGAATCAAAGAATTAATCAATAAATCACCAATCAACTATAAATTATCGATAACTGAAAATTAATTAGCTACACTCGTTGGTGCACGTATACAATTTCAGTACAGTGTTATTTCTAAAAATACTTTATTAAATGTTAATCATTAGTGATATATATATATATATATATATATATATATATATATATATTTTTCACGATTCATAAAAAAAAAAGTTATTATAATACCATTTTATATTATAAATGTTTATGGAAAATATGCATCGCCCCATTCTTGGATTAATTTCATGCATTTTACTCTAATTAACACAAATATGTGCCTATGTGCAACTTTGTGCTGCTGCCGTGTAGTTAATGGACAGTGGCGTCGGATGCCTGAGGATAAAATTTAATAATTTAATTTCCAATACGTAAAACGATAATTCATAGCTGTCAATTTTTTAATTTATTCCGAAGTATTGGGTTGGCAAGAAAGTTCTTTCGGTTAACCTTCGAAGTGTTAAACGTTACAATTAAAAAATATTGAATAAAAAATCAGCTCGATCTGGCAGTACTGATGGTAATATTTGTAATTTATTCCGAAGTACGGTTAATATCTACCTTTTTTTCACACTACTTTTCTTCTCAGAAATGTATCCCAATATGTAATTACGATGAAATAAGAAGGAAAATGTTTTATAAAATAGTGGTGTGAAGAAAGGGCGATTACTAACAGTATTTACCAGGAAACCATCCCAATAGTGTTATAATAGAAATCAACTGAATTATGTTTATTTGAGAGGTCATAATATAACGTAAATTTTGTCACCTTTTCACCTTCGTAAGCCTAAGCCCATTATCGAGAAATCTATATTCAAGTTTGGATAAAAATATAGTAATCTGAAAGAAGTGGGAGGAGTCTTGTGAAAACCTACCAAAACCATGACTTTTATCAATTTTTAGTTTCTATTTTAGCGAATTTTTAGACATTATATCTCGATTGAATATATCTCAAAGCTGAAATGGGCAACTGATTGTTCCATCAAATAACGCATTTGATCGCTCTTTCGATTTCTGCTTGTTTTGGATTTTATTCATTATTTCAGTAAGGCGTGGTGTTATCAATTCAGGCGTGGTTTCACCGATTATTATCAAACTTTTAGAATTTATAACTCGAAAGCGAGCTGACGAGGGCTATTGCTTTATGCGTCAAAAAGCATATTTACATATGCTCTTTCGATTCATGCTTGTTTTTTTTTTCTTTTCTTTTATGATTACACTATGGGATGGTTTCCTGTTTAGAAATAAATTACTAAAGTTAGAAAGTATTGATTTAGTAAGTGTGTTCACAGCTTTATGGCAGATGCGTTACTTCTAAAACTTAGTCTTGATATAAAAAGTTACTTCTAGTCTTGACATAAAAATTTTCCTTAATGAGGTGTCAATGCTATAGTTATTTCAAGTTTATAATTATAAAATTTTTTACAGAGTTCAGTTAAGTTGAGTTAATACTTCGATATTCCAATTGAAGTCAAACTTCATTATGGCTTTTTTTTTTCTTTGCTATAACAGTTTGGCTATTCACATGAAACAATTTGGAATACATTATTTACAAAATTCAGATATTAAGACTTAACGAACATGTCTTTTTCTTGTCTTTGATAGTTTATTTTTATTTTTAAATGAGTAAATAAACATGTATATATAAATATTTAGAAGTTTCATTAAATCAAAACTTTTTCTAAAAATTTGTTTGAAAATTATTTATTTACATATGCAATTTCAATTAAATAAGAAGAAAAAGACTCTAAAAAAAGACTAGTATGAAAAAAATGCAGAACTAAAATGTTTACGAATATTAATTATAATGTTAGCAGGTATGTATCTAGTATTTCTTGCTAGTGTATCTTGTAAGTATAGTTGCCGATTTAGCATTTTTCGGCTATCGAAAGTTTTTATTTTGTTTATTTATTTATTTATTTTACTTAATCAAAACTCTTACATTTCACTGATTAAACAAAATAAGTATTTCTATTAAATTTTTCCGGTAGCCAAAAAGTTCTAAGTTGGCAACTATACTTGTAAGTGATAATTTGTAACACATACATAGCTGCCAAGTTTTCTAAATTATTCCAGAATGTTGTTAGCCCCGCCCTTTTTTCCCACCGGAATCATTTTAGAGTAATCTTTTTCACGTTTAATCGTAGTTAAATTACGAAGAAATTTTTTCTACAAATATTACGGAGTCATTTCGGAATAAATTAAGATACTTGGCAGCTATGCACATATACATAGTTCCAAGTCTTCCATTTTTCAAGGGAGGCTTCAAACCGGAAGAATTTTATAGATGTTTTCGGTGATATTAATAGTCGAAAATATATATAACGTATTGCATTTAAAAATACTGGTGTCAATTCTGATTTAAATGTTAAAAATGTTGGCAGCTCTCGTAAAGTGAAACATGACAAAGTTGACATGTCATAGCAAAAAACACTCTGATGTGACCTCGTATCTGAAAATGGAAAAAAAAATGTAAGTCTACGTCACCTCTTAGGTTAAACTTTAGAAATGAAAGACGGAAATTTCCGTAGTTCGTCCTTTAAGTGTTAACATTTTCAGCAATTCCATGTTCCTAGTCTAACCTATAATGCACTCTAGTGTTTTATGCCCACAAATATTTTCTTAATTTTTAAATTAGGAGTTATGATATAATTTCCAAGGTTTCTATGGACCCGAAATTTTTTGTTTGATTTTATCACCACAATAATCATACAGTACAATACCTATTTAAAAATAAAGAAAAAGAGAAATGAGGATAAATATGAGTAGTACAGAACGTAGCAATCCTGATTTCCTCCAATTTTTAGCATTTTATTTGACAAAATACTTACCTATCAATCTATTTAATTACTTATTAATTTTCGCAAAATTTCATTTATTAACTGATATATATATATATATATAGCTTGAATCATCATTTACTATGTGTATCTAGTGGTTTCCCTAAAATATTTTTGAAATATTCCTTGGTTACATTCATGAATATATATATATTTATTGGGCTACATAATTTATTCCTCATTCTTATTTCCCTTATATAACTGACTGATTTTTGCAGTTAAAGTTTGTCTTTGTCTTTTTTTTTTTTTTTTTTTTGTAAAAAGAAACAAAAATGAAATCTTCATATATATATATAAAATTTTTATTATGATCAATTATACATTATCATTTACTATTTATTAAAAATTAAACTCTTGCCCACATTTATTGACATAAAAATATTTAAAAAGAAAGTATTGTTAGATTTAAAAATAATGCATAATTTATTCGTCTACTGCTGTCGCAATATCCGGCAGCATCATAGCTTCTATAATCAAGGCTCTTGTCATATTTTCATGTAAACTAGTAGAATTCTACTATTTATATGCGTCTTCAACCCAGGGCCTGATAACGGGGGAAGCTCGCTCTTGACACATTATTTATACTTACACCGTTATTTTTTAACAAATACTTTCCTCTTATAATAAACAGAAAATTTTCATTAAAAATTATTTTAAAAGAATTCTGGTGTCTAATAACGGTGAGTAAATTGGATTGTTTTACACCGTTCATTTTTTATAAAAAATGTTTCCTCGTCAAAGCGTGGAATTTCTATGACATGAAGTAAAAAATAATTGTAAAAATATTCCGGTATGAGCGAGC
The DNA here is from genome assembly GCA_963930645.1 of Salticus scenicus. Taxonomy (NCBI): domain Eukaryota; kingdom Metazoa; phylum Arthropoda; class Arachnida; order Araneae; family Salticidae; genus Salticus; species Salticus scenicus. The sequence goes on along the minus strand of OZ005659.1, from coordinate 78,917,707 downwards.
TTCCCCCTTAATCAGGCCCTGCTTCAACCTAGCGAATGACTGAGCCTCGCTATTTAAATACAATATTTATCGAGTTTAGAAATATAAATAAATTTAAGAGAACGAAAAGCTAAATAAAAAGTTTCTGAGAAAAAATAATAATAATAACTTTTTCTTAACACGAAATGTATATAATTTCGCAGTATCAATTCACATACAAAATTCGAATTCTAAACTGAAAACATCGCCTGTGATAGCTATAGTCTGATACAACAAATATTAAATTATAAATTGAAGTAGATATAAGAACATTTCACAAAGAAAATTAGAGATCCAAAAAATAGTTAATAGAAAACATATGCTAAAACTACTAAAAAAAAAAAAAGAAAAAAGGACTATTTTTATTCATTAGATTAAATGTTTACCATACTTAACAATAATTTGTAAATAAAGAAATGTTAAACAATTATAAACATATAAAGGCAAAAGTATTTCAGTGTACCCCCATTGACCAAACAATATTTCATTCTTAGTTCATATATCTGCATATTAAGTCTATAAATTATTCAAATCTTTGACAGTTGCTTTCTCGAGCAGAGATAATGGAGGACGTTCTACTGATCTCCAATAGATTATAAATGATAAATGCCATTCAAAGCGGATAAATTGGTTATCTGAGATACTGCACTGATTTGAGATGAAGTTGTTCTACCACCATTCAAAGAGATTTGGTTAATATCAAAAGTGAAAGGACACGATGAAGACTTAAGCTCATGGAAATAATGATTATATTTTCTACGTTGCATTAATAAGAAATATAAAATTAAAAGAATGTTTAGAAGTTGACCAAAAACAGAAATTAAATATATTATACATTATTATTTATAACTATATAAAACTGCTCTAAAACATTTCTCATAGTAGAGCACAAATTATTTAAAACAAATGAAAGAAAATTATATCGGACTTACAACAGACCAGGTTTCCTGTGGTTGTTGAATTTCCTTAATCCTTTAAACTACTAATTTTATGTTGTAATATTTCTAAAATAAAAACCTATAAATTTAAAAATAAATTTACAGGTTCAGAATTCTTAAAAAAGGCGTGTTCGCTGAAAATCTGTAACTCCACCAGTTGGCGTTTCTTTTGTAATATGTATGTTATTTATTTTTTAAGGATTCGCCCAAGATTCGCATATCCATTTGTAATATAAATGTGAATACAGAAAATTTTGTCCTGAATGTTATAACTTGACAGAATAACGCCACAGGCAGGCCTTATTGTTAAAAAGACAAAAGCATGCAGTCGCGAAAGTATTAGGATACTCTCAAGGACGAGATATTTTTTAATTTGTTACACCCACTATTTTCACAGAGTAATCCCTATCCTGTACACATGGATATGGCACATCATTATAAATATAGCAGACGGCGTATTATTATAAATATAGCAGAAGTATTTCAGCAGAAAATTAACAGTGCAAAAAAAGTGGTAATTTCATACCACTTTGAGTATCCTGAAGAAAGGGTGGAGAATACGACCTTTGTATGTACATCATACTTGCCAACATCCTAATTAATGTTCCGTAGTATTGTTAGTCCCGACCTTTTTTTCACACTAGTAAACATTTAGAGTAATATTCTTCAAATGAAGTTACGATCAAATAAGAAGAAAAATACTTTAAAAAGATACTGGTGTCAAAAAGAAGGCGGGGCAAACAATACTGCGGAATATTAATTAGTATGTTGGCAAGTATGGTATCTCCCGGTATACATCATACAAGGCATTTAATTAGAAAATAATTATTATAAGAAAATAATGATGGATGAAGTTGATATTTGTATTACAAATTTTATATACTTTCTTTTTTTTTTAATTAATATTCACCTTATCTATTCATTAAGAAAAATCCTACAGAAACTTACAAAGTAATGGTATTCGAAAGTCAGAATGATAATCACAAGGTCTTTTCTATTTCGTCTCAATTGCAAATTTTTTTAAAAACTATAAAATACTTAATTATTAAATTTTCGCACTCCAATTTAATACTTTAAATAATTTAATGTTATTTTTAAATTTGCCTTTTCTTTACATAGCTATGTACTTTTTTTTTTTTTTTTTTTTTTTTTTTTTAATCAGATTTTTTTTAAATAGAAATTTTTAAGAATTTTTAGCAGTTTTCTGCGATTAAATTTGATGATTTTTTTTTTTTTTTTTACAAAGAAATAGCGTTATTTAAAAAAAAAAAAAGTACAACTTGGCACCAGTTATTATAAGTTTTCTTATGCTTCAAAACAGAAAAAAAAAGTTTAAATAATGTTTAATTGGAGATTTATTTTACATTATTATAATTTATTAATATTATATTATATTAACTGCTTAATTAGTTTACAAGGAGCTATAGCAACAGAATCGATTTATAACAACTGTAGTTTTATTTTACAAAGTTGAATTTTTGTGAAATTTTATTGTAGCAACATTGTTCAATTTTCATTAATCATTAAAATATTTTTATCCGTAAATACAGAAATAAAATATTCATTCGTTTTACAAATTTCTAATGAGCGCCTAAATTATATTGTCATTAAAGCGTCTGTAGAATTTTAGTTAATTAGAACTTTCTGAATTATTCAAAATTACATATATATTCTTATATATCATTACTTTTTTTTGCAATTTGAATGAACTAAATACCGGCTGAATTTTAATGATGTCCAATTAATTTTCGTTACAACGTGTAACTTATTTCAGGAGATTTCTTTAATATTTCCAGAGAAAGAGAACACGGAACTGAATAAATTTGTTCTAAGATATATTTTTGATTTTTGAGCTCATTTGCATTAATGAAATGTATTTTGCATTTCAAATGATGGATTACAAATATATTTATGATTTTTTATTTATTTATTTATTTATTATTATTACCTATTATTATCTATCTATCTATCTATATCTATATCTATATCTATTAGGTGTACCAAAACGTTCTGTCGTTTTGAATTAAAATACTGACATCGGAAATTTATCCTGGATAAAATTTAAGATATTCTTAGGTAACTTATAAGATGGTTATTTGTAAAGTACCATGTAAACACTGTTAAACAAAAATTTCCGGTTTCATTTTATTAATTCAAAACTGCATAACTTTCCGGTACACCTAATATATATATATATATATATATATATATATATTAACTACAACCTGAATTTTTAATGTAGAAATTGAAGCAAGATTACTTTATAGTATGTCAATAGAAATATTGATAAAATACTATTATGATTTCAAGTAATATTTCTTACTATAAAAAAAAAAGAATAATAATAATAATTTTAAGTGATGTCTCTTGCGAAGGATATAGTGCAATGATATTATAAGGGATCAACTTTGGAAATATATATTTATTGTTGAATAAATACTTTGTTTCAAGAAATCTACATTTGGCTTCATTTTGAAAGTTAATAATTAATAAAAAATAATCTTACTCTTTAATCAATCATTTCATGAATCAAAGAATTAATCAATAAATCACCAATCAACTATAAATTATCGATAACTGAAAATTAATTAGCTACACTCGTTGGTGCACGTATACAATTTCAGTACAGTGTTATTTCTAAAAATACTTTATTAAATGTTAATCATTAGTGATATATATATATATATATATATATATATATATATATATATTTTTCACGATTCATAAAAAAAAAAGTTATTATAATACCATTTTATATTATAAATGTTTATGGAAAATATGCATCGCCCCATTCTTGGATTAATTTCATGCATTTTACTCTAATTAACACAAATATGTGCCTATGTGCAACTTTGTGCTGCTGCCGTGTAGTTAATGGACAGTGGCGTCGGATGCCTGAGGATAAAATTTAATAATTTAATTTCCAATACGTAAAACGATAATTCATAGCTGTCAATTTTTTAATTTATTCCGAAGTATTGGGTTGGCAAGAAAGTTCTTTCGGTTAACCTTCGAAGTGTTAAACGTTACAATTAAAAAATATTGAATAAAAAATCAGCTCGATCTGGCAGTACTGATGGTAATATTTGTAATTTATTCCGAAGTACGGTTAATATCTACCTTTTTTTCACACTACTTTTCTTCTCAGAAATGTATCCCAATATGTAATTACGATGAAATAAGAAGGAAAATGTTTTATAAAATAGTGGTGTGAAGAAAGGGCGATTACTAACAGTATTTACCAGGAAACCATCCCAATAGTGTTATAATAGAAATCAACTGAATTATGTTTATTTGAGAGGTCATAATATAACGTAAATTTTGTCACCTTTTCACCTTCGTAAGCCTAAGCCCATTATCGAGAAATCTATATTCAAGTTTGGATAAAAATATAGTAATCTGAAAGAAGTGGGAGGAGTCTTGTGAAAACCTACCAAAACCATGACTTTTATCAATTTTTAGTTTCTATTTTAGCGAATTTTTAGACATTATATCTCGATTGAATATATCTCAAAGCTGAAATGGGCAACTGATTGTTCCATCAAATAACGCATTTGATCGCTCTTTCGATTTCTGCTTGTTTTGGATTTTATTCATTATTTCAGTAAGGCGTGGTGTTATCAATTCAGGCGTGGTTTCACCGATTATTATCAAACTTTTAGAATTTATAACTCGAAAGCGAGCTGACGAGGGCTATTGCTTTATGCGTCAAAAAGCATATTTACATATGCTCTTTCGATTCATGCTTGTTTTTTTTTTCTTTTCTTTTATGATTACACTATGGGATGGTTTCCTGTTTAGAAATAAATTACTAAAGTTAGAAAGTATTGATTTAGTAAGTGTGTTCACAGCTTTATGGCAGATGCGTTACTTCTAAAACTTAGTCTTGATATAAAAAGTTACTTCTAGTCTTGACATAAAAATTTTCCTTAATGAGGTGTCAATGCTATAGTTATTTCAAGTTTATAATTATAAAATTTTTTACAGAGTTCAGTTAAGTTGAGTTAATACTTCGATATTCCAATTGAAGTCAAACTTCATTATGGCTTTTTTTTTTCTTTGCTATAACAGTTTGGCTATTCACATGAAACAATTTGGAATACATTATTTACAAAATTCAGATATTAAGACTTAACGAACATGTCTTTTTCTTGTCTTTGATAGTTTATTTTTATTTTTAAATGAGTAAATAAACATGTATATATAAATATTTAGAAGTTTCATTAAATCAAAACTTTTTCTAAAAATTTGTTTGAAAATTATTTATTTACATATGCAATTTCAATTAAATAAGAAGAAAAAGACTCTAAAAAAAGACTAGTATGAAAAAAATGCAGAACTAAAATGTTTACGAATATTAATTATAATGTTAGCAGGTATGTATCTAGTATTTCTTGCTAGTGTATCTTGTAAGTATAGTTGCCGATTTAGCATTTTTCGGCTATCGAAAGTTTTTATTTTGTTTATTTATTTATTTATTTTACTTAATCAAAACTCTTACATTTCACTGATTAAACAAAATAAGTATTTCTATTAAATTTTTCCGGTAGCCAAAAAGTTCTAAGTTGGCAACTATACTTGTAAGTGATAATTTGTAACACATACATAGCTGCCAAGTTTTCTAAATTATTCCAGAATGTTGTTAGCCCCGCCCTTTTTTCCCACCGGAATCATTTTAGAGTAATCTTTTTCACGTTTAATCGTAGTTAAATTACGAAGAAATTTTTTCTACAAATATTACGGAGTCATTTCGGAATAAATTAAGATACTTGGCAGCTATGCACATATACATAGTTCCAAGTCTTCCATTTTTCAAGGGAGGCTTCAAACCGGAAGAATTTTATAGATGTTTTCGGTGATATTAATAGTCGAAAATATATATAACGTATTGCATTTAAAAATACTGGTGTCAATTCTGATTTAAATGTTAAAAATGTTGGCAGCTCTCGTAAAGTGAAACATGACAAAGTTGACATGTCATAGCAAAAAACACTCTGATGTGACCTCGTATCTGAAAATGGAAAAAAAAATGTAAGTCTACGTCACCTCTTAGGTTAAACTTTAGAAATGAAAGACGGAAATTTCCGTAGTTCGTCCTTTAAGTGTTAACATTTTCAGCAATTCCATGTTCCTAGTCTAACCTATAATGCACTCTAGTGTTTTATGCCCACAAATATTTTCTTAATTTTTAAATTAGGAGTTATGATATAATTTCCAAGGTTTCTATGGACCCGAAATTTTTTGTTTGATTTTATCACCACAATAATCATACAGTACAATACCTATTTAAAAATAAAGAAAAAGAGAAATGAGGATAAATATGAGTAGTACAGAACGTAGCAATCCTGATTTCCTCCAATTTTTAGCATTTTATTTGACAAAATACTTACCTATCAATCTATTTAATTACTTATTAATTTTCGCAAAATTTCATTTATTAACTGATATATATATATATATATAGCTTGAATCATCATTTACTATGTGTATCTAGTGGTTTCCCTAAAATATTTTTGAAATATTCCTTGGTTACATTCATGAATATATATATATTTATTGGGCTACATAATTTATTCCTCATTCTTATTTCCCTTATATAACTGACTGATTTTTGCAGTTAAAGTTTGTCTTTGTCTTTTTTTTTTTTTTTTTTTGTAAAAAGAAACAAAAATGAAATCTTCATATATATATATAAAATTTTTATTATGATCAATTATACATTATCATTTACTATTTATTAAAAATTAAACTCTTGCCCACATTTATTGACATAAAAATATTTAAAAAGAAAGTATTGTTAGATTTAAAAATAATGCATAATTTATTCGTCTACTGCTGTCGCAATATCCGGCAGCATCATAGCTTCTATAATCAAGGCTCTTGTCATATTTTCATGTAAACTAGTAGAATTCTACTATTTATATGCGTCTTCAACCCAGGGCCTGATAACGGGGGAAGCTCGCTCTTGACACATTATTTATACTTACACCGTTATTTTTTAACAAATACTTTCCTCTTATAATAAACAGAAAATTTTCATTAAAAATTATTTTAAAAGAATTCTGGTGTCTAATAACGGTGAGTAAATTGGATTGTTTTACACCGTTCATTTTTTATAAAAAATGTTTCCTCGTCAAAGCGTGGAATTTCTATGACATGAAGTAAAAAATAATTGTAAAAATATTCCGGTATGAGCGAGCTTCCCCCTTAATCAGGCCCTGCTTCAACCTAGCGAATGACTGAGCCTCGCTATTTAAATACAATATTTATCGAGTTTAGAAATATAAATAAATTTAAGAGAACGAAAAGCTAAATAAAAAGTTTCTGAGAAAAAATAATAATAATAACTTTTTCTTAACACGAAATGTATATAATTTCGCAGTATCAATTCACATACAAAATTCGAATTCTAAACTGAAAACATCGCCTGTGATAGCTATAGTCTGATACAACAAATATTAAATTATAAATTGAAGTAGATATAAGAACATTTCACAAAGAAAATTAGAGATCCAAAAAATAGTTAATAGAAAACATATGCTAAAACTACTAAAAAAAAAAAAAGAAAAAAGGACTATTTTTATTCATTAGATTAAATGTTTACCATACTTAACAATAATTTGTAAATAAAGAAATGTTAAACAATTATAAACATATAAAGGCAAAAGTATTTCAGTGTACCCCCATTGACCAAACAATATTTCATTCTTAGTTCATATATCTGCATATTAAGTCTATAAATTATTCAAATCTTTGACAGTTGCTTTCTCGAGCAGAGATAATGGAGGACGTTCTACTGATCTCCAATAGATTATAAATGATAAATGCCATTCAAAGCGGATAAATTGGTTATCTGAGATACTGCACTGATTTGAGATGAAGTTGTTCTACCACCATTCAAAGAGATTTGGTTAATATCAAAAGTGAAAGGACACGATGAAGACTTAAGCTCATGGAAATAATGATTATATTTTCTACGTTGCATTAATAAGAAATATAAAATTAAAAGAATGTTTAGAAGTTGACCAAAAACAGAAATTAAATATATTATACATTATTATTTATAACTATATAAAACTGCTCTAAAACATTTCTCATAGTAGAGCACAAATTATTTAAAACAAATGAAAGAAAATTATATCGGACTTACAACAGACCAGGTTTCCTGTGGTTGTTGAATTTCCTTAATCCTTTAAACTACTAATTTTATGTTGTAATATTTCTAAAATAAAAACCTATAAATTTAAAAATAAATTTACAGGTTCAGAATTCTTAAAAAAGGCGTGTTCGCTGAAAATCTGTAACTCCACCAGTTGGCGTTTCTTTTGTAATATGTATGTTATTTATTTTTTAAGGATTCGCCCAAGATTCGCATATCCATTTGTAATATAAATGTGAATACAGAAAATTTTGTCCTGAATGTTATAACTTGACAGAATAACGCCACAGGCAGGCCTTATTGTTAAAAAGACAAAAGCATGCAGTCGCGAAAGTATTAGGATACTCTCAAGGACGAGATATTTTTTAATTTGTTACACCCACTATTTTCACAGAGTAATCCCTATCCTGTACACATGGATATGGCACATCATTATAAATATAGCAGACGGCGTATTATTATAAATATAGCAGAAGTATTTCAGCAGAAAATTAACAGTGCAAAAAAAGTGGTAATTTCATACCACTTTGAGTATCCTGAAGAAAGGGTGGAGAATACGACCTTTGTATGTACATCATACTTGCCAACATCCTAATTAATGTTCCGTAGTATTGTTAGTCCCGACCTTTTTTTCACACTAGTAAACATTTAGAGTAATATTCTTCAAATGAAGTTACGATCAAATAAGAAGAAAAATACTTTAAAAAGATACTGGTGTCAAAAAGAAGGCGGGGCAAACAATACTGCGGAATATTAATTAGTATGTTGGCAAGTATGGTACATGTTAATTTTTTTATATAATCCAGAATATCCCTCTTTTATTCACACCTATTTTCATAGAGGCATTTATGCAATCAAAATTTCATTCAGGAAATGGAGAATTGCTCTCAATGTTGAAAATTTTCGACCAACGTTTTTTGATGGATTTACACGTTTTGGGGGTGTTCTGAATACGAATTGATAGTTTTTAGAAAACGTCTGTCTGTCTGTGTGTATCACGATTTTTGTGGACACTGTATCTCACGAACCAATGAATGAAATTTAACCAAATTTGGTATTTAGTTGCACCCTGACATAAACTGGTGCTGATTAGATTTGGCAATCAATCGCTCAACAGGTGTCACTGTGATCACATTTTTTTTCTAAACTTCTAACATGACAGTATAGGACAAAATTTCGTATAAATGCGCATAATGAGAGTTATTTTAAACTTGCGATTGTAAAATTAATATGAATCATTGATAATAGTAGTAGTTAACTAGGAAAAAAAAAAAATTCCGCATGTGGGGGGGCATCGGTTGGGAAGTAATCCCCCTCCCCGGGGGGGGGGGGGAGGTAAATTTTCTAGATGGGTATATTTCGAAAGGTCTCGTTAATACCTTTAAAACGAATGGTTGAACTAGTGATCTGTGATAGTTTAAAAAAAAGTTTTTTTTTTTTTTTACTTTTAAAGATTTTTTTTTTTTTAATATTGAGAATAAAATGGACGTTTTTTTTTTTTTTTTTTTTTTTTTTTGGGGGGGGGGGGAGATTTCGTGTTATACTACTTCTCTAATATGGAAATCGTCTGCATTATCATGGAAGATTTTCTTTTTTTTAAATAATAATTTAAAGCAATTATTTTTACTCAGTGAATTTGTATAGTTAAATGTAGAAGAAAGTCATGTGGTGGCCACAACATACTAGTTATTTACTATATGTTATAGCAGAATCTGGGTATATATTTTTATGTAAGCAAAATATTTTTGAATGTTATAAAAGTTTTGATGAAACTTATAACAAAAAACTAAAATGTGTTTAAAGCAATGAAGAGAACTAAGAAGTAATAATAATAATAAAAGAAAATTTACTAAATAAATTTCTCGTTATTTTATATTATTCATTTAACTGTTTCCACAAGTATTTAATTTCTTGATATATCTTGTATCGTCTGGTAATATATGTGATTTATTAACGCTTGTAAATATTTTCTCCCTTCAAAATAAGCAAAACTATATTTTCAAACAAAACAAACTTTTTTTTTTTTTTTTTTCCCAGTGGTAATTACAATCGTTGCGACATTTTGATGGCGATTTTGACAAGAAATATAATTCTGAAATATTATTGAGTACGAATAAAAAATTTTATTTCTCCGCAGAATGATAAAAAGAGAGGGAGGGTTGGAAATATATTTACAATAATAATAAATTTTAAAAAAATCCTATCTGCCAAAAGCAAGTATATAGATTTCGTAACACATTAAAAATTCAAGATGCTTTTTTTCAAAAGTTTCTGATCAAAATGTCGATATTTCTCTTGATTTAAAACTTCTTTTTGTGTGATGAGCAAGATACTGTCACGATCTAATGCGATCTGTCTTTCTCTTTTTCACGTACCTTGACAATGTGGAATTTCTTTGTGTGTGATGTATCTGATCAGTTTTTCGTGAGACTTTCTGTTTATTATTCTGATGTTATAATGATAAATGCAAAGTTGAAAAATAAGTTTTACAAGTAGTGATTATGAAACCGAAATATTTTATTTCGTTATTGGATGTTTGCACGAAAATGTAATACTAGTAAAGTAAAGAATAGATTTATTTTAATAGTTTTTTTTTTTTTTTTTTTTTTTTTTTTTTTTTGAGTATGTAAGTATACTTTTCGTAAGCGTTGATGTAACAATTGCTTTTTGCAGGGATGGATCACGGGCACAGAACTCATACCACTATCAATGTCATAAAATTTCCTACTTGTTAAATCAATGATATTATAGGTAGAGAAATTTCTTAAACAGATACCGGTATAAGTTCTGCGCCCGTGTTCCATCCCTGTTTTTAGTAGTTTTCTATGTTTTCCATGTTTTATCATAGCAGTATGTGTATATATATATGTATATATATATATGTATATATATATATATATAAACATAAAATTAAGAAATTTAAAAGGTTATAAAATTTAGCTATTAATAGATACATTATTAAAACGAGCAACATTCAAATAACAGTTATTCTAAATTAATGTAAATGTTAGCACTCATGGGTTTCTTATGATTTTAATTCACTTTATTTTAATTAAATGACCATTTACATTTTGAGATATTTATTCTAAATTAAATAGTTACGCTAATGTTTACTGATTTGGATCATAACCCCTTTTTCACACCGTAATCTTTGTAGAAAAATTTTCTTCAATACATAATTAAGAATAATTATTAAGAAAATTGCTCTAAATATATTTCGGTGTGAAAAAGGGGCGGGACAAAAGCATTCAGGATTAAATTTAAAAACTTGGCAGCTGTGATTATATTTCCGATATATTTAATCAGCATTTAATCACAAGATGCTTATCATACAAAAAAAAAAAAAAAAAAAAAAAAAAAAATCATCCACAATTGCTTCTTAAACTTAAATAGAATTACTTGCCAGTTTTGAGCTGTGACTTTTAACTATTCAAAGAATAATGACAACAGAACATAAAATTTTAAAGTTGTATTCCTTAGCAGCATCCCTACCACCCCCTTGCCCGGGCCCAAACATTTTTGGGCAAAGTTTGTCTTGTGATACATCCTTGGAAACGCCTCTTCAAGACAATGAATTTGGTATAAATAGATTTCTCCTGCAGTAATTATTAAAGGGGATGCGGATACATGAGTATAAAATTCACATTTCGAAAGTCTAAAAACTGTTGCATCTATTTTGCTAATCATCGTAGGACAAAACTATTCTTATCAAATTCATTGCCTTGAAGAGACGTTTCCATGGATGTATTACAAGACATACCTTCCCATTTGAAATTTTAAAGTTGCCCTCCCCAGCGCCCCCCCCCCATACCCCCCGGACCCAAACTTTTTTTTCACCAAAAGAGGTCCCTCTTGAATTCATTAAATATGTGTTTCGCCATTTTTCAAAATTCCGACTCATTTTCGAGTTAGGACGGGGGTTAGGACGGCATTTGGAACACCCTGTATATATATATATATATATATATATATATATATATATTTTCGTCTATTCAATGTTTGAAAAGGTTTTCAATATATATATATATATATACATACATACATGCATATATATTTATTTAGGGTATAATCAATTATACAATACATTTATCAGTTTCATTATATTTTAAAGGTTTAAACCAATTACCATTTATTGAAAATTAAACCGTTGCATTCATTCATCCTCATGAAAAATATTTAAATATAAAATATTCTGAGAGTTTGAAATAATGCATAATTTATGCGCCTAATGCTGCCGCAATATCATTGTTGCTAAAATTTTAATTTATTCCGGAGTACTTTTAGCCCCGCTTTTATTTCTAGAATATTTTTTCCCAATATGTAACTACAATGAAATACGAAAAAAGTACACTTAAAATAAAAATGGTATGGAATAAAAGCGGGGCTAAAAGTGCTTCGGAATGAATTAAAATGTTGGCAACTCTGCAATATTCGATATCTTCATAACTTTATGTAAACTAGTAGAATTCTGCAATCTTTATATGTCTTTAACCGAACCATTCAATGAACTTCGCCATTTAAATGCAACATTTCTCGCTTTGAGAAGTATAAATAAATTTAAAACGATAAAACATAAATAAAAAGTTTACAAGAAAAAAAATAACTGAAAATAAATATAGTAAAATTTTTTTCATAAAACTAAATGTATACAGGAATCGTATTTTACTGGCGCAGTATACAGGGTTAGTCAAAAAGAATAGGACAATAAGAAAACTATTTTTAGACGAATGTATGTTTATTGTAACCAAACTACAGCTACGTATGGACAGATAAACTATCAAAGTTTTTTCTCATGGAACTTCCAATTCCATGGCTGCACGATTTGTCAACTTCTGGGGACTTCGTTGAAAGGATGCACGAATGGATTCCACAGTTTCTTCGGAGACACGTGGTCGTCCTGTGCTTTTACCCTTGCATAAGCAGCCCGTCTCCTCAATTTGCTTTACCCACCTCGCAATAGAATGTCGATGAGGTGGTTCCTTGTCATACTTGGCTCGAAATTGTCGCTGGACCGTAATTACTGACATTGTTTTAGCAAATATCACACAAAACGCCTTCTCCTTGCCTGATTGCGCCATTTTGAAAACAGCGTCTCCTAGCGGCATTAACGTACATGTGTGTTGCCAAATAAAACTTTGATAGTTTATCTGTCCATACGTAGCTGTAGTTTGGTTACAATAAACATACATCCGTCTAAAAATAGTTTTCTTATTGTCCTATTCATTTTGACTAACCCTGTATATTAATTGTATTATTATCGTATACAGGGCTGATTCAAGGATGAGAAATTTCCTTTTTTTTTTCCTACCACTGCATTTTTCCTTGAAAAATCTCTATCCTGCTTAGTCATAATATAGTACTATGAAAATAAGATGGAAATTTCCCCATAAAAATACTGGTGACTAAAAGTTAGCAATTTTTCATGCCTGAAAGTGCCCTAAAAAAGGCGTGGAATGCGACCGCTGCGTATATAAGTTCGCACTATCTTTTCACATACAAAATTCAAATTGTAAACTGAAAACTTCGCCTGTAATAGCTATAGTTCTGGTAAAACATATATTAAATTCTAGACTGAAGTAGAGATAAGAACTTTTCACAAAGAAAATTAAAGTTAAAAAAAATAATTATAAAATACATCCCGCTAAAAATATAAGACGTTTTTACTTCATTAGGTTTAATGTTTACTATAGCTAGCAAAAATTTATTAATAAAAGAAATATTAAATAGTTATAAATATGTTAATCGAAAAGTAATTCAGTTTACCACCATACATCAAATAGTATTTCACTCTTAGTTCATATATCTGCATATTAAGACTATAAATTATTCAAATCTTTGACAGTTATATTCTCGAGCAGAGATAATGGAGGACATTCTATTAATCTCTAACATATGATAAATTATAAATACCATTCAGAGCGGATAAATCGGTTATCCGAAATATGATTGAGATTAAGTTGCTATAACTGCATTCAAAGAGCTTTGGTCAATATCAAAAGTTAAAAAATCAGAATGAAAACATAAGCACATGGAAATAATGATTTTAGTTTCTATGTTGCATTAATTAGAAATATAAAATCATTATAGTATTTAACAGTTAACCAAAGACAAAAATTAAATACTTTTTACATTGTCATTTTTTACAATATAAAAAAGCTCTAAAACAGTTCTCAAAGTGAAGCAGAAATTACTTAAAAAAAAAAAAAAAAAAGTAAATCGGATTTATAATAGACCAGGACTCTTACGGTCACTAAATTTTCTTCATCTTTTTTTCATTCATTAATTTTGTATTGGGATTTTTGTTATAATAAAAGTTTTTAAATTTATACAGAAATTTATTTTTAAAAAATATCAGGGTAGACACAGTTTTTTTTTTATTATTTTCATACTACTATTTCTATAACATAAAAATTATAATATATTTATGCACACAAACTGCTAATTTACTTGTATGTATATATATTAAAACTTTTGCTTTTTGGAAATGGTACGAAAAGAGTCACCTACGCCATCCCTGAAACAACGGCGTAAATTCCTTGATGAAAGATGTACCCGTATGAATCTTGCAGACATGTGAATATTTTATTTAATCCGGAACATAATTTGTAGCCTTCTATTTTCACACCTATTTAGATTATTTAATCAAAAATTCACTACAAGTAAAGTGGTGTGAGAAAAGGGCGGGTAGTAACAGTGCTTCAAAATAAATTAAAATGTTAGAATTTCTTTCATAACAAATTAGGATTAATGACATAAATATTAATATAGTTGCTAACTTTTACATTTTTGGGCTATCTGAAAAATTTCAATTAATAAGTTAAAACTGTTCAAGAAATATTCTCCGCCTATTTATTAGGGCAATTTAAAGGATGAAAAATTACCGACTTTTTTGCTACCACTATTTTTATAAAGAAATTTTTAGGGTGCTTTCACCGTAATGTGTCGTGATTAAGCAGAAAACAAATTTTTGTATAAGAATAGTGGTAGCAAAAATGGCGAAAATTTCTCATTCCAGAAAGTGCCCTAGATAAAAGGTGAAGAGTACGACCACCTGAATATGTAAAAATTTACTATTTAAAGTTTGCAGTAGTTAGCATTCGAAAGAGTTGGCAGCTATGTATTGATTGTTTGCAACTATGTTTCAATTAATTAAATCTATACTACAGATAAATACAAAATACATTGATATTAACTTCAAGACACATTCATAAATGATTTAACATTTTTTTGTAAAAGAAAAGTTTTTCTTTTAAATGAGGATACTATTTATTTCTGTTTATTATAAGTTATAGTGAAATGTGGATATACATATTTCTGTAAGTAAAATATTTTTGAAAGTTTTAAATATTGTAATGAAACTTATAACAAAAATCTAAATAGTATTTAAAGCGATGAAGGAAGCTAAAAACATAAACATAATAATAAATAAAGAAAATTTACTAAATGAATTTCCATTTAATTTTCCATTATTCATTTAACTGTTTTTACAAGCATTTAATTCCTTAATATATCTGGTATCTTCCGGCAATACAGGGGATTTATTATTGCTTGTGCTATTTTTTTTCCTTCAAAATATGCGCAAAGAAATTTGTCAAACACAGCAAAACTTTTTTTTTTTTTTTTAATTTACTAAATCGAACCATTTTAGAAATGTTTTCAAATAGAATAAAATCTTTAAAAATATTAATTAGCATCAGATATAAACTAGCGTGACTTAAAAGTCCATTTTCAAAAATTTTCTGTAATTTAACTTTTTAAAATTCTTTCTTTCTGCGTTGTTGACAAGAATAAAGAAAGAGAAGTTTGCCAATTTTTGAAAATGTAATTTTTAGAGGATCATATAGAACTCTATAGTGATATACCAACTAGTAGTTTTCTTGAATATTAATCATCTTTTGTATGGGAAATATAC
This sequence comes from Salticus scenicus, assembly GCA_963930645.1. Lineage (NCBI taxonomy): Eukaryota > Metazoa > Arthropoda > Arachnida > Araneae > Salticidae > Salticus > Salticus scenicus. The sequence goes on along the minus strand of OZ005659.1, from coordinate 78,901,680 downwards.
AGAGTCGAACATTAGTATTCCGGAATTGAAAATAAATCTTAAAACACAATTCTGCAGTACATACATAATTTTAACACAGTAACTAGTAATAAATGCAACGTAATTTATTCGCATTTATGGAATTATAATTATTAATTTGTTACTTTAATACTTTTGGTCATAATATAGTCAATTATACAATAATTGTGCATTTGAAGCAACGGGGATTTAGTAGACGATTCTATAATGATAATAAGTTCTAAATAAGTTCAATTTGTACTACTTTATGGAGTAATTATGTACTGTATAATGAAAATTAATCGTCTATTACATAATTAAACCTAAGTAACTAGGATTAGTACACTAAGTATTTTCAAATATTCTCACTTTACTATTTTACTGTATAAATACAACTCAGCTGTAATTGGGGAAAAATTTTAGATTGTCTTCCATGTTTTATGAAATTTATATACTCATTGAATTCTGAAATATTACAAAATATTTTTTATTATTATTAGACTTCATTACGGTACTGACTAAACAGAATAAATGAAATTACCAACTCAAACGTTTGAATCAAGAAACCTTATTTCCAATTGTCCAGACAGAAAAAGCAATTTTTCTTTTCATTTTTTTTTAAACCATTTTCAATTTAGGGATGGAAGCGTTCACCATTTTTGTTACCACTAAGTACGTACAAAAATCTTTAGGTTCTTACAGTATTTCTTTTTTTCAGCGGTCTTCTTATTAAACATCCACTTATTTTATTAAATTAATTTAATACGATTTCTATGCATATATGCGTTACTACAACATTTTATTTTATTCCAGAGTACTTTTAGCCCCGCCTTTATTACTGCATCACTTTAATTATAGAATAATTCTCTCCAATATATATCCACGATAAAAGAAGAGGAAAAAAATATTTATCTTAACAAAATTAACTTTGATACATTAATAATTACATCAAAGAACTAAGAAATTTTACCCATAAATTTTCAACGAAAATTACATATAAAATCAAAAACATATTCCACTTCTAATGATTTACCTCATAAAAAATATTACTGTACTTATTATATACGGTATACATCTTATAAAAAGAAAAAAAAAATGTGAGAATGGATAATTCAAAACAATACAAATATACATTTTTTTTTTTAATAAACATATCGTGTTATGGACGATTATACGTCGAAGATCTTGTCACATGTCTGAAGCAGCTGTACTTGTTGGCATTAAATAAATAATTTATAGAAAATATATATAGCACTTCAATAAATTGGTTTCAAATAAATTTAAATGATTGTTTCAAGTTTATTTTGTAGACGGATATAAATATAGATCAAGGTTGACACAGACGAATTTTTTTATATGCTTTTCGTACCAATATTTCTAAGATATAAAATTTATACATATTATAATTTCGCTGATAAATCTGCACTTCGCCAGCATAAACTTATTAGAAAATTTTTTTTTAAGGGAATAGTAGTGCGGAAAAAATAAAAAGAAGTCGTCTGTGGCAGTGTTGCCAAACTTTGTGACTTTCTTATTCAACAATTGCTAATAATTTTGAGGAATGATATTTCATATATGTAATAGGCGAGTTTAGGATGGAATGGTTGGGAGGCACCTGTGGCAACGTCATGAATGCTCCGATACATAAGAGTGGAAGCTAACGGAGTGTGAGTCCCGAATAACAGTTTCACTGCAATGGACAGAGGAGAGGGGAACATGGAAGGAACAAAAAATATAAAAAATTGGAATTTTAGAGCTTATGGAAAAAGGAAACAGATTTGAAAAATGAGTAGGGAGATTAAGGACAGCATTACAAAACTACAAGGAAGTTTATGGATAGAAAAAAAAAAAAGGTATTTGAAACATTTTTTTTCTTAATAACACAAGGACAAAAAACAAACAAACACGAATCAACACATCGACTAGAACAGGGTATAGTCTCCGAAGAGAAGTCAAGGCCCAAAGTCGAACGGAAAACGAAAAAGGCATAAAAATAATCTATTTAAAAAAACTTTTAAAACCCAAATTCTTATTATAGCGTATCATATAAATCTTTTCGAAGTTAGAATAAAATTTAATTTGCAAAAAAAATAAATAAATAAATAAATAAATAAATAAATAAATAAATAAATTAAATTAAAAAAAAAAAATAACTTTTTTGTTTTTTAACCAAAATTGGGGAAATTTAAACTGTGTTAAGAAAAGAGAAATGATTTCTTAAAATTCCCAACAGATGGCAGCACCACACGATTGCCTATAAGTTTTGTGATTTCATTTTCTGATTAAGGGCCAATATCTGCAATTTAATTATTCGTTTGAGACACCTTTTTATTATTATTTTAGTTTATTATTATTTCTATATATTATAACTTAACATTTTACTGATTTGGTTAATGTTTATGTGTGTTTAATAATCATTTTTATTTTGTATTGTTAATTGTTTTATTGGCATTTTAGTGAATATTCTGCCCAATAGAGGGCGCTTGTAGTCCACAGAAAACTCTTTTTTGCTTCTAAAAAGAGATGTAAGAAAAAGGCTTCTTAAAAAAACTCTTCAAAAATTCTTAGAATACTGTGTAGTCAACGATAAATTTTGTTTTATCAATTGGCATCTTTTCTACTAATTGTTTGCAAAAATTAATACTCCGGACCTTCAGGTTATCGAACGAGGGACCACCGGATTACTAACATGGCGCTGTTACCAACTGAGCCACGGAAAGACAAATTAATAAGCTTGTATTTACCTTAAAATAGAGGCGCATTTTTTATTTGCTTGAGATTAATAAACATACAGTAGTGAATGACAGTAAGTACATAAGAATTTGGGAATAAACTATATATGTTTAATATATAATTAATTTAATATATATATTTAATATATATATATTTTTTTTTTAATAGACGATTATTTGTCTGTTATGTATATGAAATATCATTTCTTATAATTATTGGCAAGGATGGAAGACGGGAGCAGAATTCATACCGGAATCTGTTTAAGAAATTTCTCTATCTATAATATCGTTGATTTAAGAAGTAGAAAATTTTGTTACATTGATAGTGGTGTGAATTTTGCGCCCGTATTTCATCCCTGTATTGGTGACTTTTGAATAACAGAGTCGGAAATTATGGCAACCCTGATAGACTCATAATCGTGATAAATATAGCATCAAATTAGTGTATGTATATATAATTTGATGTACAATAAAATGTATAAACAGTGCTTAAAGCACAAAAATTGAATTCCCAACTGCAAAATTCATCACTGAACTTTATTTATTTTTCAATTTAACCAAAAAAATGATGTCTTTTCTTCTAATTCTGCCGGGTCTGCCCCGGAAAGAATTAACCCTTTGCCAGCCCTGACACTCGATAGCGTTTTAAACAGAGTTGCTAATTTTAAGGACTTCTCTATTGAACTATAACAATAATTTTGAGAACTTATATTTGATATACATACTGTACGAATGACCTTCGAAGTGATTAGCAAACGGATACAACTAAAATTTAGTGATGGATATTGCATAAACATGTCCCTAAATTTGGAAACACTGACGACAGAAGTGAAATTAAATTGCAAAGAAAAAGGATAAATAAAAAAATATACTTCCATTCGTTTTTAACAAAAGTTTTGCAACGATATTAAGCTGTGGGGAAAAAAATCGTATGAGTTACCACTGTACTTTTAAATTGGGATTCTACCAACAGATAGAGCACACACTCTGATATGTCCTAACGGACCTAACCTTTTCCCCCTGATTCTTTCACCAAAATATTGATATAGTAATTTTTACCTTCCTTGATCATGGAAACATAATACTGAAGATTATTATTAAAAATTCTGGTGAAGGAGTCAGCAAAAACATACCAATCGTAGCAGCCCTGGAATAATATAGCTGTCAAAGAGTGTTGCCAACTTATGTGGACTTCTTTGTTTAACAATCGTCACTTTTTTTGAGAATGGCGTTTCATCTAACGTTAGTCCATTATATAGACATTGAATTAGACAAACATTACAGAAAAAAATTAGTGCTTGACATACAATAAAAAAGTTCCTACAAGTTGGCAACACTACTGCCAAGTTTCCCGCTTTTCCAATGATACTTCTTTTATAGTTAAATTAGTTATACTTATTTGCAGAAATTGAACTTTAAATAAAACACACACACCCACATATATATATATATGATGGTATGCAAAGACGACAGACGTGGCAGCTACGTAATTCTACAAAATCTTTCAATAGCTTTCCCCCCCCCCCCTTAAATTCTAGAATTATTAAAAAGTTTACTATATCGTTGAAATAGAGTAGAAAATCTTGTAACTAAAAGTAAATTAAATTTTAGTTATTTTATAGTATAAATAAAGACTCGAATAATAAACAGGGATGGATGCTTCTCGACTTCAATCGTAATTCGTCCACCAGCATTTTTCAACAATAATCTCTGTCCTATTTAACCACAAAATTTTAATGTAAAAATACAATTAACTTTTCTAAATAAAATCAACGGTTCAAAAAACGCGGAACAATTTCATGCCTAAATAAACATCGTCTTGAACGCCAAAGGAAATAATAAAATTCGGCAGCTTTTACAAAGTTGTCAACATTTTATCTTATTCCGGAACATTTTTACCCCGCTTTTATTTCATACTTTTTTTATTAAAGATCATATTTTCCTATTTTATCGTAGTTTTACATTAGAGAGAATTATTCTATAATAAAACTGGTGTGAAATAAAGGCGGGGCTAAAAATACTCCGGAATAAATTAAAATATTCGCAACTATGCATTTAACGCACCGTTATCAGCGCATATCTGCTAACGTACAAATTAATATTTCAGAAGACTGTTAGAACCCGTCCTTTTCCTTACACCACTTTATTTTTAAAGAATTTTTTTAAAAATATAATTGCGATTAAATAAGTAGAAAAATACTATAAAAAATCCCAGGTGTGAAATAAAGGCGGGGCTAAAAATGCTCCGGAATAAATTAAAATATTCACAACTATGTATTTAACGCACCGTTATCAGCGCATATCTGCTAACGTACAAATTAATATTTCAGAAGATTGTTAGAACCCGTCCTTTTCTCTACACCACTTTATTTATTTATTTATTTATTTTTTTAATTATAATTGCGATTAAATAATAAGAAAAAAACTATAAAAGATCCCAGGTGTGAAAGAAAGGACTGTTACTGACAATCAATACTGAATATTAGGTAATTAGTAAGTTGGCAGTTATGTCAATGCATCAGCAAAATAAGAGCAAAAACTTATAAAACACAAAGTCCGTTTAAACTTTAAAGACTATTGACAGAAGACTTAATACTAGATAAATATCTTTTTAAATAAGGTTTATATAATTATGTTTTCGCCAGAAAATTTTATTTCTTCCTTTTTATATATAATTACAAAGTCTTTATAATAATTTCCGATTAATTGTCGACAGTTACTGCAAAATTTCAAAGTGAAAGCAGCTGTTTCTATATTTAGTGATACGATACAAAAAAAGTTCAAACTGTAAAATATGGAAAAAAAAAAGATACTTATTAAAAAGACTCCAATTTCAATTAAATTAATGAAGCACATTTTCGTCAGTTTTTTTCCCTTACAGTACAGATGCTGCATTGCAAAACTGAGTTCACGCTTAAAATCCTATGAATATATCATTAATGTTCTTCATTTGAATGAGTAGAATATGTTCTGATTTTAATGAACTTCAATTAAACTCTTCCTCGATATTTTACTAATTTCTCAAGTCTTTTTTCTGAAAGAACTGCATAAGGAAAAGTAAATAAATTAATGCTATCTGAAATATTTAAATTAGGGCTGCATTCAATATATTTAAAAATAATTTCAAAAAGCATTTTCAATTGTGTATGATTATCAGAGCTGCTTGCTTCTCTAAGTTTTGCTAATGAAGATATTTCTTCACATTCACATTTATTATTTATTGATAATTATTTTTAAACATATTCCAGTGCGATCGAAATGAAACGAAAACATCTTAGTAATTTTGTTTTAAAATAAATTCAATTAATTATTTATATATGTTACCGGCAAAGTATGAAACGCCGACATTCTATAGAATGTTAGGCATTGTATATAATGAAATTTTTATTTTTCCGACTGAGTGAAAATAATGCCTGGACCGGGAGTCGAACCCCGGATCATTGACTTACAAGGTCAAGGCTCTACCAATTGAGCTATCCAGGCCGACAACCGGCAGCATTACTCATTCAGTCATCCTTTAGGCTGAAACATCTGGTCTATCATTTAGATAGCTCGACAGAAATAAGCCGCAGGTAAAGGAAAACACCATTAAACAATGGGAGAAAGAAAGCCATTTTTTTTTAAATTAAAATCCCAATACACTGATTGGAAGAAAATCATATATAATGAAATTTCATTAAATATGATTTTCTTCCAATCAGTTGATTGTGATTTTAATTTAAAAAAAAAATGTATTGCATATAATACCTAGGCATTCTATAGCATGACAAATGCTATTTAGGCAAAATATGGCAAAAAGTCCTGACAAGGCTATCATATAAATGACATGCATTCCTCAAAAATAAAAATGTTATCGTGAAAAAATATGGGAATGACATTAATATATATATATATATATATTCAAAAAACGTAAAGAAAAATGAAAGTTTTACAAAACAAAATTTTTGCCTGTTTTTACTAAGGGAAACAAAATTTTCATATAAAAAATAAGAAATTAAAATAAGCTACTTGTTGCAACATGGTAGGCTTGAATAACATTTTGAATAACATTTCATTACATTTTTCACCCAAAGATATTTCATATGTTGGCCCTTTGTTTTACATATACATTTGGTGAATTCTTGGCTGATTCACTAGTCTACGTAATTGCAACTGACCGGAGAGGAATTTCGTGGTCAGGAATATCTTCAATTCTAAGCAAGTTCTTAGGACATAAAGTGAATTGTGATCTCGCATATACTTGTTTTAAAATTCCTCCAGAAGTTCCCCGTCGGAAAAAACCATCCACTGTCACGCTCTTTACAACTGTCAATATATTGCCTCGCCCCTTGTTGACGTCAGGAATAGGAAATCGCACAGTAATTCCCGAAGAACTTTTTTTTTTTGGCTTGTATTTCCAGATTGATTTTAGAATTTATTTAACTTCAATAGCATTTTCAGTTTTGAAACTAAGGGTGTACAAAATATCCATCTCGGCATCTCTACTAGAATGGCCACAGAAGGTATGAATTGTTTGAAGACACTTTTTGCATGCTAGTGCATCACTCGTTTCCTTTAAACACACACAACAGGTATCAGAAACGGAAATCTCTTCGGTAAGCATGTTTTCGTCATGCTAGTTTAATCCACTATCGACTGTAATCTCATCTATGTTTTTTGAAACAGGTTCTCTTCTTGCATAATCTGACTAGTTTCACCTATTTGCATTATTTGGACGTTTTCTATTACGTTTTCTAGGTGCTCCTCTGTATTTATGCATTTTAAAACACCTGCGAGTAGAAAAGCCGTTGTAAGACCTACTTCAGATTTGCAGCCAAAAATAGCTTCGTATGGTGTTCTTTTGATCCCAGAATGATAAGCTCTATTTTTTATAAACTGAACGAAACGCAGTCCTTCACTCCAGCGGTCAGATTTGTTGTCCTGCATCCAAGTACATTCGGTAACAAAAGTGTCCGAATACTACCAAAAATTCCTATGTAAAAAAAATACACTTCATTCGGTTTTTTTAAATAAATCTTTATCGAATTATGTTCTTACACTGACTAAGAACAGGATTCGACAAGGATTTATTTAACAAAACTGTACGAAGTGTACTTTTTTTACATAGGAATTTTTGCTAGTGTTCGAACACTTTTGTTACCGACTGTACAGAGCATATTTTCGATATCTTGATTAGTTCTTTCGACAGTATCCTGGCTTTGTGAATGGCGAGGCTTCCCATGAGCGATATTCAGTGCTGGCCAAAACTCCTTCAAGCTGGTCACTGCATTATTGGCAAAATCCCTACAATTGCCAGACAGTAATATAGATGGCGCTGCTACAAACAACGAGAATATGTCCAGTAGGTTGTAGACTACTTCTTCAGCTCTTTTTGACATTAGAGATTTGAGAATTACAAATTTTGTGAAATGATCTTCTTGCACCATAATAAATTTGTCTTCTCTATCTGGCTGAGACTAAAAAACAATAAAATCTACGTGACAACGGGAATTAAATTCGGAAAAATCAAAAGTTTCACAACAATGCCCTTTTTAATATATTTCTGTCTTTTCTGGCAAGGTTCACAAAGGTGGATGTACTGTTCAATATCATGACGTGTAACGTTTTTGTATTTCATTCTAAGATATTTCAACGTCCTATCATGTCACCCGTGTCCAATAGAAATGTGAGATTCATGAAGTACCGTCGGTAACAAAAGTGTCCGAACACTAGAAAAAATTCCTATGTGAAAAAAGTACACTTCATATGGTTTTGTTACATAAATCCTTATCGAATCGTGTTCTTACACTGACTAAGAACAGGATTCGACAAGGATTTATTTAACAAAACCGTATGAAGTGTACTTTTTTTACATAGGAATTTTTGCTAGTATTCGGACACTTTTGTTACCGACTGAACGTGAAATAACTCAGAGTCCGTGACGTAATGCTGTATAGTACTGACGCCTTCTTTAACAGGTTAAAAGAGTTTACTTTCATTTTCCACAATCATGACATCAAAGCTATTCAGCAACCAATAGTCGCTGAGTTTTTCTTAGTAGTCATTTTCGTTTTTTTTGCATCATTTATTAACTTCTGGTAAGTAGTTTCGGTTAAGAAAAAACTATTTTTTGCAGCATTAGCTCGAATTTTGGCAGTCCATCGTCGGATCATTGTTTCATATCTATAGACCATGGCTTCTTCTCCAGCACTACAGCTTGCTCCTCCATTTTCATGCAGCACAGTAAAAATCTATTTTTTTGCAGAACAAATGTAAGTAAAATTGTGTATTTTGACACTCCCCAACAAACCGCAAAGTGTATCTGACCAATTCTGAGCCTGAGGCCCACGCTAAAAGTCACGTTCCTTGCCACGTGATATTCGAAATGAATCGTAGAGGTATTTAATACTTTGCCGGTTTCTCATTTGACATTCTATAGAATGCCTAGGAAATGTGTGAAATATGAATTATTTCTAGTTTTAGGCATTATATACAATGCCAAGGCATTCTATAGAATTCCGGATTTCAAACTTTGCCATACAGTAACATATACAGTAGTAAAATTGCTCCATGTGTCAATTTACGTATGAGTTTGCTTCATGTGTCAATTTACGCATAAGTTATACACAACTTTTTTCAGAGATGCCAAAATTTTAATTTAATCCGGAGCATCTTTACTCCCGACTTTATTTAATACTGCTTTTATTTTAAGAGTAATTTTTTCTTATTTTATTGAAGTTGTATATTGGACAAAAATATTCTACAAATAAAGTGGTGCGTAATAAAGGCGGGGATAAAAATGTTCCGCATTAAATTAAAATATTGGCAACTATACTTTAATACAAAAGAATAAACATGAAATTCTTAAAAAATATACAGTAGAACCTCCATCCATCGTTTTTCATAGGGTGCGTGAAAAAAAAAAAAAAAAAAAAAAAAAAAAAACGATGAATGCGAGTTAAAGTCAAAACACGAATAAAACAATGTTTATGAAATAATACACGCATTATGTATAATGTACTACTAATGAAAAGTAATTTGTTACTCTCTAAACTGTCAAAGAAATAAATCAAAATTGTAGATCATTAAGTGATATTTATTTTTAAAAAAATCAGTAATTTTATGTTGAATATTTTGTTCATTTTACAAATTAAGCGGAGATTTTCCAGATCTACAACATTTTCGGTTCCTTTTCTGTAATTCCATGCACATATAAAAAAATTCGTACATTTTCAAACGCTGTAATTACGCCAGACGCATTTGGCACTGGCGTAGGTTCAGCCTCAGGAATGTGAAAAAAATGTAGTAGAGTTGTCAGCAAAAGTATCCGAGTACTTGCAAAAATTCCTGTGCAAAGAATGTTTTGTTAAATAAATCCTTGTCGAATCTTGTTCTTAGGCACTTAGAACAGAATTCGACAAGGATTTATTTAACAAAACTGTATTAAATGTTCTTTTTTCATATAGGAATTTTTGTTAGTGCTCGGATACTTTTGCTGCCAACTGTAGCTGGCCATACTGGATGCATCCATTCTCCTCTTTACACAAAGTAGAATAACTTATTCTCCAAGCAACAACACGCAATCCGTATTCAGTAATTCATAGGTAGACACATGTTAAATCTGCACAATCCCTCTTCTTCACCTAAAACAGCATAAGATTGAGTAGTTGAGGTTGGTTGGGTTTTACATTGCACCAGTGCTACAATTTAGGCAAATAATGACGGTCTGGAACTTACTTTTGAGAATGGTCTGGAGACTTGCCATCACGATTTTGATCTCCGTGGAGGAGGAAAAGCGTTATTTTAGGATAAATGAAATAATTCCAGTTTGAATGTCATATGGAATCACTTGATTTTCAAGTTCATTTCTGTCAGAAGAAAAGTTTTACAACGATGAATGCGAAAAAATGACTTGTTGAAGAACGATACATGCGGGTTCCGGGAACATTATTTAAATACAGTTTGTGCAGGGTCCATAGAAATAAAACGATCAATGCGGGAAAACGATGAATGCAGGAACGATGCATCGAAGTTTCACTGTACATTAAAAAAAAAAAAAAAAAACTTCCTTACGGATTTTACTTAGATTAAATAAGACAAAAAATGGTTTTTCTAAACAGCGGTATCACTTCTCCGCCAAATTCCTATCCCTGAAATATATTCATAATGACTTTTTAAATCATTAAATAAAAGGGGGAATTGCACGTTTCAAATTTTACTTCTTTTAAATTTCAAAAGTTAAAATTTCATTCCATTAATTTATATCTATACATATATATGTATAAAGATAAAAAATTGAGATTTTCGTGTAATTTTTACTAGCGTAAGTACAGTCAGCCAAAAAAAAAAAACGCTCCCTTTCCACCTAATTTCGCCGTAAATTATCGTAGAAACATGCGACTGGTACCGATCAGTTTGTAATAACGTCTAGTTTATAATGTTATAGTTAGATTTTACTTAGGGGGTCGTCTACATATTAAAACTGACATCAACATCATTTTTTTCAATGGTAACTCCCTTTTTTATGACTTATTTGAATTCGTTGGATCAAATTATCACGGAAAATAGTAAAGTTTATATATTTCGCTCAATTTTTCATAGAGTTATAAGCTGTCAAAGTTTGGGGGTGCTAATGTTAAATGAATGTGACAAACATTAACCCCTTAACGCGTGGCGTCCTCGCTGCAAGAACGCAAAATTCAAGATCCATCTGCAAAAATTCATCCCGGAAATTTTTTTGCAAAAATTTACGTTTATAAGATATCAGAAAAGGCCAGTTTTTTTAACCTTAAAATTTAAAATTTCTTTTAGTTTAATTTAGTTGATGAATTCCGGTAGCAGTATAATTTAAATGATCCGAATTGTCTTGCGCCGCAAAGGGTTAAATCGCATCTTCCGAAATAATTATGATATTTAAATTCTGTTTTTTTTATTCGTTAGAATGAAGTGATCCAAACATATTCCATGCAAATTTTTGCTAAAAAAAACATTTTTTTTGAATTATGAAAATTATTAATAAATTCGTATTTGAAAAAATTATGAATTATGACCTATGTTAATTTTTGCACGAATAGAACGGGCATCATCAAAAACATGGGTTTCCAAATTTACAGCTCGTTCCTAACATTATTTTTTGAGTTACAGTGTTATTTCACTTTTTATTCCTGTTAGGGGGCAGTCACTTGTTATAATCTGTATCCTCTATAAGTAAATGTTTGTATATAATTTGACGGAAAACTATTTTAATTTACCTTTATGTTATTTTTATTGATCCTAAGCAATATTTCGATGTTTATTATACAAATTGTCATATTTTTGTAAAGTTATCACAATGTAGGCGAGGGATTGTGAAAGAATTTCAAAAGAAAAGAAACCCCGCCTCTGATTCGCTGAAACACTATTTAAAAAAAGACTAATTTGCATATTCCTATTTGACTCTATATGTGACGCTGGTATGCATAAATCACAATGGTATTTAATACATCGATTATTGAAGTCAAAACTTAAATGATTTAATTACAAATATGCAAAATTATTTTGTTTTATATTCTAAAGTTTTAGAAAATTTGTGAAAAGGCGTGGCTTACGGTACAAGAGAGGAATATATCCGATCCTAATATGTTAAGAATTTCTTCATAAGTATTAAATATCTTTTTCTAGTTTTTCGCTGCTAAAATTCTATTTTAAACCTGTTACACTTTTTTTCGCATTTCAATATTCAAGAGTACGTACAAATCTAGTTAAATATCATGTTTTAGAAAACACGGTACAGCGAAACTGATTGCATGAAACAGCAATTATGCATTCGACAATCGTTTTATTATTATTATTATGAATATGTAATAATTTTAAAAAAGATTTTTTACCATGAATTTTCTGTTTAAATTTTGTTGTGACATATTTGCATTTGGTTACTGTACCGTTTGTAAGCTTTGTGTTATTTAAAATTTATCCCATAATGTAACATAATAAAATATCAAATTTCTATTAAAAGTTTTTTAATACAGAATCAAATAGTGAAAAATTGCTTTTTTTTTTTTTAAGTTTATAAGATCTATTATTGGACCATAGCTCAATAGTATTTATTTTTAATTTCCTAATCACGAAATCAAAGTCACAGTTATTATGGAATAAAAATTTAAAACAAAGGAATAGTCTTATTACTTTCAAATATATAGATATTGATCTTACAGAATCCTGAAATTTCATTTAAAAGACTTTAATCGTCTAAATTTAAAAATTCAAAATAAAATAAATTAATCTAAATGCTTTTAAAGTTGAAACGGGAAGATTTCAAAATATAAGAAAATTGGCATTTGTGTTTTGAACATTTTGGTGCGGCAGATATTAAAAACAATATTTTAATGATGAGAACAATAAAAGCTTAAGAGAGGGACTATCCAGCTATTTAGCACAAGTGATATCACCTGACTAAAACCAGAATAAACAACATTTTAATTTATTACGGGGTATTTTTAGCCCACTGTTATTCCTTTTTTTTTTTTTTTTTTTTTTTTTTAAGAGAAATTTATCTTACATTAACATAGATTTTTACTTTTTACCGCTATCCACACGTGACCTTCAGCATTAGCATTTAAATGAGGAGCCATCATCTTCCAAAGCAAATTTTAAATAAACTTAAAATCATATATATTTGTAAAAATCCAAACAGATTTTTTCCTACTAAGAAAGCCATTCCACACTGAAATACATGCGTAATCGGTCACTTATACGCCAGTTCACACCACAATATATTGGTAGGTAGGTAGGTTGGGTTTAATGTCGCACTAGTTCTGCGCTATGGGTAATTGGCGACGGTCTGGGACGCACCCCTACGATGGTCCGGAGACACGCCATCGTAATTTTTATCGTTCACGGAGACGATGGCTTCCCTGCTTCTGTTCCCATAGTTTATTGTTCAGATTTTTTATTTATTTATTTTTATTTTATTTATTTTATTTTATTATTATTATTTTCTTTCTTTCTCCCCCCCCCCTTTTTTTTAATAGAGTAATGTAACATTTTGACCTTTTCAACTGAAGATTTAGATTAAGGGTAGTCAGCCTTTCTACACCCACCGTCCACTTCGGTATCTGTGTTAAGAGTAGAATTTTAGAACATCCCATTAAGTAGTAGGCTTTGATATTTTGCATATTAATTTGTTTCACATTATAAAATAGAAAAGCAAAAGAATATCGTGGAGATTTATGTAAAAGTTTTTAATAATGTCATGAAAAAATAAATAATTAATTAAAAAAAAAAATAAATAAAATAAAAATATCTGTTTTAATATTTTTAAAAAGTCAATTAAATTAAAGAAAATTAAAAAGTACTACAGTATCAGAACAAACTCCCATTGTCACTGTGAGACGGCCGTGGGAACCAGGTTGAGTGCCACCGTTTCAGACAATTATACGGCAGCTTGAGTTAAAATAATTTTGAATTTTCAAACAAATTTAAAACCATTTACCTTTTATTTTCTTTTGATAGATATTTTAATATCTATTGAAGCTATTTTCTTCGCATGAAGTGAACTATATGATCTTTAATCAATAGAAACCGATAAAAATCTTTCAATTCATAAACTAAGTCAGAGAGTTCCATGAATTAGTAATTTTTTATTTTATAATTAACATTTCTGAAATTTTTTTCCGGTGTGAAACTTAATAAATAATGTATATTGGGTGGTAGATCATGATTTATATTTTCTAAATGTATAGACGGACCCCTAATACATTTTCACGTGTAACTCTATTTAGAATTAATTTAAAGTATATAAATAGGTATGTTTTCCGAACCGCCCTGATCTCAGCAATCTGAATATGAAGTCAAACATAGGGGTTGCTATTGAAAAAAATGAAGTTAATGCCAGTTTTAATATGTAGACGACCCCTTAGGCAAAATGTAACTATACCGTTATAAACTGGACGTTATTACAAATCGATCGGTACCAGTCAAATGTTTCTACGATAATTTACGGCGAAATTAGGTGGGGGGTGGCGTTTTTTTTTTTTTTTTTTGGCTGACTGTACAATCAGCGTTGCCAAGTTTAGAGACATTTTTATTCAGTTATCACCAATAATTTTGAGAAGTGATATTTAAGAGGCGATAAATCTTTAAAGCAATTATTTAAACATTACAATTAAAATTTAGTGGTGGATATTGGATAAAAAAAAATCCCTAAATTTGGCAACACTTAATACAATGCAAGGTGTGGTACTTACTCCCTGTCCCTTTTTCCAGGACACTTTCAAGGATTGAGAAATTTCTTATTTTCTTTTTCTTTTTTTTTTTTTTTTCCATCACTAATTTCAGCAGAATTCATTTTAGTATATTTATCTTAAATATATTGTCATTAAACAGATTACACAGGATAGACATTATTCTATAAAACTAGAGGTAGCTATAGAGGCCAGTGCTTTGAGAGAAAGGCGGATACTGCAATGCATGGTACTACATATAGTTGTTTTTGAATTTAAGTTATAGCTATTTTTCAATCATTTAGAAATATGGTAACCCTTGGTATTTTAAATAAAAAAAAATATTTTACGAATTGTAAATATTATAAATATATTAACAGAAATTCTCAACATTAACAAACACAAATATTTATTTATTTATTATTTATTTATTTATTTATTTATTTGAAGCTATGATTATTATTTAAATGGTTAAAAATTTTAACACATTGTTGTCGGGGTATTTTTCTGTTTTGAACAGTAAGACACGACTTTTGGCGTTCCTCAATATATTATATTATTTATCAAAATGATTTTACGTATTCAGGATTAAATTACTCGAATTTTATTCTTACAAGGAAACATTCAAAAGGTGTCATCTTCAAAAAGTATTGAAAAAAATATATGTGATTCTAACACCCGAAAATGAAAAAATTATCGGCTGAAATGAATTACAGCGACCACAAAAAATTATGAAAATTAAGCATATTTGGCGATATAGCGCTGTTAGGCGATACGTTTGCTAGCACCGAGATTGCCGTGTACGAACAGAACAGCGTTTTGCTTTTCCGCCATGTACTCAAAATCAATCGCCTAGCAGTGTGAAATCGCTAAATTATGCTTAATTTTGATAATTTTTTGTGGTCGCTGTAATTAATTTCAGCCGATATTTTTTTCATTTTCTGGTGTTTTATGAAGAGTAGAATCACATATATTTTTTTCAATACTTTTTGAAGATGACACCTTTTGAATGTTTCCTTGTTAGTAATTTATTCTGTAAATGTCACTGGCATATATAAATTGCTAAACACGAACATCTTTTTCTTCTACCAAATATATTTATTAAAGAACGCCTGAGGGCGGGACATGTTTTTCATGAAAACCGTAAATTTACGTCATCAACAAGCAAAATGTGAATATATATTAGTGCTTAAGATAGTGTTTATTTATGTTTAAAGTTTACACTAAATTTTTTCTGGTTCTATTAATATGTTTTACATTTTCCTACAACTTATTAAAAATTAAATGTTTTAATAATTTATTCTTTGTATGAGAAATAACGGAAACAAATTAACATCTAAATAAATGTGACAGTTTTTAGGTTTCAAAAGAGTATAGAAATAATGATTTTTTTTGTAATTTAATATCCTTATGTAGTAATGAATTTTATATTTTGAATAAATCAGGTTAAAACAAAAATCTTTTAAAGACTATTTTAATAGCAATACTCAAAAAAAAAAAAAAAAAAAAAAAAAAAAATCTCATTTTATAAAAGTTAGTTTTGTATTCCATAATAGCTTTTAAAAAATCTAAAACATACATCAATGAAACATAGTCTTATTTTTTATCAAATAATTTAGTAAGTTAAACAAATGTGCTTTTATCAGAAGATAATAAATATACATTTATAACATAACATGTGTGATATTATCGCACGTGTTTAATATTTTTTTATGAAATGTAGATTTAGTACAATGATAATAGAAATAAAATAAATGTAGATTTTTAAATACTGCAATTAACTAATTAAAAAAATACGTAACGAATAATTAAATATGTTTTTCTATAGTTTTTCAAAGCATTTAATTAAAATTCTATTTATAAAATTTTAAAAGTTCATGAATACTTTCATTACCGGTTTCTGTTTTAGCCAGTGGAACTTGTTTTACATTATAATGGTATCTATTCAGAGTGCATGCTTATGTGTTACTGATTTCTAAAGCTTTTAATTTGATGGAATTTAGGTTTAAAAATGAATAAATAAATAAGTTTGATATACAAAAAATTAATTTATTTTCATTTTTATGTTCGTTAAATGTGAGAGCATTTCTATGTATTTGTTTATCACATATTCTATGCAGAAAACGTTTTTCCAACATACATTTAAAAAATACGGGCTTTATTAAAAGATATTTTAAATTATGATGAATTAAATATTGAAGTAGAATGATAAATATTACGAGAAGTTAAAAGAAATTTAAGGAATAATAATATTTGCATTTAATAAAAAGTTTAAAATGCAGGTTTAATAACTGTTGGAAAAAAAAGCATAATTATTAATTACGATTTCTGCTAAGATTTGAAATAAATGTGATCATTAAATGGGTATATATGTCTTTTTTTTTTTTTTTTTTTTTTTTTTTTTTAATAAAAAGATAAAATCTTCTTTTCAAACTTAAATTTAATTCAAATATAAAAATAATAAAACGAAACAAATGAGACTCGTAAATCCATTAACTAAATTTAACCCGTTAGTAGTCGCTAGTTGGTCGATTTGTCGCGCCCATCCTTCAGTGTTGACAGATTTTTTTATTCAATAGCCACCAAAAATTTTTAGAAGTGGCATTTGATATAGAGAAAACTCGAATAAAATCAAAGAAACGTCAATCACATCAATTCTTAAAATTATTGGTGACAGTTAAATAAAAAGTGCGCAATCTGTAATAGGTGGCACTGTCTATGGCGACTACTAACGGGTTAAAACGAACACGAATTATCTCTAATGGTTTACATGTTGGAAATTAGAAAATTCTGTTTATTTGAAGTTTAAAAATAATGAAAAACACTTTGAATGTTTCTTTTATTACATTTAACGTATCCTATAATATGTACAATTGATGCACGGCCTTGATTAAAAATATGTAGGCAAATATGCTATAATATTTTTAACACTCACTTTATTTTTTATATCTTCGCTGTACAGTTAAATTTTAATGTTAAACTTATTTAGTACAGTTTAATCAATTTCTTACCTGCAAACATTATAATTAACATTCTGTAATAATATTATTATTATTACTTTTTTTTTTTTTTTTTTTTTTTTAGAATAGTCTTTATTTAGAGTATTTTTCTTCTTGTTTAATGTATATCTGTATTTTTTCATAGTATTTAGTTTTGGAATAAACATTGTAGGAACAGAATAATAAAAGTAATTAATCCAATTTTAAAGTGTATGTTAAGAATAACTAAATACGTTTTCCTATTTTTATTCAAAGAGTGAATTATCTGAATTCTGTTCATAAACTTTTAAAAGTTCATGAATACTTCCATTACACATTTTTGTTTTTGTCAATGGAACATGTTTTGGATTCTAATGATATCTATTCAGAGTATTTATTTATGTTTTACTAATTTCCAATGCTTTTCATTCGATGGAGCGGAGGTCGAAAAAAGTAATTTATTAAGATAGAAATTAATTAATTCTGCTTTTGTTTTCGTGAAATATAGGAAAGTTTTTTCATATCATTTATATAGTAACTACTTTTGAACATGCGTTTAAAAACATAAGTACTTCATTAAAAGTTATTTTCAATTATGGTGATATAAATATTGAAATAGAATGATAAATAATTACAATCATTCGATAAAACTTAAAATTTTTTAACTTTTATAGTTAATATAATCACACCTGCCAACATCCTAACTAATATTCCGCAGTATTGTTATCCCTAGCTTTTTTTCAAACCAGTATTTTTTTAGAGTATTTTTCTTCTTATTTAGTCGTGATTGCATTTGGAGAATATTACTTTACAAATTTACTGATATGAAAAAAAGGGCGGATTTAACAAAATTATGGAATTTTAATTAGGATGTTGGCAGGTATAATATACCGTATTTTTCAGCGTATAACACGCAAGTTTCTGAAATCAGTTATACACCGGAAATTTAAATTTACAGTAAAAGTTATTTTTTAAGAAGCTTTAGTTTCTTACAAATATAGCTTTATTTGTAAATTAAATTTTCTGGTGTGAATCTCATTTATTTAACCTGCGCTTTATACTCCGAAAAATAGAGTAATGTGTAAAAGGTATGTTTAATATTTTTATTTAATAGGCTTAAAAAATTTTGAATAAGTCAAGAGTTCCATTCAGGTGTGATATTAATGTAAATATCAATATGTATCTTTTGTTTTGTATTTTTTTAATTAAAAAGAAAAAAATGTATATTTTTTAATCTGAATTTATCTGACATATTAAGTTAATGTAATCAAAATGAAAAATCTCAGAATAGGTTATTCACTTTAAAAATGCACGCGAAGTTCTTCCAAATGTAAATGTACACATGTAAAAGATAACTATTCTGTTGATTTTTTTTTTTCTGTTTTTCTTTTTAAGTATTTTTAAAAGAAAAAGAGGCCTATTTTTCTTTTTTTCTTTTTTTTTTTTTTTTTTAGAAACATTTATTGAAATTGCGCACAAAACATAATTTAATTTTGTACGACAGTACACTTTTGAAAGTCTATTATTCAATATTGTAACTGTACATGTTGTAAATATATTGCATACCTTAGCAACCTTAGGTTTTTACATGCTGATTGTATAATTTATTTTGCACTTTTTTAAAAATCATAATTATTACTATAATTTTTAATTTGAGGTGACGGGAAAAGAAGATTTTTTTTTTCCAGTTGGTCTAAATATATATAAAGAGCAAAATATTAGTAAAAATATTTTACTTTAAAATATGAAGTTGTATCTCATTACAATACAACTATTACAATATTTATTTCGTTTAATTTTATTAGTATTTTTATTAATTTTTAACACATGTTTTAAAATGTACAGTTATTATAACACTTAGTGACTTTTTTCTGTAATACTTTAGCTTTCATGGAAGAAAAAATCGATTAGAATGCACAATAGTAGATTAAATAGTAAACACATTCGACATCGCATAAACTTAAACAGTGCACTTAAAATAATATTGTATAGTCAATTAAAATGTTTTTACGGTTTACTAATATTTGAAATCTAAAAAAACTTAATAATAATAATAATAATGTATTCGAATTATACTTATATTCAAATAAAGAAATGTTTTCTTCAGATTAGAATTATTATTTAACTGAATTATATTCATATTAGAATTATATTCATAATTTTTACACCTAAAATCATAACAATTCATTCTTGCTGTCTGTTTTGACTAAAACAAATTATACATAATACTAAAATCGATTTTCAGGTATTATTATTTTAAACACTGATTTTATTTTCACGGCTATGTACATTGCTGCTAACATTTTAATTTATTTCGGGCTTTATTTCATACCACTTATTTTTTTAAAGTAATTTTTTTCTTTCTTATCGAAGTTATGTATTGCAGAAAATTTTTCTATAAATAAAGTGGTGCGAAATGAAGGCAGTTCTAAACATACTGCAGAATAAGTTAAGCGTTGGCAGCTATGCTATGACTAATTGTTTTTCTTAAATATCAAATTTACAAAATATTATAAAAAATAATTTAATTACTTATCTTTACGTAATTTTACTTTAATAGTTTTGTTTTACCAGAAATTGAACTTTTTATTATTTTTTTATTTTTTTACTTATTTTTAAAAATATTATTGCAAATTAATAAAGATACGTGATATGATGACTGCAAAATACCAAAGAAAGACATATATATATATATATATATATATGTCTTTCTTTTATATTATTATATTATATATATATATATATTATATATTATATATATTTTATATTATTATTTTATTATTAACAGTAATTAAAGAGTTGCTTATATATATATATATATAAGCAACTGTTTAATTACTGTTTTAAACTCGTTTAAAGTTCATTTATTTTCGAAACTTCCTATCTCCAAATAGTAGCATAAAATAGTAGTCTTATAACTTTATTTATTTAATTGTTATATCTTTGAAATATTTATGTACAGAAATAAAGAATTTGAATTATTCTTACATACTTCTTTTTTCTTTATAGGTGAGTGTATATTCCTTGATGTGAAATTTTCTTTGTGATACAAAAACAATTGTCTACCTGAAAGTATTTTAATCATTATAAAAAGAAAAGTAAGTATAAAATGAGCATTAGAATAGCTGCTACATATACATTTCTCCTACTTGAAATGTTTAAGAAGAATATTTTAAAAATAATAATAATAATAGGAATATTTTTGTATTTAAATTTCTACGATTATTACATTATTATTATTATTTTATCCCTGGTACTATTTTTTCTTTTCTATCGCTTTTGCATTAACTTCTCTTAGGAGATTATGTCCTGTGTTGCTCATTTTTATTTAAAGAAAATTATGACAGCATACAGTTCTGCCTCATGATAGTTCAGAGTCTTTTTTAAGTCTAGCTGACTACCTCATGTCGTGCTCTGTGACGGTAGTCTGCGATTATTCTATAAAATGTAAACATACATTTCAAAGTGGTCTTGAAAATACAAATATATTTCGAATATCCTTAACCTTTGTACGAATTTTTTAACGCAATACTTAACCTTGCAAACTATTTATCATGCGTGTTTCCATTTTCAGATACGCTCCACAATTTGATAATTAATGTGTTTGTGTCCCTTTATATTTTTGTTTCTTTTTTGGCAATGAACTGAAATTTAGGAAATACCCCCCCCCCACACACACACACACACTTTTCAGAGGATGATGCGTGACTCAGTCACAGCCAGGGACTGATTTAGACCGGGGCACACATTATTTACACTTACACCATTATTTTTTAACCCATTAAGCGCCGCTATGTGAATAAAATGAAATAATTTTTAACTAATGAGTGAATTTGGGATAATTTAAGGTCATTAAACATTTTCACTAAAAATTTGAATGAAATTGTTAGAAATTTGCTGAAACAAGCTTGTTCCCAAAATGGGAGCATTGGCGCCTAATGGGGGTCTAATTTTGATTTTTAAAAATGAGTTGCTACATGACTATTGGAGCTTTGTTTTATAACTTATGAAGGATATTTCTTACTATACAATGAAATTTATTCATTTATACGAATATATTTAACATTTGGCTATTTTATAAAATATATAAAATTTATAAAATATATATATTAGATATAACATTTATATTATACGTAAATTTATAAGAGAACTTAAAAAGTTATATTTATATATTAATATGAATATAATCAACTTACTTACATACTATGTTTTTATTTCTTAGTATGAAATTGAAATGAACAACTTTTGTGTAACATTACTTTACATTTGATACAGTAATGACGTGTATTTTTCTTACACACTTTGCATCGGGATTGTTTATTGGCACCTTCAATATAGTGATTGATATTATCAAATCTCACATCCACATTTACCTCTTCGCATGGTCCTTGTCGATTATAACTAATAGTAACATCTTCTGTTTTCATAAGGGCTGTTACAATAGATCGCAAAAATTCTAATTGCGAAAGATTTCCTTTGCATCCTTTGTGTATTCTCCATGCTGCTACTACAGCCATATTTACTGTATTGGTAAAAAAAGGCCACCACCATTTCTTTCCTTTAATTTTTGGGCGGTATTGACTCAAAAATCGATCTAATAAATCAACACCTCCCATGTGTTTATTATAAGACGCTACAATGTGAGGTTGTTTTACATCAATCTTTTTTTTTTTTCCACGTTACTCCACCGCTTTGCTTTTCCTAATGGATCAGATGTTTCAAAGTTAGATGCGAGGCAAACTACGTGATTGTCATTCCACTTCACAACACTAACACTTTCTGTAGTTAAAATTTCAAATGTTCCTCTTTCTTTTTTTTTCAAAGCCTTTGAATCACTTAAAGGACAATTTTGAAGTCTATTTTCTCGTATTGTTCCAGTAATGCGAAATTCTTTTTTGCGCATCTCACTCAATAATTTCAGAGAAGTAAAAAAGTAATCAACATATACTTTATGTTTTTGAGGAAATGGGACGCAATTTAATAAATCCAATACAACGCGAGTGCCAAGAGGTAGTGTATCTGAATTATTTGTCTCCTTCCGTTTTCCTGTATAAATTTGGAGGTTGAAAGGATACCCATCAGACGAGGCAAGAACCCATATTTTATAGCCAAATCTAACAGGCTTACCACGCATAAACATTTTTGCCGTATGATGTCCAGTGTACGGAATCATTTCTTCATCTACACTCAAACATTCAGAAAATATTCCAAACTGTTGTAATTTTAAACAAAATTTTTCCAAGAATCCTCTAACTTTAAATACTTTATCACTTAGATCTAGGTTATCGTTGTTACATAAATGAAGATATTTTTTAATATCACGAAAACGTTGTCTGGACATTGCTTCAGATACGAAAGGAATATAACAGTCATCTGATTTATTCCAATACATATCTTCTTGGGGCAAAGAGTGATAACCGCTGAAAAGGATTATGCCGAAAAATTTTTTCATTTCTTGTCTAGTAAGTGAAAAGTTGAGATTATTCTTTTGGGTTGCATATCTAATACTTTCTTCTATCAATATGTCAAATATTTCATCATCGAAAAACATTCAAAAAAGTTGATATGGAGTTTTGTTTATTAGATCTGGAAATGTTTCTTCCA
The DNA here is from genome assembly GCA_963930645.1 of Salticus scenicus. Taxonomy (NCBI): domain Eukaryota; kingdom Metazoa; phylum Arthropoda; class Arachnida; order Araneae; family Salticidae; genus Salticus; species Salticus scenicus. Next base: position 78,878,190 of record OZ005659.1, on the reverse strand, counting down.
AACTCTCAATTTCAATAGAAGGAATTTCTATCAAATTCGCAGGAGACCAATCAAATTTAACCTTTTCATTTCTTGGATTCTCTATTTCATTTTTTTTATTCCTTTTTCTTTTTCTACTACTCCTTGATTTTGTTTGAGTTTTACTCGTTATTTCATTCTTTGGTAAATTATAATGCTTGTCTGAATCAGCATCATTTAAACTTTTGAGATTAGTTTCAATTTCACCAGATATGTCGACAGGAATTTCATCACACAAATTATTTTCAGCAATGTCTTCTTCATCAGTAACCACCGATGTTTCGGGTGGCAAACAAATTAATTCTGGATCATCAGAGAATTCATCACTATCGAGTTCATTAAAATATTCTAGAGCTTGATCAACAGTTAAAAATTTAGAAGACATGTTTACTCAAATGCACATTTTACGCAAATTTGGAAAAAATTCTTTTACAAATGACAAATTCAACTTCTTTCAACAGAAAAAAAGAAAAAAAAAATCAAGGTCAGCACAAGCTATTCGTTCCTAAACAAAAGCAAAGTGAGGGGAGGAAAGACGAGTTCATTTTAGATCGAGGATAGAAAACTACGTTTCCCGCCAATGCTCCCAAATTGGGAACATTAAGAAAAATGCTCATTAATTATAACTTAAAATTTTTTTATAAATAGTTTATGAATTAATTATTTTAAAATAGCCTTATTTTGAAATATTTAACATAGAACTAAACATTTTTGAAAAATATTAATATTTTTAAAATAGCGATAAAATGAAAGTGCGAAATCTAATAATGTTTGCACAAATTGAAAGGAAAATTGGATAAGAAAATAAATATATATTGAGGTAAAAAAAAATAGTAATATTAAGCATGAAATGAACTTTAAAATACAATAAAGAAAATAAAAATCGACTAATAAGTTTTTACGCAAAAAATTATGAAACTTGTGTTCCCAAAATGGGAGCATTGGCGCCTAATGGGTTGCAATACTTTCCTCTTATAATAAACGAAAAATTCTCATTAAAAATTATTTTAAGAGAATTCTGGTGTCTAATAACCATGAATAAATTCGATTGTTTTACACCGTTCATTTTTTATAAAAATAATTTGAACGTGGCAATCAAATGAACGTTTAATCAAAACGTGGCTTTTCTATGATATGTAGTAAAAAATAATTTTTAAAATATTCCGGTGAGAGAGTGCCCCGGCTTAAATCAGGCTCTGGTCACAGCTGCTTCCAACCCACAGTATTCTAAGTCCATGTCTACGATTATATAAAGCGAAATTTTTGCCTCAGGAAAGTGGTGTCAAAATATCATAAAAGTTAGCAGTTATGCATTACAAAATTCTCCAAGTTCTTTCCAGTAAAGTTGAACTATGCTCATTTATTTCGTTTGTTAAACTCGAATATATTTAAGTACAAAATTATTATGTCTTTCACTGAGATATTTCACTCCCTTACCTTTTACTGTATTTCAATTTCAAAGCTACACAGTTTAACCGTTCCCTACAGAAATTGGTATCCTTATCAGCCAGGATAAAATATTTTAATAATATAGCTAACGCCGTATTTTTTAGAATAATCGGATAATCAGTTTAAAAATTCAAATAAAAACCTCATTTTAAATTTTAAATTTGCAAATAGAAAAAAACTCAAAGTTAATGCCAGAAAAGTGCGCGTTCAAGCGTTTAAAAAATTACGCGTTTATTAAAAAGAAATCAATTTAATTCATTGTAAACAATAAATATATTTATTTTTATGTCGAAAAAAAATTAACCGGTATTTTTTTTAAATTTAAATTGAGGGACAAGAAATTTATTGCGTGTAATCACAAAAAAATTTACATATTTAAAAATCGATTGTTGTCATTGGATTGATAAGTAATAAAATAGTTATGTAAAAAAAAAAAAAAAAAAAAGTCCTTTTTTTTCTGGCAGGAAAACTAAAACCGTTCAGAAACTAGATTGAAAAGAAGAAAAAAAAAAAAAAAAAAACATGGAAATGTTTCAATAAGACGTTTTTCGTGCATACCGCATGAACATTACTTCTGGCGTAATTTTCATCAACTGAAGCTTTCGTCATACAAAGGTTTTCAAAATCATGAATAAAACATTTTTTAGACGCTCATACGGTGAATGTGAAGCAAATAAAAATAAACAAATTTGAATCTAATTCATTTGGTTTATTTGTTGGTGGTAGATTTAAATTTAGATTTTGGTTTCAGTGGACGTAGTCTCCGCTTTATTTTCAGGACACATTCAAGGATGAGAAAGTCTCTTTTATCACGACGTTTTTATTAGAGAAATTTTTATTGTATTTTTAAAGTACTACGTCGTGATTAAACAGTATAGAAGTTATAGTATAAAAATAGTAGTAGCAAAAGAGGTATACATTTTTCATTTTTCAAAGTATCCTGAAGATAGGCGGAGACTACGACCTCTGTAATTCAGAAGACGGTTAAGAATTTATCTACGGATTAAAAATTGTGGACCTTGATCTGCGAATTATTACAAAGCTCTATACGAAGAGAGGCCCTACGGCAATACACCCAAACTTTTCTAATAAATGTATGTAAACGAGAGGTTCATACGAGTATGTACATCTATCACATGCCTTTACATGGAAGAATAGACAAAAAGAAAAAATTTGTATTATACAAAAAAAAAAAAAAAAAGAAAAGAAAAGAAAACCTTCTATTAAAATTAAAATGAAATAATCTATACATTTTTATTTTGTAGATCTGTTTAAAAGGATTTTCTTAAAGTAAATAAATTTTAATTTGCGTCTTTCCCTTTGACAAAGGCACTGAATTGTGAATAAACTTTTACAAAGCGTAATAGTGCTTTTGTTGACATTTACTGACGAGTTCATCCAGTGCCGCAAGGTTTTCCAGTTAAATTAGAGAAACTCTCATCATTTCAAATAAGGATTGAAAGGCTTTTTTATTGTAATAGAAAGGTTAAAAAGATGTCTTAAGAGAAGCCTTTAGGAAAAGTTTAAAATAACAGATTAGTTAACTATTTTTGAACAAGAGTATAGTTTGCTTCGATAACATTTCAACATAAATCTCTATAATATGTAGAAGTGTTGGCAGTTTTTTTTTTTTTTTTTTTTTTTAACCATTATAATATAAAAATAGTTTATCTTTAAAAATAAAAGACTTATCAAACTATTTTTTTTTTCTATCTATGCATGGTGATTGTCTGAAATTAGGATTAGAAACATTGTTGATATCTATAATTACTTAGGTAAATGCGTTACAAACAATAGGATTTACCATAGCTGTCAGTATTTTAAAATTTTAAATCAGATTTATCACCACTATTTTCAAATACCAATTTATCATTTTTCATCGTTACATAAACGCAAAAATTGTTACAGAACATTTCTAGTGTGAAGTTGCCCGGGATAAACGGGACAGTTTCTAACTATGGATTTATTAATGTAAAATAACTGATGTATTACTTAACACATTGCCGTCGGGTATTTTCCTGTCATGAACATAAAACCCACTTTTTGGTGTCGCATTATTTAACAAATTGATTCAACGTACTTAATTGAATCATTTATATTTTACCCTCAGCAACTCTCGTGTTAACTTTGATACACGCTGATGGTACATTAACCCTTTGCCTGTTCTAACGATCTTAAGCGCTCTAAACAGTGTTGCTAAATTTAGTAACTCTTTTATTCAACGACCACCAATAACTTTAAAGAGTGATATTTGATAGATATAACAGACGAACAACTTTCGAGCTGACTAGGCATCCGTTACACTGAAAATTTTGCGGAGGATATTGAATAAAAAAGTCCAACACTAGCCAGAGGAGTGAAATTAAATAGGACAAGCAAAGAGTTAAACACGGATATGTAAAAAACTTTTTTAAATTTATGCATTTTTTTAGAAAACAAAAATCTGAACTTGTTTTCCTTAAAAACGTACTTTTACGTGACCTGCACACAGTGTGTTAAGACTATTATGAAAACAAAATTTGCACAATAAAGCAACTGCAACTTATAAATGGTAGCCAAAACTTGTGGAAAACCAAGTACACTTACAGTTGTGTCAGTAATACAACTAAGTAGATTGAAAAGATTTCACATATAAAAGTTAAACAATAACACCTTAACACTTTCGCGAACGCATGTTTTTGACTTTTTGAAAGTAAGATACCCACCTGTGGGCGTTAATCTTGTATATTGCATTATTTTAAATCAATGTTTTCTGCATTCATATTTATAAAATAAATGGATATATATGACTATTATACTCTTTCTAATCAAAATATTTGTATTCGTAGTGCTTTGATTGGCAAATGTGAATATTGGGTACATTGTTAAGAAATAATGTAACCCATGTTACCTAAAGAAACGCCCACTGGCCGAGTTACAGATTTTCAAATGACGTGAATTCACGTCAGCGGTCACGGAAGTGTTAATTTCAAATAGATCTTGCTTTAAGAAATTTTAATTTTATTTAAATTATTCGTGAAGCTTATGGAAATTTGAATGAAGGAAATAGTTTTTCTGCTATAAGAAGATGCATTTTTTTTTTTTTTTTTTTTTTTTTTTATACTTTCAGTGCTATCTGCGAACTCAATAGATGGTGAAAAAATGACTAAAAGTTAATCACGTGTGCATTTTATTTTATTTTATTTTCTATTATTATTATTTTTTTTTTTTTAATGCAAACTCGTTTTAAAAATATGAGCGCCTTTTAAATTATATAACATTTTAATGAAAATAAGTACTGCCGTTTGCAGCTGTCCTCTCAATGATGTGTATTTAAACTTTTTTCACAATAGATGTTAATAGTTAGATGAAAAAAAAAATGCTCTTTTTTTTTTTCTTTCATGTATTTTAGTAGAGTAAAAACCATAGGCAAAGTAAAGTAACTTAATGCCCCTTCCTCATTTAAAATTAATGAATTCGGTAGTTGTCAGGGTCGTGAATTAGGCACAGTTTTCATACCAATAGTTATAAGGAAAGTTTTTTCTCTTATTAAATCTAAGATTAAATAAAAAGGATATTTGTTTTTTTAGACAGTGATAAGAGTTGTGCACCACTCTGTGGTAATTATACTTACCACGGCCCGTTAATTGGTAAATTAGTTATAATATGATGATGTAAGTTCATATTTTGAACTCATTGATTATGTATGGCGATAAAAATTAGTTTTATACGCATATATGTACTACTTTAAAATTTAAATTATACAAAGTTTCAAGTTTTCTTCACAATAAAAAGCTTTGCAACAGTTGAATAAAAATGCGAGTAAAAGCAATTAAAGCATAAGTTTAAAACATTAAAATCTTTCTTAAAATGTAATCTCCAATCGTAAATGACTAATCACATGCTTGATCGCCTGCAAATTAATATTCCGTAGTATTGTTAGCCCCGCTTTCTTTCTTACACCGATATCTTTTTAGAGTATTTTTCTTCTTATTTAATGGTAATTGCATTTAGAGTATATTGCGCTAAAAATGTATTGGTGTAAGAAAAAGGCCAGGTTTAGAAGCACTACGAAATATTAATAAGAATGTTGGCATGTATGATAAACAAAATTACAGTTTACACTAAAACAAAAGTTGTCAACTTTTATAATTTATTCTGGAGCATTGTTAGCACGCTTTTTTTTTTTTTATCACACCAGTAGGTTAAAAAATTAGATTTTCTTCTTACTTAATTGTTTTCGCATATTGGAGACCAGCGTCGCACTCTCCGCCCTTATTACAGGACATTAGGAAAATAAAAAATTTCCGTCATTTCCTTTTTTGTCGCCACTAACTTCAATCAAAAACCTTTATTGGATTTTTTTATGTAATGTGTCTTAAATTAAACAGGATAATGGCTATTGTATAAAAATACTGGTAGCAATAGAGGCAATTATTTCTCATCTCTGAGAGTGTCCTGAAAAACGGGCGGAGATTACGACCCCAGATTAGAAAGAAATAGTCCACAAATATTTCGGTGTGAAAAGAAAACGGGGCTAAAAATGTTTCGGAATAAATTATAAAAGTTGGCAAGTCTGCGAAAACTTTTTCTATAATAAAATGTTTATTTATAAATTTGAATTTTTTTTTCTATTAAATCTATTGAATCATATAATAAAATATTTAACTAAAAGCTATTGTTTCAAAATACAATAAACTAATAACCTTTATGTCATTTATCAGTTCTATAGATATCTAAAATTTAAATATATTTTACAATTTATTATAGAAGCATTTTTAATAGCTAAATTGTTTGAAGTTACACTTTTACATTTACTAATTCCCTTTAGCCTTTTATTTACAATCTTAATAATCAAAAGAGTTTTTTTTTTTTTTTTTTTTTTTTTTTTTTTTTAAATTTTGGCTGAATAAATTTTGCGGAAGAAAATGTTTCTTTTAAAAAGATTCGACCATTGATATTCAAAAGAACTATTAATTAATTAAGTGTCTTGGGTGTAAATAATAATGAACTTTATATAACTGAAACATCAATTAATTAAGACAAAGTTCAGTAGCAATTATTAGAATTCACATATCATTACCTATATCGCATTCTGTTACTTACATTATTTTCAACAAAAGACTCACCCTTCTTTTTAACGAAAAAACGATTAATTTCTGTTTCAAAAGAATATAAATTTCTGAAGTTATTCTTTCTGCTTGCGATCTTAGGTACACTCTTAATTAAATTTAATAATGGTAAAGTTTTTCATCAAATAAATTTTCTTTGTTGCGGATGCAATAGCATTCCACTACTTGAAGTTTTTTTTTATTATTATTTATTGCTTTATTTCTATTCTATAGAACAAAATAACTAAAATTAAACATCCAAATCTGATTAAGATAACGAAACGTTATATTAATTAACCTTAATATAGATTTACACTAGATTTTTCAATGGTAAAAATGTTAAGTTAAAAAAAAAAAACTAATTCTTAATTGTAAATCTTTTTTTATCAGATTTACAAAGTAGCAGATTTATAAAATAGCGTCAATGGTTAATTTAAGTAGTTGAAGAAACTCACATGTAAAGTATAAAGCATTTTATTTATGCGAGAGTAAATTTAATAAATCCAGATGAAAATGATAGATAGACAATTAGATTCTTTTTTCAACTTGGGACCTTATTATACATCGATTCTTAAAGAATTGCAAAAAAGAAGATTGTTTTGATTTTTGCTCATTTCCCTGACGAATGATGAGAATATTAATTGAAAAGGCCCTGGTTTAACAAATTTCACAGCTTCGTAAAGTAAAAACTATGCAGCATTTTTAAAGATGCACACATATTTCCTACCTGCCAACCATCTCATCATAAAGCGTAAAATTTTTAGCACCCGCCTGTTTTTCCACACCAGTCATTTTTTAGAGCAACTTTTTTCTTATAATAACATTTGGAGAGAATTACTCTAAAAATTAACTGGTAAAGGACGTTTTTTCAAGGAACGTTAACAATTTTACGCTTATATGAGATGTTTGGCAGGTGTGATATCTAATACGACACCATACTTGCCAACTATCTCATTATGATCCGTAAAATTTTTAGTACCCGCCTTCTTTTTCACACCAATAATTTTTTAGAGTAATTCTAGTCTTATTTAATCCTAACAACATTTGGAAAGAATCACTAAAAATATACTGGTGTGAGAAAAGGGGCGTTTTTTCAGGGGGCGTTAACAATTTTACGGATATTAATGAGATGGTTGGCAAGTATGCGACACTAATAACATAAATTATATACAAAAACTTTAGCAGGGGTCTTACTCTGCGCCCTTTTTCAGGACACTCTCAGAGATAAGAAATTTTCGCCTTCCTTGTCACTACTAATTTCATCCGAAAATACCTCTATTATATTTATAGTAATGTGCCATGATTATACAGGGTAGATATTATTTTATAAAAATATTGGAAGCAATAAATTTGGAAATTTGTCATTCATGAGAGTGTCCTGAAAAAAGGGCGGAGAGTACGACCCCTGTTTTAGTTAAAAAATATAAGGCTTTAACATGACTTTCCACACAGGGATGAAAGTGTTCAGCATCTTCGTCAACACTATTTCTATTTAGAAGAAATCAATGTATTTTTACACTAATATCCTTTGATTAAAAATGATAGAAATTATTGTTTAAAAATACTTGTGGAAGAGTTCCGTCAAAAGTCGGAACAATTTCACGCCTATTTCTACACTTTCCTTTTTTCCATTCTCTCTTCTTCTCTCTGTTGATTCCTTGCAGGAGTTGCAATCTCCACCTTTTTTTTTCAGGACACATTAAAAAATGAGAAATGTATGCTTTTTCTGCTACCAGTATTTTTATGCAATACGTTCTATCCTGTTTAACCACGACATGTTACATTTAAAGCACAATAAATATTTCTTTCAGAAAAAAGTAGTGTCTAAACAGGCGAAATTTTGTCCTCCCTGAAAGTGTTCTGAAGAAAAAAAAAAAAAAAAAAAAAAGATGGAGATTACGACCCCTCTACTTGTAACCATCTTCCTCAATAATCAAAGTTAATTTACTAATAGTAAAATACATACTAATATATATATCAATTAATTCATTTGTATTACTAGTCCAGTCAAAATAGGAAGAATAGAAAAAAAAAATTGTAGATTTAAAAGTGGGTGGAGTCATAGCCGAGTATGTCCTGAACAACATGCTAAAAGAAAACGTCCGTGAGGGATGAGCGTTGAGTATGGGTTAGCAGAGCTGCCAACCTAATCCGGAGGATTGTTAACACCGCCCCTTTTTCCACACAATGTTTTTTTTAAGAGTATTTTTCTTCTTAATTAACCATGAATGCATTTGAAGCGAATTACTCTAAAAATTAGGTGGTGTGGAAAAAGTGACAGTAGTAACAATCCTCCGGACTAGGTTTACGTCTCTGGGAGGCAATTAAAGATGCGCGCTTTTCAGTTTTTATTATATATCTTGCAACCCATAGGATTTAGAGAAAAAAAATTCAACTACAAAATTAATCTACGTGAAATTTCCTACAAAAAGTTTCCTTTGTATGATGAATAGTTTAGAAAAAATACGGGGATGAAATATCACTTTTTCTTGAAATATGCTTTTTACAATAGTAAAATAAATTCAAATGCAATCATTAAAAGGATTGCGAACAATGATATTTTCTACTTACGTAAAAATTATGTACGAAGGGACTAAGTTAGGATAATATAGCAATTTTTTTTTAATTATTATTTAATTATTTATTTTATGTTTTTAATAACATTTTAGGCAAGTAGGAGCAAATGGCAATTCCATAAAAATTTCTACATCGAAGTCTGTCTATTTCGAAATTTCATATAATTCATAAAAAACGCATTTTAATTTAAAAGGGATTAATGAAAAGCACGTCATATTTTTTGTAAAGATATTTCCAAAACAGAATTATAACTACTTTTTCGAGAATTAAATTAAAAATAAAGACTGATAATCTCTTCCACACAACTTTAACTAAATTCACATTATTATCGCTTTTTATTTTTAAAGCATGTTCTAAAATTAACAATTATAAAAATGTAATATTGTAATTTTTAATGGCAATATTTTTGTTTAAACAAAGCTATCGCCATTATTTTATTTGAAACTTTATAAAAATGCAGAAAAAATAATTATCAATTTTTAGTTTTTTGGAAATTTTCACTTATCCCAATTTTTAAATGCCGAAAGATGTTCTTTTCCCTAGTGGTGCAATTATAGTTAATTCCTTTTGTTATTTAACAGTTTTTCAGAATTATACGATTTTTCTTAAATTAAAATAATAATAATAATAATAGTAATAGTAATGAGCATTCTTGGTATATTCATTGTTTTCAAACTTTTGTCGCATAATTTAAAAAGATAATTATTAGATATAACATTTTTTTAAACTGTTTTAATTACCCAAAGTGGATTTTCGATGCCTGAAACGAATAAATATATAACAAAAATTTAAGCATTTTTAAATATGTGAAAAATAAGCATAACAATAAATTAAATTTCGCATTAATTGTGAATTCTTGCATTTTACAATAATTACACTCAGAAATATCTTTCCATTTTGATTGTTGATTACAAGATTTTTTTAATCAGAAAAACTAAGATTGTGATTATCATAAAAAAAAAAGCAAGGTTTTGCTTAAAGAAAAATATTAAAAACAATGGATTGTTTTACATTAGATTGAAATTTTATGATAACAAAACAATCATTAAGGAATTTTAAATAAAGATTAATACATTTTCTATATTAAATTTTCCTTTATCAGTTATAATTTATTTATATTTTTGCTAATAGGTCTAGTCAAAATAGAAAAAAAAAATAATAATAATAATCGTGTAGTTTTAAAAGTGGGCACTGTCAATGCCGAGAATGTCCTCAACATGCTAAAAGTCTCTGTCCGTGAGGGTTGAGCTGTGTGTGTGTGTGTTGGGGGGTGGGGCATGGGTGACAATTAAAGATGCACACTTTTCAGTTTGTATTAAATATCTTAGAACCTATAGGATTTAGAGAAAAAACGCAACTACAGAATTAATAGCTACCCAATTAAGATTTCTTTGTACGATGAATAGATTAAAAAATATAGGGGGATAAAAAAACATATTTTATTGAAAAATGCTTTTTTACAATAAGAAAATCAACTAAAGTGTGTAATTAAAAGAGTTCTTGTCAAATATTTTCTACTTATGTAAAAACTGTGTACGAAGGGGCTAAGTCAGGATAATATAGCAATTTTATTTTATTTTATTTTTTTAATAACATTTTATTCAAGTAGGAGCAAACATCAATTCTATGAACATTTCTATATCGAAATCTGTCTCTTTCGAAATTTCTTCTAAATTATGGAAAAAAAGAAAAAATTGAAAAAGGATCAATAAAAATCACGTCATATATATATATATATATATATATATATATATATATTAACATATTTCCGAAATAACATTATTATTGCCTTTTCAGAATTAAATTAAAAATAAAGACTGATAATCTCTTCCACATAATTTTAATTAAATTCACGTTATTTTCAGATTTTATTTTAAAGTACGTTTTGGAATCAACAATAAGAAAAATGTATTATTGTAAATTTTAATGGCATCTTTTTTGTTTAACAAAACCATCGCCATCGTTTTATTTGAAGCTCTATAAAAAAAGAAGGATAAATAATTATAAATTTTTAATTTTTTGGAAATTATCTCTTATTCCAATTTTTAAAAGCAGCAAGGTGTTCTTTTTAATAGTGTAGCGATTATAATTAATTTTCTTTGTTATTTAAGAGTTTTTCAGAGTTATAGAATTTGTCTCAAATTAAAAAAAAATATATTAGTAATGAGAGTTCTTGTTATGCATTCATTGCTTTTAAAATATCGTCGCAGAATTTAAAAAGGAAATTATTAGACATAACATTTTTAAAAACTGTTTTAATTACTCTAAGTCGATTTTGTATACTTGAAACGAATAAATATGTAACAAAAAATTAAGCATTTTTTAAATGTGAGAAAAATAAGCGTAACAATCAATTAAATTTTCCATTAATTCGAAATTATTGCATTTCATAAGAATTGCATTCAGAATTATCTTTCCCCTTTGGTTGTTGATTACAACTTTTTTTTTTTTTTTTTAATCACAAAAACTAAGATTGTGATTTAGTTAAAAAATAATTAAAAAAAAAAAAAAAAAAAAAAAAAAAGGGCAAGATTTTTGATAAAAGGAACTGATTAAAAACAAAGGATTGTTTTACATTAGATTGGAATTTTATGATGAGTAAACAATTCTTTCATTAATTCATTTTAAAGATTTTTGCATTTCCTGTATCAGAAATTTTCTTTTATGAATCATATATATATATATATTCATATGAAAATTTAAACGAATGAAATATTACATAATGTAATTTATAATTTGATGTGAAGAAATATTTAAACAGATCAGATGTGCTCTCTAGATAATATTTTGTGTTGATAACAAGATGCATTTACATAGATGCCAACATCCTAATTAATATTCCGTAGTACTGTTAGTACCCGCCCTTTTTTCACACCAGTCGTTTTTTGAGTTATTTTCTTGATAATTAATCGTAATCGTATTTCGAGGGAAGTACTTTAAAAATTATGTGATGTGGGAAAAGAGGCTCGTACTAACAATACCATGGAATATTAATTAGGATGTTGGTAACTATGTATATATATAAAGATATGTCTCGTACCTACAGTTACAAACTTTTACGCTTTTTGGCTACTAAAAAAAAAAAAAAAAAAAAAATAGAAAGTTTAATCAGTGCAAAGTGATACATAAATGTAAAAGGGATTTTTATTTAAATTTTAATGTAGACAAAATGCGTAAAAAAATCTGCAGCGATGAATACGGAATGCATAAGAAATTGAACACTTAGTGATCACGTGTGTGCCATTCAATTTGCATAGTTGCCAACACTCTAATTTAATCCGGAACAATTTTTAGCCCCGCCTTTATTTCGAAGAATTTTATTTATAGAGTAATTTTCTCCAATGTATAACTACGAAAAACTAAGAAAAAATTATATGTAACACTTTCGCGACCGCATGTTTTTGTCTTTTTCGCAGTTTACTCCGCCTGTGGGCGTTATTCTTGTACATTACATTATTTTAAATGAATGTTTTCTGTATTCATATTCATAGTATAAATGGATATACATTACAGTTACACTCTTTCTAATCAAAGTATTTGTATCTATAATGCACTGATTATATAAATGTGAATATTAAGTGTATTGTTAAGCAATAATGTAACTTATGTAACCTAAAGAAATGCCCACTGGCGCAGTTACAGATTTTCAAATGACGTGAATTCACGTCAGCGGCAGGGTTGCCAAATTTGGCCTTTTTTTATTCAATAGTCACCAATAATTTTTATTTGTAACGTTTGACTAATCACTTCGAAGATTGATTCAAGAATCTCCCACGTTCCTTTATTCCAAAAATCACCCATTTAATTAATAATATTTTTAATTTTTGTTATTTTCCTCACTCCTGGAAGACGGCGATCATTGCCCCTATCCATAAAGCTGGTAAACCCCCCGAGAAGGCCTCCAGCTACAGACCCATTTCCCTTCTAAATTCGTTAAGTAAACTTACCGAGGTCTTCATTGCTCGACAACTAGATCAATTCATTGAAGATAATAATATCATGAAACCAGAACAATTCGGTTTCAGGAACAATCTTTCGGCTACCCATCAGGTTTATCGTCTCGTCGAGTACATCACCACAAAGAAAATTCAGAAGAAAACTACAGCAGCCGTCTTCCTTGATATTGAAAAAGCTTTTGACAAGGTCTGGATTGCCGGTCTTATTTTCAAATTAATTAACTATAATTTTCCACCCCCTCTCATTAAACTTATTTTCTTTTACCTCCTAGACCGAAATTATCATGCTAGGGTTAAAGACAAGCTTTCGAATAACTACTTTGCCCACTATGGTCTCCCTCAGGGTTCTAAAATTTCTCCGAAACTTTTTAATCTTTTTATTAATGATATGCCCCATTACCCCCATACTCAATTGGCTATCTTTGCAGATGATACCTGCATCTTTTCGGCACACAAAAATAGAAAATATGCAATTACTGCTATCTCCAAGCATCTTAAAATTTTAACCAAATGGTTCCAAAAATGGAGAACAGCCATCAACTATGATAAAACGGAGACCATTCTTTTTTCGCCCATGAGCCACCAAAACAGGGACAAATACGAAATTAAATTCAATAACCACTCAATTCCATGGTCTAATCACTGCAAATATTTAGGTATTATTCTTGATCAGAGACTTACATTCCAACAACACATTAGAAACTCGCGAAATAAGTTCCGAAGAGCTAAAAGCCAACTTTACCCCTAATTGCTCGGAACAGTGATTTATCAATTAATAACAAAATGCTCCTTTATTCTTCCCATCTTCGTCCTCTCCTTATTTACGGCTCCCCTGTGTGGTCATTTGCATCTAAATCTAACATTAAATTGCTTCTACAAAGCCAAAATGCAACCATCAGGCAAATTTATAACCTTCCATATTACATTCATAACTATCAACTTTATCGCGAAATTAAATTCCCAAGACTTGAAAATTTTATACAACACCTTAATATTAAATTCCATGATAATTTAGATTCTATTGAGAACCAAGCTTTAAACACACGCGATGTGTATGACCACACAGATCCAGCCAATAGGCGTCGTCCTAATGTTGGTATTATTCTTTCTTCTATTCTTTAGTTTTTCGTTGTTTTCTTGTAAACTTTAAAAAAAAAAAAAAAAAAAAAAAAAACTTAAAAATTTCTTTTATGTTCCTTTGATGTTGTTCATTTGTTCGTAATGCTCTACTTAAACTTTCCTTTCTTTTTTTCTCCACCTTCCTCGTTGAGCTCAGAATTTTTCTCTTGTTGTCTTTTGTCCCGGCCTGTCCCCCCTTTTATTTTATTTTTAATTTTGTCTTAGTCATCACGTTTTTTGATCCAATTCTGCTACCATTTTCTGGTTCGCTGAGGTGTGGGGTCATGTTAGTCAGACCCCGGGTACTCGGCACTCCCTTCTCCCTCGAAGTTGAGTGTATTATGTATATCAAATGTCACTTCTCAAAATTATCGGTGACTATTGAATAAAAAAAAAGGCCAAAATTGGCAACCCTCGTCAGCGGTCGCGAAAGTGTTAAAATAAAAGTGGTATGAAATACAGGCGAGGCTAAAATATCTTCAGAGTAAATTAAAATGCTAGCAACTCAGTATTTCTCACATTTTCGGTATTTTCTTATAAAGCGCAACCTGGTGGAGATTTTTTAAACTAATTATTATTATTTTATTATCATTATTATTATTTTATTATTATTATTTCTTTAAGCGCATTTCACGAGTCGTCTACATACCAAGTTTTGTAGAAATCGCTCGCCCGCTTTAGCAGCAAAAGTCTTTTTCTAAGATAGGTTAAATAGTAATTGAGCTATATCTCTTAGGTATAGAAGATTAAAACGTACTAAATTAAATGTTAAAAGAGTATGTATTAAATAGCACATTTTTTTATTAAAAAAGAGCTTCAAAAATTATATATTTAACATGAATTGTATTACTGAGTAAACCAAATGCGAATACTTGTTTCAGTTCAGAAGTCAGGTACCTATAAATAATAATAATAATAATAATTTTATTTGAAATAAATGAAAAAAAAAACTTTTAAATATTAACTTATTTTATATTACTTTTAAATGTTAACAAATATTAAGAAATCTATATAATCTATATATCTAATAGGGGAGCGTGGAGCTAGTTACCGCAGGGGTAAGAAGTAACACGCAATTTACGAAATTGTTTGTAACATTTGTGATTAAATATTTTTATAAACATAATTCTTATGACGCGCTTTATAATGTAAGAACAATCGCTGCTTCTCAAAAATGGTTAATGAAAGGTTTTGTACGCGTGCTTCATTTTAGCTAGTTAGTAGAAAAAAAATTATTTCGTACATTTTGATTAAAGATATGCTAGTTTATACTTTAAATATATGTTTATAGCTATTTATTTAGTCTGTGGGTTGAGTTATAAAATGCATGTTTAATTTTTTGTATAAATCATTATATATTTAAACAAACATATATAAATAAACGTAATATCCAAAATTATACGATGGGGCAAGTTGAAACAAAATTTTGGGGCAAGTTGTAACATGTTAGAGGAGTGGCTTGAGGAGATGCCTACACCTAGAGCTTGAAGTCTCCGCCCATTTTCAGGAAACTTACTGAAATGAAATGTTTTTGGCTTCTTTACCACTATTATGTTTATACAGAAATATTTTCTGTGTTTTTATATTACAGTGCCGTGATTATTTAATCCCGAATTATAAACACGATTTAATCACCAATTAGAGAATATTGCATAAAAATAGTGCTAGAAAAAAAAGCAGCAATTTCTCATTAATGACAGTGTCCTGAAAAAAGAGCAGAGAATTCGAGCTCTGCTAAACCCACTCTGTGGCAGAAGAATGGGTATAATGCTTAATTTTCAAAATATGAGCACACATTAAAGGCATGAGAGGGAACAACATAGCATTTGCTTGAATTAATTTCAACTCTGACTAAAATTGACTTCTATGTTGATTTTATCTTTAATTTTATCTTTATTTTACTATGATCCATTTGATATAATTCACTGTTACTATACCAAGAAGGTTATAATTTAATATTAGTTATTGATTGCCTTTTTTAATAAATTAATAAATTTTTGATAACAAAAAACATTTTGATTGTCGTTTTTATTGTTAGGGTTCCCTTTGTATCCGTTACAATTTGCTCCAAACCCGGGGCAAATTGTAAGACAAATAATTTTGAAAAAACATTTTTTGTGCTAAAATTAGCAAAATTAACAAAAGTTTTTTTTTTTTTTTTTTTTAATGTGTATGATAGATGAATATGTTTGCTATTGAAAACAGCAATTATAAACAGTAAAACATAAATACATTTCGAAATATACTTAATTTTCCGAAAACTGTTACAACCCACCCCAGGCTTCCCTATAGTTTTTAAAATACTCGAGTAGGCAGAATTATATATATACATATTCTTTTCTCAAGATTATTAGACGTTAATAGGATGTCATTTATTGTATTAATATGTTAAGTAAAGCAGTTAAATTTCACCAAATGCCGGCATACAATCACGGAAAAGTTCGCGCAAGATTATACACACAAAAATGTCCCCTTTGTCCTTTATATGAAAAAAGAAAGTTAAAATGTAGAATTATTCTAATATCTGTAACAGACCGATCAAAACTTCTTAAACCCTGTTAATTTTTTCAAGTTTAAACGAGATGATTATTTCAGTTAATTTATATGAAATAAAGGTTATTTTTTGCTGATAATTTTACCGTTCAGTGATAACTGACAATTAATGCAATCAAAAATATAAAGAAATGAAACTTAAAGGATTTACAAACTATTCAATTAATTAATCAATTAACTACATTTTGCAATAAGCAGGGCGATCGTACAACCGGTTAACACGATTTTGTCAATAAATGAGCATGTATATCAATTAAATACTAATCAAGGAGTTTTGCCAAAGTAACTTTTTTATTCAAAAATCACCAATAATTTAAAACCTGTGATATTAATTATATATATTAGAGGATCAACTTATGTGTAATTAGACAAATCGTTAAATTTAAAGTACGGTGGTTAATATTCAGTGAAAATGTCCCTAAATTTGGCAAAATTGTAAGCATGTATAGTGTAACTACTTTTCCTAAAACGAGCAGTGAAGAACAGTCCAAAAGATTGGAGGGGTGCAAAATTAAGTGACAGCTTGAATTTGGGAAACATCCAGTATTTCGTGGCGCACTCTTATCGCTTATTTTCTCTGAATCAGATGACTATCTCCCCTGTTTTAACACTGGGCGCGTCCAGTCAGCGCTAGCGCAGAGGCTTCCATGGTTTCAAGAAATGTGGTCGAACAATATAAGCACGAAAAATAAAGATGGAAATTTATTAAAAGAATGTAGCTCTTGAAATTTCGTAGTAACTAATGGTCTTAGTTTCTCAGAACCTTCCATATTAACACCTCGTAAAAATAAATTTATTCTTTTACGTGCACTATTCGTTTTAGAAGAAATTTATTTTATAATAATAGTGGTGAAAAAGTTCTGTTTCCGTGGGATCCCTGTTTAAAGACAGACATTTTATTAAAATTAAACGTGTAACACAAGCGCTGTTACATCAAAAGCTAAATGAAAAATGTAAGTTTAATTAATCTAGTTCGAAAAAAAAAAACTTCTTTAAATATTCGAAAACAATCAACGTATAACATTTTTAACTTAAAAAAAGAAAAACAGTTTAAATGTTTACATGAAATCAAAGTGTAAACCTTCTAAGAGATTTTAAAATTGTTACATTAAAGAAAATCCCTTTTCTTCTAAAAAATATCACATTCTCCTTTTCACCACATCGTTTTTTTTTTTTTATTAAATACACATTTTCTTTCCTTTAGAGAATTTGTCAGGAAATATTTTCAATCTTGTGGCAAAATCCCTATAAAGGCTCATTTTCGTGTTCTTTTTTTTTTTTTTTTTTTATGAATGGTTATTTTGAATTTCGTCAAACATTCGCTTATTTTTCATAGTTTTTTTCCTTTTCATCTGTCAGTTATTGTTTGACTACTTTTAAAGCTTGAGTCAACTTAGTGCGTTGAAATTTCTTTTACTTAGCCTGAGTAGATAAAGAAATTTTGATGGGGGAATTAATATATAATACGTTGGATTAATATTTAGATAAGTATATTATGTTCAATAATGAAATTTCTTAATGAACGTCTTAAATTTAATGCTGAGAAAGCTGTGAAAATATACTTAATCTTTTTATTTAAGATAAGAAAGCATACAAAAGGGAGTACAAAAGGCTTCAAATATATTCAGTATTTTTTCTTCACTTTATTTAATTTTATCTTGCTTACAAAAAGAAAAAATATATATGTAAATTAAAACGTATTATTTTTTAATTTTCCAGAATTTTGTCAGTGATTAAAATGAAGAATGATGTACAGCTAAAGCTTTTAATTATTTTATATATTAAAAAATAAATTAATCAAAAAGGATCAAGATTTAAAATATTTTAAACGTCTTGAAAGATTTTAATTCACAATTAAATTTGTTTTTAACCATTTATTTAAATCTTATTATACTTACATCTACCAAAGCATATTTTAAGATAAACAGAGAAAAAGGAATTACCAAAACGAATAAATAAAAAATAATGCCAAAAAAAACATTTTAAAATTCTTTGTAATATATATGCTGCAGACAGAGTGTTTTCTAATAAAGACAATAATCACAATTTCATATCTGTTAACCTGAAATGATTTTAAAAAATTTCTTCAGAAATAGTGGTGTTAGATTACGAAAAAAGCCTGTAAAAATTCCAAAATATGATAAATATTGACCAATAGGAAAATTTGATTGAAATCATCATACACGGTTTATACAGAATTACGTTTCTCTTTTGCATTTAAACCACTACTCTCGAACAATAATTTCGCAATAAACAAACTTTTTGGCACCCTTTTTCAAAAAAGGGTGCCAAAATTAATAAATCATTAAAACCGTATAAAAATATGATAAAAATGCATGTGAGAATGTTTTATTAACTTGCATTATATATCAGAAATATTTATATAGTAGTTAATCTTTCGTCATGTAATAAACTTATTAAAATTTCTATTAAAAATTTCCGGTAGCAAGATAAACGTATATGGTTACAGCTGTGCTCAGTATACCATAAAATATCTTCATGTTTAGCAGATGTTCAGCAAATAAAATATAGAAAGCTAACTTTCATTAAAATAAATTAAATATATATATATATATATATATATATATATATATATTAGACCATCTAGTAACTACTAAAAATTGTCTGAGGTAACTATCAGTATGAAATTAAAAGCTTCTTCTTCTTTTTTTTTTTTTTTTCTTTTCTCTCTCTCTCTATGTCTATTTCTTTTGTTTTGCTACATGCTCTCTCTTAATTCAACTATATTTATGATAAAAAAAAAAAACAAAAAAAAAAAAAAAAAAAAAAGATATTAAAAATGTAATTATTAAATTTTCCCACTCGAAATTTAATGCTTTAAATAATTATTAAATCCGTTATTTTTAAATATCTTTTTTTATTTTGAAATCGTTCTTAAATTTATGAAAATAAATATTAAATTAATCTTTCATTGCAGATTTATTTTTTATTTGTATAAGTAACTTTTAAGATAATATATTAAATACTTAATTAGTTTGCATGGAACTACAGCATAGACTCGATCTATAAAAAATATTTGTTTCAATTTACAAAGCTGAAATTTTGCGATATTTTACTGAAGCAAGATAGTTAAATTTTCAGTGATCATTTAGATGTTTTTTAGGAATGAATCCGTAAATTGAGAAATAAAATATTTATTCTTTTTACAAATTTCTAATGAGCGCCTGAATTTTATTGTCATTAATGTATTTGTAAAATTATGACTAATTAGAACTTATGAAGAAGTAAAAATTGCATATCTATTCTTATAAATATGTCATTATTATTATTATTATTTGTAATTCTAATGAACTAAATCCGGGTTGAATTTTAATGATCTCCAATTAATTTTCGCAGCAGTATGAAAATTATTTCAGGAGATTTTTTTAATAAATCCGGAGAATAGGAATCAATTAATACACAGAATTGAACATATTTATTTTAAGATATATATATATATATATATATATATTTTTTTTTTTTTTTTGAGCTCATCTGCATTAGTGAAATTTATTTTGCATTTCAAATAACGGATTACAAATTTATTTATGATTTCTTTCTCTTATGTTAAAAGAAGAGATAGAAAATTATTCTTCCAATTTCGATTAACATTAATTAAAAATATGAATAATAACATTCTAATAATTTTAAATGGTGTCACTTGAAAAAGATATGGTAAAATGTTATTACAACGGATCAACAGTAGAAATATATAATTATTATTGAATAAATACTTTGTTTTAAAGAATAAGCATGTACTTTTATGTGAAACTTTATTAATTATTAAAGATATATTTTACCATTTATTTAATCCTTTCTAAATCAAAGAAATTACCAGTAGTTTACCAATAAAGTATAAATCACTGCTAAATAAAATTTAATTAGCTAAGTTTATAAATGCCCGTATACACTATAAGTAAAAAGTTTCTTTAAAAAAAAAAAAACCTTATGAATTTCTTGAGCAATATTTTTTCACGACTTATTGAAGGAAAATTATTATAGTAAAAGAGTGGTTATTAAAAATACGTATTTTACCAAACTTGGATTCTTTCCACGCATTTTACTCTAATAATAGCAAACATATGCGTCTATATACAACTTTTTGCAGTAGATGTAAAGTGCAATTTAGAGTACGGGAGCGTGAGGCAAGTTGTTACAAGAGTAAGAAGTAACACGCAATTTACGAAACAGTTTGTAACATTTGTGATTAAATATTTTTATAAACATAATTCTTATGACGCGCTTTATAATGTAAGCACAATCGGTGCTCCACAAAAATGGTTAATGAGACGTTCTGTACACGTGCGTCATTTTAGATAGTTAGTGAAAAAAAAAAAAAAAAAAAAAAGTCGTAAATTTTGATTAAAGGTATATTAATTTATACTTTAACGAAATGTTTATAGCTATTTATTTAGTCTCTGTGTTGAGTTATAAAACGCATATTTAATTTTTTTTTTTATATAAATCGTTATATATATATATATATTTATTTATTTATAAATAAACGAAATGATTAAAATCATACGATGGAGCAATTTGTAACATGTTAGAGGAGTGGTTTGTGGAGATGTGTAGAGCCAGAGTTCGAAATCTCCGCCCATTTTCAGGAAACTTTCAGAAATGAAAAATTCTTGGCTTCTTTGGCACTACTAAATTTATACAGAAATATTTTCTTTGTTTTTATATTATAGTGCCGTGATTATTTAATCACGAATTATAATCATGATTTAAATTACGAATTAGAGAATATTGCATAAAAATGGTGGTAGAAAAAAAGGCAAAAATTTCTCATCAATGAGAGTGTTCTGAAAAAAGGGCGGAGAATTCGAGCTCTGGTAAACCATCTCTGTGACAGAAGATTTGAGTTTAATGCTTAATTTGCAAAATGTGAGCACACATTAAATGCATGAGAGGGAACAAAATATTTGCTTGAATTAATTTCAAATCTGACTAAAAATGACTTCTATGTTGATTTTATCTTTAAATTTTTCTTTATTTTACTATAATCCATTTGGTATAACTCATTGTTACAATACCAAGAAGGTTATAATTTAATATTAGTTATTAATTGACTTTTTTATTAAATCAATAAATGATTGATAACAAAAAACATTTTAAAATATTTTCGTTTTTATTGTTAGGGTTCCCTTTGTATCCATTACAATTTGCCCCACTAGTGTTACAATTAGCCCCAAATCCGGGGCAAATTGTAACAGGCAAATTATTAAAAAAAAAAAAAAAAAAAAACATTTTTTGTGCTAAAACTAGCAACATTAACGATTTATTATTATTATTATTATTATTTATTTATGAATGTGATAGATGATTATGTATGCTATGGAAAACAGCAATTATAAACAGGAAAACGCAAGCACATTTCGCAATATATTTAATTTTCTGAAAACAGCCACAACCCGCCCCAAGCTCCCCTACATGCTTTGCATGTATATTACATAGAGTAAATATTTGAAAGCGTTAAGACTAAACAAGAAACAAAATAATCTCTATCAGATTGTTTACAGGTCACGAAAAAGTACGTTTTTTTTAAATAAAACGGGTTCCGCTTTTATTGGTTCCGCTAAAACAACACTTTATAAAAAATATTTTTCGAGTTTAACACTTTAAGAGCTGCCAACCTAATCCATACTTGCCAACCATCTCATTAATAGTTCTACAATTGTTAACGCCCCCTTAAAAACGCCCCTTTTCTCACACCACTATATTTTTAGAGTTATTCTCTCCAAATGTTGTTACGATTAAAAAGACTTGTACGGTTCATAGTGGCAAGTATGCTAATATGGCAAATTGTTAGTGCCGCCCCTTTTTCTACACCAGTCATTTCTTAGATTTTTTTTTTTAATTCTTAATTCATCGCAAATACATATGAAGAGAATTACTTTAAAAATTAAGTGGCATAGAAAAAGGGGCGGTACTAACAATTTGCCGGATTAGGTTGGCAGCTCTGCAATTTATGTGCTGCTATCGTATATATTAGCCAGTGGCATTTAACTCATCGATTATTCAGAATTGTATTTAAAATGACTTACGAATTCGTAAAACCATTTTAAGCAATAATACATAACTGTAATTTATTCTGCAGTATTTTTATTTATTTATTTATTTATTTATTACACTCGCTTTTTCTTCATACCACTTTCTGTTGAAGATTACTTCTTATTTAACCCTAATTACATATCGGAGAAATTCACACTACAACAAAAGTGATGTGAAAAAAGGCAGGTAATAACAGTAATAATAATAATAAAAATAAAGGCAGATAAGAGTAACATAACGTTTAAGAGGAACGTCGAACAGTGGGGCTTACTTTTCAAAATAGGAAAATATCAAGATAATAATGCGTTAAAAAATGTATTAAAAAAAAAAAAAAAAAAAAAAAAGCATGTACTAACAATGAGAAATCGGAAACGTTGGCATATGTATAGCTACATAAAATATAGCTACGCCTTACAAGATTTAAAATTTATTCTGGAGAACTTTTGAAAATCACCTTTTATTTATTTATTTTTTTTTTAATACACCGCATTGCTTATTCAGAAATTTTCTACAATATGTAATTAAAATGAAATAAAAGAAAAATGTTCTTTAAAAATAATAGTGCGAAAAAAGAGTGGGTACTGAGAATAGTTAAAAACGAATGATAAATGACAGTCCAGTGGGTTGCACTCTCCGCCCTTTCTTCGGGACACTCACAGAGACAAGAAATTTCCGCTTTCTTTGCCTCTACTAATTTCATGCAGAAATACTGCTGGAATACTATACTTATGTTTCATGATTATACAAACTAGAGATTATTTTATAAAAACAGTGGTAGCAATAAATTAAATTTTTTACATTCGTGAGAGTGTCCTCCTTACATCTAAAATTTAAGTGCTACTTTTATGATATACAAAATTTTATTAATGCAGTGACGATATTGTAGATATTTCAAGTTAATTATCAAGAACCATTTTACAGTGTTCATTTAAGTTGATCCAATGGTTCGATTTCCCAGGTAAAGTCATATTTTATTATGACTTTTTTTTTTCCCCTAGAGTATTTTTTTTTTTTTTTTTTTTTTTTTTTTAGAGGGTGGTTCCTGCCTTTTTTTCCTGATTCTTCCACCAGAATTTTTATTTAGTTAATGGAGCAACCATACTATTGAAAAATTCGACAGAAAAATATTGGTGGAAAAATCAGGTAAAAAAAAAAAAAAAAAAAAAAAAAAGTGGTCTATGACTACAAGAGCTGCCAACCTAATCCGGCAAATTGTCAGTACCGCCCCTTTTTCCACACCACTTAATTTTTAAAGTAGCAGGGATGGAACACGGGCGCAGAATTCATACCGGAATCCGTTTAAGAAATTTCTCTACCTATAATATCGTTGATTTAAGAAGTAGAAAATTTTCTTACATCGAGAGTGGTATGAATTCTGCGCCCGTGTTCCATCCCTGAAGTAGTTTTCTTCAAATATATTTGCAATGAATTAAGAAGGGAAAAACTCTAAGAAATAACCGGTGTGGGAAAAGGGGTGGTACTAACAAATTGCCGGATTAGGTTGGCAGCTTTGGACTACCCTGTAATAGCTCCTCTTAAATTGACGTAAATTTAACTGAAAGACGTACTTGTAAATTTTCGCAGTTTTTCCGTTAAGAGTTAATATTTTCCGAAATATCTTGTTCCTAAAAAATGTGAAATCTTAATAAATGATTTTTCTTTTTTAAGTATATAATCAATTCTATATTTACTAGGTTTATTATATTTTAAATGTATAAACCAATTACTCTTTTTTTAAAATAAAACTGTTCCAATCATTTATTTTCATGAAAAATATTTAAATAGAAAATATTGTAAGAATATGAAATAATGTATAATTTACGTGTACACTGTTGCTGCCGTTTTTGACGTCTTCATGGCTTTTAAATGTAAGTTAATAGAGTTTTATTATTTTTGTAAGTCTTCATCCTAGCCATGGAATGAACCTCGCCATTCAAATGCGATATTGATCACGTTTAGAAGTATAAATAAATGCAAAAGAAAAAAGCATAAATAAAAATTTTAGTAGAAAAAATTAAATTACAACTAATATATTAATAATAGGCTCATAACACGGAATACGTATAAGTTTGCAACTTCAATTAACATAAAAAATTCAAATTCTAAACTAAAAACTTCGTCTGGGATAGGTATATGTTCTGATAGAACACATATTTAATTATAAATTGAAGTATATATAAGAACTTTTCACAAAGAAAATTAATTAAAGTTCCGAAAAATAAAAAACTTATTCAAAAGCTACTAAAAAATAAAATTGTTTTTATTAAGTAGATTTAATGCTTAGTATATCTAGCAATAGTTTCTTAAAAAAAGAAAGGTTAAACAATTATAAATATATTAATGCAAAACTATTTCAGTATACCCCAATTCATCAAATAGCATTTGACTCTTAGTTCATGTATCTGCAGATAAAGACGATAAATTATTCAAATCTTTGACAGTTGCTTTCTCGAGCAGAGATAAGGGAGCACATTCTACTAATCTGTAATAAATGATAAATAACAGATGCCATTCAAAGCGGATAAACTGGTTGTCTGAGATATTGCACTGATTTGAGATAAAGTTGCCATGCCCGCATTCAAAGAGATTTTGTCAATATGTGAAAATTTTGATGCAGACATAAGTACATATAAATAATTACTTTAGTTACTATGTTGCATTAATAAGAAAAATCAAATCAATGTATATTTGACAGTAAGACAATAATTAAATATTTTACATGTAATCATCTTAATCCGTGCAGGGCATCGTCTGCAGAGGGCAAACGCAAATTTAAATTTACAATTGCAATAACTGGTTTCGGAAATTTTTCATAAAATTTTGCTTCAATAACTTACATACAAAACTAACTATTATTTTTACTTCTAATGTTGCTAGTGAATTCTGGTGGTTGTTGATTTTAAATTTTGTTTTGTTGCTCCGCCAACGGTTAATCCTGTCAAGGACGTTAGAATATTCACCTATTTTTCTATAACCAACTGCAAAAACTCATCCCGAAAATTTCTTACGACTTCTTACTTTAGTAACATAGAGGAAAACACTGTAATATACTGTTTTAGACTTTTTGTAAATTTTAGTTGTAGTTTAATTTAAATGACCAAAATTTAATTACCCAAGAAAGGTGAATAATTTTTTTCTTTTTTTTTTTTTTTTAAATTTCTTATTTTTTTCTTTCTGTATTTATTTGTTTAATTTTGTATTTATACATACCTGCCAAAATCGTAAATAATATTCTGGAATATTGTTAACCCGCACTTTTTTATTTTTTACACCAGTATCATTTCAGAGTACTTTTCCTCTTATTGAATTAGGAGAATATTACTCTAAAAATTTACTGGTGTAAAGAAAAAAGTGCGAGACTAACAAAACTACGAAATATTAATGAATATGTTGGCAGGTATGTTTATAGAAAAAAAAAAAAAATGCAGTTGACACGGCTAAAGGAAAAGACAGTTGCTAGTTTTATACAAGATGTTATTTAGATCATTTATCACACTAAAGTGATATATCAACTACCAATTTTCCGAAACAGTAATGTTACTCAATTGTATGGGAAATTTACAAAGGCGAACATTACTACTTCGAATGA
Organism: Salticus scenicus; assembly: GCA_963930645.1. NCBI lineage: Eukaryota > Metazoa > Arthropoda > Arachnida > Araneae > Salticidae > Salticus > Salticus scenicus. The sequence continues at coordinate 78,851,785 of OZ005659.1, read as the reverse complement.
GAAAGTAAATCTCACTACTCATTTCTGCAGTATATACATAATCTTAACACAGTAACTATTCACAGTTACTGCATTATAAATTGTAATTTGCTACTTTAATACTTTTGCTCATAATACAGTTAATTATAGAATAATTATGCATTTGAAACAACGGAAATTTAGTAGATGATTTTATAATAATAATGAGTTCTACATAAGGTAAATTTTACTACATTATTGAGTAATTATGCACTGAGTGACTAAAATTAATAGTCGGTTGCATAATTAACATGAAATAACTAGGATTAGTACACTAAGCAGTTTCAAATATTCTCACTTTACTATTTTATTGTATAATTGCAATTCAGGTTTAATATGGGTAAATTTTAGATTATCTTCAATGCTTAACCCTTTAACGTTCATTGATTTCGCCCAGAAACCAAACGTTGCACTTTTTTTTTCCCAGCAATTTTTTAGTATTTTTAAAAAGAGTTAATAGAATATTAAACTCTTATTAATTCTACTTGCACTACATGGCAGCATTACAGCAAAATCCAAAAATTGCTATTTCAGATGAAGCCAGATAAAGAAGTCACTTTAATTTTCGAAAATTGTATCATTTAAAAAAAATATATATATATTTATTTTAAATAACAGCACATGAACTTACTATAATCCTTATCAGTCATAAATTACAACTTTCAATTTTTTATATAAATAAACAGAACTGTACGAAAAGTTATGTAAAATGCTTGGTTTCTGAGAGAAACCAAACTCCAGTAAAGGTTGAATTTCGCAAGACATAAGAGTAGAAAATGAACATATCCTGGATTTTCTGCAATTTCATTAAATATCATTTTCTGGAATTATACGATTATACACATATATATATATAAGTATGTACATGGGTATCTTTATATATATATATATATATTTTTTTTTTCTTTTTAAATAATTTATATGTACTAAACATTTTGCAATTATGAATATAAAGTTTTTTTTCCTGGTAAAACAACTAGTAATTATAGTTAATTTTATGTATAAATTCGTAAATTTGTAAATAAAGTAAAGAATTAAATAAAAGAAAGCCAGTGCTGTAGCAACAATGTTTGGCTAGGTGCCTGGTGCTGTTACACTGCTTTACACCACACTTGCTTCTTTTATGAATAAATCATTATTTGGATTTCTTAATAAGTAAGTCAAAATATAAATGTTTTCTATTAGATTGTTTAAGGAGAAAAAATAGCTAGTTTCCGTTCATTGGTTTCACTGTGAAACCATAAATTTCTGGAAAATAAAAAAAATAAAAAGCTTTTTTTTTTTTTTTTTTTTTTTTTTGATCAGTGCTGCGTCTAAAAGTCATTTTTAAAATTAATTTCACAATTTTCAAAAGGAAATATCTAGAGAACTTTGAAGGTTTAAAGAAATTTTAATATTCGTTTGGTACTGTAATATCATAAAGTAATTTTTAAAAAGTGGTCCCATTACGATACTCACTAAACAGAATAAATGAAATTATAAGTTCAAAAACTTGAATTAAAAATTTTCATTTCCAGCTAGTTTAAGACAGAAAAGCATTTATTTCCTTACTCATTCTCTAAATATTTTTGAATAAGATTCTATAACCTGCTGAAAAATATACTATTTGATACATGCGAAATATAACTTTTTGGGGGTGAGGGGGATAAATGTGTTACACTTTCTCTGTTACCACCAGAGCTCGAATTCTTCGCCCTTTCTAAAGGACATTTTCAGAGTTATGAAATTTCCACTTTCTTTGTTACCACTATTTTTATGCTTAAACCTTTACAAATTTTTTACCATAATGTTTTATGATTAAAAAAGAAAGAAATTATTATATCAAAATTTTGGTTGTGAAAAATACAGAAATTTCTCATTCTTGAATGTGTCTTGAACAGGGATGGAACACGGGCACAGAATTCATACCACTGTCAATGTAAGAAAATTTTCTACTTCTTAACTCATTTTATCCGAATATATTTATTTTGCTCAAATTTGAGAAAAATTATATTTTTTTAAGGTTAATTAAACCTAAATAAAAGAAACACAACAAAGTTTGAAAAAAAAAAAATGTATATATATATATATTCTGTATAAGAAATCTTATCCACCTTGTACGCAGGACATTGAAATAAAGAGGATGAGATTTGCACTTAAATGTTTTTGTGTTCTCTTCAATAGTGAAAAGTTCTTTCCGAGTGTATAATGCTGTCTTATTTACATGATTGTTTTCCAGAAAGAATTTTCCATTATATATTCCAGCTGACAAAGTATTCGCACCAAGCAAATTCTGATTTCTTTTTGCTATTTTTCATCTGTTTTTTAAATAGGACAATGGGATAAATTGGGTTAAATCAACTATATTATATTTAAAGAAATTTCTTAAACAAATACCGGTATGAATTCTGCGCCTGTATTCCACCCCTGCTTGAAAGAAGGGCCGTGACATTGAGCTCTGTTTACATACTTGCCAACATACTGATTAATATTCTGTAGTATTGTTTGCCCCGCCTTCTTATTCAGACTAGTATCTTTTTAAAGTATTTGCCTTTTTATTTAATAGTAATTGCATTTGGAGAATATTACTCTAAAAATTTACTGGTGTGGAGAAAAATGCAGGACTAAGAACACTACGGAATACTAATTAGGATTTTGGCAAGTATGTGGTTACCACTAATCCGATAAAGATATGTTCATTATTTCTTAATGTTATATTATTTATTTGTTTCAGTGGATAATTTATTAAACTTCCACGTATTTTATTAAATTAGTATATGATTGTTTCTAGTGATATATGGTCGGAGAAATGATTCAACTCCCTCCTCATTCAACTCCCCTTTCCCCTTTTCTGTTTTTTTTTTTTTTTTTACTAATTGAAATATTTTACTTAACCCATTGCGCTCGGCATCTTTTCCGTAAGACACGCCTTTTGGCGTTTCTTTAAAACGTCACACGTATAGTTTCCAACTTACTCCCTTTTGGCAACAGAAAAATTGTAATATAAGATAAATTTATTAAATTCTCTGTTCCTGTTTTTCCTGATAACTTTTCTTTGGCCAGTGCTCTTTATCTATCATCTCATTAGACTGCATCTCCCATGCCTGTCAGTCACGCAAATACCTTTAATTCTTTGAGTCCTTCTGAATGGTTCGCCAGACAAATTTTCGCCTTTGTAATTTGTAGCTCCTTTACATTTTTCCCCCTTATAATTATTTTTTGTACATGTTAACCCTTATCGCTCGTATGTCCCTTCTGAGGGGACATTAAAAAATCGAGCCACGCCTTAAGGTGTTCCTCTGCAAATGAAATGCTATTTTTTCTAAAACGTGTAACTATAGGCTACCTTTCGGCTACCGGAAAATTTTAACAGAAAGATTTATTTTATTTAATGATGAAGTAAAATAAAACAAATCATTACAATTTTTCGGTAGCCAAAAGGTAGTAAGTTGGAAACTATACGTATGACGTTTTAAAGGAACGCCAAAGGCGTGTCTTACGGAAAATATGCCGAGCGCAAAGGGTTAATTTTATGGAAATACCGTACATAGGTTCAGGGATGGAACACGGGCGCAGAATTCATACCACTATCAATGTAAGAAAATTTTGTACCTCTTAAATCGACGATATTATAGGTAGAGAAATTTCTTAAACACATTCCGGTATGAATTCTGCGCCCGTGTTCCATCCCTGTAGGTTTTTATTGCTATATTTATCCCAATTCTTTACTACCAGAGTTGATGAACACCGAATTTGTTCCAGGTACATTGTGTTGCATTTGAAACTTTTTCTTTTTTAACAAAGTGAAAAATGTTATAGAAATATAGAAAAATGTCCATAAAAATTTTCTGGTAGATAAGAAGCGTAAAATTTGGCAAGTATGTACAGATAACTTGATTACTAGTAACTGATTAAAAAGATTATATATCATTGTTCAAAATGAGTTTATGCTAATTTAAAGGCCACAAAAAAAGCGGCGTTCTTTCACCCTTGCTTCCCCCCCAATAGTTTACAGTAGAATTTTCAACGTAAAAATATGATATTAATATTAATAAACAATCTTATTCTTAAAAAAGTTTAACTATCTAAAATTAATAATTTTACAATTTCAGCAAACAAAAGAATGTCCCTTTTTTGTGTACTAAATATTGAAAATTATTTTTAAAAAATAATTATTTGTAATATGGTTTTAAGTTTAATTTTTTAAAATACTAATTATTAAATATGACTATTCACATATAAAGTCTATATAATAATAAAACTATAAATTTCAATCGTGAACTTTGAGTAAATTAAATGAAATATAAGAATATAATTTTATGTTTCTTTATCTTAACCAAATTAATTTAGAAACATTAATAATTAAATCAAAGAACAAAAAAATCTTTTCCATAAACTTGAGGTAAATTATGTATAAAATAAGAAACATATTCCAACACTGATGATATGATATACTTTATAAATAAAATTAATGTATTTTATAATTCATACCGATTAGAAGAAGAAAAGACTTGTAAGAAAACAGACAACATGAAAAATTCAAAACCATTCAAATATACTTTTCCCCCCCTTTCTTTTTGTACAAAGAAAGCATTTTATGGCTGATTATACTTCAAAGATTTTCTCCCATGGTTAAGTATCTGTAGTAGTTGACATAAAATAAACAATTTACGAAAAATATATTTGATATAGTATTTTAACAAATTAGTTTTAAATTAATTTAAGGGAACGTTTCTATTTAATTTTGTTGATGCATATATATCTATATATATAGATCCATAATCGTGACAAGTATAACATCAGATTCTACACACACACACACACACACATATATATATATATATATATATATATGCATAATTTGATTTGGAATAAAATGTAAAAATTGCCTATATCGCAGGGATGCTAGGGAGATATGAAAATTATATTAATGTAACACCACTAATTTTGTGAAGCATCAGGCTATTTAATGACATTTTAATTTTTTTTGTTTTTATTGCAAATTAACTGTTCTATTATAACGCTAATGGTGGATAAAAATAAAAATCAAGTATCCAACTGGCAATCCTAATGCAGAATAGTTTTATGAATAGACCGCATTTTTTTTTTTTTTTCTTTCACATCTCTCAATCAAAAAGTCATAGATCGATTTTTTAAAGCTTTCTAACGATTTTAGGCAGCGAATATATATATATATATATATATATATATATATATATATGTTACCGCTAAAGTGCAGAAATCAGTTAATCTGTAGATTAGCTAGGTAATCTGCACATTAACTAGGGTGATCTGTTAAAGTGAGGAAAATTGTTTTATTTCTCAAATTACCTAGGTAATCTGCGAATTACCTAGATAATCTGCACATTACCTACTAGGCACTAGTTAAAGTGAAAATAAGATATCTGGTGTTGTAATTTTACAGCACGCTGTGTTGTATTTGTTTTTTCATTCGGAAAAAAAAAATAGTTTTCTTTTTTTTTTTAATTTCTTTCTTTACTTATTTTAATCTGTATGTGTTTTAATTTTTATATCTTTTAAAGTTATATTTGTTTTATTTTTTATTTATTTCATCTTTTTTATTCTGTCAATATAAGTTTGAAGATGTTATGCATTTTTAATATGAAATATAATAGCTTTAATAGCTTTCAATAAATTCTATTTTATAAATGAATGTTAGAATTGTAATACAGTAACGATTTCTTTTCAAAATAAAAATATTTAACAATTTAAAAAAAAAAAAAAAAAAAGTTTTATTAACAACTTATATTGCTATTACTATTTAAATACTAGAAATATTAAATTATATAAAATATTACTATAAATATTAAATTAGACAAATCAGAAGCATTATTTAAGAAGTACTTCAAATAATCAAAACTGCTTTAACATTTTTTAGAATGCATGAAAATTAAAATGACAGTTTTCAATGCTTTATTAAACTATATTTTGCAACATACATATATCTGCACATGTTTAGCAAATATATTAATTTTACAAAATAATAATAATAATAATAATAATAATAATAATAATAATAATAATAATAATAAATAAATAAATAAATAAATAAAAAACCTTTATTAACACTTTTTATGTGATAAACTACAACGAAATTATCTGAAAAAGCGAACAAAATTTAAAATAAATAAATAAATAAATAAAAATATAATCATGATACATAAAATATGTGCAGGAAACTTGAAAAAATGTAATGAAATGCTAAAAAATGTACAGGAATTTCATACTGAGTATTTATTAAATGCCATAATATTTTTCAAAGTTACTAATTAATATATCTTTTTTTTTTTTTTTTTTCAGTAAGTAATAGTAATTTAAATCAATTTTAAAATAAATTAGTTTTAAAAAGTTATGGTTTAATAGTTTTAGTTCGGAAGGAAATAATTACTGTAATGTAAATCTAATATTCATAATTCAAAATGGAGTTTCACGAGAAACAGCTTTTAATAAAGATTACATTTCATTAATAAAATGCAAACCCTTATCAAACTTATATTGACAGAATTAAAAAAGATAGAAATAAAATCAAAATTAAAACAATTATAACTTACTTGTTACTTTAAATATTGTGTCATAATAATAAACCTAATCATGGCTTCCATCCTCCACATTTTGCGTTTGCCGTTTATCGGTTTATCATCATAGCATAGTGGAAGTGCGGAAGGGAAGGGGTAAAAGTTTTAGTTATGTTTGAAGGTCATTTGCGTATCTGTATCACATGGTTGTTTGACGTCATAGTGAATGTAAAAAAAATAAGGCTCGAAACAAACATTTGAACTTTAACGATACTGAAACCGTTAATCTGCAGATTACCTAGTTAAAGTGCGGAAAACTCTTTATTTCGCACTTTAACGGGTTATTTTAGTTAATCTGCAGATTAGCTAGGTAATCTGCAGATTAACGGATTTCGCGTTTTAACGGTAACATATATATATATATATATATGCATTATGTGGAGTGCCCATAATTTCCAAATATATATATATATATATATACTTGGAAATTCTAGAAATGTAGAAAATTTACTATGTTATTGAAATTGTCTAAAAAAATCAGTAAATGAAAGCAAAATAAACATTAGGAATTTTCTAATATATTGAAAATAAGTAAATTAAAATTTATATACATTATTACTACCTATTTTATATATAATATTGTATATTGTATACCTTTTTAGTGTATTTTTCCTTTACTTATAAAATAAGGCTTTTATAATTTTTGTGAATTTTAGTACTTTCTCCTTTTCATTTATATTTACAAAGACTTTAAAATTATTTCCGATAAAGTCTCTGTAGTCTGTCAGATAACAATATTTTTTAGTGAAAGCAGCTGTTTCTATGCTTAATGATAAGATAAAAAAAAAAAAAAAAAAGCTGTAAATTATGAAAAAGAGATACTAATTAAAAACACTCCGATTTCAATGAAATTAATGAATATTTCAAGCACATTTTCTTCAGTGTTTTTTTTTTCCTTACAGCATAGATGCTGCATTGAGAAACTCAGTTCACGCTTCAAATCCCATGAATATATCATTAATGTTCTTCATTTGAATGAGTAGAATATGCTCTGCCTTTAATGAACTCCAATTAAACTCTTCCTCGATATTTTACTAATTTCTCAAGTCCTTTTTCTAAAAGAAATACATAAGGAAAAAGGAAATAAATTAATGCTTAGAATCTGAAATACTTAAATTAAGGCTGCATTCAAGGCTTTTAAGAGAACTTCAAAAAGCTTTGATGGTGTATGATTCTCAGAAAGGCTTGCTTCCGTTAATTTTTACTAATGAAGAAAATTCTTGATATGCATACTTGTTATTGCTATCTATTTTTAAAATTATTCTAATGCGATCGAATAAAAACGAATTAAAGCATTGGAATTTTGTTTAAAATAAATTCAATTTATTATTTACATACATTTGTAAATGGTACTATATATGCCAATATATGTAAAAATTATATATTATTTAGTAACCGAAAATAATCATGGTATTTTCTGAAAAAGAATATTAAAAAGTAGATTAATTTTCATATATATTCATAACTAACAGTTCACTTCGCTAGACACAATTTTTAAATGAATTTTCAAAACTGAATCACTAATCTTTTATGCCACTTTTAAGATAAAAACTAAAATAAAATCCTACTGAAATAGTTCTGAATATCAGTTCAGGTATTCGCTAGTCACCACTCAATTTTAATCGTAACGTTCACCTAATCACTTCGTAGACTAATCGGCTATTATGTATGTCAAATATCACTCCTCAAAATTATTGGTGATTATTGAACAAAAAATCCGCCAGATCTGGCAGCACTGCTTCGGTAGCATCTTTTTCTCCAATGCCATGTACAGGCAAGCCTTCCTCTACTTGCCGTAACGCATTTTCCCAGCACTTCAGTTTGGTTAATTATTCGAGGACAGGTGGAGCTGCTATTACTTAAGAACTACGTTTCTGCAAGTGGATATAGATCAGCATTGTTTAAACATTTTAATTTTGGTACCATTTATCAGAGAAAGATAATCACTCCTTTTTATTAATATTAATATTATTTTATTTCTTTTAAGCCTTTACTTTTTAATAATAAAATTTTATGTGGAATGAATTTGTAATTTTAGTATAATTTGTCATATTATAAAAATTATTCATAAACATAGCTCTTTGAATATTATTTAATTTAAAATTTAATATGTTTAATTTTTTCTACTCTATTGCCATTTTATTTCAATAATTATAATTATAAATATATAAAAAGATTTAGCCTTCAAATAAAAGAATTAAATGAATAAAAATTAAATAATTTAATAGCCGTTTAAAATAAATAAATGAATAAATAAATAAGATTTCAACTTCAAATGAATGAATTAAATAAACCGTTACTAATATACAAAGAAGATTTAAATGAAGAAATAAGCTTTGGAAAGTGAAACAGAAAACTCAATGGATAATATCGAAAAAAAAAAAAAACTAATAATTCAATATATGTATATATATTACACACATGCAGGATCCATCCTTTCCAGCTACCGCTATACCAAATTTTGTAGCTCTACTTATCGAAGATTGAAGAAAGACACATCACTCAGACAGGCACTCAGACACACAGATACTTTATATTAATGGAAGGTTTCGGGTGGGATTATAAAAACAAGGCAAATAAAAATGTCTAGAACGCCAAAAGGAAATAACAGAAAAGCAGATAGCTGTTTCGGTAGCATTTAGCGTACAGTATTCAGTGCATATCATCATGATCATAATCATCATCATTGGAGTATTTACGACAGCCGTGACCGTCGCCTACCTCCACCAGAGAAAGGAGAAAACATAAGCTGGAGTGCATGATCGACACAACATCGGGACCATGAACTAAGTGAGTTCTCTGGGAGTTCCGGCGTGATGATTTGACTACAACATAAGAGATTAGTTGGTGAAATAGCAGCAGTGATATGGATGCAAAATGGTTAAAAAAAGAGAGAGAGCGATAAAGAAAGGGTTCCTAACGGGGGTGGGGGGGTGGGGGGGGCGGAGTCACAGACAGTCTGCATCAATCGGCACTCGGTCTGTCAGAGACAGTAAAGCCTTGAGAACGGCTCCTTTCTGGTATGAATAAGAGAGCTGAATGCTATTCGCCAAACCTAACACGAAATAGAAATAAAATAAAATAAAGAAGACTGCTTAAGGTTAGTGAAAAATAATTAAAAGAAAAATAAATAAATAACAAAAAAGAAAAATAATTTAAATTTAAATGAAATGAAATAGAACCAGTGCATTTTTACAGCAGAAATAAAAGAAAGTGCAACTACCATTTACGGTAGTTGGGAGGACTGTTCTCTGAGGAATTCCCAGAAAATACCAATTTTGGATAAAACGTTCTGGCAATTTTTCATTTTATTGAGAGCAAATTTAAATTTAGAAAGAAGTTCCGAAATTTTTTTTAACATTAAGTTCCCTAGCGATTTTATTAAGAACATTAGAAAATTCATTAACCGAATTGGGGGAATTTAGAGAAATGCTCGAATGGGCTGAGTTGAGAATAGGAGACGTAATTTTAACATAACTAACTTGGGGTTGGACTTTTTTAGAGATAAATGTATTTTTCCTATTCTCGGGGAAGTATGGGCACACCTGGAAGGGTGGTCCCCACCACAATTGCAGCATTTAGGTGATTCAATTTTTCCTTTGCCCAGCTCGCACTCTCTGGCTTCGTGTTAACCTGAGCATTTTACGTATCTTGGCTTCATTCTACAATTGTTTGCAGAATGATGGAAAAGTTCACACCTATAACACTGAATCGTATGGGATGGACTCCTGTAGTTCTCGATCTGTATCCTGAAAATCATAAGTCTATCAATTTTGAATACTTCTTTACTGCTATCGGTATTGGCCAGTTGAATTTGGAATAAGGAAATAGGTCGCTTAGTTTTAAACTGACCATCTGGGTGACTTTCTTAACATAAAAAATTAGAGAAGTTAGAGCATCCTCAATATCCAGTCCATTGGTATCAACGGGATGTACACGAAAGGCAGCCTTAAGTGTGGGGTCGAAAACCTTGTCGTGCATTAAGTAACATTGAACTTTCATTTCAGTTAGCTTTGACAAGGTTGTATTATACTCATTAAGGGAATCAGGGTAGATTTTGAGAAGATCTCCAGCCGAAGTAGCAGTAAAATTACACTGGTATTTTCCTAAGTTTTTAAGAACCTGAGTTTTATTTCCACATTTAATGGTTATGAATTTGCCTTTAGGAGGCTTAATTTTCGTAGGACTATTAGATGTGTTACTATTGCTAGGTCGAGGAATAGAATTATCCATTAGAACAGTTTCATTAAGACTATCAAATTCCTTTTTAGTCAGGGCCTGATTAAGGGGGAAGCTCGCTCTTTACATATTATTTATACTTACACCGTTATTTTTAAACAAATACTTTCCTCCTAAAATAAACAGAAAATTTTCATTAAAAATTATTTTAAAAGAATTCTGGTGTCTAATAACGGTGAGTAAATTGGATAGTTTTACACCGTTCATTTTTTATAAAAAATATTTCTTTCTCAAAGCGTGGAATTTCTATGACATGAAGTAAAAAATAATTGTAAAAATATTCCGGTATGAGCGAGCTTCCCCCTTAATCAGGCCCTGTTTTTAGTAGCAATGGAAAATCATTAGTTTTAGAAATCTTAGAATTAGGACAATTGCTATTAGCTTTACGTTTAACAGGTTTAAATTGATTACTATTAGAACTGGAGGAGGGGGCAGAAAAATTAACATCAAAATTTAAAGAGTTTGAACCATTTACCAGCGTATCCATATATTTGCACTCGTCCTCCGTCCTGGTCCAGTCAGAAGTTTGGATGGTTCCGTATCCAGGTCTGAAACCAGGGAAGTTAGGAGGTATCCGGCAAAGCTGGTTGATAGTAAGAGTCTTGAGAGGAACATAATTGTCAGAATAATATACATCGGCTTCCATAAGAGCTTGGTAATCCTCATTTGAGAGTGAGTCAACAATAAACTGCTCCACAAGCTTAAGAGATTCTATAATGAGGACACTTTTCAAAACTTCACGCGGGAATGGTTTATTCTTCCCGTATCCTATAGCCGTGTAATCTCTCACACTGTACCTGATTCGTTCAGCTAGCGTAGCCTCGTCGGGCATATCTATATCGTCCTCCGCCATCGTCTCGAGTCTGCCAGAAATAAGAGAAAAGTGCTCTTATATATAGGAAAGGGATCAGATTCAACTCAGGATGATCAGTCAATACGGTTAAGTGGAATGTGGGTGATTGGCCAATAGGAAATTACGAAACACTAGTCGTGAAAAATATGGATAAAATGAAGAAAATGTGGACTGAATATAAATTTTCCAATAATCAGACAAACGGGGTACAGCGAAATCAAAATTAACAAGATTCTTAAGATTTTTATAAATATAAAAAGCTTCAAAGAAATCGAGTTCATGAGTGGATTTAGGCCTGTAAATTATTTTAGCTGAATCAAATTTAAAATTATGTTTTTTCCTCCCAGCAATGCTTAGAAATAGCCGATGTATTGATTTCTTTCTTACGGATGTAATTAATATGTTCTTTAAGGCGTAATTTAAGACTGCGTTTGGTTTGGCCAATGTATGATAAACTACATTGGCAGGAAATGCTATAGATGCTATAGAAATATACATATCTATAGGATCTTATAGCTGAGAAAAGGGGAATTTATTGGAAGGTGAAAAAACTATTTTAAAATCTTATTGTTTGAAAATTTTAGCTTTGGCATGACTAGATTTAGGGAAGTAGGGTAAAACAATACTAATATTAGAAGAGTCTGATTTAGTAGGCGAAGTACAAGGAAGTTAATTTTTGGATAGCTTTATGCATAATGGCAGGGTTATATATAGACTCTGTCAATTGCTATGTGTTTCAGATATTTGTTTTCAGTGCTAATAAAAAAAGATCGGAACAAATATTAAGGGCATGGTTAACAAAAGTATAGAAAGCTGCCATTTTTGAGGTAGGTGGGTGACATGAACGCACATAGGGAGGTAGAGATTGTGCAAAATTTTTACAGTAGACGGTGGTGAAAAATCCATCTACAGTGCGTGAGACAAGGATATCGAGGAGTGGAAGTGAACTATTATATTTTCTATTTCATATATGAACTGGATATTATTGTCTATAGAATTTATAGTTTGTAAGACAAGGTCAATATTGTGACGAAATGTTTTGATAAGCGTGAAGGTGTCATCAACGTAACGGGTCCAAAAAGAGAAAAACATTTTCTTAAAGAGCGTTCATTCAAAGAAATGCATATAAATATCAGCGAAAATTGGGGGGAGCAGAGAACCCATGGCTAAACTTTCAGATTAACGATAATTATTTTATTTTCGAATCAAACAGTAGTTTGTGACGACCAAATGTGGGATAGAGAAATTAATTCTTGTATTTCAAAGGACGTGAAATGAAACTCTTTTAATATTATTTCAAGTCAGCAGAGGGCGCCGCTTATTGAAACATTAGCGAAAAAAGATTTTACATTGAAGGAAACCATAGTGAGATTAGTGTGAGGGCAATTTTGAATATTTTTCGTTAAGTTAATGGAGTTCTTTACAGTATAAATATTTGCGGAAAGAAGGGGAGCGAAAATTGTAGTGAGAAATTTAGCTAAATGATAGGAAGCAGTATAAGATAAAATGAGATATTGGGGTTGTGGACTTTTAATAGAGCATAAAAATCTGGCACAGTTAGCTATAGAAGGGATAAAATGAGATTTAGTTGAGTTCATCAACAAGGGACAAGATTTTATAGCAGATTTAATTTTAGTTAATTTTTGAGAAGAGGGGTCACGGGACATATGGGCCATCATTAAGTAGTTTGGTTTCACTATTGATATATTGTTTCTTATCTAAAATAACAATGTGGTCATTCTTTTCTTTATTTATATAGATTAATTTCTAAATTATTAAAGTTAAAAAATAGTAGAATGAAAACTTTCAAATTTTCAACTCCTGTAAATTTTCGAAGATAATTTTTTAAGAGGTTAATTGCAATAAAAGGAAAATTAAATTTCTCAATATTTGCAAGTGCTATTTTGTTTTCTAAATCAATAAAGACATTTTCTGTTTTAAAATTTTAAGGTTTAACGAGTATAAAATTTTCTATTTTTCTAATACATTTTTATTTTATATAACGCTTAAAATACTCTTTAACTATTATAAATGTATACTATAAATGGAGTAAATATCCAACTAAATATTATAGTTTATTTAATTCTAAAAAACAATATATATATATATCTATAGAAATAAAGATATTTTTACTTTATTTCTCTTACATATTTAATTTTGTATTCCGAATAAATCAAGTTGTATTAAAAATAGTTTGAAGGCATAGTGATAGTAATACTGAAAAAACGGCCAAATATTAATAAATCTGACTTTATAAAAGCCACTTTTTTTTTAAACTATCTTTTGAAGAATCTAAAACATACATTAATGACATCCACTCTTTTTTCAATTATTATGTTAGTAAAGTTAACAAAGACACATGTAACAGAAAATATCAAATGTACACTTAAAACGAGCTTCATATTATTTCCTGGTTTCAGTATTTTTTTCATGCTATGTAATAGGGGTAGAATAAATACAGTTCTCAAAACATAGTAATTTATTCAATTCAAAGTATATGTTACGAATAACTAAACATGTTTTTGTAATGTTTTTAAAAGAGTTTCATTAGAATTCTCTTTATAAACTTTTAAAAGTTTATGAATACTCCCATTGCTTGCTTTTGTTTCAGTCAATGGAACCTGTTTTACATTTATAATGATATCTATTCAGAGTGCATGTTCATGCGCTATTAATTTCAAAAGTTTTTATTCGATGTAACTGAGGTTTCTGAAAAGGGAATTATTATATGAGCAAAATTAATTTGTTTTCATTTTTTTTTTTTTTTATATATTCGTTAAGAACTTTTTTATATTTTTTGTTTAACATGTATTTTATATAGAAAACTTTTTCCAACATGCATTAAAAAAAAAAAAAAAAAAAAAAAAAAAGAGAAAAGAAAAGAAAAGAAAAAGAGAGAATAATTAAAAGCTATTCTCATTTATGATGACTTAATTATTGAAATGAAATGGTAAATAATTATGATTAGTTAAAAAAGTGTTAAAAATAATTTTATTTACACTGAATTAAACGTTAAAAATGCGGGTTTTATAACTACAGTAGAACCGCGGTTATCCGCGCCCCGATTAACCGAGTTCCGAGTTAACCGCGGTAGTTCCGAAAAAACCGCTCCCTGGAGAAGGCGTGGCTTTTGAGAAATGGGGTAGAAACATTTGACAAATTTTACTGTGCAGCACTGGATTTTATAATTTATATATATGTATGTACTGTATTGCATTTTTTAAATTTAACTATATTTAAATATGAAATATATGAATTATTTTATTTCATTAGTTTAGTTTTCATTCATTTTAAACTTTGCCGTATGTTTCCCCTTCGATTTATGACAGAGTTCGTGTTATCGGAGTTTTCGTTTAACCGAGGTACCTTCGGTTCACATTACCTTGGATAAGCAAGACTGTTTTAAAGATGATAAAAAATAAAATAAGAATTAAGAATTCAACTGACCAGGAAAACACCCCTTTATCTAATTAATATATATATCCAATCACGCATCAAACGAAAGAGAACATATAAATATGTTTTTTGACGCATAAAACAATTGCCCTCGTCAGCTTGTTCTTGAGTTATGAATTCTGAAAGTTCACTAATAATCGGTGCAACCAAGCCTTACTGAAATAATGAATGAAATCCGAAACAAGCAATAATCGAAATAGAATAAGCAAACATGTTGTGTGATGCATGAGTCAGTTTCCCATTTGAGCTTTGAGATACATTCTATCAAAATATAATGTCTAAAAATTTGCTAGAGTAGAATCTAAAAACTAATTAAAGTCATTGTTCTTAAAAGTTTTATCGAGGCTCTTCTCACTCTTTTCTCGTTACTACATTTTTACTTAAATATAGATTTTTGGAGAACGGGCTCATGAGGGCAAAAAGTTAACGTGGTGAAAATCACATTCAGAGCTACCAACCTAATCCGGCAAATTGATAGTACCGCCCATTTTTCGACACCACTTAATTTTTAGAGTATTTGTTTTCTTAATTCATCGTAAATATATTTGAAGAGAATTACTCTAAAAATTAAGTGGTGTAGAAAAATGGGCGGTACTAACAATTTGCCGGATTAGGTTGGCAGCTCTGCACATTAGATTATGCCCTCTCGAATGGACATTACTTAAATAATTTTTATTACTACACTAATGGGCAATGTTGCCAGATCGGTAGAATTTTTTATTCAACAGTCACCAATAATTTTGAAAATTGATATTTGATATACATAATTGACTATCAATCTTTGAAGTGATTAGGCAAACGTTACAATTAAAAATTATTGAATAAAAAAGTCGCTAGATCTGGCAACACTGCTAAAGGGATGGTTTCCTGGTTAGGTTAGATTTAAAATAAATGTAAATACAGGGGAGGAATGTTGGAACAATATTCATAGAACAGTAAATGAAACAAAATTCTCTGTTATATAGAACAACGGTTTTAAAGGTTTAAAATATTGGCATCTTTCGTACAACGCAAAAATTCTCTACAAATTTATCTACGATTAATTAAGAAGAAAACTACTCTAAAAATGAATTGCTGTAGAAAAAGGGGCGGTACTAACAATTTGCCGGATGAGGTTGGCAACTATGTTATTCCGTAGTATTCTTAGTCACGCCCTTTCTTTCATACCAGTAAACTTTTAGATTAATATTCTTCAAATACATATACGATTCAAATGCATATATGCAGATAAGAAGAAAAATACTCTGAAAAAAATACTGGTGTGAAAAAGTAGACAGGGCAAACAATACTACGGAATATTAATTAGGATGTTGACAAATATGGATTATTATAATTATTATTTATCCAATTAAATTTATTATGTTAATGCTCATAATTTTTACATCTAAAATCTTTGGAATCATTTTTGCCATACGTTTTGACTAAAACATGTGAACCATTATACTAAAATATATATTGTAATATTATTATTTGAAATACCGATTTAATTTGCATGCTTATGTGTAATTGTTTTTCTCAAAAATTTAATTTTTAAAATAGAATTAAAAAATAATTAAATTAATTATTATTAAGTAAGTATAGTGTACGGTATAGGTGCCAATTTAATGATTTTTTCACGGCACTATTCTAAAATAGCTACAGCGCTGCCAACTTTTATAATTCATTCCGGAGTATTTTATGCCCCGCCTTTTTTTCATACCGGTAATTCTGAAGCGAGATTTCCTTCTTTATCAATTGTCGGTGGTCCGATAGCCAGGTGTGTAAAAAAAAAAAAAAAAAAAAAAAAAAAAAAAAAATCAATTGTTACATATTGTAGAAAAATATTCTGCAAAAATTCTGGGGGGAAAATCAGGCGGGGCTAGATATATTTTAAAAGTTTGCAATTCTCTACCTATATTCGACTTATTTAACTCAGAATTTTGATCTTAAATTAAAAAAGAATTTTTCGTAAGATGTATTGTGGGGGGAAAAAATGACAACTATGTTATTAGATTTATATTTCCAGAAATTGGTAAGAATTTTTGATACATACTTTTATTAAATTTATTGTATATTAACCCTTATCGCTCGTATGTCCCTTCTGAGGGGACATTAAAAAATCGAGCCACGCCTTAAGGTGTTCCTCTGCAAATGAAATGTTATTTTTCTAAAACGTGTAACTATAGGCTACCTTTCGGCTACCTCAAAATTTTAACAGAAAGATTTATTTTATTTAATGATGAAGTAAAATAAAACAAATTATTACAATTTTTCGGTAGCCAGAAGGTAGTAAGTTGGAAACTATACGTGTGACGTATTAAAGGAGCGCCAAAAAGCGTGTCTTACTGTTCAAAATACGAAAATATGCCGATCGTTAAGGGTTAATAAATTTAAAAATGTGATATTATGATTGCACAAATTATTAAACAAAACCATTCTTTTTTCCTTTAAATATTTAAGTGACTTTTTAATTATTGTTTTAAAATCGTTTAATGTTCGTTTATTTTTATAAAACGTATCAAAAATAAAGTATATAGTAATATTTTAATAACTCTTTCCAGTTAATTATTATAACTTTGAAATATATTTATATACAAAAATAAGGAGTTTGAATTATTCTTACATACTTTTTTTTTTTCCTTTTTAGGTGAGTGTATATTCCTTGATATGAAGTTTTCTTTGCGATACAAACACAATAATCTTCCTGAAAGTATTTTAATTATTGTAAAGAAAACAGTAAGTATAATAAAGGCACTACCATAGCTGTCAGCTTATACTTTTTTTTTTTTTTTTTTTTTCTCCCTACCGATTTTTTTTTTTTTTTTTTTTTTAATAGGATTTTTTATATTTGTATTTATTTATTTATTTTATTGACTTCTCCTCCCCGTGTTTTTTTTTTTTTTATTGAATAAAAATTTATGATAGCGTACTGTTGAGCCTCAGGTTAGCAGGGGTCGTACTCTCCGCCCTTTTTTCAGGACACTCTCAAATATGACAAATTTCCGCCTCTATTCCTACCACTATTTTTTTTACGATGATCTCTAACCAGATTAATCTGGAGACATTTCTATAAAAAGTACCATAAAAATTTCTGCATGAAATTACTGGTGGCAAAATAGGAGAAAATATCTTATTCTTAAGTGTGTCCTGAAAAAGGGGCGGAGAGTACGACCCCTGGGTTAGTTTGGAGTCTTTTTTAATCCTAGCTGATTATGTCAGGTCGTGCTGTGTGAGGTCGTGCTGTGCGATTATTCGATAAAATGAAAAATTTTAAATTTTAAATTGCTCAAGAACATTTAAAAACATTCTGCTTATCCCTAGCCTCTCAACGAATTCTGTATGCTGTACATAACCTTTTAAATTATTTGTCATCTGTACTATGATATTCAGATAAGCTTATTATTTGTTATTTATTGTTATTGTGTTCCTTCATATTTTTGCTCCTTTTTTGGCAGGAAATGCAAATTTAGGAAATTTCAAACAATTAGCCAAAACTTTTATGTACAGAAGATGTGTAACTCTGCAACAGGGGCTTCCGTCCCATAGTGTTCGAAGTCGAAGTCTGTGATTAAATAAAGTGTTTATTTTCTAAGAAAAAATGAAGTTAAAAACAGTACAATTTGGCAGCTATGCATTACGAAAAATTTTCTGTGTTCTATTGTTCTAGCAAATTTGAAATATGCAGATTTATTTCGATCGTTAAACTCAATTTTTTTTAGTACGACAGAACTGTTGCTTTCTGTGAGGCATTGTACTTCGTCATCATTTGCTGTGTTTCACTTTGAATATGTGAGGTCTTTCTCTACACAAAGCAACATTGTCCAACCGATAACTACGAAAATTGGCACTTTTATTAATCATACCAACATCTAACTAATGCTGTATTTTTTAGTTAAATCGGATATTTGGTTCCAATGATATAATATAAAAACTCCATTTTATTTTTATTTATTAAAAAGGAAAAACAAGTTATGCAAAAAAAAAAAAAAAAAAGAAGCTCTTATTTTCCCCCCAAACATTTGAAAATTAGATTTCAAGAAAGAAAAATAAATAAAATATTCGAATTAGCCAGTTTTCTTACGTGCGTCATGAATATTACTTTTGACGTCATTTTCATTAATGGAAGCTTTTTGTAGAGAATCGAATTCAAAATCATTGAGTACACTATCTTTTTCGTTCTTACAAATAAAAAAAAATGAATAAATAAATTTCAATTTCATTAATTTCATTTATTTTTCATTGGAGATTTTCTTATAGATGTTAATTCAGAAAGCGAGAAAGAATTAATCGAAGGATTAAAATGTATGAACCTTCATTTATGAACTAATCCAAAACACTATACGACCAAAGGCTATCCGATAGTGCACGCCATTTTTTCCGAATAAATGTATACGAACGGGGAGTTTATACGAGACTGTACAGTTCCCACATGTCTCTCAGGTTTCGTACGGGCCTTATTTTTTCCCTGAGTCTCACACCAGTATTCTGAAACAACTAAATTTATCTCAATCAGAAAGACTTATTTTATAACGAAAATCGTGTCCGTGCAAATCGTTCTTCGTGTAATTTTTTCGATTTCTGTAAAAGATGATTAGGTGAGCGTGGGGCTAGTTGTAACAGGGGTAAGACGTAACACGCAATTTACGAAATAATGTGTAACATTTTTGATTAAATATTCCGATAAACACAATTCTTATAACGCGCTTTATTGCGTGGTTGAAAAATGGTGAAAAATGTGGTTGAAAACGAAACAATAGCTAATGAGAGGTTCTGTCTGTACACGTGCTTCATTTTAACTAGTTAGTGGAAAAAAACATACTTCGTAAATTTTGATTAAAGGTATGTTAATTTACGTTCAAAAAAAAAAATTATAGCTATTTATTTTTCTATGTATTAAGTGATAAAATGCATATTTAATTTTTTGTATAAATCGTTATATATTTTTATAAATAAACAAAATGTTCAAAATCATTCGAAGGTGCAAGATGAAACAAAATATTTGGGCAAGTTGTGACATTCTATTTTAAATGTTAAGAAGCAAATTATTTATCTTATGTTTTATTCTATGAGTTTGTTTTTCTTGTTTTATAATGAGGAACTATAAAAGGAAGCCTCAAACAGCTTCAAAGGGTCATACATAATTTGGCTACAGCATAAATCTTCGAGAAAGGTGCAAATATTAGACGCCATCCCCCCCCCCAAAAAAAAAAAAAAAAAAAAAAAAAAAAAATGAAAAAATAATTTTAAGATATAATTAAATAGTATCACAAGCATAAAGAGAAAGAAAAATATTAAAAGAAGAAAGAAAGAAATAGTAAAGCGAAAGGATAAAAATATAAATAAAATGATTTTAACTTCAGATATAAATTCTGAACCAAAGGAGTGGTTTTACTTAACTTCTGGAGATGCCTACAACCAGGGATCGTGGTTTCCGCCATTTGTTTTCAGGACACTTTCATAAATGAGAAATTTATGTCTTTTTTGCTACCACTATTTTTATACAATAATTTGTATCCTGTTTAATCACGACTTTAAAAATACAGTAAACATTTTTCTGAGAAAAAAGTGGTTTTCAAAGCAGGCGGAATTTTCTCATCCCTGAAAATGTCCTAAGAAAAAAAGGCGGGAACTACGACTTCTGCTACAGCCTCTCTGAGGCAGAAGACTGGGTATAATGCTTAATTTGCAAATTTTACCTATAGGCACACATTAAATGCGTGAGAGGGAGCATGGACAATATATGTTTGTTTTATATTAATTTCAGTTTTGAAAAAGAGTGACCACTATATTGATTAGCTATTTAATTTCATCTTTATATATTTTCCCTTTATTTAATTTTCTCTTACTGTAATCCATTTGATATAATTCATTGTAACTACAACAAGAAGGTGTAGTTTAATATTACGCTGTTATTGCCTTTTTTATTAAATTAATAAATAATTGATAGAAAAAAAAATTGAAACGTTGTTTTTTATTATCAGTATTTTCCTCATAACTGTTACAATTTGCTCCAAATCCGGAACAAATTATAACAAGCAAATATTTTTTAAAAAGTATTTTTTGTGCTAAAATTAGCAAAATTAACGATGGTTTTTTTTTTTTTTTTTTTTTTTTTTAAGGAATATGACAGATGAATATGTAAAACAGCAATTATAAACAGGAAAACGTAAATACATTTCAAAATATATTTAATTTTCTAAAAACTGCTACAAATAGCCCCACGTTCCCCTATATATTTTTTAAAACTATACTAAACAGTTTACAAAAACCAAATAGTTGGTATATTATACAAATGTTATTATTTAATTTAATAATTTGCCTTAAAGAATATATTCTTACAAATGTATCAATTTTTTAATTATTGCTGTCGAAAAGCCTTACTTTTAATGACATAGATTAAATTACCTAAAAAAATAAAAGAGTCAAAAGCATAGCAATTCTTTTAAATATTTTAAAATCAAAGCACTATAGTCTATAAAATTTTATTTTGTAGATCTGTTTAAAAAGGTTTTTCGTAAAGTAA
The DNA here is from genome assembly GCA_963930645.1 of Salticus scenicus. Lineage (NCBI taxonomy): Eukaryota > Metazoa > Arthropoda > Arachnida > Araneae > Salticidae > Salticus > Salticus scenicus. The sequence continues at coordinate 78,830,142 of OZ005659.1, read as the reverse complement.
ATAAATTTTAATTTACGGCTTCTTCTATGACAAAGGAGCTGAATTCTAAAGTAACTTTGACAAAGCATAAAAGTGCTTTTGTTGACATTTACTGAATAGTTCTTCCTATTCCGCAAGGCTTTTAAGTTAAATTAGAGAATCTATCATCATTTCAATTAAGAATTGAAAGGAGAATAATACAAAGGTTAAAAATATTTTTAAGAGAAGTTTATAGGAAAAGTTTAAAATAACAGACTAGTTAATTATTTTTGCACAAGAATATTATTTACTATGCATTATTCGATAACATCGCAAGCTAAATCCTCAAGTAGAAATGTAGGTTTTTTTTTTTTTTTTTTTTTTTTTTTTTCATAAAATAAAATATAAATTAATTTTTTTATTTAAAAAAAAAAAAAAAAAAAAACCTTATTACAGTGAAAAATAATTTTCTATGCATAAAGATTGTATGAAATGAGAATCAGAAACATTATTGATTTCTATAATTTCTAAGGTATTATAAGATTTCCATTATAAATAACTGAATTTACCGTAGTTGTCAATATTTCGAAATTTTAAATTAGATTTATCAACACTATTTCACAGTTAATAACATTTTAATTTGCTCCGGAGCATTTTTAATCCCGCCTCTAATCCACACCACTTTATTTACATAATATTTTTCTCCAGTATATAACTACGATAAAATAAAAAAATAATTACTCCGAAGAAATTGAGGTATTAAATAAAGGCGGAGTTAAAAATGCTACGGAATAAATTAAAATGTTGACTTCTCTGCTATTTACAATGAGAATTTTTTCAAATATCCTTTCTACGATTACGTAAACAGAAAACTGTTATAGAAAATTTCGTATAATGTCTCTCAGGAAAACGGGAGAGTTGCTAATAAGGGATTTACTAATGTAAAATATCTCATTTATTAATTAACATATTGTCGTCTGATTGTTAATGTAAAATAGCTTACCACAATCTTCCCCATTTAAAATTTCATGATTTTTGTGGTAAGTAGGGATGGAAATTAGGCGCAGGTTTTATACTAATATTTAGGAGAAAAGTTTTTACACTTACTAAATCTTACATTGATTAAGAAGTGTATTATTTTTATTTATTTATTTATTTATTTAGTTAATGTATCAGTTTAGCGGCAAATGTATATCGCTGCGTAAGGATACTAAGGAGCCGCAGTCTCCGCCTTTTTTTAAGGCTGATTCGAGGATGAGAATCTCCCGTCTTTTTTACCAACACAATTTTTAAAGAAAAACCTCTATCTAGATCTGCTAACTATGCTAGTTTACCCGTAATGGCATTAAGCCTTTTTTCCATACCAGAATAGTTGTAGAGCAAAAGTCTTCTTATTTAATCTTGAGTAAATATTGATGAATATCACTCTACAAGTTTTTTGGTGTAAAAAAAAAGGCGGGGCCTAATGTCATTACGGATAAACTAGCATAGTTAGCAGGTCTATCTAACCTGCTTAATTAATTATACACAACTATGAAAATACCACAAAAATCTTTCCATAAATATACTTGTGGCAGATAAGTCTTAAAATTTTTAGCCCTGAAAGTGAAGTGTCCATAAAAAAAGACACAGAATGAGACCCCTGGACGTTTGCCACGGCCGATTAAAGGTTTAATCAGTTATAACCTAAAGTACAAAGTTCTTTTCTGAATTCATTTATTATGCATAATGATGAAAGCAAATTATATATTCATAGCCATAGCCGCCACGCTTTCTAATTTTAAAATGAGAACCATCACTAGTATTATTTAGAAATAAATCTCTCACGTATATTTTCGATGATTAAATAAACTGAGAGTATTTGTAAAAAGTTTTAGGTATAAAGTTTCCGTTAAAAAGCGTAAATCCTGGCACCTATGCATAAGTAAAACGTAATAAATTTAAAGTTTATAAAGTTTAAAGTCTCATTCATAATGAATATTTTAAGAAGAATTCAATTAATATGAGATAAAGAGAAATTAAAGTATAAATTTAAAACATCAAACACTTAGTTAAAATGTAATCTCCCATCTTAAAAGACTATAGAAAATAACTGTCAGTCATTACGAGTTTTTGACACCGGTAACATTTTATTTAAAAAAAAAAAAAAAAAAAAAAACCTTACAAGATTTTGTAGCAGTTTTCTATGAATAAATAAGGAGATTTTTCTTTCTTTTTTTTTATACCGGTGTCAAAAAATGGTAACGGTTGGCAGCTAGGACGTACCTGCGGATTATACACCGAAAATTGCGGATATAGTAAGCAAAATTTCAAATTATGAAAAAAAAAAAAAAATTCTAGACTATAAAGTAGAAGTTTAAAAAAAAAATAAATCGATTGAAAAATAAAATGTTTAACTAAAAGTTATTATTTTATAATATAATCAACTAATAACTTTTATGTCATTCAGCGTATATAAATTTCAAATGTGTTCTATAAGAATTATTACAAAGGCATTTTTAATACCTAAATTAATTTAAGTTACATTTTTTAATTTAGAAATAGTCTTTTGTCTTTTATTTACGATCTTAATTATCAAAATTGTTAAAGATTTTTTTATTTTTCGTTTCTTAATTTCGGATGAAAACTTTGTCGAAAGAAAAGGATTCTTTAAATGGACACGGAGTACTGATATTTACAAGAACTATTAATTAATAAAATGGTTTGTGTTTAAAGAATTTTTAACATGATGTAACTGAAACATCAATTAATTTATACAAACTTCGCTAGTAATCATTAGAAACCACATAACATTACCTCTATTGCATTCTCCTATTTACATTATTTTCAACAAAAGATAAACCCTTCTTTTTAATGAAATGACGATTAATTTCTGTTCAAAAGAATATAAATTTCTAACGTTACCCTTTCTGTTTGCGATCTTAGCTATACCCTTAATTAAATTTAATAATGGTAAAGTTTTTATCAAAGAAAATTTTTGTTGCGGATGCAATAACATTCCATTAATTTAAGTCTTTTTAATTATTTATTGCGTATTTTCTATTCTATAGAACAAAGGAACTAAAATTAAACATTCAGATCTGATTAAGATAACGAAAAGTTAAATTAATTAATCTGAATGTAGATTTAGACTGGATTTTTCAATGTTAAAATTGCGCAGTTTAAAAGAAAACTAATTCATAATTGTAAATCGTTTTTTATCAAATTTACAAAGTAGTTGATTTATAAGATTGCATCATTGGTTAATTCAATTAATTCAAAAAACTCATATGTAAAGTTAAAAGCCTTTTACTTACGCAAGGATAATTTTAATGAATTTAAATGAAAATGGTAGATTGACGATTAGATTACTTTTTATGTGGAGTATTTTTTAAGCTTGGTATTTAAAAGTACTTATATGAATTTACGTTTAAAAGCATTAAAATTGTTGCTTATTAAAAATGTTTTCTTAATTCTCTATTCGGTTTAATATCACACGATATTGAAATGTTAGCATTATACTAAATTCTGTGCATAAAAAAAAAATATATATATACTTACAATGTAAAATGTAAGCAGTGTTGCCAGATCTGGCTGATTATTTACTCAATAACCACCAATAATTTTAAAAAGTAATATTTGATATATACAATTGACGATAAATATTTGAAGTGATTAGGCAAATGTTAAAATTAAAAATTATTAGTGATTATTGAATATAAAATCAGCCAGATCTCTCAACACTAACTGTAGGTGTTTGAAGATTTTGCTAAATCGATTTTGCCAACTTTCATAATTTATTCCCGAGCATTTTTAGTCGCGCATTCTTTTCACACCGATATTTTCGTAGAATATTTCTCTACAATATGTGGCAATGATTAAATAAGAAGAAAATATTTCCTCAAATTTACTAGTATGAAAAAGAGGCAGGGCTAGGAATGCTCCGAAATAAATTATAAAAGTTGACAACTCTGTTATAGCATTCAAAAAAGAGCATCGTATTGATTAACACTTTCGCGACCGCTGACGTAGATTCGCGTCATTTGAAAATCTGTAACTCCACCAGTGGGCGTTTCCTTCGCAGTTTGCAGGTTATTTATTTCTTAAGAATATGCCCAATATTCATGCTTGTACAGTCGGGGAAAAAAAAAACGCAACACCCGCTGTAATTTCGTTATTAATTGACGCAGGAACATATAATATACATAATTCAACAGGAAATTAAAAGCACTTTCTGAATATGTTGTCAAATCTTGAATTAGGGGTCATCTACATATTGAAATGAGCGCCAACTTTGATTTTTTCAATAGCAACACCCAATTTTGGCTTCATATTCGAATTTCTGAGAGTCAGGCAGTGCGGAAAAGTATACTGTTTGTATACTTTATCTTTAGTATTTATAGAGTTATAATCAAAAATGTGTTAGGGGGTTATCTGTAAATGTAGAAAAATAAAATTAAGATCCTATAAGATATAGACAAAATTTTAATGTTTCACACCGGAAATCTTTCAGGAAAAAAATAAGTATACAAATTAATAAAACGTTGCTTCTTTTCCAGTGCTTTAATTAACTTGAATTCAATTTTTAGATTTGTATATACTTCAGTACTTTTTTAGATAATTTTAGGTCTATTTAAATACATTACACTTGCGATTAGTCCATACAGTACCCTTTGAAAAAAGTGCAATATTTTTCAAGTAAGTGTCTATTATGGCTGTATTGATCACCAATAACGCTTAAATTTTCTTTCGTAGGTAGGTAACATAATATACGAAATGAAATAATATAGATATATATATATACAGCAACGCATAAACTAAATCTTTTCGGATAAATTATTATAAGGGTTCATGAAGTAAATATTAAACAATTTTAATCGCACTTACCAGTTTTGGGTCAGTTGAACTCTTTGGAACTGTACGATTGGTTTTATAATTTCTATGAAAATATAATTTCTTCATTAACCGTTTCGCGACTGCTGACGTAGATTCACGTCATTTGAAAATCTGTAACTCTGTCAGTGGGCGTTTCTTTCGCAATTTGTGTGTTACATATTTCTTAAGTGTGTACCCAGTGTTCATATTTTTACAATAAAATATACTATGGATAGAAATATATTGATTAGAAAGAATGTAATTATAAAGTATTTCGATTTGTAATATAATTGTGAATACAGAAAATTTGTTCTGAATTATTTCATTTTGAGATTATAACGCCCGTAGGCGGGTCTTACTGTCAAAAAGACAAAATCCTGCAGCCGCAAAAAGTGCTAAAATATATTTATAAAAGTTAAAATATGTTTTTAAAAATGTATAAAGTTAAAATATATTAATAAAATTTTAAAGACTAAAATGTCCTTAAAATAATAACTCTTCCCCCTACAAAATAAATAAGTAAATAAATAAATAAAATAAAATAAAGCAATATATGAAGCAAATGATTAAGCCTTTTTTTAACTTTGACGGTAGTTAAGAAACGATTTTACAAGTCTGTCTTGCATTCCAATTCCATTCGTTTTTTGTATTTGACAATTTCACATTAAATTTATTTTTCTATTTACAACAGTAAACCCCGCCTATAATTAGTTATTTTTTTTTCTTCTAGTGTTCGTTTAAAAGGTTCAAAATTTATCGCCAATTAATCGATGAAGTAAATATCACTTGTGCATATTTTTGTCAACATAAAATAAGGGGTTTAACAGGAATACTCAATGTCACATTTACTTTTCTTTTCTATATTGTTTTGTTTTGAAGAACGATGAAGGCGGGGCTTGTCTTCTTTAGAAAAAAGGAATTCTTGATGCTATGTCAAAAAATCATCATTTTTGTTCCATTTCTTTGCGTTTGGCATTGTTGTTATATAATTTGACCCGTAAAAAAAATATAAAACATTTTGTTTAATTTACTTTGTTATTTTTTAAGATTTCATTCGTTATCTCATGCAAAAGTTTATAAAGGACGGTCCCCTAAACCCCTCCAAAAGAAAGATTTATTTATAACTCGAAAACTAATAACTGGAATAAGCTGCAAATTTGCACACCCATATTTTTCAGCATTAGGATTCATTTTATGTAAAAATTAATATAGGTCATAATTCATAATTTTTATGAATATGAATTTATTAATAATTTTCAGAATTAAAAATATTTTTCAGAATCAAAAGTAATGATGGATTATGTTTGGGTTTCTTCACTGTAACTCGTAAAAAAAAAATTATATCGATCAAGTTATTTTTTGTGAAGATATTAATAAAAGTTTGAAATATGAATTTAACATTAGCACCTCCAAACTTTGAACGCTTATAACTCTGTGAAAAAATAAGTAAACTATACAACCAATATACTTTTTCGCGTTGTCGCGATCCCAGGAATTCAAATATAAAATAAAAATGGGGCATTACCATTGAAAAAAACAAAGTTGGTGCGCGTTTTAATATGTAGACGACCCCCAATTCAAAATTTCAATTCATTTTCTGAAACTACTTACAATTCCCCGACGAATGATACCTATTACATTTTTCTACATCGATTAGCAACGAAGTTACGTTGAGTGTTGCGTTTTTTTTTTCCCCGACTGTACAATCAATATAATCAATATCAGATACTTTGATTAGAAAGAGTATAATTATAATGTATATAAATTTCTATTATTAATGGGAATGCAAAAAATTTTGTTCTAAAATGTCGGAACTTTGAAGAATAACGCCCACAGGAGGACCTTACTGTCAAAAAGACAGAAAAGTGCTGTCGCAAAAGTGTTAATACCCAATCATCTGACGAATAATGAGTGCAATAATACAGGGGTCGTACCCTATGCCTTTTTTTCTGGACGCTCTCAGGGTTAAAAAAATTCTGCTTATATTGCTACTACATTTTTTTTTTATAAAATAATCTCTAATCTAGCCGTATCACATTGCTATAAAATACCGTAAAGATTTTTGCATGAAATTAGCGGTAGAAATTTCTTATCACCGAGAGTGTCCTGAAAAAAGGATGGAGAGTGCGACCTCTGATTATTTAAATAGCCCTGGTTCAATAAATTTCACAGCTTCCTAGAGAAAAAACGATGATACATTTTTTACAGGTGCACACACATTTAATACGACACTAATAACATAAACTATATACAAAAACTTTAGTGAAAAATTAGAAATATTTAACACGGCGTTCCAAACTTCAATTCCATTTTGTTCTTTCTGTCTGTTGATTTCTTACTGACATCCTCCAGAATACAAAACTGTGTTCTTTCCTTTTGAACACTTTTTCACAATAATCAAGACTAATTTACTAATAATAAAACGCATGCTACTAAATCTATCAATTAGTTAAATTGCATTACTAGTCCAGTCAAATAGGAAAAACAGAAAAAAATAGTGTAGTTTTGAAAGTGAGTGCAGTCATAGCCGAAAGTGTCCGGAACAACATACTAAATGGAGGGGGGAGGGGAGAAAAGAACATTTAAAGAGGAGTACTTTTTATATTTTTCAATTTTTTTTTCCAACTATCGAATTTTGAGGGGAAAAAATCTCACTTACAAAATTAATCAACGTGAAATTTTCTAATTATTTTTTATTTTATTTATTTATTTATTTTTTTGTGTGATCAATATTGTAGAATATATAGGACATGAAATGTCACAATTTTGTTGCAATTCTTTTTTACAATAGTAAAATCAACTAAAGTGTGCAATTAAAAGTGTTCTGATCAATTTTCTTCTATTTATGTAAAAATTATGTACAAAGGGGCTACGTTATTTTATATTGGCAGTTTTTTTTTTTTTGTTTTTTTGTTTGTTTGTTTTTAATAAATTTTAGACAAGTAGGGAAACGGCATTTTAGGCAAATACATACTTGCCAACATCATAATTAATATTCCGTAGTGTTGTTAGATCCGCACTTTTTCTCACACCAGTAAATTTGCAGAGTATTATTCTCCAAATCGAATTACGATTAAATAAGATGAAAAATACACTAAAAAATACTGGTATAAATAAGAAGGCGGGGCTAACTATACTACGGACTATTAATTAGGATGTTGGCAAGTATGCAAATAGGGGCAAGTGGCGATTTCATGTGTAAATCCATAGCCTCCTAAAATAGATGCCTTCCGTGTGGCTCGGAAACTTGGCAACAGTTCAAGCGGTAGACAGCACCGCCTGGTATAAATTGCGCAATATTTTTATACAACTGTCACCAATAATTTTAAGAAGTAGTGTATGAAATATATAATCGACCTTTCTTCGAATCTATTCGTCTTTTCAAATCCCACTTTAACAAATATTTCTTGGCTATTAAATAAAAAAGTTGCGCAATCTGTACCAGGTGGCGCTGTCTACCGCTTGAACTGTTGCCATGTTTCTGAGCCACACGGAAGGCATCTAGTTTAGCCTATATCAAAAACTGTCTATTTTGTAACTTCTTTAAAATTATTAAATAATAATAATAATAAATAAATAAATAATTGAAAAGGGTAAGTCAAAAGCCCATCATATATTCTTTTTTATAAGATATTTTCAAAACAGCATTATTATAGCTTTTTTGAGAATTAAATTAAAAATAAAGACTAATAATCCTTTCCACATAATTTTAAATAAATTCACATTATTATGAGTTTTTATTTTTAAAGCGTGTTCTAAAATTAACAATCAGAAAAATGTAACATCGTAAATTTTAACGACAACTTTTTTATTTAAATAAAATTATCGTCATTGTTTTATTTGAAGCTTTATAAAAATGAAGGAAAAATAACTATTAATTTTTAATTTTTCGGAAAATTTCTCTTATTCCAACTTTTAAATGCAGAAAGATGTTCTTTTTCCAAATCATGCAATTAAAATTAATTTCTTTTGTTATTTAACTGTTTTTCAGAATTATACGATTTGTCTTAAATAATAATAAAAAAAAAAGAATAATAATAATGAGCGTTCATGGTATATTTTTTGTCATAGTATATTTTAAAAAGATAATTATTAGATATAACATTTTAAAAAATATATTTTAATTACTCTAAGTGGATTTTGGATGTCTAAAATGAATAAATATAAAACAAAAAATAACCATTTTTATAAATGATAAAAATAAGCGTAACAAATAATAAAATTTTCCATTAATTGTAAATTTTTGTATTTTATAATAATTGCATTTAGAAGTATATTTTCAATTTAATTGTTGATTACAACTTTTTTTTTTTTTTTTAATTAGAAAAACGTAGATTGTGATTAATAAGTTAAAAATAAAATAAAATTATGGTTTTGGATGAAAGAAAATTATAAAACATAAAGGATTTTTTAAATGTAATTGTGTTTTTATGATGATTAAACATTTCTTCCATTCATGAATTTTAAATATAATCAAAAATTTCCTTTTATGAATTAATTCTTTTTTTCTCTTTTGAAAATCCAAGCGAATCCTACATAATATAAATCATGCTTTGATGTGAAGAAAAATTAAAGAAAATGGCGGTTACAATCAGGTCGAACAAAATACTGATTCTAATAATTTAGATGTTTTTATAATTTACAAAATGCAATAAATTCGAAAAATGTGTATATGTTTTTCGCATACAACTTATTTATAATGAAAGTTCTGTTATAAAAGTCATTTTACAGTTAAAACAGGCGGGCGGATTTACAGTAAATTTCTTATGAATATGAATCGTGAAAAACATTTAAGGAATTTAGAAAGAAATAAAGTATATATACACATAGATGCCAACATTTTAATTTATTCCGGAGTATTTTTATTGCCGTTTTTATTCTATACCACTTTATGTATAGAAAAAAAAAATTTCGAATATACAATTTAGATACATTAAAGCTCATTAGACCAGGACCTACAACTTGAAATGGATTATTAAATGCTGCTAAAATTCACGCACCAACCGAAAATCGAACCGTACAACTAAAAACTGAAGACTAGAGCCCTAGTAATTCAACCACCACATGGGCATGAGCAACGAAGGAGCTATCCCCAATAAAAAATCATGTTTCTTTGCCATTGGTTTGGATTCAGGGTGTCTTTCATTATACGGTCATATTTTGCATATTAATTGCTCCTTAGACCGTGGCCTAAGATTTAAAGTTTAAACCTAGCCACTACGGACACCCTTGCGTGAACCATGTTTCAAAACTGGCACTTGGCCTATTTTAGTCTGGCATTTTTAGAGTATTAACCAGTCGGCTATGAGACGGGCTCTTTACCATGAAAACCCTACTTTTTGTAGTTAAGTTTGTTGCATGCCAAAATATCAGAGAGATATCTGGAGTGACTCATTTGGACGTAGAAATCACTTAAAACAATCAGACTAAATTGGCCTTATAAGCAGTTACGTTATTCGGCACCTGGCTATATTTCAGATAAATCATAATGCAGAATTCCTATTTAATGAGACGGTAATTGCTTTATATTTCCCTGCTATATGTGTTTATCAATAAATATAATTTAAAAGGGTTCCTATGACACGGATTTTTATAACTTTTTCTAACATACATAATTTTTTCTATTTTTAAATAAATTCCTTTCTAAATGTACACTGTACATTTAAAAATAAATTCATTTTATAATAATAATGGAGGAAGAGTGCCATAATAAAGCGTGTCCATGTGAGCCTCGTTTTAAAGACAGGCATTTTATTAAAATCACTTATATAACACCAGAGCTGTTACTTCAAAACCTAAATAAAAAATTTAAGCTTAATTAATTTATTTCTCGAAAAATAAACTTTCAGTATTGAAAAAAAAAAAAAAAAAAAAAAAAAAAAAAAATTACTACGTATAATATTTTTAACAGGAATAATAATAATAAAAGTTTAAATGTCTACATCAAATAAAAGTGTAAATCTTCTCAAAGATTTAAAAATTGTTACAGTAAAGCAAATCCCTTTTCTCCTAAAAATATCACATTATCCTTTTCACTACACCTCATTTTTATTTATTATTATTATTATTAAATACACATTTCCTTCCCTTTAGAGAATTTGTCGAGAAATATCTCCAATCTTATGGCAAAATCCCTGTAAAGGCTCACTTTGGTGGCGTTTTTCTTATTTTAGTTTTTTTTTTTTACCGGTGGTTATTTTGAATTTCGTCAAACAAACCCTTATTTCACAGGGTTTTTTTCCTTTCATCTGTGCGTTATTGTTTGACTGCTTTCAAAGCTTGAGTCAACTCAGTGCATTGAAATTTGTTTTACTTAACCTGTGTGGATATAGAAATTTTGATGGGGGAATTAATATATAATACGTTGGATTAATATTTGGATAAGTATATTCAATAATGAAAGTTCTTAATGAACTTCTTAAATTTAATGCAGAAATAGCTATAAAAATATACTTAATATTTTTATTTAAGATAAGAAAGTATACAAAAGGGAGTATAAAAGAGTTCAAGTATATTTAATACTTTTCTTTAATTTTATTATGCTTAAAAAAAAAAAAGTTAAATTAATATCTTTTATTATTTTAATTTTGAAGAATTTTATCAGTAATTAAAAAATAGGATGTATAATAGCTTAATCTCTTATCTAATTTATAAGTTAAAAAAAAAAATAATCCTAAAGTACAAAGATTTAAAATCTTCTAAACGTCTTAAAATATTTTTAATGTACAATTAAATTTATTTTTAATTATTTATTTAAGTCTTTTGATACCTAGTTTTATCTAAGTGCATTTTGAATTAAAATCTTGGGATACTTAGTTTTATCAAAGTATATTTTTTGATAAAGAAAATATCAGAACGAATAAGGAAAAAAATAACGTCGAAGCAGATATTTTAAAACTATTTATGATGTTGTAGATAGATTTTCCTCTTATAAAGATAGTTATTGTAATTTTATTCATAATACACTAATAATAATAATAATCTATTGAAACTGTGGTGTTAGAACAGTTTAGGTGTTAGAGGAGCAGTTGACAATAATCACCCAACACGGTTTATACAGAACTTTGAATTTCCTTGCACTTTGAACACTATTCTCGAACACTAATTCCGTTATAGATTTATATGTTTGTTTTAACTCGTTACCGTACAGTGATCTATTTATAGATAGCTAGTGTATTTGTAAGTACTCCTACAGGCGTAACTTTGAAAGTTAGTGTTTTGTATTGTTTTAAGAAACAAAAACAATATTTGCATATATATATTATTGCTATATATTTAAATGCATCGGTTAGTAGCAGTTTTACTATATGCAGAGCTGCCAACCTAATCCGGGAAATTGTTAGTACCGCCCATTTTTCTACACCACCAATTTTTAGAGTATTTGTTTTCTTCATTGGTCGAAAATATATTTGAAGAGAATTATTCTAAAAATTAAGTGGTGTATGAAAAGGGGCGGTACTAACAATTTGCCGGATTTGGTTGGCAGCTCTGTATATGTATCATCCTTTTGTCAAATAAAAATTAAAACATAAAAACTTCTAGTAAAATAATGCATAGCTGCCAAGTTTTTCAATTTATTCCGGAATGTTGTTAGCCCCGCCCTTTTTTCACACCGTAATTTTTTTAGAAAAATTTTCCACAATATATAACTAAGATTAAATATGAAGAAAATTACTCTAAAAGTTTACGGTGGGAAAAAAGGGCGGGGATAACAACATTCCGGAATAAATTAAGAAAAACTTGGCACCTATGATAAGGCAACATTATATGAAAAATAAGGCGGGGTTTACGTTGAACAATACTTAAAAAGGCGAACGTTAATGGGTTAACCGAAACACATGGTTCGTACGGCCACGCCTTTTTTCAAGGACTTTGCCACCAGTATTTTTATGCCATATATTTCTTTTTAAGTTTTAGGGCTTTTTTTAAATCAAAAATTGCTAAATAATAATATTGGTGTAGAAATTTAAGAACATTTAAGGACTGTGCGAACTATGAAACATTAAATAAAAAAAAGGGGTGGGTGCCAAAACAGATTGATCTACACCTGCCAATTATTCTAATTTATTCCGTAATAATACTGTTCAACCCCACTTATTTATTTATTTTTATTTTATTTATTTATTTTACACCAGTATAATTCCTTTTACTTAATCGTGAGAACGTTTAATGCTAATAATTTGGTATGCTAAGTTGTGTGGTACTGACCACTGGTACTCGGCACTCATCCACCTCTCGAATATGTTTAATTGCCGATTATCATTATAATTCTACAAATTTGCCTGTGTGTAAACAAGGCGGGGCATACAGTGTAACCACGTTTCCTACGCCTAACAGTGTGGACCGGTAGGTTGGAATTTACTAAACATTCAGTCATTCGATGTTCCCTTATCGCTTATTTTCTCTCAACGAAACGGTTATCTCCCCTATTTTAACAATGGACTCGTTGAGTCCGCACTTGCGCAGAAGCTTCCGTGGTCGATAGAAATGTGGTTAAAGATTAATGCTATTACGGAATAATTTAGAATAGTTGGCAGGTCTAGATGGACCTTTAAAACTGTATTACCAACCTGTTTTTACACCTTAAATGTTGTGTAAAATTTAGGATCTGACAGTTCTCGGAATAAATTTGTATGCTGTCATAGCTGCGTAATATGCATAGCTGCCAATATTTTAATTTATTCCGGAGTACTTTTAGCCCTTCTCTTAATTCGCACTACTTTATTTATAGAAAAATTTTCTTCAATACATAACTTCGATAAAATAAGAAAAAATTACTTTTAAAAAATAAGTGGTACGAATTAGAGGCGGGGCTAAAATTACTCCGGAATAAATTAAAACACTGGCAGCTATGAATATGTGAAATGCTTTAAAAATTGCCTGTGAAACACTTTACGAGGAAACTGCATTAGTTTCTGTAAATGGGAGTCATTTGTATAGCTGCCAGTTTTTTATACTTTTAAATCAGATTTGTCGCCAATATTTCAAAAATGTGATATTACACGTATAATCGGCGATAAAACATGCCGAAAAAATCTATAAATATTCTCTGCTTAAATGTCTCCAAAAAATTCATAAACTTAGCATCTGTGCTTTGTATACACTTTTACGACGAAGGCAAATTTTCGAGACACCTACATAATTTGATCTTAAACGAAATTAAATTTCTTGGAATACGGGTAATTTGAATCTATAAACTATAATGAATGAAGATTATTTTATGTGTATCTGTAAAAGAATTAAAATACATTCGCATACAAAATTCTATTCATTTCGTGCGATAGCGACCTACAAAATCATACAAAATTTGATCTAAATCGAATGTAGTTTCTAGCAGGGATGGAACACGGGCGCTGAATTCATACCACTATGAAAGTAAGAAAAATGTCTACCTCTTAAATCAACGATATTATAGGTATAGAAATTTCTTAAACAGATTCCGGTGTGAATTCTGCGCCCGTGTTCCATACCTGTACTAGCCAACTCCAAGTAGTTTGAGTCCAGTTCTCGTAATGGTTAAGAATTTTTCTCTATGTCCCTGTAAGAGAACTATAAGTCGTACGCTCATAAACTCGTGCGACTGTGAACTGTAACGCATCTACAAGCTTTGAGCAAAATAGATTTGTCGATATTCAATCATACACATATATATACTCATCATCGTGAAAATGCCCAAAGGGAATTCAGAACACCTCGTACAGGTAAACCAAAATTTTACAGTCGTATTAATTCGGGATTACAATATTTTCTGTAGTCTATGTTCGGAAAAAAAAGTAGAATTTAAGAAATCGTTATCATTTAATTTAAAGATAAATTAAATGATAAGGGTTAATTTCCTTTTGCTAAATGTTAACATAGTTAAAATCGTTAAAAGTTTCTATGTAAAAAATGTGATATTTAAACGTATTTTATTTTAGAATTGTCTTTTTTTTCTTTCTTTTTCTTTCTTTTTCTTTCTTTCTTCTTTCTTTCTTTATGTCTGTAATTAGTTATTACCCATTTTTAAATATATATTTTATATAACTAAATTGACTTTTCTTCAATGGTACTTTCGTAAAAAAAAAAAAAAAAAAATGCATTTTTAAATAAGAATTCTTTTTGAAGTATAATGGTATCTACGATTAGTTATTGCTGCTTTTTATCGTATATTATGTATATTTAATTTGATTCTAATTTGACACTGATTTTGTGTATCATTTAACTTTAAATTTTATTTAATCTCAATTTTTTTGTAATAAATTATCGAAATCTCTTTAAAAGGATTTATTTATTTTTATTTATTTATTTATTTTTTCTATTAACGATTATAGAAACAAACATTTATATGGGCAATTAAAAATACTCATACATAAGCTATTTTTCATATTTTAGCTTAAAAAATAATTAAATAAATAAATCTTAGATGATAGAGAAAAAATAACCTTTTTTGTGTTTCAATTCGCAGAAGTTTTTTAAAGTCTTAACTGTACTAAAAAAAGAAAAAAGAAAAGAAAAGAAACTCTAAAATTTATAACACGATTGCATTTTTCAAAAGTTTTAACTTTAAAGTTAAAATATAAATGCCTTATAACGCATTTATAAGCACAAATCGCTACCATTTTAAAATTTTACACATTTTTTTTGACTGTCTTTAGAAAATTTCTGTCTGCCTGTGTGTCTGTCTCTGTGCATCCCAAATTTTGTGGACGTTCTATCTCACGAACAAATAAACGAAATTTAACCAAACTTGGTATTTAGTTCGATCCTGACATAAACTGGTGCTAATTAGATTTGTGGAACAATTTTTCAACAGGTGGAGCTGTAATCGCATTTTCTTTTTCTAAATTTTTAACATGTAGGACAAAATTTCGTATAAATGTACGTAATGAGAGTTATTTTATTTGTGTGATTGTAAAGTTAATAGGAATTATTGATAATAGTAGTAGTTAACCCGTAAGTAGTCGCTATAGACAGCGCCACCTATTAAAGATTGCGCACTTTTTGTTTGACTGTCACCAATAATTTTAAGAAGTTATGTGATCGACGTTTCTTTGATTTTATTAGCGTTTTATGTATATCAAATGCTACTTATAAAAATTTTTGGTGGCTATTGAATAAAAAAATCTTGCAACACTGAAGGATGGGCGGCAAATCAACCAACTAGCGACTACTAACGGGTTAACTAGGAAAAAAAAAGTGCATGTAGGAGTATCGTTTCCACCTCCTTAGGGGGAAGTAAATTTTCAATCTGGGTATCTTTCGAAAGAACTCGTCACAACCTTTAAAACGAAAGGTTGAACTATAACTGTGTGATAATTTAAAACAAAGTTATCGATTTTTTTTTTTTTTTTTTTTTTTTTATCTTTTAACGAAAATTAAAAAACATTTCTCCTGATTTGTAAAAAAATAGCATCTTTCGGCATTTAGTGATAATACAATACTGTCAGATAAAAATCGTCTGCATGTATAATGGAAAATAATTTGATAATTTAATAAATAATTTGTATTGAATAAATTTTGTGTAAAATTATATAGAAGAAAGTCATGTGATGGCCACATCATACTAGTTTATCATGTTTTCATTGATTCGCTTTTTTGTTTGTTTGTTTGTTTGTCCAGTACAAATCTTGCAATCGATTTTTAATTAACTTCCCGATTAGCTAGACATTTGAAACTTTTAGAATAGTTCAGAACACGATGACAATGCATTCTTTTAATACTTTTAGCCATCTTTAAGCAGAATTGAATTCATAATTAATAAATGTTTGAAAATTTCTTATAATTGCTCCCTTGGTTTCGCATTTGATAAAGTTGGTAGGATAATTCATCAAGAAAATTTTAAAAAAATATTTATTAATACATAAAATTTTCAAGTTTATATGATTCAACAGAAAATTTAAAAACATGGTATCTAAAAAAAAAAATTATACTGTAATTATATATGTATTAATTTGCGCCAATCTTCTACAATATAATATATTTTTTTACGAATTTTGTTACTAGAATAAGTAGAAACTGTCCTAAAATATAATTATGTAAAGCTATCTTGTTGTGCAGAATTAAATTCAATTTATTATTTAATATACTTTTGAAATAGCGAACTACTATTTATTATTTCAATCTTTCAATTTCTGGTAGAATTAACAGTTCCTTTCAAAACTACCCAATAGATGGCGCAAGAAGCCAACAGTTCGAAAGTTTAGAAAACTTCAAAAGTTTCTCCGATGTTCCGTTTCTTCTTTATAAGTTTTAGACTGGGATATGCAAAATATATAAATTGAGGGAACGAATTATATATTTATTCTTACTAACAATTTTAAAATAGAACTTTCTAGACTTATTGGATTTGAGATATTTTACATTTAAAATATTGCATTCTTTTAAATTCGAGATCAAAGGCGTCATTTAAAGAGGGTGGGAAGAGGGCAACTGGAAACCGGAGTTTAAGTCTTTTTTTTTCCTTCCCTTTTCATTACTTTCTTGTAGCTCATAAGGTTTTGCATTAGTTTTCTTTTCTTTCCCTTTTCCTTTTTTTTTTTTTTTTTTGGTAGATTAAAAAAAAAAAAAAGCAGTTTATGAAATTACATCTCTATTTTCTCTTGCACGAAAACATCAGACGACAGACATGCGGCTCTTATGATGTCAGCAGTAGAAAGTGAAGAGATTAAAAATATTTCTCTGGGTGATCTCGTCGATGACTTTTCGAAAATGAAGCATAGGCTATTTCCTTTACCGCATTAGTCAGATAATGTATATGTAATATATATGTTCATATCAATTACTGAGAGATACGACAAGGTGTTCATACTTTTTGATTGGTGGAAAGCTCCCTTTGACCGCCCGAGGCGATTTCGTGCATCGCTACCATAGACATAAGGCAGGGAGAAATTGTGACTTTCAAAAATGCTTATAATTCATATTAATTTAATGTAATTAAAAAATTTTGAAGCAAATTTTCATGCTCCTAAATGTTTTTCCTATTAATAGAAATAAAAATTTTCATTGATTTTCGTCAATTCTTTTCTAAATAAGTACTTTTCCTAAAACAGTTTCGTATTTGGCGATAACTTCAATAATTACACAGCCAACATCTTTCGGAAGAAATCGCACTTTTAACGTGCGGCGTTCGTTTTTTTCCCCCTTCTTTTTAGAACAATTTTGAAAATAAATTATGTAAGTTAACATTAACTAATATACACATGTTATTTTATTTATTTATCTATTTATTTTTGTTTTACCTGATCTTATTAAAAATTATTTTGATTAATATAACAAACATTTAGATATAAATACAATTGATAAAGTAAAGCATATTTTTGGAAATTTTAGTGTTAAAAATACATAACTAATAAATAAAAAAGGCCTTTTAATTATTTAGTTTTTTTTTTTTTTTTTAATTTCTTCAGGAGTATATAAATAAAGGCTAGTACATTCATTTAGTGCATAAAGCTTAAACTCAATAGGTGCCTTATATTTTTCTTATATTTATTCAAAAATACGGAATACGAGGGGGAAAAGAATAGGGTTAAAAAAAGCATTAAAATGCTTATTGTTCTCTTATTTATTAATTTAAAAACATAAAATTAATTTATTTGTTTATCTATTTTATTTTATTTATTTATTTTTTTATGGAGAAATCAAGGCATTAATAGAAGTAAATACCTCTATGGTGGCCAAGCGGAACTGCGGTCAAAGTTGGTAGATGGGAAGTGCCGGGTTCGATCAAAAAACGCTTTATCGATCTAGCCGTTCGGAGTTTTCCGTAGTTCTCTCTAAAACTCGCGTAAATACGAACTAGATTCACTTAGAACCCCCCCCCCCCCCACGGAGGGCATTTCTCCTGTAGGCCTAGGTCCCTAGAGTAGTCAATCAGTCTTAAGCCATACAACCAATCAACCATTCTTTATGAGATTAACATATGTTAGAATTTCATGTTGTAAAATTATAAGTGCTTATTTCTTCATTTTCTTTATTTGTTTATTAATTAATTAATTAATTAATTTATTAAGTGTCATATTTCTTTTTATCATACACGTTATTTTTTATCTTTTTTTTTTTTTAATCATACTTTATTCAAAGGTACAAAATACGAAATATGTATATATAGATAGATAGATAGATAGATAGATAGATATACATACATATATATGTATTACATTTGAAGAAAAATAAACTTTTGACATGAACAATAAGGATGTATAAAACTGTTAAAGTTAATAAATATTTTTACAAATATTAATATTATCAATGATTATGCATTTAACTATAAAATATTGGTATGTTTTTAAGTATTAAACTAATTCAATTTTTCTAAACTGAATTATTTTAAGAAAAATATGTTGGTGTTAATGTGCCAGTTGCCTACAAAAGAAAGGCCGAGGTATGGGTTGAATAACTTAAGAAAGGGGTGGTCTTTTTAAAGTGTTCTAGCCCATATTTACGCTTGTTTCGGAGAAAACTGCAGATAATTTCGAAAAGTTAGCCCGATGAGCGCTACCTGGTATCGAAACCTGATATCTCCCGTCTACCAGCTTTGAGAGCAAAGTTAATTTTACAGTCTCAAAAACATTTGACTTCCTGAAAAACCTTTTATAAACCAACTAAAACAATTTTTAAACATTTAATGTGCTGAGAATGTATATATTTGTAAGTTATTGCAATAAATAAAATTAATCATAAAGCTAAACGGTCATCTCTCAAATGAATATATCAAATCAAGTTAACTGTTTTTTACTAATTAATCTTAATATCGATGAACTTTCTTAACAGTAACTACAATGACAAATTTGATAAAATAAATTATTTTTTAAATAAATAAAAATAATTTTATTATTATTTTTATTTTTATTATCAGTTTGTATAAATATATATTTTTAGACTACAGTTGCATAGTATATTATTAAAAACTAAAGAGTATTAAAATTCAGAATTTTTGATATGCAGTATGATAGATAAGATGGTGTAAATTATTTCTATGAATATAGAAATGTAATCTAAATTTAAATAATAATTATAATAATAATAAAATGAATGTAACGTAATTCATAATGTATCTTAGTTTGATGGCAAAGAAAATTTTTTTTGCTTTACTTTAGAGAATATCTTTAAAAACTTACACCGATAAATCACCAAAATGCGCGATCAGCGCCAAGCATTGTAAAAGGTTACTGTAGCAAGAGGGAATCTGGACAAGCGTTTGTCCACTGAGCATGCGTACTAAGTACCTGTCGTATCTCTGAGATTATCCAGGGTTTCTAACAGTTCGAAAGTTTAGAAAACTTCAAAAGTTTCTCCGATGTTCCGTTTCTTCTTTATAAGTTTTAGACTGGGATATGCAAAATATATAAATTGAGGGAACGAATTATATATTTATTCTTACTAACAATTTTAAAATAGAACTTTCTAGACTTATTGGATTTGAGATATTTTACATTTAAAATATTGCATTCTTTTAAATTCGAGATCAAAGGCGTCATTTAAAGAGGGTGGGAAGAGGGCAACTGGAAACCGGAGTTTAAGTCTTTTTTTTTCCTTCCCTTTTCATTACTTTCTTGTAGCTCATAAGGTTTTGCATTAGTTTTCTTTTCTTTCCTTTTTCCTTTTTTTTTTTTTTTTTTTTTTTTTTTTTGGTAGATTAAAAAAAAAAAAAGCAGTTTATGAAATTACATCTCTATTTTCTCTTGCACGAAAACATCAGACGACAGACATGCGGCTCTTATGATGTCAGCAGTAGAAAGTGAAGAGATTAAAAATATTTCTCTGGGTGATCTCGTCGATGACTTTTCGAAAATGAAGCATAGGCTATTTCCTTTACCGCATTAGTCAGATAATGTATATGTAATATATATGTTCATATCAATTAAAATTTCTTACTTCTTTATTACAATTGAATCCTTTTATTGGTTTTATCAACACATATTTAATTGTGAGTCAATAAATTATACAGCAAAAATGTGTAGAAACAATGCATCAACAATGATTTATAGAAAAATTACCATTTACAAATTCTTGATTTAATGTTTCCTCATCTCTCTTTTCCCTGCCCCCACCTCTAAACAAAATAAATAAATAAATAAATAAATAAAAATATCTCTCCCAAGCAAATTTTGAAATGACGCTTCTGGACATTACATAGCAGATTTAGTAGAGCAATAGATTTATTTGTGAAATGATAAATTATATATATATATATATATATATATATATATATATTCGAAAATTTTTCAGTTGTATTTTTAAGCATTTTATGTAATTACATTACAAATATTCCTGGTATCATGTATAAATTATTCTAAAGTACTGTTACTAACAGCCATTCATCCACACCACTTTGCTTTATAAAGATTTTTCCAAATGATAAAATGCGGGAAAAAAAAAAGCTTTTTAAAATAGTTGTGTTAAATGGCGGGTACTAACAATACTCCGGAAAAATTATACATGTTACAGGGTATCTTGATAGAGATTTTTTTTTTTTTCAACTATTTAATTACGATGAAATGCGAAAAGAAAATGCTCTTTAAAAATAGTTGAGTGAAAAAAAAGGCGTTTACTAACAATACCCCGGAAAAATGTTACAGGGTATGCTGATATATTGGGCTTGTGAAAAAAAAAAAAAGGGGGGGGGTCATAATTTATATATATATATATATATATATATATATATATATATAATTCTGCTGCTAGCATGAAATAACGTTTTTTTAAAAATAGTAAGCATTTAAATAAGCTTTCTGGGACACCCTTAAAAAAGTACAAAATTGAAGGTTTTTTCTTTGAACAATCTTTACAAATATTAAAAAAAAAAAAAAAAAAAAATCAACCTAGGGTGTACATTTATATAAACATACATTTAGCCAGGCAGAGGTATGTACTTTAAACCACCTAATGCTTCCTCATCAACTTCAAAAAATTATCCCAAACATCTTTAAATTTTTTTTCTTTTTTTAACTCGGAGAAAAATATAACCTTTGATTTATTTATTTAGTGTTTTCTTTTTCTTTAAATCTCGTTCTCAAATTTTGGTGGCTCCTGATATTAAAGAGCCTAATTACATTGCCCCTAAAAGGGTAAAAGGTAAATCTTAGGAATTTTATATATGAACGACACTATTAAGAAACATGTTAAAATTTCTTAATTTTAAAATTTTGAAGTATAAGGAAATTGCGGATAAAATAAAGACTTAACGGAAATAACCAGATGCGGAAATTAGCAGGTTAATACTATGTATATATATATATATATATATATATATATATATATATAATCACGGGTTCTAACACTATTACGGAATTAAAAAAAGTAATTTCTAGGTCAATATATATATAGAAACGTAGCAAAAGTTTTTGCCAACTAACCGATTGTTTTTCGAATTTAATTATTTGCTAATATAAATGGAGAAAAGCTTTTTATGACGATACAAAAACAGTTATCCATAATTAATGACTTATACATTTAAAAGTATAAAGAGAAGATATTTAAATCACTTTTACAAAATTTATTTGTATATAGTGTTGAAATTTTTGATTTTTTTAATTCAAAATCTACACTAATTTTTAAATGAAATGTTTGCTAAATCGCATTGAAAATTTATCGTCCATCATGCATATCAAATACCACGTCTCAAAATTATTGATGTTTATTGAATAACAAAGTAACTAATTTTTGCAACACTGTCCATACTTGCGAACATACTAATTAATACTCCGTAGTATTGCTAGCTCCGCCTTGTTTTTTACACCAGTATCTGTTTATGTAGAGAATATTTTCCTTACTTAATCGAAATTGCATTTGGAAAATATTACTCTTAAAATTTACTGGTGTGAGAAAAAGGGAGGGTCTAACCACATTACGGAATATTAATAAGGATGTTCGCAAGTATGCACTGTCTATAAATATATATTTTTTTTCTTATTAATGCAAAAATTGCTATCTAAATTTTAAAATCTTAATCTAGAGGAAATATCTGAATCTATTTTAAAGAAAGTACTTCGGAGGTTCTCAAGAAATAATAATAATAATTGCACTTTCACTAAATATACAATAAATTATGTTTTAGGACGCGCTATCTCTCTCACTATATATATATGATGCGTTTTATATATATAAACAATCCCTTTGACTGAATAAAGACCTTTCACTTCATACTATATTAGGATTCGGAATTGTATAGAAACCCATATCCTCGTATGTCCTCTTAACCCTCAAAGAACCAGTTTTTTTTTTTTTTTTTTTTTTGGGGGGGGGGGGATTTTTAACAGATTTAGGCGTGGCTTTTAAATGTTGACCTTTTCTTTTCTTTTTTTTTTCAAATAATTACACAGAAAGATTTACATAGTAATAATGGTGTTTGTTATCGATGTATTTTAAATACATTAATCGCATTAACTGCATTAATAAGAGTATTGGATATGATTTTGTGAAATGATGGATTGTACTAGATTTTTTAATTTTACAAGATAGCTGGATTTATAAATAACCAAAAAATTAGACTGCACACAAGCAGTTGGTTATACTAGCCAGGGCCTGATTAAGGGGGAAGCTCGCTCCTCACACATTATTTATACTTACACCGTTATTTTTTAACAAATACTTTCCTCCTATAATAAACAGAAAATTTTCATTTAAAATTATTTTAAAAGAATTCTGGTGTCTAATAACGGTGAGTAAATTACAGTGTTTTACACCGTTCATTTTTTATAAAAAATATTTCCTCGTCAAAGCGTGGAATTTTTATGACATGAAGTAAAAAATAATTGTAAAAATATTCCGGTATGAGCGAGCTTCCCCCTTAATCAGGCCCTGATACTAGCAGATGGTAATAATTGTTAAAAACAGCCAGAATATATCCGCTCTTTAAAGTGTTGTGTTAATGTTTGCGATAATGGATTGCTATGTATTTTTGATTCTTTCTGCTTTTATATTCATCCACTTGAAGTTTTTAGCTCTATGTTAGGACGCTCTCTCTCTCACTGTATATATATATGATGTGTTTTATATATATAAACAATCCCTTTGACTAAATAAAGACTTTTTACTTCATACTGTATTAGAATTCGGAATTGTATAGAAAACCATATCCTCAAATGTCCTCTGAACCATGAAAGAACCTGCTTTTAAAGGTATTTTTAACAAATGTAGGCGTAGCTTTTAAATTTTTACTTTTTTTTTTTTCAAATAATTACAAATATATATATATATATACATATGTATATATATATGTATATACATAGTAATAATGGTGCTTGTTATCGATGTATTTTAAATACATTAATCGTATTAATTGCATTAATACGGATATTGGATATGATTTTGTGAAATGATGGATTGTACTAGTTTTTGAATTTTACAAGATAGGTGGAGTTACAAATAACCAAAACGTTAGACTGCACATAAGCAGTTGGTTATACTAGCAGATGGTATTAAGTGTTCAAAATAGCCAGAATATATCCGCTCCTTGTTGTATTAATGTTTGCGATAATGGATTGCTATGTATTCCTGATTCTTTCTGCTGTTGTCTACATCTACTTGAAGTTTGTAGCTCTATGTTTGCACTGCCCATATATGTTATAAAATATCCCAAAACACCCGGTTCTTAAAGAATTAAGATAACATTTGAGGACATTCTTATGGAATTCAGAATCCTTATGATGGACCCAAATCTCCTCTTAATGTTTGTCGTTGTAATTTTGTAACACTCTGTATATATATACATATATATATATATATCTATTAGTTCTAAAGAAAACCTCTGTGCCTTTCAATTAATAATTGACACCGGAAATTTGTGTTTATGAATATTAATATCATAAATATTGTCCAAGTACAGTTAACCGATTTTATCCAAGATAAATTTCTAGTGTTAGTATTTTCATTCAAAAGGACAGAATTTTTTGGTAAACCAAATATATATGTATATACATATCTTTTTAATTAATCAGTGAAAACTGTTACAGTAATACATACAAAATTTCCATTAAGATTTTCTTGTAGCCAAATTGCGTAAAAATTGGCAACTATGATATAATGTTTCTGTGATTTCAATGTTTTTCAGCTTCACATTATTATATTATTCATATATTTACTTATTTATTTGAAGAAATGGATGTAAAAATTTACGCACCTTCAGAATGACCCCCTTTTATATGTTAAAGCTACTATAAGTGTAAGAGGTAATACTCAAACTAGTTTTAAACTTTTACTTTTTAAATTATATATAATTTTATTTTTACTTTAGAGATTTTTAATTCTCTAACTTTCTGTATATTATTTAACCGGGGTCGCATTCTCCGCCTTTTTGTTTTCTTTTTTTTCTTTTTAGGGCAGTTTCAGAGATGAAAATTTTCAGACTATTTTGTCACCAGTATTTTTATGGAAAAATTTTTATGGTATTTTTTAGTTATGTATTATAAATAAGAATAATAGGGATTTTTCTATAAAAATTGTGGTGGTAAAAAAGACCAAAATTTCTCATCCCCGAATTAGCTCTAAAAACAGGCGGAGAATGCGATCCCTCTTTAAGAGTGTAAAATGTTTAACTTAATAACTTCTGACACATATTATTCTGAAGATATACGAAATTCCTTGGAAGTTCGGTGGACTCACGAAAATAAAAATAATTTACGAATTGTATAAAGCTATTTTAGGACTTATGTAAGGTGTGTAGAATCCAATTATTTGGGAAATAAGAAAATCCTTGTTTCGGTGTTTTCAATGTGAGAAATCCCGTATTTTGGGTATACAAATTAAATTAAATGTACACCAATAAAAATGGGAATTAGGCTTCTTTGTTGACCCTTTGAGAAGCAAGACAGTTACACTCATTTAATATGGAAAGACATCAGAATTTACGGGCGGAGTGAGAACCACAGCTAAAATTCATACCAGCCAACCATCTCATTATAAAGGGTAAATTTTTAGTAATTTTCTTTTTTTTTTCTTCACGCCAGTCACTTTTTATAGTTACTTTATTCTTACTTAATTGTAACAACATTTCGAGAGAATTAATCTAAAAATAAAGTGGTGTGGAAAAAGGAACATTTTTCCAAGGGGCGTTAACAAGTTTTATGCTTGTTAATTAGATGGTTGGCAGGTATGTAACATTTAACATTTTTACGCTAAGTTATCAAAGTCTAAAGACTAATTTCATTACAAAATCCTGAGGTATATTCTTGCAGTTTAAAATTAAATTTAGGAGGGAATAATGTAATCCACAACATTTAAAGCATACCTGCCAACATTCTAATTGATATTCCGTTATCCTGTAGTCTCCGCCTTCTTTTCCACACCAGTCGTTATTTAAATTAATTTTCTTCTTCTTTAATCGTAACTATATTTAATGAAAATTGCTCTAAAAATTAAGTGTTGAGGAATAAGGTGCCGTTCTAACAATACTACGGAATATTAATTAGAATGTTGGCAGGTATGATTTAAAGAGTTAACTTAAATCGAAGAACTTCTTCACACAATTTCAGGGATTGTATAATTTTTAATTTAATGTTACAAGCTGCAGAAAAAGCAATAGCATTAGAAGCGATAAAAATATGTGTATAATATTTAATCGATTGTAAATATGATCAAATATAGCGATTATAAATATTTCATTTAAAGATAAATTAAATTTTTTTATTACAAAAATCATGTGTACATTAAAAAAATATGTGTAAAATGTTTGATGAAAGAAAAACATGCGTAAAGTATTTCATTTAAAAATAAATTAATTAATCCTGCTATAAAAATCACGTTTCTTAATGTGTATATTCGGCGCACTAAATTAATTAAAAATAATCAAAAAAGTAATCTTTCATACAGATGTACTTAATCACAATTTAATATCGATATAATTTTCCTCATGCATATTTTTATTTCATTTCCTACACAAGCACCAGATTTAAAATCACAAAACAGTAATTTACAAAATTGACAGTTGTATTTCATTATCGTATCCATATTTTTTGAACTTTTGTAATGAGCCTTAATAACGTTCCTCTTTCTTTAATTATCGTTTTTTGTTAACTTGACTAAGAAGAGATATTCATGATGCATTAAGTTTACTAATGATCGATTCCACGAATGATAAATATGATAATGATATTCATTGCCATTATGTAATCAATAACTCATGTAAAATTCATTAAATATTTTTAACTTCACATTAACTTGAATTTTTATTAATTCAATGCTAATGATATTTATTGGCATTTCAATCATGTAAATTTTGAAATTTACAAATTGAATATATGTTTTTTAATCTAAATTATAATTAATTAATTCTGCTCTTGGTCTTTTAATAAGAAAAATATTAAAATAATGTTTAAGTTCTGTAATTAAATGAACATTAGATTTTTTTTCTTATTTACATAAAGCATTTCATTTGTTTTATATATATATTTATCTGCACATTTCTTTTAAAATGAAATGAGCAATTACTCATAAAATATACGTTAAAACTAAACTAATCAATAAAGTGTCAGTGGTATTATAATATTTTCTACTGGAAAAACTACGTAGAAAATACGTACATTAAATCAAAATACAGTGAGTGATCAAGTTGTTTGAATTCTTTTTATTAGGATTATTTTAGCAGTTAATGGTGTTCTGAGGGGCTACAAGGTGGAAAATTATAAAACATGAACATTTGCAGCAAAGAAAAAATTTAGAAGGGAATTTCCAGCTGAAATTATATATTTCATTTATTATATTTTATTAATCAATTATTATAATTATTTATTATACATTATATATATATATATATATATATATACAGGCTGTTCGCACATTTTTTAGACGATTTTATTTCGCAGTAAGAAAAAATCGTTTGCATGAAGAATTTTATTTTCACAACAGTTATATTTTTGGAAGTTTTATTTATCTTCTGATATTTATAATTTTTGTTTAGATGCAAAAATGCGCTTTTAAAATGGCAGTGGATGGAAGGATAGTTTTTAGTGGAATCTTTATGAAAAGCATTTATCAGGAGAAAAATGGAAAAATGTTGCAACAACAGATGAATCTTGGTTCTATTTAAGTGGTTGCAATAAAAAAAGATCAATTTATTATCACAAAAGTGGAGAAAAACAATTTGCTACATGGCTCAAAGCATCAAAAGAGAGTTTTTCTAAAGGATTTATGATTGCCACTGGTTTTTTCATACAAGCGCAAGATAAAAGCAAAAAAATGTGACAAAAATGTCAAAATCAACTGTAAATACTCTCAAGAACATATTTTAATTCCAATTTATAAAATGAAAATCCAGATCTTTATCCACAATGCTATCAATCCGTTGAACTGCATCAAGACAAAACAAGCAGCCACACATCGCAATCCGCAATTGCTTTTCTAGAAAAAAAGGAACAAAAAAACGGGAATTAAAACCATACCCTTCACTGACATTCCTGCTAAATCTTCTGATGTATCACTGTTGGATTTTTGTGTTTTTCGACTCTTAAAATCAACATTATCCAAACAACGACCGCTTTGTGGACTCTGGAAAGCCGTTCAAGAGGAGTAGAAAATAATACCTCTTCCGATATTATAAAAAGCATTATTATCATAGAAATTACGATGTAGAATGTTAGTTAAGAACAAGGGCTATCAAACGGAATAAATAAAACACGAAATATGAGTGAAATTGCTTCAGTACACTCCATCAAAATCGTCTAAAAAATGTGCGAACAGCCTCTGTATATATATATATATATATATATATATATATATATTTAAGTGTTAAAATAATTATTTTCCATTCTCCAAATCAAATTCAAGGCCATAAAATTACCGAACAGTAATAAAAGTTGGGGGAAGAGGCGGCATCCCGAGAAAACCGTGTGTAATTGGGCAAAATGGGGGTCATATTTGGATTCACGAGGTCATTTTGCATAAGAATCAGCAAAAATGGTATGAGGGCTCGATTTCTTTCTTTCTTTCTTTTCTTTCTTTTTTTTCCAGCCCAATGTAATATAATGTACTAATTTTTCTATACGTTTACAAAGGGCAATTTTTTTAAACTAATTTATATTTAAGAACAGTTTTTAATGGTCTAAAGAAAATACAATGTATTTTCTCAAAAATTTAATTTAACTTATTATGTTATAGCTTTAGCATACTTGCCAACTATCTCATTATGAACCGTACAATTTTTAGTACCCGCCTTTTTTTTCACACCAATAATTTTCTAGAGTAATTTTAGTCTAATTTAATCGCAACAACATTTGGAGAGAATTACTCTAAATATATAGTGGTGTGAGAAAAGGGGCGTTTTTTCAGGGGGCGTTAACAATTGTACGGTTATTAATGAGATGGTTGGCAAGTATGGCTTTAGTCTATTATGCATAGCTAATACTATTAAAATAATTTAAAAGGTGTACCATATACTGTACTTGTTAGTTACTTATATTATAACGTAGCAAATTTGTTATAAATTTCTGCTTTTCGATAGATCTGCACTTTTTGTATATCTTAAACATGACTTCATTGTTTAAAGAAAGTCAGACTGTCTGTTTGATTTTATGTGTGTAACCAAAGTTTTGTGGAATCTCACGAACCAATGGATGGAATTTAATATATGATTATATTTGCTTGTAACTTGATTTAAGTTGGTTCTTATTACCTTTAAAGATTTTTCTCCGAAGAGGCGGAGATTCTACAATGGAATTTATCCAATAAAATGGAAGGCTATATTTGAACGTCTATATTGTATGTGCAAAAATCCAGAGCCTGATTAAGGGGGAAGTACACATTATTTATACTTACACCGTTATTTATTAACAAATACTTTCCTCCTATAATAAACAGAAAATTCTCATTAAAAATTATTTTAAAAGAATTCTGGTGTCTAATAACGGTGAGTAAATTGGATTGTTTTACACCGTTCATTTTTTATAAAAAATATTTCCTTGTCAAAGCGTGGAATTTCTATGATATGAAGTAAAAAATAATTGTAAAAATATTCCGGTGAGAGTGGAGATAATGTGTGCTTCCCCCTTAATCAGGCTCTCCAAAAATCTTGAGTTATATAAAAAATTTGATGAAAGAATATTATAATTTTGTTTAGATGCATACCAATCGACAAGTTGCGCTGCGATTGAGCAACTTAACCCCATTTACGGAATGCATGTTTATTCAATTTGGGTTCATATCACACTAAGAAAGGTGATTCGCTATGATGTAATTTAACCCGATTTAATGAAGAACAATATCTCTTCTTTAATATATATGCATCAAACATAATATGTGAGATCATTTAAAATTATGAAACGCAATTGTTTATGATAGATTATGAATAAGTATGCTCATAATTATGATCAATTTGTGTATATATCGAATGACAGTTACGATATATAGACATTTACGAAGTTTCTGCTGTTCTCCACTCCCGTGACTTTGGTATGGCTACATCTCAGCATCTAATAGTTAATTTCTTTCACGTGAGAAAATAAATAATTCTGACTGTAACACAGTAGACTCCCGTACAACGCAAGGTGGGGTTGCCAGGTGAATATTACAATTTTATTTTTTCAATACCACTAATTTTATATGAAAGCAACATCTTTGCACAAAAAACTTAACCGGGTGTGTAATTGAATCGATAGATTGATGCTGGTGTTAAAAAATAACATTGCGCAATTTATTTGGCAAACCGACCACCGTGCTATATTGGAGTCTGCTGTGATTTAATCGTTATGATTTCTCCGAAAGGAAAGTGCACTTTTTGTTATATGAACATTTATCAAGCTGTATTAAACCTGCTAACTATGTTAGTTTATCCGTAATGATATTAGGCCCCGCCTTTTCCCCCCTTCACCAGAATAGTTGTAGAGTAATATTCAGCAATATGTTCTCATGATTAAATAAGAAGACTATTGCTCTACAACTATTCGTGTGTGGAAAAAAAGGCGGGGCTTAATACCATTACGGATAAACTAGCATAGTAGTTAGCAGGTCTACTGTATGAAGTATGAGGGACATTTATTTTTAAGGAGTTTTTATGTGTACTTTTTTTTTTCGTTTTCTCTCTACAATAATAATTCAGTCTAGGATATCATTATGTATACATACATTTATATCTTATATATAAGACATATTGTAATTGTATATTTTTTGTATCATAATAATATTTTATGCATTTATTTAAATTTTCATTATAATATACATATCGGTACAGGAATTATTGTAATTTAAAATGGGGGAAACTTTGTCTTGAAATCGCCTAAACACTACTATTTATTTGTCAATATAAATGATTTTAAATGAGAAGTTTATTCTAGTGCAAATGCTGGATTTAATTTTCGTTAAAAAAAAGTGGAATTTTCATGTTTTTTTTTTTTTTTTGACCCAGTCCTTTTGACCCAGCGGTGTGAAAATATATACCAAAGAGTTAATGTAGAAGTATTTTTCTTCATATTTGATTTCTTATATTTAAAAGGTAACTATAGAAAGACAGGAATACTTGTTTTATGAAAGTTATATGTATAAAATAAACCCCTTAATACTTAATGGTAATTTTTAGGTAAAAAATGAAAGATGTATACAGTTTCAGAGACATAATTTTCATTATAACCTAAAACTGAAAAAAAAAATAAATAAAAATAAAAACAAATAGTAAGAAATTAAGCTGTATCTTTTTTTTTTTTTTTTTTTTTTTTTTTTTTATCTGGTTAAC
The DNA here is from genome assembly GCA_963930645.1 of Salticus scenicus. Lineage (NCBI taxonomy): Eukaryota > Metazoa > Arthropoda > Arachnida > Araneae > Salticidae > Salticus > Salticus scenicus. The sequence continues at coordinate 78,798,695 of OZ005659.1, read as the reverse complement.
TTTCATTTTTTGAAGATGATGAATGAAAGAATTACCTTCATTTCTGCATATTACGATTACTTTAATTCAGAATAATGTGGGATTGCAATGCAAATTCACCAGTTTTATTACAAAATTCACCAATTTTATTACACTGAACATCTTCTCTCTCATATCTAAACAAATAATTCCTTAATAATATAACGATCCTTTTTTTTTTTTTTTTTTTTTTTTTTAAACCTTTGATCTATATATATATATCCATGTACGGTTTTGCTTTCACTGCTCCCCAGTTCCCTTATTTCTCATTTTGTAACCTTTTTTTTTCTTTTGAATTTATCTTTATAAAGATTATTTTAAAGTAGGAAATAATTATTGAAAATGCTTTATAACCTATAATAGGATACCAGATTTCAGGCTTTCAGGCTAAATTTAATTTAAAGTGTGAGTTTTTGCAAAATAAATGGGTAAATGAAAAAGATATGAAGAAATATTTTTACCGTTGTTTTAGTTTTAGTGAATAAACTTTTATAAGCAGCAATAACAAAATCTCTTGAATTTTTCTTCTAGATCTGTGTAACAAAATAAATCACTATATAAAATCAATGTTGCAAACTTACAAGGATTTTCTATTTAATAATTAAATAGCAGCCAATATCACTAATTTTTAAATCAGATTTATCCACAAGTATGTTTAAGAAGGTAATCTTTGCGAATAAGAGGCGTTCGTGACTGATAGTAGATATTAGATGCAAAAAAAAAAAAAAAAAAAACTGAGCTATTAGATAACATGCATTTTTATTGACAAAATTTCTGTGTAATATTTTAAATACATTTATGTTTATAAGTATTAAGTAATTAACTATTCCTTTTTTTTTTTTTTTTTTTTTAAATCCGCAACATCTGTAAATTCAGTAAACAAAGGGGAATAGGACAGTGAGAACAACAAAATAGAAATATTCCCTACGTTATTTTGTGGTTGTGTAAATAATAAATTTGCATGTAAAATTAATGATTTATTTATATTGTACATTTTAAAGGATGATGAATTTTAAAAGAAAGGAACATTTCATTTCAAAATTATTCTACACATTTTCTTCTTAATCCAGTTTCTGTAAAAAATATCAATTTTAATATATTCTAAGTCACGTTTTCCAGTTTTTTCTATTATCCCTTGATATTTCTTTGCTTATATACTTAAATATACAATTAATTACAGAAAGTAATTTTATAATATTAAGTGCATAATATATTACTTAAAAAATAGTATGATATTAGTTACATTAAATTATATTATACCTAGATAGATAAAAAGACATTAAAAATTATTTCATGCTTTTTTTAACTTCATAATACTAACTGATAATACTATCTAATCCTTTTGGTTTAAATGTTAATTATAAACAGCCATTAGTTATTATTTTTATTCACATATTCTATAAATTCTGCTGGTAAGCCATGTATCTTTTTTTTTCCCTATTTTTGCATTTGTTATCGTGGTTCAAGAATAAAATATTAAGATTTCATTAGTATTATGCTTTTAACTTAGCAGAAAATCGGAATTTCATTGCACAGTTCGTAAAATGCTTAGAAGAAGTTTCGAAATCTGTAAGCTTCCATTACTTTGATCCTTTTCCATTTTTCTTCTTTTGGTAATTTTCTATAACTTTTCATATACTTATTATTATTTTATGACTTAAAAGTTATTTTACTATAGCAGTTACATTTAACAGTAAAATTATTTATAAGCTATTATGTATGTATTAAGAAAGAGATCACAATATTCAGTGTTTTGAATCACACTTTTTATTATTATTATTATTATTATTATTTTTTTTTTAAATAAATTTTGTTTTAATTGTGTTCCAAAATTTTGAGGTTAAATAAAGAGGAAATTACTATCAAAAAATTAGTTGTCTTTAATATATGCAATTTTGCGAGTCCTATATAAAGTTCTGTATCCTAGAATCGTATTTTATTTACAAAAATATTCACAGTACTCTAAATTTTAGCTATTTATATTTCCTTTCCTACGTTGTTGGAAATAATAAGATAAATTTATTTTCATTGTTCCTTTTAAACTTATCATTTATACCTACATTTTTTGCTTAATTAGTTAACAGTAGCGCCCTGCATCTAGTCGAGTATCTGCAGTTACCCGCGGATAACCCGCTTTGCGGGTCGAGTTAGCATTATTTTTTGACCCGCCGGTCTACCTGCAAAATATTTTTCCTAGAAAAAAAAATTAAGTTGCTTTTCAATGAACATAACACTTTGACTGCAGAAATTGGACAATATTTCCGTCTTTAATATCTACAAAGATGCATACTTGCCAACCATCTCATTATCAACCGTACAATTTTTAGTACCCGCCTTTTTTTTTTTCCCACCAATAATTTTTTAAAGTAATTTTAGTCTTATTTAATCGTAAAAACATTTGGAGAGAATAACTCTAAAAAATATAGTGGTGTGAGAAAAGGGGCGTTTTTTCAGGGGGCGTTAACAATTGTACATTTATTAATAAGATGGTTCGCAAGTATGAAGGAACCTAACTCGGCATATTGTTAGAACCGTCCCTTTTCTACACTACTTAATATTCAGAGTATTTTTTTCTTAATTCCTCGTAGATGCATTTGAAGAGAATTACTCTAAAAATTAAGTGGTGTAGAAAAAGGGGCAGTACTAGCAATTTGCCGGATTAGGTTGGCAGCTCCGTAGCTATTTATAGCAACATGACTCATAACATAAGTTTAAAGAAATGCATATATTAATACCTAATGTTTAAAACGTTATATATGAGAAAATTATTTGTGTTTGACTTCTTTATTTTACTTTTATATTTATATATACACTGTGAATACTTAAAACAATGGTTTAAAAAAAAAAATAAGTGTAATACACAAGAAATTTGTTATATTACGCACTGAAAATTTGGTTGTATATAGATTAGTTATTTTTAATGTAACATTATTTATACACTAGTTTTAATACAATTACATTCTTCTAATATTTATGTAATAATTAATTCTCTAAAAGAGTTGTTGAGTAGTATAACTGTATTTCGTGAAATAGAATTTCAATTTGTTTTCTTATATAATGTTAATTGAATAATACATTTTTTGGGTTGTGGGTCGGTTACGGGTCAGAAGCTGTGCAGGTCGGGTTGTGGGTAGAATGTCTTCTTGCAGAAAAGGCGAGTCAGTCAGGGGTCATACTGCTCCTATATTTTTACTATTCTTTTATTGAACTTAAAATGAAAATATTTTAATACCACAAAAATCTTTAAAAAAAAAAAAAAAAATTTGCTTTATTTGTAAAAATTGTGGTGTATTTCAATAAAAGAAATATAAAAATTTATGAATGTTATGATTCCTGAGTCAAGTATACTCGACCTGCGCAAGATTCTAGTTAACACCCAATTATTAATACAAGTAATAATGCGTTTTACAGTGCGTCTGAATCGAATTTAGAGCAAATAACTAAGAGTTTGAACTTACAACAACGTGAATATTAAGCTATAATAAACTATATTTTCATAGAAATTACAAAACCAATCGTGCAATTTCAAAGAGTTAAACTGACGAAAACTGGTAAGTACGATTAAAATTGTTTAATGTTTACTTCATGAAACATTACAATAATTTTTCGGAAAATATTTATTTTATGCATCATTATGTGTATATATATGTATATAAGCTTTTCAGTACGTATATTATATTATGTCACATTTACAAAATAAGTAATGGAAATTTTAACTTTAATTGACGATCACTATAGACACGATGGAACATTTGAATTGAAAATCATTGCACATTTTTCAAACAACGCTTCTTGAACTAAATGCTGTAAAAATAAATGATCGCATTTTATCATTGTTAATTTTTAAAATACTTTTTTTTTGTTGAACGTTTCCAGATTGAAACAAAGAAATTCTCACTACTTTTTGTATGATCTGAATTTTATTTTTCTTGATTTACTTACCCCTACCACATTTTTGATTATAATGAATTTTAAAGTATACAAACTGTATACTTTTTCGCACTGCCAATCTCTCAGAATTCAATTATGAAAAGTCAAAATTGAGTTTTGCTATTGAAAAAATCAAAGTTGGGGCTCATTTCAATATGTAGATAAGCCCTAATTCAAAATTTGACATCATTTTAAAAAAGTGCACTTAATTTCCTGTTGAATGGTGTCTATAAGATTTTTATGCGCCAATTAATAACAAAATTACAACGAGTCTTGCGTTTTTTTTTTTTTTCCCGACTGTGCATGTATAACTTATTTCGGAGTTCTTTTAACCCCGCCTTTTTTTCATACCAGTATATTTTAAGAGCATTTTTCTTATTTAACCCTTTCAGGGGTGGTGGTTTATATTTTAACCACCTACCAGCTGCAAAAAATTCATCCCGGAAATTTTTTTTGCAAAAACTTACGTTTATAACATAGCAGAAAAGGCCGGTTTTTTTAACCTTAAAATTAAAAATTTAGTTTAATTTAGTTCATGAATTCCGGTGGCAGTATAATTTAAATGATCTGAATTGTCTTGCGCCGCAAAGGGTTAACTGTAATTACAAATTGAAGAAAATGTCTCTAAAATTTGACTGGTGTGAAAAAGGACGGGGCTAACAATACTCTAGAATAAATTATAAATATTACCAGGTATGATATATATTTTATTAATATAAATATCTATCAAAAATAATACTTAAATTTTAATAAATGTATTTATTAATAGTATATTTATAAAATATATATACTTTAATTGTACATAATATATATTCTAGCCTTACTCTTGCAAAGAAGTATTCGCAGAATTGCGAACATTTATAATTTACTGCAGAACATTTTTAATCCCGCCTTAATTTCACACCACTTTTTTTTTTAGAATAATTTTCTCCAATGTATAACTACGATAAAATAAGAATAAATACATAAATACACCAAAAAATAAAGTGATTATTAAAAAAAAAAAAAAAAAGGCGTTGCCAACAAAGTTCTAGAATAAATTATAAAAGTTGGAAAATGAACTTTATTTGTAGTAATTTTTTTTTAAAATATGTATTTTCGAAAAAATATAATAAGCAGTGTTGCTAGATTTGGCATATTTTTTATTCAATAACAACCAACAATTTTGAGTAGTGATATTTGATACGCATAGTAGCCGATTAATCTACGAAGTTATTACGTAAACGTTACGATTAAAATTTAGTGGTGACTATAGAATAAAAAATCCGCCAGATCTGGCAACACTGATAATAAGTACGTTAGAAATGTGGTGGGCAAAGAGTAAAATGTTGGCATGTTTTCGATGTATTTAGATTAAAAACAGTGAAGAATATGTTTAAAATAATATTTTAAAATTCGGAACACATTTTTAAATAAAGTGTCATTTTGAAAATTTTCCTTATAAAAAAGAGACATTTCCTATTCCAAATTATTTTTTTGTCCTAAAGTTTAATGTTTGATTTAAAAAAAAAAAAAAAAAAAAAACTATTAAGAGCTAACTTTAAATATTATTATGAAACAATTTTTCGCAATTTATAAAATACAGGAAAAAATTTTAATTTTTTATATTTATGATCTTTTTTTTTTTTTTTTTTAAAAAAAAAAAAAAAAAAAAAAAAAAAAAAAAAGGTATATTTTAAGCTGTCTGTCAAATAATTAAGAAAGCAATGTCAGTATATAAGAATCAATAAAACTTCTTCAAGTATAAAAATTGCATTATTGAATTAGAAAGGTTTTTTGTCATTCTAAATGTTTCTAATTCTTAAATTAAAATGAATGACAATATTTTTTTTCAATACAATCTATTTAAATTTAAAAAACATTTCGAACAAAATGAGTAAATATTTCTTAGAAAATTATAACTTTTTTAAAAAGGGAAAAACAACAAATATTATAAAACAAATACTCAAACAAAGATTATATTGCATTTTCATTTAGTAAATGTTGATTTATAATGCATAATGGTATTATTTTGTTACTTAAGATAAATGAATTAGTAGTTGATTACTATTACATATATATTTGTTATATGTAAATTTTTGCACTTGTAAATTAAGAATTTTAAATACAGGGAACATCAGCATATAAAATTTACAGGGGGAAAGGCTAAAAGAAAACAAATATTTAGAAATTTTAATTAAAACGAGTGTTCGTGTTTGAAATATTTTATTCAAATAAGCGTAAGTGCCAATCTGTACGATTTTTTATACTACTCTTTCTTTGTATATAAAAAAAAAAAAACATCAAGTTCAATTGCAGAAAACTGTTAAAAACTATTTAAAATTTTTATAAAAAAAATTCCGGTATGTAAAAAACGTACAAGTAGGCAGCTATAAATTAGTTATTTTTTTATGAAGTAACGAAACAAAAATGACAGCACGTTATTTAAAAAAAAAATTTTTTTTTCAACATTTTCAAATTGCAATAGTGTAATAATATTCTACAAAATGTATATCTGGCTAAGTTAAAGCCATGCATAAAAAAACAAAATTAACTGCTAAATGTGCATATAACTTTTGTTGAATGAAGTAATGGGAAAAACAATTATAATCTGTTCACATTTTCTCCGACAATAAAACATGACTTTAAATAAAAAACAGAATATATATATATATATATATATATACATATATTAATTTACAAAACATAAACAAGAATTATTAGAAATTATTACCAAAACACATTTTTGTTTGCAATAAATTTGTTTAAAATTTTGTGTCCATCGTTGTTTTCTTTAATTTAAGCATGCAGAAATCTATTGCAAAAGTAGAGTTACATTTAAAGAAATTAGAAATCATATTCTACAAATAAAGTGGCAAACAATTAAAAGTAGTTCCACTTAAGGACTGTGTACAATATTTAATTAATTTGTTATTTTTTTAATTGATTAATTTATTTTTGGTTGAAATTAGATATTCTCCACATTTAATCTTAAGAAACAAACAACTTCCAGTAAACTCCATTGTAAATAATTTTAGTAACACTTCCTCCCCATATAATAACAACTAACCTTTTTTTTTATTCTTTTTTTCAAAAAAAAAAAAAAAGTATAATCCGGTTTACATGCACATTTCACAGAAACATATTAATATACTCCATAAAAATAGATTAAAATACCTTTCTGAAAATATCAATAATCCATTCTGAAAAGCTCATTAAAAATATCGTTTCAAAAAGTTTACTAATTAAGTTAGTGTTTCGTTTTTAAAGAGATTAATTATAATTGTGAATCCATCTGGTTTATCGTAAAAAATAATGGATGAAACTTTTCACGTTTGAAAACTGAGTATTTATAACAAAGATACAACTGATCCCTCCCCCCCCCCCCCCCCCACCACCACCAAATCTCGTGATTTATAAATAAGAAAAAATCTTCCTTCTTAAATTAACAATCAAAATACGCTTTCATTAATATAACGATTGTTTATAATTTGATAGTCATCTTATTTTTAACAATATAATATGCATTATATGTTTAAAGGGAAGGAAAAATATTTCCATCAAATATAGTAAATTAAAATAATACGAATACAGAGTACAAGTATTCGACTGAAGAAAAAAAAAAAAAAATCGAACTGCAGTTTTATTTTTGAAACGATTCTTTTTTACTCTACATTTGTTTGGTTTCTTTTCATATCTAATATAGTTTAGCTTGCGTAAAAATGAATGGCTCATTATTATTTACTGCAAGGATCTAAATATTCAAAGCTAAGGGGAAAAAAAAGAAACCTAAATAGCGTGTCTGAAAAATTAGAAACAGAAAATATTTTTCTCAAAAGCAAAAAATATAACATGCAGTGTCATTAACAGAACGATTGTCGATAATTCTATAACCATTTGTTTCGCAAAATTTAGACGAATTGTATGCTTATAGAAAAGAGAAAAACTTTTTTCAGCGAATCCCGTGACTTAAAATGAAACCAATTACAATTTCATCTATAAAAGATTGTTTGCAATTTTATATGCATCTGGATTTTTTCAAAAATTAGACAAATTAAACAGTTTAACCCTTTGCGACGCAAGACAATTCAGATCATTTAAATTATACTGCCACCGGAATTCATGAACTAAATTAAACATAAAGAAATTTTAAAATTTAAGGTTAAAAAACCGGCCTTTTCTGATATGTTATAAACGTAAATTTTTGCTAAAAATTTTCCGGGATGAATTTTTGCAGCTATATCTTAAATTTTGCGTCCTCGCAGCGAGGACGCCGCGCGTTAAGGGGTTATAACAAAGATAATTACCATTCCCTGCCCATTTCGTGAAATAAAATTTTACCAATTCAATTAATACATATCCGATTAAAAAATAAGCCAAGCAATTTCAGTTTAATTTGTAGAACGATTGTTTATAACTCTGCATCCGTGTGTAAATTGTATGTTTAAGCACGTGTGCCAATTGTATATTAAAACAAAAGAGAGAGAAAATGAAACTCATTACCGTAATTTCTGGAGTATAGTCCGCAAGTAAGAGATGTCATTTCTCCACCAGAAGTTTTATTTAATAGAAAAACCTTTATTTCATCGAAGAAACAGTTCGAACAAATATAAATTTATCTCTCTAATAAAATTTCTGGTGCTGATCTGACTTATCTAACCTGCGGACTATACACCAGAAATTACGGTACTGCAAATCCGGTGGCTTAAAATTATGCTAATTGCAATTTCTTCTACAAAAAAAGATTGCTTACAATTTTGTATCTCTTTGGAGATTTTTGCAAATATTAGAAATATGAAACATTTAAAAGAAAGAAAATAAATATTTTCTATAAATCTCATGACTTAAAATATTACCAATTAGAATATCCGTTTGAAAAATAAACCAACCAATTGCCGTTTCACTTACGGAGCGATTGTTTTTAACTCTGCATTCATGTGGTTCTCTTTTATTTCTGATGAAATTGAGCTGGCGCTGTGTTCGCGCATTTGGCGATTCCAGGAGTTTCTCAACTGCAACCATAACAGCGAAGCTGCGCGCATCACTCCAGCTTTCAGTCAAAAGGGGACCGGCAGGGTGACGAGTAGTAGAAGAGAATCAGAGTGCAAAACAGCTAGCAAGCACCAAAGCAGGTGTGTGTGTGTGCGTGAGTGCGTGCAGGTGTCCGTCTGTCCATCTAGCACCCTATCCCCTTTCACCCTCCTCCAGAGAAGATGTAGATTGCGCCCACCATTAAAAGTAAGTTCGATTCATTGATCTAAAAAAACATTTTATTCTTCTTTCAAAAGTTGGGAAACTTTTCCGATAAGTTTGTAAAGTTTCGGGAAGTTTTGCGTTTAGTCTGGCAGTTTTCCGCAGCGTTCCGTTTGCGTTACGGCATTGAAAAAAATATTAATAAACGCATGCAATGTATGTATAAGATACTTTTAAATATTAAATATAAGAATTGTAAAATATAGATGCACTTTTTATTTCGTCAATTTAGAAAATATATTAACAACTAAATTTGGTGCATTGCAGTGAAAACGATGGTGCCGAATCAACTTTACACGTGAGTTTCATTTCCAAGGGGAAAAAAAATATATTTTCTTCTCTTTGAGAAAAAATACTTTAACGGAAATTTATTTGACAAAAGCAAGTTTTTAACAAAATTAAAGTTAAGTTTTCAAATATGCGTAAAATGCATAGCATTTTTTTTTTTTTTTTTACTTTGGAGATGAACTTCTAAATGTAATTTTCAGTCCAAAATTATTAGACACATCTTACTAATTTAGTTATATATTTAGATTAAAGAATAGTAATGAAAAAAACTTTGATTTTTATTCAGATGTATATTTTTATAAAATGCATTCAATTTATACATTGTTTTCTTTTTCCTTATTTGTGCATTTTGTGTTTACTTAACACTTGATGTTTGAAATATGTTATTCATATTATTAAATTTTTCAAAATATTTATGGTTAGGAAGCATAAAACGCTGATATTGTTTTAATTTCTCTATCTCTCTCTTTTTTTTTTACGTACAATTTTCCTATTACATAAAAGCCAGTATTAAAAAAATATGTAAATTCATCTTAAATTTGACATCTATAGATCGGGATAAATTGAATTTTTATTGCTCCTTTTATCAAAATAATACAGACATCGTCTTACAATTATGATAATTCTTTGAAAAAATAAATATTATTACTCCTTTTTATTATAATTAATTTCAATACAAAAAAAAAAAAAAAAAAAAAGAAATTATAGTTTTCAATACTACAACTAAAATATAAATAAATAAATAAATAAATAAATAACATGTTTAACATACAAAAATATAAACCATACCTGCCAACAATCTAATTAATATTCCATAATGTTGTTAATCCCGCCCTTTTTTCCACACAAGTAAATTTATGGAGTAATATTCTGCAAATGCAATTACAATTAAATAAGAAGAAAAATACGCTAAAATAATACTGGTGTGAAAGGAAAGGCGGGGCCAATAATACTACGCAATATTAATTGGGATGTTTGCAGGTACTTTATAAACAATACGTTTGTGAAACATCTATAGCTCTCATAACAGTTTATATGCATATTAAAAATATGAAAAACATGATTCTAAGTATATTCAGAAAATCTAAAACATTTTTCACATATGTTGCGTGAATAATGCGCCATAGTTTGAAATTTAAAATCTTACTCGATATTTCACGAAAATGAAACAATTTTTGGATAGGAATTAAATTAAAATTCATTTTACATCCAACACATTGAAAAACGTTTAGATATTTTAATAATATATTCAACGATTAATTCAGTATCAATTTGCATTTTCATGATTTATTGTTTAAATGATGCATATTAATGCAGTCGCCCGTATTCAACTAAGTAATGCGTCAGTTTCTTCTTAAATCTTTTGTCAAGAACGATATTTTATGAATCAAGGCTAAACTGTATTTTTAATCCAATGAATGTTAATTATAGCATGTTTATATATTTCCCATTTAAATGTTTCTTTTCTTTTTTTAAATCGTTGAAAGATATAGATAATACGTCAACATAATTTTTATGCTTGATAGGTTGCATAATAATTCTTAACGTATCAACATTTAATTTTTTTTTAATCGTAATTTAAGTTTCTACGATTATTTATTTTACTATTTTATCTGTCCCTTTACAAAGTGAACAATACTTATTGAATTGCATTTCTATGTCTAAATGATAATAAGTTTTGGGCTGAGGTTATTTTAAACAATTGAATTTCAAAATATCTTTTATAATGAAATTAAGAATTATGAATTTTCAACATCCAATTTAAATAAGTTAAATAAAAAACAGACTGCATTAAAAAATATATATATTTATAAGACGTTACACTTTCTTTCTTTTTTATTTCCAGTTTTTAAAGTTTAAAATACGTTGCCTTTTCGATTTTATCTTTATAATTCTTTCTAACTCTCATAATATATTCATACTTGACAACATACTAATTAACCCGTTAGTAGTCGCTATAGACAGCGCCACCTATTACAGATTGCGCACTTTTTATTTAACTGTCACCAATAATTTTAAGAAGTGATGTGATCGACGTTTCTTTAATTTTATTCGAGTTCTATGTATATCAAATGCCACTTCTAAAAATTTTTGGTGGCTATTGAATAAAAAAATCTCGCAACACTGAAGGGTGGGCGTCAAATCGACCAACTAGCGACTAATAACGGGTTAATATTCCATAGTATTGTTAGCCCCTCCTTTTTTATGACACCAGTGTCTTTCTAGAGTATTTTTCTTCTTATTTAATCGTAATTCCATTTGCAAAATAATACTCTAAAAATTTACTGGTGTAAAAGAAAGAGAGAAACAAACAGCCCTACGGAATATTAAGTAGGATGTTGGTAAGTATGTGTAATAACACTTTCACGAACCCATGGTTTTTTTTTTTTTTTTTTTTCTTTTCGATGGTACGATTCGCCTGTGGGAATTATTCTTTCAAACTACATTATTTCAAAACAAGGTTTTCTATATCCATATTTGTATTACATATGAATATACATAATAATTATACTCTTTCTAGTGAAAGTATTTGTATGCATAGTATTTTGATTGCACAAATACGAATATAGGTACCGTGTTTTCCGGCATATAACGCGCAGGATTGTTAAAGAAATTATACACCGGAAATTTAAATTCACAGCAAAAGATATTTCTTAACAAGCTTTTGTTTTATACAAATATAGCTTTATATGTAAATTAAAATTTTTGGTGTGTAACTCATTTATTTGACCTGCGCTTCATACGCCGGAATATACGGTAATACACTGTTTCTCATAATTATAAGGACACCCGTTTTTCTATATTAACTAAACACTGAACACTATAATTCAAACAAATATATTTTTTATTAATTTGAATTTCATTAACATACGATATTTAAAAAGTTTAATTGTTTTTCTATCTTAAAAAACTTTAAATACGGTCAAAAAAATGATTTTTCTGGTGTTCACATTTATAAAGACAGCTCGAACCTTAGTAATTTTTATTGATTTTAAATATTCAGTTTCAATAACATTTCATACAGCATAGATGATATTCCGAATACATTTAAACTATTTAAAATTGCTTTCCTCTTGCGTGCACTTTTCTAGTATGATAAGTTAAGGTTTTTCAACTTTTAGGCCATGAAAAGGCAATAATACAGAAGTTTTTTTCTTCAAACTATTCTCTATTGCTCTAGAAGTAGAAGAAAAATGCAAGTGTTGTTAATATATATGTATATATATATATATATATATATATATATATATATATATATATATTACCCCATCCCTTTCTGAAATTTAACAAAAATCTGAGAATTCCACGTATAAAATTTGCGGATATTCTCTTGATGTTCATAATAATAGACAAGATTACTAAATTCATTCTGCCTTCAGTAGAAACAGCTCCCCAGAGCACCATACATGCACCTTTAAAATGCCTGATTCATATCTGCCTTTATAAACATTTGCTCCGTCTTTTGCTACCTTCAGATCGTGCCATTAACTGTTAAAACCATTTGGTTGATCAAGAATAAAATGTTTTTCATCCGAAAATGCAACATTTTATCATTTCATATTGTTATTATTCAACTTTAACACAGACGTTCTTTCCCCCATTAAATGCTTATTGATTATTACAGGTTATTTATTCATTTTAAAATATTATTAATTATTTTAAACATGCATAAATATGGACCCCAACCTTTCGTTAAAAATTACGAGCAAATAGTCATTTTGAGTAGAACAGTAAGAGGAATTATGAGTCTTCGATCTCTGTAAAACAACTCTGATTTTGCATCAGATCTCTCTCCTTTCAAAACAACCGTTCAACGTTTGATCACATTTCCTTCAACAATTTTAGGACTTCAAATTTCATTAGAAATATGACTGATTGAAATTATCCTTCCACTTAAAAAACACATTTATCATACTTCACTACATGAACATTTTTTTTTTTCGAGGAATTATCAGTAATGTCCGCCCAAGAAAAAATGAAGGCTTATATATGAATTAATCTAGCCCTGTAGTTAACAAATTTGCATGTTAACTGTAATTTATCCGGTAATAAGTTAAATAATACGAAAAAATCTTGATTGTCCCTATAATTATGAACATCTAAAAACGTGGAGAAAAATCTATTTTGCACTATTTTTTATTAATTTTGTTTCATATTAAAAAAAATTATAACAGTTTTGGTTTTTAGAATACTAGATATATTAAGTGCACTTAGCATAATCTTGTTCACAATTATTTTTGCATTAGTTATTCAAAACATAAAGTGTCCTTATAAATATGAGAAAGAGTGTATTTTATAGAAAAATAGCAAGATACAAAATTCAAAAGAAACGCCCACTTGAGGAGTTACAGTTTTCTAAATGACGTGAATCTACGTCAACGGTCGCGAAAATGTTAAATTATTAACAATACATTCGTCAAATAATTATTATTGTTTTACAAATATTTTATGTTATAATATAGAATATAAATAACCAGGATCTCATATTGAACATGTAGAAAAAAACGAAATCAAAGTACAATTCTGTAATACTTCCGACTCTCCCGAAACAATTCATACAAGAAATTTCCCATAAAAGTTTCCTATGATTCAATCGTAGAAAAGCAATATGGCAGATTTTAATTAAAAGAGTAGTGGTGATAAATCTGAATTCAAAATTCAAAAATTTGGCAATGGTGTTAATATTTTTGTGTCGATTACGTCAATAATTAATCGAGGGCTGATTTTTAAAACTTTATAGGATATTTTAGGAAAATTATGAATTTTTGCTTGGTAAGTCGATTAAAATTCTTTCTATACAGATATACAAACTAAGTATTTACGTATCATAATAATATATTCATTGTTTAATCTCTCACCATTTTCTATTTTCCTATTAATCCCTATCTGACGCATGTTTTACGCAATTTCCCGAAAACGATTAGACAAAGCGTTAATTTCTAGTTAAAGTTAAAGTGCTTCTCAGGATAAATATATTTGGATTCCTAAGACAAAATGTTTCATGCCTAATCCAACATTTTTTAACTATAGATTGTCTCCAAAATTCTCATTCATTTAAATGTTAAGACTTGCGTTCATTTTTCTTTTAATTAAATAAAATTTTAAGCAATTCATTATCATAATTTGCATTAATGATGATTGATATAATCTATTATATTTTAATACTAAAAACAATGCAAAAAGTACACTGTAAATGGAAATTCAAAAATAATTGTTTAAATCTTATTTTGCTTCGCAGTTCTCTGCAATTTTATTTATTATATCTGATTTAGATTAATTCTAATTATTTATTTTACTTTCATATTTTATCTTTGTATGTTGTTTTATAGATAAAATTATTATTGTTCTTTCTTGTATTAATCTATTAAATCATAAACTAATGTAATGTATAAATGTTAGATTGGCGGAAAAATTCTATCATATTAAATGAAACAACTTTGACCAAAAATTTATCTCTGAAAATATTTATTTATTATTTCAGTATATATTTATCCCTTAAATGCATGAATTATAATTTTTAATAAATAATATTTGAAATCTAACGGGAAATGGGTGTAGTTAATAATAAAAACACAAAACAGAAGAACAAAAAACTACATAGGCTTAACTTTAGGATTAGGATTAGATAACTAAAGTCGAACAGGTCTTGCATATTGATGTATTTTTACATCACACGCACAATAAAAAAAATAAAAAAAAAAAAAAAAAACTTGCATAAATTTATCAATATATGCGAAAATATAAACATTATTCGTTACAAACAATTTTTCATGTAAATTTGGATTACTTTTTATATAAATAATCGTAATTCGTAACACTCGCCGAAATGAAATTTTACTGATATAGCGCGCCAACAATGAAAATTGTCACAGAAATAATATGTCAAAGATAGTACTCGCGTTCGGAAACGTAAACCCGTTAATAGTCGCTAGCTGGTCGATTCGCCGCCCATTTCCCCAGTGTTTATTCAACAGCCACCGAAAAGTTTTAGAAGTGGCATTTGATATACATAATCGACTATTATTCGAGTCGATTCGCCTTTTATGTATTTCAAATGCCACTTCTAAAAATTTTTGGTGGCTTTTGAATAAAAACTAAAAGGATGGGCGGTGAATAGACCAACTACTCACGGGTTAAAATATTTTTGGTAAATTAAAATAAAAGAAAAAACACTAGAAAAAGGTTGCTGCATACAAAAATATGATGATTTAACCCTTTAACGTTCACTACTTAATTTATTTTAAAAATTACTAAACTAATTTTAAAAATGGCTTTTAGACACATAGCTCATCATAAATATTTAAAAAATAAAAAATTAGCATTGTTCCTTTTCAGAAGATTTTCGGTTTGAAACATCTGTAAGTATACCTTATTAAATTCAAATAATATTTAATTGAATAAATAAATCACTTTATAAGTAAACATTATCGACAACAAAAACTCGTAAAAGTTGCATAGATCCCAACATTTCAATTTATTCCGGAGTATTTTAACCCTTTGCGGTGCAAGGTAATTCGAATCATTTAAATTACACTGCCACCGGAATTTACGAACACAATTAAAATAGAAGGCCTTTTAAATTTTCACGCTAAAAAAAAGGCCTTTTCTGCTATGTTATAAATGTAAATTTTTGCTAAAAATTTTCCGGGATGTGTTTTTGCACTTGAGAATTAAAATTAGGTGTTAAACGCACGACGCAGATCTTTTATAGGCATTTAAAGGTTTTCAAATAATTTCCCCAAAATTATATCATATTTATGTTGTTTAAGACACATTTCCGGTGTCAGCGATTTTAATACTACATAATTTTGCCGCCAATATTTATCTCTTACAACTGTTAGATATACTCGTATATTAAAAAAAAAAAAATATATATATATATATATCCTAGAAACAGAAACCTTAATGCATTCTAAAATTCTATAATATATTACGTAATTTTTACGTCAACTATTCATCATAGACTGAATTCTAAAACCATACTAAGTATTTTACGGAAGTTATCAATTTTTAGGTAGGAAATCGATTAAAACTTCTTTTATACTCAGTACAAATTAAGTATTTAAATAATTTAATAATATATTCAGCGATTAATCCATCACAATTTACATTTTAATAATTTATCGCTTATCTGACGCATATTTAGTGGAAATTCTTGTACACAATTAAGTGAAGCGTTAATTTCTCCTTAAAATTCCTCGCAAGAATGGTATTATAAGAATCAGAAGACTAAACTTTATCCTTAATCCAATGCATTTTAATTATGGCATGCCTCTATATTTATCATCTGAATGTTAAATCATACTTCATTTTCCTTTCTGTTAATTGAAAGCTCTACAGAATGCGACGTCAACATATGCATTGTGTTAAGTAATTTAATTAAAGTTAATATTGCATCGTATTTATTAAAAATAATTTGTTTATTTCTCTATTTTACACATATTGTTTTCCTTTACAAAAGTGAAACTTTTTTTTTTTTAATAATGTGAATAGAATTCGAAATGTTAATAAGTGCTGTGTTACACATAGGTGCCAACTTGTGCGGTTTTTTAACGCCAGTGTTTCTTTGTGAAAATCATTATGATTAATCAAAAAAGCTGCTAAAAAGTTCATTAAAAATTTCCGGTAGTAATCCACCGTACAGGTTGGCAGCAATGGTTGCAGAATAATTTAATTAACTGGAATTTGAAATAACTGTAAAATTGCAATTAATAATTATATATTTTGTCGCAAGCTGTGTAAATAAGTTAATCAATCACAGAATACATTTCAAATGTAGGGAAACATTATATAAACTGCGCTTTAGTTAATCTGAGTAGCATTTTCTTAATTTGGCCATTCTTTGAAGGTTAGTTTATTTTTAATTTATTTATTACTTCTAACTAGGGTAATATATAAATTGCAGAAATTACATAGGCTACCGCTTTTTGAACATTACTGTTACTTAAAAAAATTATGTAGCGATTAAATTTCCACATGTACATAACATACTACCAAAAATAAGCGGTATTCAAACAGAGAAAGACTTAGTTAATATAAATAAATTTCTAATATGCCTATTTTTTTTTCTCTTAAAAAAGTTACATTTTCTAATAAAGAAAATTGACAACTATGATCTTCAATTTGAAAATGGATAATAAATAAATAAAATGTAAACGCAATTTTGCAATATATTTTTCAAAAATTACGGCAATAACTTAACGAAATCCCAATTTTAAACACACTCTTATTACAGGGGTCGTACTCTCCGCCTTATTTTCAGGACACTCTTAGAGATAAGAAATTTCCGTCTTTTTTGCAATCACTAATTTCATTCTGAAATACTTCCGTTATATTTATACTAATGTGCTTTGATTAAACGCGGTTGAAATTATTTTATAAAAATAGTGGTAGCAATAAATACGAAAATTTCTCAATTGTGAGAGTGTCTAGAAAAAAGGGATGAGAGTACAACCCCAGAAATTAACAGTTTTTTTTTTAAATTAAGAAACAGATCGCAATTATTTTATACTTGTTAAATATTTAATATCCAATTAATTCAATAATGTATTCGACAATTCATCTTCACTAATTTGCATTTCAATAAATTATCACATATTTCATGCATGTTTAATAGAATTTCCCGAATACGAAAATTCAAACTGTTAATTTCAAATTAAAATTATTCTGGTTTGGTGTTTTAAGAACCAAGAGATTATATTACATGCTTAATCAAATGAATTTTAACTCTAGTTTGTCTCTGTATTTTTCTTCATTAAATGTTAAAATATCCTCTGTTTTTCTTTATTTAAATAAAGGTTTTGAAGAATGCGTTATTATAAAATGCTTATTTGATAATGTATATAATTCTTTTCATTATGCTGGTTAAAATAGATAATACATTTCGCTACTTCATTTTTTATAGTTATGTTATTAAACTGCCCCCCACCAGAAGTTCTTCCTTGAAATCTATTAGACGGGCGTTACGATTTTAAATAAAAGTCGCGTTTGTCGGCCTCGCCCACGGAGTTTTCTGCGACTTTTTACCCGCAAGTTATGTGAATATGAATTACAGCCTTTAGAAAGGACCGTCAAAAAGCACATACAATCTAAGGTCTAGTATCCAAGAGCAGATGATCACCCTAAAGCCTATAATACAACAGAAACACACAAAAAAATATTATTTATTGTAAATTTTATTATGACATCCAGTTCTTAATTATTTGTGTCTTATTAGGTATATTTTATACAGTTTAAATTAAAGATTCTTTTAACTTTGCAATAATTACTTGAGTATTTCGTAACCAGCATTAAATATACGTTTATTATAAAACATTGCAAATAAAACATCGTATAGAAATAAATAATTTTCACTATGATTAAATCGCATACTGCCCCTTCTCTTTGCCCATTTGTTATAAAAATTAGTTTTATTAATAAGTTTTAATAATTTATTATATAGAAACATAATACGGATTATTTACTTATACATATACACCCCGCGACAAAAAGATAGGAACAAAGGTTTTTTCTTTGATTTTTCATAAAATAACGTTATCTAAATTGTGCTTATCATTTATTATTATTATAAAGTAACACTATTCCTGGACTAATTTTTGTTTTAAGACTAATTTAAAAAAAATTTAAGACTTAAATTTTCTAATTTAAGACTACACAGCGCGTCAAAAAGATAGGAACAAAGGTTTTTTTTTTTTTTTTTTTTTAATATAATTATTTTGAATATGAATATTTTAAATATGATTCAAATATTTAATATGTTTTTGTTATGATAATAAATGATCAGCATAATTTAGATAATGTTATTTTATGGAAAATTTAAAAAAACCCTTTGTTCCTATATTTTTTCCGCGGAGTGTAGTCTTAAATTAGAAAAATTTTAGTCTTAAAACTTTTCTAAATTAGTCTTAAAACAAAAATTAGTCCAGGAATAGTGTTATTTTATAATAATAATAAATGATAATCACAATTTAGATAACGTTATTTTATGAAAAATCAAAGAAAAAACCCTTTGTTCCTATCTTTTTGTCGCGGGGTGTATATGTGTGTGTTCATTGTTCGTACGGCCACGCCTTTTTTCAAGGACTCTCTCACCAGCATTTTTATACTAAATGTCCTTTTAAGTTTTAACCCTTTGCGGCGCAAGACAATTTGAAACATTGAAATTATACTGCCACCGGATTTCATGAACTAAATTAAACTAAAAGAAATTTTAAATTTTAAGGTTTAAAAAACCGGTCTTTTCTGATATGTTATAAACGTGAATTTTTGCTAAAGAATTTCCGGGATGAATTTTTGCAGCTGGATCTTAAATTTTGCGTCCTCGCAGCGAGGACAGCGCGCGTTAAGGGGTTAAGGCTATTTTAATATAAAAATTTGCTAAATAATAATACTGGTGCAGAAAATTAAGCAAAATGAAGGACTGTACGATGTATGGTGTATTTTCTAATTATTTTTTGCTGAAAAAGTTATCGAAATATAGACTTTTTTGAGTATATATTTATTTTTCTTATACTTCCACAACCATTTAAGCATACCTGTTCTGTATTAGGCAATGTATAATAGCTGGAACTGTTAGAGTCAAGCGAAAATGAATTTCTTTTTTCATTTTAAAATCTAATAAAAGTGTTGCGTATCAGACGTAAAACTATTCCTCTCTCTTTCTGTATCTCCCTCTTTTGTTTATCTTTTACTTAGTAATAATTTTGAAAGTTTGTTCCGGAAAACATAAACGCAAAACTAACGTTAAAAATCCATTAACTAAAGTTTAACTTACAAAAAGTTCTCAATTTCATTTATAACAGCCGCTAATTTTCCAATTTTGAAACACTAAAATTTCTTAATAAAAATTTTGCTTTAGTTAGACTAAAATTTTGCCATTAAATAAGATGAAACTAATACTTTTAAAATAATAGTGTGAAATAATCAGAATAATTAGCAAGTGTGATTCATAAATATATTTAAATCTTGATGTAATAGTAGAAAACTCAAATCTTTGAAGAATTTAAGTGATAAATAAGTCAATGTTTGGACTAACAGTTTTTAAAATTTATATTTATGCATAAAGTTTTAAAATCTAAGTACGTCCCACTTTAGTATTAAATGACATGTTCGTAATACTAATAAAATAATTCAAATTTAACGAACTTCTAAACTTAATTATATTCAGCTAATGTAAATAATTTCGGAAAGCATCAACAAAAACCGCCAAATGCTTCTAACTGAGAAAACTTTCTAGAACACAAAAGTAGACTTGCAAAATACGTAAATAGATAATTATACGTATAGATATTATATCAGGCATCGCAGCGTTCCTTAACCCTTTGCGGTTCAAGACAATTCGGATCATTTAAATTATACTGCCACCGGAATTCATAAATTAAATTAAAGTAAAAGAAATTTTAAATTTTAAGGTTTAAAAAAAACGTTCTTTTCTGATATGTTATAAACGTAATCTTTTGTTAAAAAATTTCCGGGATGAATTTTTGCAGCTGGATCTTAAATTTTGCGTCCTCGCAGCGAGGACAGGGCGCGTTAAGGGGTTAAATTTCACCCACATTCTATTATATTGCCATCACTGTTCTCAATAAGAAATTTTCCTTGAATATTGGGAAATGTTTGATACGGAAATGTTATATAATGGAACATTCTTTTGAAATAATGATTGCAATCTAATAAAATAAGCATAAAATTTTAGGAAAGGTGCGAGGCTTGATATATATACATATATAATTTCATCATTTGATTTTTTCTTCTTTTTATATTCACAGTACAGATATTATTTTTAACAAAAAAAAAAAAAAAAAAAAAATAGTACATAACATTCCCCCATTGATACATTTTCTTCACTAATATATTCACTCTTATAATAGCAAAATGTGTGTTTAAAAGAAATGATGGTCGAATGTGCAGCAATGCATTTGTGTTGCATTCAATGATTTGCTTTGATTTTGTGTTATCTAATAAAGTGTATTTGTACACTAAAACATTGCTTTTAATTTTCAAAACCGCTGCCAAAAATATTACGCTTTTACTAAGCCTATATTATGTATTTATGTATTGAAATAAAATTATTTCAAACAAACAGAAAAATAACTATTCCGCCATGCTATCAAAAACTGGAAGTAAAATTTGTGTAAACGATTTCTTTGCATCACGCTATCTATTTAAGTACATTTTCAGTTAATTCGGATAATATGGCAAACGAATGAAATATTTATCTATATTATTTTGCATTAGACTGTTTTCTTCTTTTAAAACAATTTTTTAAAGACTTATAAAACTATTAAAACATTTTAAATCAATATTATGATTTATTATTATTTGTACTGTGAAATATTACGTAATGCAATCTCTTTTATGTTTTATTATTTTTCATAAAAATTCTAAAACCATAAAACAAATATACAATATATATTAATTTACATTTTAATTTACAACATTTTAATTTTATCAAAGTTATAATATTAATAGTTATATAGTTATTATAGTTATTATTATTAATTTAGTTTCATTGTCAGTTTAAATTTTTTGATATATGTATCCACTAAAATATACAATATGAATATTTAAGCATTGACTATATTTAAACTATATTTTAAATATTTTTTACTTATGTTTTTAAATGAACTGTTTTTAGTCACCAATTAAAAAAAAAGAAAACATCTTATTCTTAAACAGTTCCCTAATATAAATAGACTTGTAGATAAAGTGGAGGATTGCAGTAAACATAAAGGTTATATTTAGAAAATTTTCTGGGTAAATAAAATGTAATTTATTGATGCAAAATATAAAGAAATTATACTGTCTATTGAAGCTTATAGCAAACTATGATTAATTATGATTAACAAATTTGTGTAATGAACAAAAGTTAAAGAGCATAAATTGATTTTTAGCAATCCATCGCTGTAATAACTATATCTAAGAAAGTAGTATCGATTTCATTGAACTATGAAAACGTCTAATGCAATATTTTTATCGATGAACATATTAGGCTTTTGTAGATATTTAAATTTAATATTAGTAAAAACATCTTAAGTATTTTTAATATATTTTCTAAGCTCAATACTATTTACAGCTTTTAAGTGAAACGAATAAATATTGCCTAAGTTAAGAAAACATTTAAAACATTATCAACATATTTTTTAAGTTCAATACTATTTTGAACTTTACAGCCAACCGAATAAAAATTTCCTAGAATTAAGAAAATTATTTAAAATTTGTATTTAACTTTTATTATTTTTATTATTTACGTTTTAGATAGATCAATAGTATTTATTTTATTTTCTATTTTATTTTTTACTTATTTGTTAGAGGAACTACAATATATTCTTAAAACATTTTACCACATTATCTTTAAGAAAGAAATGAAAACATCCCCTTATTTTACAAATTTAAAAAATACTCCTGTTCGCTGATAAAGTTTTTTACATACTTAGCGCAAAATACTTTCATTAAAACTTCAAATTTTTACAGCGATGACGGAAATTACAGCTTACTCCGCGGTTGTCCGCTGCCATAACCGCCGAGAGTGCGGCTTTCAACTCTCGGAAAACAGATTTCGGATTTGCGTTCTATCGCTTACAATTTAGATGAATAACTATCGTATTTAAAGTATGTGCGTCGTAAATTTATTTAAAGAAAAACCCCTATTGGTGTAGAAAATTTTAAGTATTTATATTTAAAAAGTCAGTTTTATTGACTATATAAAATATGGTTTTATAATTATTTATTTATTATCATTCTATGCAAATAAATAAGTAAAACCGAACCTTTATATGACTTATATGTTATTATATGTTTATAACATATAATATAGTGGTTGTAAAAGCGTCAATTTAAAAATTAGTAAATGCCGTCATAAGGGAAAGTATTAAAGCACAATTTTAAGTTTGCCCTGGACGCAAAATAAAATATGTCAGAGTTCCCAACATTTTAATTTATTCCGGAGCTTTTTTAGTCCACCTTTATTCCATACTCATACATTTTTCTAAAATTTTCTTATTTTATCGTGGTTATAAATTGAAGACATATACTTTAAAAATAAAGTGGTGTGAAATAGAGGCGGTTCTGAAAATACTCCAGAATAAATTAAACTGCTGGTAACTATAATATATATGAAGGAATATTATAGAGTAAATATCATTATAGTAAAGTATATCATATTTTCAAATATTATCTTATACAATATTATTATCTAATCATTTCACGCTCTTACATTATCTAAGGTCACCAAAATAAAAATATGAAGCTAAATTACATGAGAAAATTTCCTTTGCGCCTTTATGTACTTATTTTTGTTTAGTTTAATATACATTAATGTCAAATAAAGACTATTAATGCGGTTTTAATTCTTATTTTAATTGTTTATGAGTTTTAAATAAACATATTAGGGAAGTCATAACTATCATACTATGCAATTTATAAAAGGACAGAGAAAACTATAATTCGTGAGCTATAAAAAATACTTTTTTCTTTGCATTTTTACGAAATGATACGTCATATTTACGTGAATATAATAATAGTAATTTGATTATATTGGAATATTAAGATTATATCCAACACAAATAATATTTCTATTACTAATTTAAAGTAATTGCTATCAATGATAATTAAAATATTTATGCCATCTAAATAATTCACGACGTTATTTCTGTCTTTTTGCCAATAAGAAATTAAATAAATTGGTATATGCAACTTGCTAGTTAATGTGATAACTGAGTTCATTAGGCTTTTTGTGATTGCTTTTTTAACTAAATACGTTTTGTCTAAAAATAAATATAAGCATAGTTTATATAACATAATAAAAAGGCCATCAATTTCTTTTATTTTAATTTTGTTTGTAAATTCTGGTGGCAGTGTAATTTAAATGATCCCAATTACCTTGCCTTTTTGCGGAGCAAGGTAATTGTTGAATTATAATCAAGATAATTGTTAAAGTATCATATAAATGTTGTTAATCAAAAATTGCCAGAGTCATTTTATCAATTCAAAAGGGCAGAACATCTCGATAGACCTAATTATCAGTTTTAATGCTATTCTAAAAATATAATATATAAGTAATCGAATTACACATTCGAAAATTAAAATTCATACACAAATATTAGGATTATTATTTTCATGCCGATACATGCCTAACAGCACAGTTAGGCTTAACTTATCCACAGTACATCTTAAGGATGTTTCTGGGATGTCTTTTCATCCAGAAGACATCTTGAAGATATCCTGGGAGGTGATGTGCTGTCTGGGATCCATCCAACTTTGTTTAATGAAATAATAAAATCCAAGATATTGAAATATTATTTTATTTTCCCGAGATAATTTATAGGGTTTACCATAACTGCCAACATCGTCATTGATATTTCGTAGTATTGTTAGCTCCGTCTTTTTTTCACTCCAGTATGTTTTTAGAGTAATATTTTCCAAATGTAATTACGATTAAGTAAGAAGAAAAAAATACTCTAAAAATATACTGGTGTGTACGGGACTAACAATACTACGGAATATTAATGAGAATGTTGGCATGTATGGTTTACATAAATAATGAAGAATGGAAAAAGAAAAAAAGACACTGAAAGAGAATTTAGATGCCTGTTGTTCAAAACTGGTGTTTATATTGTTGTTATGCGCGCATTCTACTATTTCAAAGTTAATATTGAATTAATTTATCTATTGCGATATTTATTTTTGTAAATGATAATTGAATTATTAAAACAATACATTCGACAAAAATTTATGTTAATGATAAAATCATGCAAATAAAACATATTTTCGTCCGAAGAATTATGGTGTTCAACGATATTGGCTGTATTTTATGCTTTAAAAAGGTCATATTAATTTCACAGTATTTGTATTTTTTGTTTACTATATTTATGCAAATTTCAGCTTTCTTTTACTTACTACCTCCTAGCATTAGATTTTAACTTACTAATTCTATGATAATTTAAAATAATAATAATTATATTTAAATTTTAGTTATCAAATCAATCGTGTTTTTCGACTATGATGAACGATGTTGACTGCTCATACGTTATTTTATTTTCTTAAAGTGGAAAGAAAACTAAAGAAAACTATAAGTGATTACACTAATTTTAAAATACACACATCGATTAATTAATGATTCCCTCGTTTTTAGTTATTTATTTCTAAGCTGAGAAAATAAATTATTATTTAGTGTTTAGTTATTCGATTTCTCTTTGTTTTAAAATAAAACTTCTGCATTTACTCTCATCATTTTTAACTTCAATTTTTCTCATGCATGCTCGGTATGTTGGACATGTACCATTTGTATCATTTTCCTGGAAAACTGTTCTAGATAATGAAACTCATAGCGTGATATAAACCATTAAACGAGATTGTTCTGAATTCAGCATGAAAGAGAACAGCGAATAGAAATTCATACATTTTTACGAATATTAACTTTTTAAATGGCTGTATGCATAAATTTCTAAATATGTTTTATACAATATTATTCAAATTATGTATTATGTATTATGAATATTCGTCGGTTCTATTTTTTTTTTAATCAATTAAATTCGAAAGTGTCATTTAAACGAACAACTGAAAATGTTTGTGATTTATTATTCATAAAATATGTTTATTAAGCACCAACGTAGATACATTTTTTTTTTCAAAGTATATCGGCAAAAATAATATTTAAATATATTATTTCAAAATCACAACCTAACATATTTTTCAGATAATAATCTTAGTAATCTATTCGCAGCTTTAATTTATTTTCTACTGCGTGCTTTAAATATTTGCAAAAAATTGCAATTTTTGAACAAAAATACAAATGTATATTTCGCATTATTATTATTTCGTTTAAATGACTTTTTGATAATACTGTTTAATGTTATAGTTAAAATATTCTCTCCAATTTCATTAAACAGCAAATTCGTATCACAATACTCTATTTTATGTGCAAATTTAATAATACAATAACTATTTATGTGATAAATAAAAATAGTTACATTAGAAAAATATATGGGAATTTAAAACTTTTATTATTTTTGTTCCTATACTATTTAAAATTACTGAAATTTTTTAAAATCATATAAAAATGTTCTCTTTAAAGCATATTAGAGGAAATTAATTTATATTAATTGCATTGTTTAAGATGGCATATAATTAAATATTTTTGTTCTAATAGCTTTATATAAATTTGGAATTATATTCGTTGGTACTTTATGCTCCAATTTTAATAATAAAGCCAAACTCTCTCTCTCTCTCTCTTTTTTTTTCCTCCCGTTTTATATTACAAAATTCTTCTTAAAAAAAAATTACTTATTAAAATAAAAGAAAAGAAAAGAAAAGAAAGAAAAAAAACTTATGATTATAAAGTCCATTTGATTTTACAGTGGGCATTTTCAAAGTAAAAATTAAAGTTATTTAATTTTACTTATTTATTTATTTTTATATATGATGCATCTTTGTAATAGAATCGCTGACAATTCTGAAAGACAGAATAACAGTTATGTAAAAACATGATTTTATTTCGTCATACAAATAATTTTAAAGAACGTTTTTCCTCTTATTTAATTGTTGTTACTTTTTGAAGAAAAAACATTGAATAAAAATTCTGCTGCGGAAAGAAGGCTGGGCTAAAAATTCATCGTATAAAATTGGAAAAGTTAGCACGCTGCAATTCCTCTGTTACTAAAAGATATAAAATATTATTTTTAGCTGAAATCTAGTTTCTTTCAGTACAAATATCATTTTCACATATATACAATGACACATATTACATTGTAATGAATAATTTTAACGGATAATGCATGAATATTTTTAAAGTTATCCCAAAGGAAAATTGTTTGAGGAAAATTCTAAATTTATGTGAACGAGAATTTATGTTAAATAATAATTATCTTATTCCAGTTTTGGATAATAGTTTTTTAAAGTAGATGAATCAGTTAGTGTTTTACTTTTATAATATTATCTGTCAGATTGTGCGTGATGCTTACAAAATAATAATAATAATAGAAACAATAATAATAACAATAATAATAATAATAACATAGATGCCAACATTTTAATTCTTCCGGAGAATCTTTAGCCCCGCCTTTCTTCCATACCAATTATTTTTTTAAAGTAACATTCTTATTTTATCGAAGAAATTTTTACTATATACAAAGTGGTACTAAATATAGGCGGGGCTAAAAATACTCCGGAATAAATTAAAATATTGGCAACTATGATAATAATAATAAGGTGTTTTTCTGTTAAAAGCTTTGAGTTGATTTTTTAAATTGTTATAAATAAATTCTTTATTTTTTTTAAACTCAAATCTGATATTTTAACAAAACCTTGTGCAAGAAGTAAATTGATTTACATAAAAAAAATTACTTAAACAGTAGCTATTTCATTTTCTTGTAATGTTCTGCTTTTTATTTGGCGATATTTTGCAGCAAAATGTGCGTAGATCATGTTATAATATATTAAAAACACGCATATGTATATTTTTTTTTGTCTATATATTTTTAAAAAATATATATAATGTAATTTCATTTGTAAATTTCCCTTCGTATTTTTAGCTTTGTACATTTGAAACCTGTAGACATACAGTAAAATGTTATAAATGATTTCGTAGTTATTTACAAATCACAAAAATAATCACACATATAAATGTTCATTTATTCATCATACGCAGTTAAACCTCGATCCATTGTTTTTCCCGGGATTTTTTTAAAAATTATTATTATTATTATTATTATTTAAAAAACAAAGATGAAAACGTGAAAATAACACGAAAAAACAATGTTTATGAATTAGCACAAACTATGTTCACAGTGTACTACTAATAAAAACTAATTTGCTACTTTCCAAACTGTCAAAGAAATAAATCAATATTGACGAACATTAAGGAAAATTTATTTTTAAAAATCAATAATTTTTTGTTGGGTTTTTTGTTCATTTTATAAATTAGACAGGAATTTTTCCAGTTTTAAGGCATTTTTTCTGTTTTTTTTTTTTTTTTTTTTTTTTTTTGTAATTTTATGTGCTTGTATAAAAATTTCAGCATTTCCAAACGACATAATTACGTCATCTTCGTGAAAATTATCGTCTGTTTCTTTTCCATTTTTTGAAATCATATATTTCTTCTATACTATAGGATACCACATGCCGCCATTGTTGCCAAATTGTGCGACTTTTTTACTTAATAGTCAACAATAGTTTTGATAAGTGATGTTTGATAAACATTATAGACGATTAATCGTCGATCATATACATTAAATATCACTTCTCAAAATTATTGTTGATTGTTGAATAAAAAAGTCGCGCAATCTGGCAACACTGCATGTCGCAACGTCTTGATTAATTTAAATATTATTACTAAATTTTATATCTGACGTATCCTCTGCTACACGCAACCACTCTTCATCTGCTTTATCAGTATCATCATCTTCATCATCATAATTTGTTTACCCTTCTGTTTGGTATTTTTTCGCACGTAATCGCATTTCACGAAAAGATTTTCTGGATTACCAAAGAGTTTGCTTCCTGCCTTGCTTTATTTATAAAATGAATAGATTTTCCGGAGACATGGCATCACAATTTTAATCCTCGATAGAAATGGGGAAAGAATTATTTTAGTATGAATGAAGTAATTCCAGTTTGTATGCTATATGCATACTTGCCAACATCCTAATTAATATTCCGTAGTATTCTTAGTCCCGCCCTTTTATTCACACCAGTTAATTATTAGAGTAATATACTCCAAATGCAGTTACGATTAAATAAGACGAAACTATTCTAAGAAGATAGTGGTGTGAAAAAGAAGGCGGGGCTAACAATACTACGGAATATTAATTAGTATGTTGGCAAGTATGTATATGGAACCGCTTGATCTTCAGGGAAATTTTTTTACAAGGTCAGGAGAAAAAATGCGGGACTGACATGCGGGTTTCGTTAACATTTTTTAAATATAATTTGTGAAGGGACCATAGAAATAAAACGATCAATGTGGGAAAACGATGAATGCGGGGAGGATAGATTCCGTATTTTCATATATGTAATTGTATTGATTTATATTTTTTAAATTAAATAAACTGTAGTTATTTCGTTTTCATGTAGTGTACTGCTTTTTTATTTGGCGATATTTTGCAGCAAAATGTACGTGGATCATGTTAAAATATATTAAAAACAGGAATAAAATTTGTATTGTCTATATATTTTTAAAATTAATATATAAATTAATGTTTTTTGTATATTTCACTTCGTATTTTTAGCTTTTTACATTTGAAACCGGTAGATATACTATAAAATGTTATAGTAAATGATTTCGTAGTTATTTGCTAATCACAAGTAAAAACTACACATATAACTGTTCATTTATTCGCCATATATATTTTTATGTGTAAAGGTAAAATGTAAAATTAAACCGGTGAAGTTTGCATGCATTCGGAATGATAAAATAGAAATTTTTTCTATTTTCGCTTTTATGTTATATATATATATATTATATATATATAATATTAATTTTGTATATATTTTTTATGGGAAAATACATTGTTTAATAATGTTAAGCGATAGAACTAATAATGTTCGAAAATAGTGGTAAATGGTGGAATTAAAAAGGTGGACATTAAAGATACTCAATAAATTAAATCTGTCATGTATAAAAAGTGTTTAAAATAATATGTATTTTATTTTGAATTGAGATGTTCATTTCGTTGAATAATAAAAGTTGAACTTTATTTCTAATATAGCTTGTTATACACTGTAAATATCATAAGCATAATATATTTTTCTCAGTCGTATACGCTGTCTTTAAAATATATATTTTAAAAATCGATATTTAATTTAAATTTTAAGCAGAATGTGATATTCTTATTAATTTAACGAGATAATTCAACAGGGTATTTATATAAATATACAACAATAATTTATATTCGTCACAAATATAAATTAAGAGTCAATGCTATTAATGTGAAATATAGCTATTTGTAGACATATGAAAAAAAAAAAAAAAAAAAAAAAAGTCAAACACGGACAGAAAATAGTTTATAATTACGAAGAAATTGTATGCTGATAAAATGTTAACGTTTTAATTTTAAGTGTTTATTATAATTTTAAATTAAATTAAAAGAATCTGATCTTACCATTAAGTATTTACAATACTCGGTAATTTTACATTATGCTACCATTTCTCTAATAAATACTATAATTAAACACAAACATCCATATACACTAATTAGTATTTCGGAAATACCTTTTCTCAAAATTTATAATTAAAACGTATTTTAGAGGTATATTTGTTTAAACATATTCTTATGTGACGCATTTAATTTTCTATAATTAAAATATTCAAATTTTCGTAAATTTCCGTACATATTAGAAAAAGAGATTTGTTTAAATGTAAGTGGATTATATATAAAAATTTCTTTATTTATTAATAATTAATTAAAATGCGTTAAGTTTTTATTTAGTTAATTAATTAATATTTTAAAAAATGCATGTTACTTTATTTTATTTTATTTTATTTATTTATTTATTTATTTTTTTTGCATATAATTGCTTTTAAGAAAATATACTATTTGTTTTTATAAATTAGAGGAATGTGAATTTTTCTTTTTTCTTATAAATTATAATTACAGTAAAACTTTATTTGTAAAAGTAAAATTTATATTGTTTCTGATGTAACAATGTAATTTGTACATAACATAGTTTCTACTTTTCAAAATTTATTTAGGAAGGAAAATAAATATTACGCGTATTTTGTATGAAACAGAATTCAATTATTCAAATGTTGTTACTGTTACATTAATTTAGTAATTTTATTATGAAATATAGCTTATTTGAGTTACATTATTGTATTCTACCATTATCTATTCGTACTGCACAGCTACCAACTTTAACGCCTTTTGACTAATGGAAAATTTTAATAAAACTCTTGATTTACTTCTGTAACAATTTTTACGGATTAAGAATTATGTCTACCAGAAAGTGATATCTTTTTGTACTTATAGAATTATACCGGGAATTTTTATTAAACAAAATTTATATGTTGTACTTTATGAATTATTATCTTGACAGTTACCCAAAAATATCTTAAACATTATCCAGAATAAATTTCCGATGTCGGTATTTTAATTCAAAAGTACAGAACGTTCTGATTGGCCTTATAAAATGAAACCATTTACTAATATTTTTCGGAGACCATAAAGAGTAAAATTTGGCAGCTATTCTATTATTCTGTCGTGACTAGTTTAAGTTTTTGTAATCGAAAATACTTAAATTTAAAATCTTTATTTTTCATATCTGTTTGTAGAACCATTTTAACAACGTCAAATGCGTAATTTCGTTGTTTTTATTTAGTTGCTTTTAAATATGGTCGCATTTTAATGATTGTAAGGTAGGTGTTTGTAACAAGGATGTTCGTAATAGTTCGTATTCCACTTTAATTAATTGAAGACATTTTAATTTTCAATTACAAAAACTTGCCTCGAAAATTAATATATATATATATATATATATATATATATATATATATATTTCAGAGGAATATTCAACAGAATTACGGGAAGAAATATTTATTTCTTCTCGTTTAACACGTTCGTAAATTCTGATGGCACATCATTTAACGAGAGCAAAATTACCTTGCCTATCAAAGTCTTAAGTCATAACTGGGTGACGATAGACTTGTCTTTTTTCCCTGATTGCTCCACCCAAAGCCTGATTAAGGGAGAAGTACACATTATCTCCGCTCTCACCGGAATACTTTTACAATTATTTTTTACTTGATGTCATAGAAATTCCATGCTTTGACGAGGAAATATTTTTTAGAAAAAAGGAACGGTGTAAAACAATCCAATTTAAACACCGTTATTAGAAACCAGAATTCTTTTAAAATAATTTTTAATGAGAATTTTCTGTTTATTATAGGAGGAAAGTATTTGTGAAAAAATAACGGTGTAAGTATAAATAATGTGTGCTTCCCCCTTAATCAAGCTCTGGCTCCACTACTATATTTATATAAGAATTTTTTACTTAATCATGCAAATTTACTACTAAAAGTTCCGAAAAAAAAAATACTGCTGGAATAACCAGGAAAAAAAATTCTGAATTGTCACCACCCTGCATAAGCTACTGTCTAAGATACCTTAATGTGCATAAAAGTGACTGCAGAATAACGCCCCCAAACAAGGCCGAAGTCAGAAAAAAATTCGATGGGGGTCAGACATTTGTACACAATGTTGTGTGTTAAAGAGGAAGTATAACTCAAAAGATTTCGAGAAATCTGAAAATTTCGGCAGGTGTTAAATTCCCCCTTCCCCTAGTCTATGGCATTGATACCAAACTTAAATCAGTTTACAGAGGCTTGCGTTTGGGTTCAAACATAGATTTTCGTATAATTTCGGAATCCAGCTTTAATTGTTGGTCCTAGTCTAATGAGCATCAATATGCAAATCTATGATCGTAGAACGAGAACATCACAAAATCCAACAGTCCTCACTTCTTACTTTCTTTTGCACGTATCACCCTTATCGAAGAATTGTCTATGGCAGTAGATGCGAGTTTGATAAAGAATTCGCCTATCCGTTATGTTGCTTTTAAGGCTGAATGTCTACTTTTTGAACCTAGATATAGGTTAGCTTCCCTTCGTTGATGTTTTTCTAAGATATTTTAACTCGATGTATTGAAGTTATGCGAAATTCCAAACGGCTAGATCGACGAAAGCAAATTCTTTCATCTGTTCAATAGCATGTTTGATTAAGGGATGAAAGAATACATCCTTTTTTGTGCTTGTGTACAAAATGTCTACAAGAAGAAAAACATTAATACAGCAAAAAGTGCTCATTAAAGATTTTGTAAAATTTTATATATCGAAAGCTTCTTTTGCAAAATTTCTGAAATATCAAGTATTATGTTCAACAATATTTTATTTTAGTTTCGTTTGTTTCAAGAGAAAAAAAATGTATAAGAGGGAAGAAGTTTAAATATTCCTTTCGGACTCAGGCCGTACGATCGTGCGGGTTAGACAACCACGTCCAGAGCCTGATTAAGGGGGAAGCACAGTTATTTATACTTACACCGTTATTTTTTAACAAATACTTTCCTCCTATAATAAACAGAAAATTCTGATTAAAAATTGTTTTAAAAGATTTCTGGTGTCTAATAACGGTGAGTAAATTGGATTGTTTTACACCGTTCATTTTTTATAAAAAATATTTCCTCGTCAAAGCGTGGAATTTCTATGACATGAAATAAAAAATAATTGTAAAAATATTCCGGTGAGAGCGGAGATAATGTGTGCTTCCCCCTTAATCAGGCTCTGACCACGTCATCTTGTTATATTTTTGCATCTGGAGTCGTCGTATGTAATAGTATTAGAAAATGAACGATCGAGCTAATTAGCAGAAAGTGAAAAGTACAATTTTCAATCAACGAATGGCGGTTATAGTCCATATTTTTCTTTCAGTTTGCAAAAACAGACGATTGTAATGTTTTAAGGGATGTTTCGGGTCTGAAAGAGATAAAGACTAACAATTTTTTTACGAGCTGATAACATGGATGATTCTGAAAAACTAACAAGACAAGATGGCTACTGGGAAATTTCAAGAGCTACGTTTTTGTAAAAAATTCATTTACTTTGTATGCTTATGCATCCTAATTTATTGGTACTTGATTATTTACTAATAATATACATGTGTTTTATTATTGAAGTCGCATTAACCATCCACATCGGTTATAAGGCCATTTTTGAGAAGTTCCAAGGGCTTATGTAGAGATCTGATTAGTGATTACATAAGAACATAAGTAGAAATATTTATTTTCAATGAATATTGTAGCTTACCGTTTCGAAAGTATAACTTAAGGGCCCTCTTTACTCATCGCCGCCAGAAGCCGAAACTAATGTTATTCTATGGGAAATATTTCTTTACAAATAACTTATTAACTAATACATATTTTTAAATTCTGTTTTCACATTCTGAAAATTCCCAGCTGTTAAACTGACGGACCTTTTTAAAAAAATTATTTTTTTAAGTTTTTATATTTTATTTTGAAGCTGCAAAATACGAATTTTCAATATGTAAAATTTTCTCATTTTGCAATTTCAAAATAAAATATTAACAATTAAAAAAATACATTTTTAAAAAGGTCCGTCAATTTAGCAGTTGGGAATTTTCTGAATGTGAAAACAGAATTTAAAAATATGTATTAGTTAATAAATTATTTGTAATGAAAATTTCCCCATAGAATAACATTGGCACGGGCTTCCGGCGACGGTAAGTGAAGAGGGCCGTTAAATTTATTGTCATACGTTTGTCTGAAATGCATTTCAGTAAACCTGCAAGTGATTTTAAATGTATAGTGTTTTTAAAATAAATCATTTTGATCATATAAAAGTACATGTCTGCGTCATATGTCAAATATGAAGAGATTTCGAAATATATCCAATTGCTTTTTAATTAATATCTCTCAATAAAATCTCAAATTAATTTATTCGGCATTTACAAATGCTATTTGAATGTGGAATTTATTCACAAAAGTGTAATTATGTAACACTTGGAATAACTTTATACTTATACGTAAATAATTGCTAAACAATCAAACCTCTAAGGAACTGTAAATTCGATTTAATATCTCTTGTCAAATTGTATATATGTGGAAATGTAGCTAATGATAGAACCATCTCTCATGCGAGATCATCGTTACAATTGTTTTCAATTTGAATGCTACGATAAATGAAGAGTATACCGTACGGGAAATTCGTATATTTGCCCGTAATCTACAAATATCCATACTTTAAAAATATTTTTTGAACTTGTATTTGATTTTACGATACACAAAATCATATTATATACATATATATATATATAAAGGCATGTACAAAGAATATTTTAAAGGTTTATTTCATTTCTTTTTTTTTTTTTATTTTATTGAAAGCTTTAAATTTTTGCAAGTAATAATTTTATTAAACATAAATTTAAAATTTATTTTTTGAAGAAAAATATATTTGTGATACAGTAGAACCTCGATTATCCGAACCTCGATTAACCGAAACTCTCCATTAACCAAAGTCGGTTTCTTCTTCACTTTTTTTTTCACTTTCTAATATCATCCAAAATTTTCTCTTAGCAAACATGCATTTTAAAGGTTTTTGTTTGTTTGTTTGTTTGTTTTTTTCCCCATATTCCTTTTGTATGCAAGCCGTTCTTTACAAACTACGAGTGCAGATAAATATTTTGGAATTTCCTTTTTTAGAATTCCTTCTCGCAAGCTCAATTCTCGGTATGAGTGTACTCTTTCCCACTTTCAAACGTCCCTGTTCTAAACAAAAACACACCCCATTTCGAAATGTGGAAGGTCATTCTGCCGAGTCCCAGAACAATCGAATGTTATTGCACCCTCTGTTTGTAAGCAAGTGCAAAGAACCTAGCCTCTTTTGTCATCTCAAGAACAGAGAAATTTTTATTGCAGCAGAATTTGAAAATTTTTGTCACTTTGTGTCACTTATGATTCATCTGAACTCATGCTTTTAAGAAAACTTCGGGATAGAGCTGCATGGCAAAGCATTGCCAATTTACACCAGATCAAGCTTCCATTTAAACCATTGTGAGTTTTTGTTTCAGAAATAAATTTATTTTCATTTATAATTTTAATTTATTTAACAGTTAAAATAGTCATAGTAACAGTTCAATGACGATACTACATATTAAACTAGATGACAGGGGTCGTACTCTCCGCCTGTTTTTCAGAACACATTAAGATTAAGAAATATTCTCCTATTTTGCCACCAGTAATTTAATGCAGAAACTTTTATGGTACTTTTTATAGAAATGTCTCCAGATTAATCTGGTTAGAGATCATCGTAAAAAAATAGTGGTAGGAATAGAGGTGGAAATTTGTCATATTTCAGATTGTTCTGAAAAAAGGGCGGAGAATACGACGCCTGAGATAATTATTGATGAATTCTCGATTATCCGAAAATTTCGATTATTCGAAGTACGTTCGGTCCCAATTACTTCGGTTAATCGAGGTTCTACTGTATGTGCATATATGCAAACATTTTTATTTATACCGGAATATTTTTATCCTCGCCTTTATTTCCATACTACTTATCTTTTTAAAGTAAAATTTTCTTATTTTATCGAAGTTATATATTGGAGAAAATTTTTCTATAAATAAAGTCGTCCGAATAAGAGGCTAGGCTAAAAATACTCAGGAATAAATTAAAATGTAGTCTAAATTAAAATGTTTAACTATAAATGATATACATAAAAAAAGAAAGAAAGAAGCGGATTACATAGTTAAAGTTAAGAGATGTCTTCAACTCATATTTTTGTAATTAAATATCTTACTAGAATTAATTTGAAAAAAAAAAAAAAAATCGGAAGTTAGTATAAAAACGCTGTATTACTAAAAAGTACCTAGAGTAATTTTTCAGTTTTTTTTTTTTTTTTTCATATATATATATATATTTATTTATTTACATAAACTGATAAAAGTCGTTTATTATTTTTTATGCATTGTAATAATAATTTTAAACAGAACTTTAAATAAATAAATTTTATTCAAAATACAACAAATGTATTTGACATGGCATATATATATATATATATATATATATATATATATATATAATATCTTCTAATCCTCATTAACAAAATGGTGTATTTTTCCTTGAAATTCGGATTTATTACAGGATTTTTTAAAAAAAAAAGAAAAAAAAAAAAGAAATGCAAAAACATTTTAATTAACTTCTTGTTCCTTACTTGTATTTAACTACGGAAAATCCGACATAAAACAAACTAGAAGCTGACTTAAAAACCTTTTAAAGCAAAATGTGCTGTGGAAATAAATCTTTTAATTTAAAAACGTATCAGAAAAATTATCAGATGGCGACGATTGTGCCTATAGGAAAAAAAAATATATTCGAATTTGTTCATTAAAATATGAGTTTCATCCGTGAATTTTAAACTGGTTTTCGCATGAAAATAAAAAAAGAGAAAAAACTTAATCCTATTTTTTACTGATGATTAACTTACGTACAAGGTGCATTACCTCCGGCTAAAAAAAAGTAAATCAGGAAATGAAACACTTAAAATAAATATTTCTTGGATTTTTAGAAAGTGTTTTTTTACTGAAAAAAATATGGAGGTTTTATAATGTATGTTTTCATTCTAGTGTAAAAGAAATGTGTTTCAAATTAATTAGAAAATTTTAATTTAGCTTAATGCACTACATAAGAAAAGTGTCTTATCTTATTTTTGTTAAATAATAAAATATTTTAAGCATTTTAGAAATATATGTATATATTTATTTATTAAGGTGTATGCAAATATTTTTTAAATGACGAAAGCAAGGAAAAATATAGATGATTAAAACTTAGTTTATATTTTGATACATGCATTTTAAAATATATTTGTGTGTTATTCCAAAATTAAAAAGCAGCTGAAAGAAAGTAAAAAAAAAAAAAAAAAAAAAAAAAAAAAAGCTTTTAGTTACATATTTTAATTAAATTAAAAATTATTGTTCGTTTTATATAAGTTTCAACTAATGCATATCTGTCAGTTGGCATTTGAATATATCTTTAAAACTTTGGTATATTTAATTTATAACCCTCATGTTTTTCGATTTCATTAATTAAAAAATAATAATAATATATTTTTGCACAAATACGCAATTTTACGCTACATAGCGTTCCTGAATTTTTACATTTTTTTTTATTAAACCATATTGTCACCATTAACGTCAAAAAGATTTTCTTTCTCTTTTTTCGAATGTTATAAATGCTAAAATGTTATATAAAAAATATTGTTTTACAATAGTGGTGACTAGTATATAATAAAATCAGGCGAAAATTTTTAAACATTGAGAGGCCTGCATACTTTTTATTTATGGTTGTTTATAAATTTTCATTTGCTAAATAAAAAGGTACGTTAGATAATTATATTAAAACTTAATGTGATTTATGTGATTTATAAAAAAGAGCAAGTCTATTTTTTGTGCCAATTTAGGTAGTAATAAGTTTTTTGCTTCTTCGTTATTTGCGTTTTTGACTTAATCATAGATGCCAACATTTTAATTTATTCCTGCGTATTTTTAGCCTCGCCTCTATTTCCCACCACTTTATATATAGAAACATTTTCTCCAATATATAACTTCGAAAAAATAAGAAACATTTACTCTTAACACTTCCGCGACCGCTGACGTGAATTCACGTCATTTGAAAATCTGTAACTCCGTCAGTGGGCGTTTCTTTGGGTTACATATGTTGCATTATTTCTTAACATTATATCCAATACTAACTTTTTTTCAATCAATGCATTATGGATACAAATACTTTGATTAGAAAGAGTATAATATTAATGTATATTAATTCCTATTTTCAACGTGAATACAGAAAGCATTGATTTAAAATAATGTAATATAAAAGAATAACGCCTACAGGTGGAGCTTGATGTCAAAAAGACAAAAAACATGCGCAGAGCTGCCAACCTAATCCGGCAAATTGGTAGTACCGCCCTTTTTTTTTACACCACTTAGTTTTTAGAGTATTTGTTTTCTTCATTCAACGAAAATATATTTGAAGAGAATTACTCTAAAAATTTAGTGGTGTAGGAAAAGGGCGGTACTAACAATTTGCCGGATTTGGTTGGGAGCTCTGCATGCGGTCGCGAAAGTGTTAAAATATAAGTGATATGAAATAAAGGGATTTAAAATACTCTAAAATAAATCAAAATGTTGGAATCTATGCTTAATCATAATTTTCACAATAAACTCATCTAATATGTTAACTATGAATTTCAAGAGAATTAAAACCAAACGATATATATATATATATATATATATATATATTACATAGTTAATGTATTTAAAAGATTTAAAAAAAAAGAAAAAGATATACGTTAAGATAGCTTTTCAAATTTACTTCTAAAGTTCAAACATACGGTAATAACTGTAAATCAAGTTTATGCTTTCTTTTTTTTTTCTTCATACAAAAAATGTAAATTTTTGAATAATAACTAAGTAACCAATATGTTATCGAAAATGAATATTTTTACATAGTTACGTTCAAAAGATGAAAAAAAGGACATAAGTTAAGGTTACATTTAAAATTTTCTTCTAAAATTCAGACAAACGGTAATAACCGTAAATTGGGTTTAAGTTTTTTTTTTTAAACTAAAATCTAATATTTTTGAATAATGACTTCCGAACTATACTAAAAGCAATTTCAGTACTTTTTTTTTTTTTTCCTTTTTAAAACAAAAGAAAATATATCATTCTTCAAATAACAAGACACTCAAAATATACGAAACTAAGAGGAGAGCATGAATATCTTTCAAGTAAATGAATATTTCATGTCCGAGAAAGAAAAATCATATGAATTTTTATTTTATGCATTGTAGCATAGATACCAACATTTTAATTTATTATGGAGTATCTTTAGCCCCGCCTTTATTTCGTACCACTTATTTTTTAAGAGTAATATTTTCTTATTTTATCGAAGTTATATACTGGAGAAAAAATATCTATGAATAAAGTGGCGTGAAATTAAGGCGGGACCAAAAATACTCCGGAATAAATTAAAATGGTGGCATCTATGCTTATAGCAATGGTTTAACTTTTTTTAATATATATATATATATATATATATATATATATATTTAGTATAGATTTAATACACATTCATACACAATGTACGTAAATTTTAATAGATTTAAATACACATTTAGTTAAATAAATTTTATCAGAAAAATGTTAAAAAGCTGTAATATTATTTCATTTATTTTTATTTTTATTTATTCATTTATTTATTTTAAATAGTTGAATATGATTTTCAAGACTATTGTGTAATATATCTTTATACTAACTTTCTGAATATTTGCGAGTCATTTTTCAGAAAATAAAAGAAAATATTCCTGACTTAAGGGATATTTAGAATATATGCTAATATCTGCAGAGAACGTCCTGCAGAGAAAGTATTTGAATATTTCATCATTCAGAGAGTACAACCAATGTCTTTTGGTTGAAAGCTTACCACTTCCGAATTTTTAAATTCTGAATTTTTTATTATACAAAGGATCCTGCAGATGAGACCTAATATTTCCAAGTGTATGTATTTTAATTTTAAATATTATTTCATAATTAAGATTCTTTTTTTTTTTTTTTTTTTTTTGTACATGCTTGTTTATGTTTATTTTTAGAAGTCCAGGAAAATAATTAAATAAATTCATGTCCAGAAATACTCGTGTAAAATGTTTAAAATTTAACAGTTGTTGTTTATTTAGACACACATATTTTACATTTACAAGAATATTCAATATCAGTAATGACTATTTTCCAAAATATTGTAAGTTTACCGTTAACGTTCAATGTATTTATTTAAGTAAACTTTCCGAAAATAAATAATAAATAACTTAATTTCTGTATATTTCATGTCTGCCAACATTTACATTAGTAATTTACCGGAGAATTTTAACAGAATTTTCTTATATATTTTTGTAATTGTTCTCACGGGTTAAGTAAATAAATGTTTTTATTAATATTTTGCATAGACAATATAATATTAATGAGTGAGAGCAATTTTTTTTAGATGCAAATACTATAAAATTTAAATTCATAGACGTTAACTATAAAATTCAAAAGTGTGTTCTTAAATTTTATGGTGTTATTATAAAACGTTCTTTTAGGTTTTTATAAAAATTCATACTTGCCAACCACCTCATTATAAACCGTACAATTTTTAGTACTCGTCTTTTTTTTCACACCTGCCATTTTTTAGAGTAATTTTATTCTTATTTAATCGTAAATACATTTAGAGAAAATTACTCTAAAAATAAAGTGGTGTGAAAGAAAGGGGCGTTTTTTTCAAGGGGAGTTAATAATTGTACGGTTATTAATGGGATGGTTGGCAAGTATGACATTTACTTATAACGTTATATTTTTTGTCACATAGCAGATAATATTAACAAAGTTTTAACCTACAAGTAGGCTCGTAACTCGTATAAGCTTGTAGGAAACATCGGAATCATAATGACATATACATAGTTGCTAACTCTTTATCTTTGGCAACTCATATCTGCCAAACAACTTTTCCAAGGGAAAATTCGGAGGAGAAATTTTTTTGTATAAATATTTTCATTTTATTTAATCATCCAAAATATATCTGATAAATTTATTTTTTTAAAACAATGGTGATAAATCTGAATTAAAATATATAATATTAAGTAAAAACATTGATAGAAATACCAAATTAAGCTATTTCTTAACGCAGTTGCAAACTTAGTGCTCTTTTGCTACCGGGAAAATTTAATAGAAATATTTATTTTATTTAAACAGTGAACTGTAACAGTTTTCACTGATAAAAATAAAATAAGAATTTTTATTAACATTTTCCGGCAGTTTAACGCTGTTAAGTTTGCAACAATGCTCGTTAACTAGAGTTGCCAACTTTTATAATTTATTCACGAGCATTTTTAGCCCCGCCTCTTTTTCATACCGGAA
The DNA here is from genome assembly GCA_963930645.1 of Salticus scenicus. Taxonomy (NCBI): domain Eukaryota; kingdom Metazoa; phylum Arthropoda; class Arachnida; order Araneae; family Salticidae; genus Salticus; species Salticus scenicus. The sequence goes on along the minus strand of OZ005659.1, from coordinate 78,756,776 downwards.
ATTTTAAAAAATGATTTTTTTTTAAATTAATTGTTGTCGCATGTTAAAGAGAAATAATCTACAAAATTTCTGGTGCGAAAAGAAGGCAAGGCTAGAAATGCTCGTGAATAAAAGTTGGGAACTCTGCCGTTAACATACAGTATTGCCAAATTTTGTTACTTTTATTCAGCAGTCACCAATAACTTTAAGAAGTGATATTTGATATGCATAATAGACCATTAATTTTGAAAATGATTAGGACACCGTTATATGGGAAATTTAGTGGTAGATATTGAATTAAAAAAGTCACATAATTTGGCAATACTGCTAACATATTGTTTTCATGAATTTTTCCTTTAACGAAAAATATGTGGGGGTTTTTCCTAGAAAAATACATTATTTAACGAAAACAGTTTGCTTATTTGTGTATAACTATTTTTAAGCCGTTGTCGTATATATCCGTCAAAAGCTGAAGATAATAAATGAATGATTTAAATACGGATATGCACAATCCTTTGGATATATAATGTAACGTCTTACAGGGGACAAAGTTGTTATTCAAAATAAAACACTACCCAAGGTTAACATATAGATCTGTCTTCTTGAGAATTTCTCCGCCACTATCTACAAGAGAGATATTTATTTTTAATTTATAAGATAAATTTAGATGCATTAAAATGGGATATTAAATTATTAATATATTAATATATCAGTATTTTAAGTGGGATATTTATGCATTTAAATGTGAACTTTAAAATCTACAGTGCCACAATACGCTCATTTGGACTCCAGTCCTTTCAGGATGCTTTTAATGTAACATTATGATTGTTTCTAAGCAATATAAAATGATAGTGTGTATTTTAGTAAGTATAAATTTCGTAAGCATTAGGTTTATTTTGCAAAAAATTAGAAATGTGAAAGTTAAAAAAGATACAGACTTAAACATGCAATTTTCGGTTTATACTGAATTTATTTAATTTTGACAGTAAAAAGGACATTTTCTACCGTGTATTATCAAAATTTGAGTATAATTATTTCATATAGATAATTGTGTTAAAAATATACTTCAAATATGTTCAAAATGTACTTCAAATGTATTCAATACATTTAAAAGGTAGTTAATGTAGTACTTTAACTACTTTAAAAATTATTACAAAATATAAGTTTTTGGATAAGTATATAATGTATAGTACGTACAATGAAGAAATATTCTCTTTTAAAATAGTTACTGACGACGTGTTAAGACACTATATAAAAAAAAGTCCAATTGTATAATATATATATATATATATATATATATATATAATTGCAACAATTATTATATAAAGTGTGCCCAAATGAAAAGGAGACCTTAGTTGTTGCGGCGTTATATCAAATCCAAGTGAGTTAATGTGTTAGCCGATGGATGGTATGGTGGTACTGCTAGATGCACATGCGTAGTTAACGGCTTCTCATCAATATCCTGATTGCTGGAGAGTCATTTCCGCACCGCGCGTGAAATTGCTGTTCAATGCTGATATGCAAAGACACTGTGCGTCATATAATTCACAAAAAGCTTGATTATGGCAAAGTTTGTGCCCAAGCATCTGTCAGAGAATCAGAAGACGGAGAGTATGGGCGTTTGCCTGACCCATCTGTTGAGCCATAGCTTCCTAAACTAGATGCCTTTCGCGTGGCTCGGAAACGCGGCAACAGTTCAAGTGGTAGACAGCGCCACCTGGTACAGATTGCGAGACTTTTTATTCAACAGCCACCAAAAATATTTTTAAAGTGGGATTTCTATACATAAAAGGCAAATAGAATCGAAGAAACGTCGATTATATATATAATATATCACTTCTTAAAATTATTGCTTTTACAATCGGAATATATGCTGTTTCCGAGCCGCTCGACATCTAGTTTCGGAGGCTATGGTTGAGCCATCCACGCACTTCCTACGCGCTGTGATTAGTGTGTCAATGTCAATTATTTATAGTTATACTATTCCACATGAACTGTGATTATAATATTGGTATTTAAAATTTCTTCCACGTATATGTTTGGTCTCCTTTTCATTTGGGCAAACCTTATAAATATTTTCTTCTTTTTAAATCTAATATATGACTTGGAAAAAGTACAATTTTCAAGTATAAGTTGTATATAAAACTACATTACTTTTTGAGAGATATTTAAATAACTTTAATGAAAATTCTAATATATGCTTCGAATAATTTTTAATAAAAGAAAAACAGAACTTCGTATACCCAAACGTGCATATCTTAAATTAAAGAAAAGAGAGATAGCTCTCTGAATTTGAATATATCTTTACAGAAAGTGTATATTTTGCAGTTTGTTTTAAGTGGATCTGTTTTTATCTGTTAGTCACGCATACATAATTCATTTTTTATTAAGTCAAGAGGAAATAACATTTGCGCCTCTCCTTAACATTTATCAGAAGTATACTTTTATTTAATTATGTCATGTGATCTTTACAGAATGTATGTGATTTTTGATAGGAAAAAAGAAAAAAAAAAATTAAAAATAAGGAGGTGCATGAGTTAATGTTTAACAAGAAATCTTATAAAATTTTAAGTATAAAATTTAATCATTTCATATTCATTTGAAGCTATTTCTGATGATGCATTTCAATGTGGCACCTTGAAATGTGACTTTTAATATGGGTATTTATTTAATGGAATGTAGTGTATTTTAAAAATGCATTATATTATATGTAAGAAAAAAATCATAAAAGAAACCTTGTGACGAAGTAAACTGAAATATAAATCAATAATTTAAAGATTACTAGCACCAATTTATTTTGTTTTCAGTCTAGCTATACAGTAAATAGCAAATGCTAAAAGTGCGTTTTAAAATTGCTTAAAAACATTTATAATAAATTTTAAGAAATAATGTAGTTCTTGATATTGAAATCAATCTTTACAGCATAATTTTTATATACTGGTCTTTTATCAGTTCCTTAAGTAAAATTTAAGTAGTTAACAGTAGTCTTCTGTAGAAAGCAGGACAGGATTGTCTGATGAAAACTGCACTTTTATTTTTTAACGTTACTAAATTTTTAAAGCATTAATCCATTGGTTCAACTACACCCGATTTAGATTTTTGTATAAATCACTTGCTTGGATATACAATTAGTGGTGTTAAAAAGTAAAATTTTAGTTTTCATCTGGCAACCCTGCACCCGCGTTTTACGGGAGTCTACTGTATTTTAGATAAACATTTAGCCCTTTTGATCAGAATTTTATCATCTGCTCTTAAAGTGAATTATTGTGTATATTCTATACCTGTCGTTACTGTTAATATTTTTACATTTACGTTTAAATGGCTTTACAGATAACCTGTCATCAATTTTTGATTTTTTTCAAAACATTTTATTTCTAGTTTTTTTTTTCTAACCACAATAATCAACATATTAATGATAACCAAATATTTTCTAACAGAACTTGAAAATCTCTATATCGAGCAATTTTTTAGAAGTTATTTCATTAAGTTTATTCTGCATTAAGTATTTTATTATGTTTTATTCTTACAGTCTATCTCTTTATATGTTTTTATTTAAATTATTTTCTATTTAGCTGCAATGAGAATATACTGATGGCAAATTTGTTAAGATAGAGAAACACTGGAATACACCGTGCAGTATACAGAGTTGCCAACTTTTATAATTTATTCCGGAGCATTTTTAGCTGCACCTTCTTTTTTTATGCCACTGTATTTAACGCGTGATTTTCTTCTTCTTCAAATGTAATTACATATTCCTGAAATTTACTCTAAAAAATATATGATATGAATAAAGGGTGGAACTAAAAATGTTCCAGAAAAAATTGTAAAAGTTGGCCACTCTGTATATACTTCGGTACAGTATTTACTAAAGATATAAATATACTACATTCATATTTTCTTTCACAAGAAGGTGAGAAATTTTAAAAGCATCTCTTATATCACCAAGAATGTAAAAGAATATATAATACCACTGAGCGCATTCAACTATATCATTCACTGCAATATGGATCCTAGTACTTTAAAGGATATCCTTAATTATGCATAGAATAATTTTTGATAAGTGGAAAGGAAAATTTCCGCACACATACTGAAGATAAGTAACTGACTTAATCAAAAGTTGTGATAATTTGGATAAAGAAATCGCACTTTTATATTTGAATATTTTGTTATTAAAACTGCGTAATATTTAGTTTTTCGCCTCAGTATATTCATATCTTTTAGTCACACATGCATAATTCATTTTGCATTAAGTTAAAAGGAGAGAATATTTGTGACGCTTTCTGCATTTTCTAAGAAACTCTTTTAGTCATTAACGACAACCAGTTTTTATAAGTTATATTTCGAAATATATCTTTTAGATTTTTGCCTTAGAAAGAAAGATAAACATAGAATATAATGAAGAAGATTGGCAAACTAAGATTGCATAATAAATTAGTTTTTGAAAATTTCCTTTTGAAAATTTTAGATGTTTGTTTAGCATATAAACCATACAAACACTGTGAAATATATCATTTATTAAAATTATGTAATTCTTTTGTGTTCAACGTTAGAACACCAGAAAAATAAAGAAAAAATTATTGAGTGGTTGATATATTAGAATATTCCCATACTTTCGATAGGATTGGTTTAAAAAAAGATTGTATGACTGAATATTTGATTTTTAAAGGTACATTTTTACACACACACATACAAATTACCACTTTCGAGAGCGCTGACGTAGATTCACGTCATTTGAAAATATGTAACTCATACTTACCAACATACTAATTAATATTCCGTAGTATTGTTGGCCCCGCATTTTTTTTTTTTTTTTTTTTTTTTTTTTGCACATGTATCTTATTAGAGTATTTTTCTTCGTATTTAATCGTAATTGTATTTGGAGAATATTACTCTAAAAATTTACTGGTGTGAAAACAAGGGCGGGACTAACAACACTACGGAATATTAATTAGGATGTTGGCAAGTATGGTAACTCCACCAGTGGCCGTTTCTTTGTATGTGCAATATGTATGTCAATTTGTATGCCATTTATTTCTTATGAATATACACAGTATTCATATTTTTACAACCAATATGCTAAGGATGCAAATACTTTGATTAGAAAGAGTATAAATATAATGTATATCCATTTATAATATGAATCTGAATATAGAAAATTTTGTTCTGAAATATTGTAATTGGAGAGAATAACACCCACAGGCAAACTTGCCGTGAAAAAGAGAAAAATATGCGGTCGCGAAATTGTTAATAAAGAAATAAATTGGTAGATATTGATAGAACTCTCTGCTTTAAACAGATAGAGGGGTTGGATGGTTAGTATAATTTTGCGTGTGTGTTACTATATCTTTACTACTAATTTAAAATATGAATAATAATAACAATAGTAGGATTTTAATACTATAACATGGATTAAAGATTTCCGCTTTTTCTGCCACTGGTATTTTTACACAAGTATTTTTTTTATCATATTTGACATATTTTAATAATTATTTTTGCGACTTTATAGGTTATAAATATATGTAGGAAAATACTGGTGGCGAAAAAAAACGGAACTTTTTCATCTGTGCTATAATAGTATGTTAAAAATACTGTCTGAACATAATGGTAACAAAATAAAACACACATAAAAATAGGAACACCCTGACCCATGCATGAATAAAAGGCAAACGATTCCGTAAAAGATAAATTAAAATCATAACTCTTTTAATACTCATTGATTAAATAAATTAAATGCTGTATCTGTATCCTGACTGTTATCCTCAGTAAGGTCAAATTTTGAGTTCTTCAGAATTTTCTTCAAATTTTCTTCAGAAGGTGAAGTTATAACTGTAATTTTACATTTTTACAGTAGCGCAGTACAATTCAACAGCATAACTAGCACTATAAATGCTCAATGTAATGGCCGTCGTTCATAAGAATGACTGTCAGACGTTGCATATTAAAATATTTCTTTAAAACAAACTTCAGTATTTGCAATATGGCGTTATTTTATCTCACGAATTTGTTTAAAATGTGAGATGATACTGCAAATACAGCACGATACAACAGAGTAAATGTAACTAACATTTTCTCTTACATAAAAAAAAAAAAAAATCCTATGCTTGTTTGTACATTTAAGTGACAAACGCATAGTACTGCAATCAGTACTTTTTAAATAATGATTTTTTAAAAAATAATTGTGACTTTTGGATCACTCAGTATATAAATTTATACATAGAGAGAAAGAGAGTAAGAGCCATTTATTTCTTTTACTTTAATTTTGATCGTAATTTCTGGAGGCAGTAAAATTTTAAGGAAAACAACTTCTTTGTGCCTTAAAATGTGAACACGTTCGGTATATCAGGGATGATTGTTTTCCGGATTTTTTTTCGATGACAATTATTTAACAGTACATTTTTTATTCTTTTCTTCTTATTTTAAACAATTAATAAAAAAAATCGATTTGCAATTACTGATGGAAATAAATCCGAAGCACAAACAACCCTGGTACATAGAGAGTGGCCATAAAATACTTTTAATTTTCTGGAAGTATCTACAGCAACATAATAATGAACTGAACACACACACAAAAAAAAAAAAAAAAAATCGATACATTGTAGAAGACACGGAGAGCTTATCCCTGAAAAAAAAAAAAAAATTGCCGAGATTTTGGTACTTTTCTCGTGTGCGTACTATTGAATTCGTACAAGAGAGATAGATTATGTAACTTTACTAGTATATATATACTTTCGGAGCCGTTGGAAATGAAATAATCAGTATTTTAAATGAATGCATAGAAAATGAATTATGTAAATTTTCATTTAAAAATTTGCACATTCAGAAATGAATAACATATCGTTAATTAAACTATCTAACCAATTTTTAAAATCTAGTAAAATTAGATAGTAGCATTTAAAATTATTACTATTATTATTATTATTATTTTGCTATATGTTATTACTATTTAAATCTACATTAAAACAATATTTATTTTAAACGTGTTACACATGTAAATTGGAAATGTATTTCTATTATAAATATGTAATTAAAATACATAGCTGCCAATATTTTAATTTATTCCGGTATACTGGTAGACCCGCCTTTATTTCGTACCACTTTATTTATTGAAACATTTTCTTCAATACATAACTTCGATAAAATAAGAAAAAAATACTTAAAAAAAGTAAGTGGTACGAAATAGAGGTGGGGCTAAAATTACTTCGGAATAAATTAAAATATTGGCAGCTATGAAAATATCAAATTATTGAATCAGTTTTGTTAAAAACGAAAAAAAAAAAAGATAAAAAAGAAAATAGCAGTCAAATGTTATCTAAGCCCCTGCATTATATTACTGATAAATTTTTATAAATTTTTCTTTTTATTTAATATATATATATATATATATATATATATATATATATTATGATAGAATAGAGCACAGCTACCAAACTTTTTATTTTTAAAATAAAAATTATCACCAGTATTTTTTAAAAGGAAACTTATATATATTTACGATGTTTGAATAAATTGAAAATAATAATGTAAATATTCCGGTCTCCCTTGAAAAACGCGAGACTCATCTATGGAATGGTTATTTTTTTTCTCCTTATGTACAGCCGGAAAAAAGACACCCCTCCCCTTTACTAATTTCGCCGTAAATTACCGTAGAAAAATGCCTATTTATCTACACCGAGAAACAGTTTTATTAATCTTTCACTCAAATTTTAAAACAATATATAATAAAATCTTCAACGCTTTAATATCAGAATTACTTACTAACTATTGAAATATGCTCTTTATTAAGTATGTTTTCATTTTACTTACTGCACATTATTAACAACATAAAATAAAAGTATGTATTGGTCATGTTTTTTCTGTACAAAAGTAAAAAAGGAATAATTTGTAAGCCGAAGACAATTTATTTAGATTACAGTTATATTTATATTTTCTTTTATACCATACCAATAAATAATGCTTTTACCATATTTTATGTTGGATTGAAGTGTTATTCACCATTATTCAAAACTTTTTTCTAAAGAACATTTTACTTTTTGTGTTTAAATGTAAATTTACTTTTTAATGGAAAAAAAAATCCTTTAGAGTTTCTGTCGAGATATTTATTTGGAGGATTATTTATATTTAAAAACATTAGATAGTTTAGTTTTCTAACATAATACGAACTAGGGTATTTTTGAAATACTCTGGATATTTTAAAAGCTTTTTGTATTGCATGACAATAGTTTTTTGCTGTGCTTTTTAACTTTGACAATAGATTTATTGAAGTACGCTATTTTTAGATAAATATTTATTAAAGGCTTTTAAAACTTTAAAAAAAACTTACTCTAAATTTGTATATCATAAAAAGGTACAACACTTAAGCAAAAAATAAAAAATAATAAAAAACATAATGTGCTCAAAAATTAATTATTTCATATATGTATAGATAGAATATATAATAAAAAAATATGCAGAAAGCGTTTATATCCACGCAGGAATATACATTTAAAAGTAAATGAATAAACAAAATAATATAAAATTTGCTATTTCGATACATACTGTCTAAACAGAGAGATAATAATTTAATTATAGATTTTTAAAATAGTTTATACGTTTTGTATACCATAATGTAATACCATATTATGTATATAAATTTTAATATTATTATTATTATGTCAATACTTATATATATCAAAAACTGTTTAATTAAAAAAGTTTACATTGTTTTAGTAATTTTAAAAGTTTAGATAATATAAAGTAATTAGTAGTTTAAGTAATTTTAAAAAGTCCGAAGTAAAAAAAAAAAAAAAAAAAAGACAAAGAGAGAGTGTGTTTATATATATATAACATGTCTATGATTTAGTAGCATGATTTTTGTAAAGATTATTAATGAAAATTTCAACAAATAGATAGAATAATTTGATAATATCGATTAAATTTTGTTTTGTTTAAAATGTTTGAATGCATTTTTAAAATAGATAAAATATGTGTTCATTTATTGTATATTAAAAGTGCCCAAATTCAAAGCAATAAAATTGAGCTGTTGTATTAAATTAATAAAAAAGATCTTAAATTATCAATTATTTAAAAAAAAAATGTGCTACCATTTTTACGAAATACTTATTAAAATATTGGCAGCTATGATAGTGCTGCACACGTATTGAATTTACATCGTCATTCGATTTAAATGCCATATGCACCTTTTGCCAGCTTGATTTAATTTATTTTTAGAGAAATAAACGAAACAAAAGGGAGATGAAACTTTATTAATATTAGAAATATATATATATATATATATATATAAACGGATTTAAATCAAATTAATTTTCTATTCAAATAATTGTCATTATTATTGCAAAATTTGCGATATAAATAATTTAAGAAATCGAATACTCTGCACAGTTTTCATTTGTCATATAAATCTATGATCCATAAAATCAATTAATCTATTACATCAACCATAATTTCACCAGAATAAAAAATTAATGTTATAATCCTCATTCGCTTTAGACAAATTTATATTTCCTAGGGCATCATAACAGCTACATTTCTCTCACAAAAACTATTTATTTTACGAGACTTGCGTGGTTTAATAGTACAAGAACTGCGAAATGAAGTTTTATAATACCTTATACAGTGTATTTATAGTGTACAGCAAGAAATCTTGAAAATTAATGTTTACAAAAAATTTTACTTTTGAGGATATACAATGAAACCTATTCCATTTGTCAAAAAACATAATAACTCTTAAAATCTATTAAAAATTCATTACATCAACCAAAATTTTAGCCCAACAAAAACATAATGTTGCAATTCTTTTGCGTCATAAACAATTTGAAATTTCCTAAAGCGCTATTATGGCTATATTTTCGTTAATCAAACTATTTATTTTACGATACTTGCGTGGTTTAATAATGCACGCACTGCGAAATGAAGTTTTGTTATACCTTATACAGTGTATTTATTGCAGTAAAACAAGAAATCATGAAAATTAATGTTTACAAAAAAATTTATTTTTGAGGATATACAATGAAACAAATTCCCTTTGTCAAATAACATAATAACTCTTAAAATCTATTTAAAATTCATTGCATCAACCAAAATTTAAGCCCAACAAAAACATAATGTTACAATTCTTTTGCGTCATAAACAATTTGAAATTTCCTAAAGCGCCATTATGGCTATATTTTCCTTAATCAAACTATTTATTTTACGAGGCCTGGGTGGCTTAATGAAACACGCGCTGCGAAATGTTAAGCGTCATCCAGCAATTACTTACGTAAAAAGTCTGCTGCTCTCAAAAGATTAAGGATATCTTTAATGATGCACGCAAAATAGCGTGACCACTTTCGAGAGAAAGGGAAAAAAATCGATAGGATCGTGGTGAGAAAGAATAAAAGACGTCCCAAATGGTGGTTCAATCATTAGAATTCCATCTTTTGTGTGTAATTATGTAAATTATCACCAGTCGCTTCATACCATTATAAAGATTGATTTTTTTTTTCTTTGAAAGCTAATATTTTTAAAGTCACTCGAGTGTAGTAAATTGTAAATAAATACGTCTATATTATGTAATTGAATTACTTTCATTTGTTTATTTCTGACCTGCATAGATGAAGAGAAAGTAAATATCGATTTTGGGAGCAAGATATACACAGTTAAATAAACATTGTATGCTTAAATTTGCATTTAGAAAAATAAACTACTTAAATATCCAGTATATACAAAATATTAAGCGATATTCTTTCATTATTATAATTTTTTTTAAAGAGAGATAGAGATCAAACATTAACTATGTATAACTGTATATTATTTATTATGAAAATAGATTTGTCTAGTATTTTGAAAAAGTTGATAAATTTTTGTCTAGATAAAAAAAAAAAAAAAAAAAAAAAAACCTAGACAATTTAAAAATAATGCAAATTTAGTATGAATATTTTAAACATAAATTACCTTGTAAATCTCGAATTATTTTTGTATTCGTCTGAATTTTATTTCATACTTGCCGACATTTTGATTTTTTAAATTACATCTATCACGACATTTTTATAAGTAGAATTGTGTTCTATTATTCTTCTATTACTAATTAAATTGCAAATTGCTGTAGAAAATGTCTGGTATGAACTATCCCGCTTAAATCGAAATACTCAACAACTATGTTATTTTATAAATTTTAAGATATACGAATTAATTGAAAAATATTATATGGAATTTTTACGATGATTTTTTTCTGGTGCAAGATATATGTTTTATAAACTTTACACACTTTCACAAGTAGTTAAATATTCTGACATAATACTCTTATAAAATACCAATTTTATGAGTCTAAAGAGATAATATCACAGTACGTTCTAAGTGTTCTATTATTATCACAAAACATATCGCAATGATCGAAAATTTCCGTCATAAATATCCCCACAGTAATGTTTCAACTCTGTATTTCATTCTCCCTAGAGTTCGCTTAATCCTAAAAGATTAATGCTTAATACCGCAGTTTATCACACGATCTTAAGGCACTCTTTAGGAAATCTCATGATCTGGTGATTCTCGCAAGTCTCACTGCAATAAAACTAGCTTCAGATCCCAGAAGCATTTGTCAAAGACTGTAACAATACGGTCTGTTGATTCACGTAAAGGAATTAACTCTTAAATTAGATTTAATTCTTGTTATTTTGTAGTAAACATTAATTGTAGGTTTAGAAGAACAAATCGTTTTAACAAATTTGGAATTTCGGTCTCCAGAGAAAATAAAATGATTGTTTTGTAAATGCAGTTGTTTGTATTAATAACTGCTAATAAATATTGCTTTTGATTACAAATTGTAATTAATTGCCCATATGTGAAAAGATAAATGTTTTTATAGATTGAACAATCATTTTGCATGTAAAAAATACATAACGGTGAATTTTAATTGCGTGCTAGTTCTAGTTCGTAAATATTGTTTACCAATTATTATTTGCTTTCAATTAATGTGTATTATCACATTTCACTTTATGCAAAGTATCTAACGTTATTTACAGAATTCAACTAAACATAATGCTAACTTTTTATACTGAAGTAATAAAAAAGTTTATATTTACCTTATGCTTGCAGAAACAATTGGTAAAACAGTAGTTCATACTTGCCAACCATCGCATTATGAACCGTATAATTTTTAGTACCCGCGTTTTTTTTTTTTTTTTTTTTTTTTAACCAGTCATTTTTTAGAGTAATTTTATTCTCATTTAATCATAAAAACATTCGTACAGAATTACTCTAAAAATAAAGTGGTGTGAGAAAAGGGGCGTTTTTTCAAGGGGCATTAACAATTGCACGGTTATTAATGAGATAGTTGGTAAGTATGGTAGTTATACCTAGAAAATATTTATTAATGCAAACTTCCCAACTTCCGGATTTTTGAATCCCAGTAAATTTTTATTCAAACGTTCACTTTATATTGTAGCGAAAATTCTGTGGTTAAAAAAGCCCGGGTAAACTTTAATAGAATAGTGGTATAAATTTGCCGGAACGGTTGTCAGCTTTGTAAATGTAGTTTACTAAATATATGATGTAATAATATAATATAAATTGTCGGATGTAGTTCACGAAATTGTAATGAAAAAATGAAGAAATAATTTTTGGACATTAAGCATGAAAAACGGTGACCAGAAAATCGCTTTTTAGTTCTATTTGCATATGGAGCATGCGTACAGGTCATGTGGAGCATGCAAAATTTTCGAGCAGTCGTGGGTGGCATTAAAACTAAATTATTTGAAAAAACACAGTAATTTCTTGTGCTAACATTTTAAAGCTATTTAAGAATAAATTATTTATATACAGGGTTGCCCACGTAAAATATGACCTGTGAAATACAAGGAGGGGCATAATATAAACACATTACATTTTATGATTGCTCCACCTGGTTTTTAGTTTGCAGGTCCTCCTTTACTTGGCCGCCCTGTACTTAGTTGCCAAGTTCCTTGATTTATTTCGGAGCACGTTTAGCCCCGCCTTTTATGTCACAACACTTAATTTATAGAATATTTTTCTATGATATATAATTACGATAAAATAAGAAAAAAAGTGATATGAAAAAATGGCGGGCTTAAAAATGCTCAGTAATGAGTTAAGGAAGTATATAACTCTGTCTATATAATACGAAATATTGCAGAAAAGCCTTTTGTCTCAAAATTATAAAAAATATTTTTTTAGAGACAGAGACTATCTTTTTTTTTTAGAATTGGCTTTATTTACAATCTGAAATCGTGAATAATACTTATATTGCATTTTTTTTATCATATTTTCACGTTTCTCGTTGTAATAATATATGATGCCAATTGTACGACATTATGAATATCTGAAATATATACAAAATCACCAGGGTGATTTCTCATAACAAACACATCACTATATATATATATATATATATATATATATATATATATATATATATATATATTTACAGCAACATCCCACAGTTACCAAAACTTCTAGTTTAAATTATAAAATTTCGGTCTAATGTAAAATGTCATTTTCTGTAACTTTGTTGGACTTCATCCAAATGACATACATACAAAATAGTTGTACTGTTTAACCGTTCGATCAATAAATTAGATTTGACCTACAATTGTAAAAAAAAAATATATTCAAAAGCGCTTTTATTATTTTTATTTAATTTATTTATTTATTTATTTTTTTTTTATTAACACTTAATTGTCAATGATCCACAATGTGAACATCTCTAAGGTAAGATATATTGATGCAAATTTAAATGAAGATTTTGTATTGGATATATATTCTAATAAATAGTTTTGGGATATAGAATTTGTATAAATGTCAAATTAGAAGTTTCAGTTTTCAATTTTCCAAGAATTAGCACAGTTTGAGATATCCTGATCAAGATTTTTAGAATCATGATCATTTATAGAAAATGTCTGTATGTTTGTTAATGTGTTTTAATTGTTTGTTAATGTGTTTTAGAATCCTGATCATTTATAGAAAATGTCTGTATGTTTGGTAATGTGTGAGTGGTAGAACCTTTTAATTTAGTTGCACATTGACATAAAAATTGTGTTTTTCAACCGACGTTTGTCAATACACATATCGTACACATCGGCTTACTAGTACGCTGCCAATGATGAAATTTCCCTCATTTATGGGAAGGCTATATTTCAGCTTCTAAAATATGTAAATACATTAATTTGATATAAAAAACAGCATTTATTTTTAATTATACCCACTGAGTCTGAGTGTGAATCGGCTGAACAAGGGTGCTTCTATGCTGCAACGTTCTCCATTTACGGGAAGGCTGCATTTCAGCTTCTATGAAATTTAGCGCTCCAAATTTCTTATATGCGATAACTGGAGAAAGATGGCAATACCAGCAATTTACATAGGTGCCAACTTGTACGGTTTTTTAACACCGGTATTTTTTGTAAAAGAAATCATTATGATTAATTGAAGAAAATTGCTAAAAAGATTTATAAAAAATTTTATAAAAAAAAAAAAAAAAACAGTACAAGTTGGCACGTATTAATTTACAAAAGCTCGAATTGTGAACCAAATCAGGGACAAGTAAATCCCATGATCGATGAATAATTTTGATGGGAACTTGTAGGATTTTTCGACCACGACAGACTTAGCGTGTACCAATTGCCAATAGGGTACACGACTTTCTTCGGCCGGCTCGAGGATAACCTACAATTTTACAATTACGAACTCGCTGCTGTTACTGACCAAGCTACATAATTGTGTTAATCTGTTAAACACACACGTTCTTTTATTTATTTATTTATTTATTGTCACAACACAGTTTTCACTGTTTATGAATTCAGTATTTTTTACAACACAAAGTATCGCCCTTGTTATATTTTGTAGTTTAAATCTTTAACAGAGATATTTTAAGATAAAGGAAAGGTTTCGACCATTATAAGTAGTATATACGGGCATATAATATTAAACGCATTTGATAATTAATATGAATAAAACTACAATACAGTCCTCACAAAAGAGAAATATCAACAAAGAAAGAATTACATTAACTATTTGGATGAAATCGGATTCCGAGCCATCATTTTGAACAATTTTCTTACATGACATGAAAAAATACATTGTTCCTTGGAAATCTAGGTACGTTTTCACAAACACACTAATCAGTTGTATTCAGATTTTCTTTACAAGTGAAAAAAAAAATCGTCTTTTTATAACATACATTTTTTTTTTTCTTTTAAGGAACATGACTTACTTTTATGTAACAAAAAGTACATTTTATTACTTGTCAATAAATATTTTGCAATATCCACTTTGAAAAATTTAATTCAAGATAAGATTTCCAGCAATTTAGAGAAAGGATGCGGGTAGATAATTTGGGTTGTATTTAATTGGGTGTTTAGATTACTACCAAGAAGTATATAGTAAAGGGAAAAAAAAAGAATGTATATAAAAGGAATAGGACTCGTAGATTTCAAGGAAAAATGCCTGTTTGTATATTAAGATCATAGGCTCTTCGCTTCTTAGAAATTTTCGTCTTTAAAAACTTTCTACGTTAATATGTTCCTTGAATATGACTGCTTTTTTATAATAAAAATTTTAGAGAAAGAAGTAGTGCAGGATGATAAATACAACAACTAATAAATGATAAGAAAGCACCGCAGAACTGGCGTTTTGAAGTAATAAGTACAAAACTTTGAATAAACACCATAAAATGCAATAAACTCGCGGCAATTGTTTCAGGTCGAAAGAACACGAGACCCTTCGTCAGGCGGACAAAGTAGGAACGAGTACTTAAATCACTCAACTCAGTTACCGCTTTGATTACATCACTCGTGCCTACATTGTTCGCCTGATGATGTGTCGTGTGTTCTTTCGACCCGAAACAATTGTTGCGAGTTTATTGCATTTTATGGTGTTTATTCAAAGGTTTGTACTTATTACTAATAAATGCGTTTAAATCACTTCTACAAAGTCAGATATATACTATATATATATATATATATATATATATATATATATATATATATATATATATATATATATACCAGCCAGAATTATTTCCTTGGGCAATCCGGTGATAGACACATCATATATAATAATAAACAAAATATTTTATTCAAACAGGCATTATCATTTATACTTTAGAGCTTTTTTTATTATTCTTAGTAATTAATATTTATCACGATTCACCATTATTAGATCATTATAAAAATTATATTTTGATTTTTGATTTTTGATTTTTTTTTTTTTTTTTTTTTTTTTTAAAGTTCTTTTATATGAGCTTTACACTTTTGTGAATTTTGTGAAATAATAACTATACATTTTTTTTAAAACTATTTAATAAGTCTTGAAATTTCTAGTTGGTTATTGACATTGCATTCACCAATCACCCCCCAAAATGTGCCATAGTTTAAACTGGTGGCCAAAATTTCACCCAATATTTTATTGGAGAAATGCCCACAGTCTACTAAATGTATAAATTAAATTTCAATATAATATTTTAAATCGATCTGACTCTAAAGATATCCAAAAATGAATAAAAATTTCACTTCTTTATTATACATTTTCAAGCATGAATAAAAAGCGATTATTTATTTATTTATTTATATTGTGTGTGTGCATACTTGCACCATCTCATTAATAACATACTTGCCAACCATCTCATTATGAATCGTAACATTTTTATTACCCGCCTTCTTTTTCACACCAGTACGTTTTTAGAGTAATTTTATTCTTACATAATCGTAAGTACATTTGGAGAAATTTACTCTAAAAATAAAGTGGTGTAAAAAAAGGGCGTGTTTTAAAGGGGCGTAACAATGTCACGAATATTAATTAGATGGTTGGCAAGTATGATTAATAACCGTACAATCGTTAACGCCCCTTGAAAAAACGCCCCTTTTCCCACACAACATTATTTTTAGAGTAATTCTCTATAAATGTTGTTACGATTAATTAAGAAAAAAAAAATACTCTGAAAAATAGATGGTGTGAAAAAAGGCGGGCACTAAAAATTGTGCGCTTCATAATAAGATGGTTAGCAAATATGCGTGTGCGTGAAAGTGTGATACGTTATTTAGTATTTTTAAGTGCAATTATTCTAAAATAAATAAATAAACATACCACAGTTGCCAACCTTTACACTTCTAGCCTGCCAAAAGTGAATTGTTAAAGAAATATATTAAAAAAATTAAAACAGAAAAAAGAAAAAAAAGTATTAAAATTTTTTCGGTTAAAAAGTGTAAAGTTGTTAGCTATGACATACATAAATTATTTTATTTATCATTCTGGTAATAAATAAATCACGATATTTCCTTTATCATACTTGCCAACATTCCCATTAACACTATGCAGTCCCCCGACACCACAATAGTATCGTGTGTAAAGTATCGCTCCACCAGTGGGCGTTTCGTTCCCAATTCCTATGTTATTTTTTGTTTTAGTATATACCCAATATTCATATTTTTACAATGAAATATGATATGGATACAAATACATTGATTACAAAGAGTATGATTATAATGTATATCCATTTGTACTGTAAATGTGAATACAGAAAATTTTGTTCTGAAAAAGTGTAACTTGAGAGAATAACGCCCACAGGCGGACCTTGCTGTCAAAAAGACGAAATCATACGGTCGCGAAAGTGTTAATATTCCGTAGTGTTGTTAGTCCCGTAAATTTTTAGAATAATATTCTCAAAATGCAATTACGCTTAAATAAGAAGAAAAATACTCTAAAAAGATACTGGTGTGAAAAAGAAGGCGGGGCTAACAATACTACGGAATATTAAATAGTATGTTCGCAAGTATGCTTTATAATATATATACATCTTTATATATATTCTTTTATTACAGACCTATCTACCATTTATTCCACATTTTAATGACCACTCTTTTTGAACAAACCTTTTTAATCTATTTAACCGAGAAAAACAGATAAGGATTACAGACATATATAGCTTGTTTTATTAAAAGCTACATGTAAAAAAAAAAAAGAGTGAATGAGAACTGTGCAGATATACAATTATTATTTTTCATAGCATCTCTGATTCTATAAAACGTACTTAATAAATACTTTAATTTATATATTTTCTTCATAATTAATATTATAGAAATTACTTATGCCTATTTATTTATTTATTTTTAGATAATGATAAAAGAAATGATGTAAAAAATACGACTTATTTAAAACAAGACTACGCCTACTTCAAATTCTGCTACTTCACTATTAAGCGTTGATTAAAAAAATAATATAAAGATGATATTCTTTAAAAAAAGATAAATGTAATTTCTTTCTTTCTGGATGACATTTTATTAATCTAATTATCCCGTTCATTTAACAAATCGATCTCTTAATGTAATAAGATTCTGTCTTATAAAAATAAAGTGAGTGTTACATAATCTCTAAATCATTAATGCTGATCTAGTACAGGAATGGACTACCAGAGGCTTATATGAGATATAATTGGATAAAGGGATTCACATATATATAAAGATTATAATCATATTACGCATGAAAAAGTACACTTGTACATTATCGTTAATTTGTACTATAGATTTTTTTCTGTTAAGCGCTTGATAATTTGGTTTATTTTAATTAATATTTTTAAAAATTTGTTTAAAAATTAAAAAACGTGTGCTATTTTCAAAGCAAAGTGCTCAATCCATAGCACACACTATTTTGAATGATACTTTATTCCCCTTTGATAATCAGATTTCCAAACTATTTACCGTATTTTTTTTCGATCGAATAATACAAATATTGCATTTTATCTATAATGGTGGCTGTTATGAAGACCATTGAATATCAGTGTCTAGAATATAAAACTTAAATAAATCTAGATGAAATTCTTCAGGGCAAATTATATAAATATAAGGTCACAGTAGACAAATTAAGTTTTATTTTAAAATTGGAAATGTGAAGGATGATATTTTTCTTTGTTTCTACCACTAATATTTAATAACAAAGGAATTGCTGAAAGCATACATAAATATTTTTTTATGGAAATAGTGATATGGGCGTAATGCCGAAAATTACGTTTTTTATTTTACGTTTTTAATTTTTTATCACAACTTTAATTGAGTAAAAAAAAATTATTTGATAAGTGAAAACCATTACAGAAAAAATTTAAATTTTTATTAAAAAATTACGGGGACCCAAAAAGTAAAATTTCGCACCAATACAGAAAAAGAAAAAAAAAATCTTATCTCTGATATTTGCATTTTTATTTTTCTGGGCATCAATAATATAATTCCCTTAATGCATATTTATATCACTAATAAAAAAGAATAATTCAACAGAAAATTTGCATTCACTGTAAATTAAGAATATATGTACATAGCTGTCAAGTTTTTTAATTTATTCCGGAATGTTCTTAGCCCCACCCTTTTTTCAAACCGTAATCTTTGTAGAAAGATATTTTTCAATATTTAATTACAATTAAGTATTAAGAAAGTTACTCTAAATGAAAATTTCTTATGATGTGAAAAAAGGGCGGGACTAGCAACATTCCGGAATAAATTAAAAAACTTGGCAGCTATGTATATATATATATATATATGTGTGTGTGTGTGTGCCTGTATATATATAATACATTCAGAGCTGACAACCCTACGGATTAACTCATACCACTAGTGTCTTAAGTTTTCTCCCACTTATTTAATCAGAGAATTTCTGCTAAAGTGTAAAGTTGATGTTTCTGTAAAAATATACCGGGGATTCCATGGATGACGGTAAGGTCAGTTACATAGAAGTATACCATTTCCTCTTTTTTTTTTTTTTTTTTTTTTTGGCCATCACTGTTACTATACAGGAATATTAAAGGCGTAATTACGGTGGGCGTTTTGATTATATACAGCAGTGATATTTGTTAATTAATATTGGTGGAAGCAGAAATATCTCTGTTTGTGACTGATGTTTTCCGTGGATTTGCCCATATCTGTAATATAAATAAACTTAAAATAAAAAAGTTTATTTTTTGATATTGAAATCAATGCATAAATGATAAGGATAACACGCTAGTATTTACTCAAGTATTTTATAGGAAACTTTAAATTAAAAAGAACTATTGTTTAGAGTTTTATATTTTAATGCGTTCAATTTGGGATATCCTATATATTATATTTATAAACCTAGAAAAAATTTAATTATATATCATTAAGAAATAACCATAATATTGTATTTTAAAGAACTTTTTCTATAGTGTACCTTAACAATAACAACAAAAAAATTATGTATAAATAAAAAATAAAATTATAAACGAACTACACTTTTATTAACTGTCATATGTAAAACTCAAATAATATGAAATTACTGTTGAAAATTTTATGTTATTTATAAAACCTTATTTCAGGAATTTCCAATGCGTAAAGAAAAATATTTCAAGTAATAACACAATGATATCATATCACATGCTAAACGAAAAATATACGAAACGTAAAATGTTTTTTTGTGACCTAGATAAAAATTCGTAGCTAGAAAATGCAATTCTTACAAATAAAGTAAAATTTTGACACGAATTCTATTGTGGCAGTTACCAGCATAACTAAACAAACAAAAGATTTTACGTTATTTTATTTATTTTATGATATTTTCAAAATGCAATATATTTCATCTCACTTTATGATAGTGTTATCGATTCATTACTGGCATTGTTTTTATTTTTAATTCGTTTTAGTATATTATTGTGAGTAAAATTTTCTGTACTTCAATATATCTAACTCAAAAAAAAAAAAAAAAAAAAAAAAAGAGTTATAATTGCAGCATTAAATATCAAGGAACTTGCAAGCTATGAAAATAAAATGTTTTGTTTATAAAAGAATAGTTAGTTGCAAGTAAAGGCTGATAGTTAATTGCGTTTAAAAAAAACCTGTTATTATTGCATTCAAATAGTCACCCATTAATGCGTAAAAAATAAAAAAGTTTCAGTTCATTTTCTTTTATTTTTTTTTAACCCTTTCAGGGCCAATGAATTTAAGTTAATTTAAAATCAAGCACCACCAGAGTTTGAGATGAAGATTAGAAGGAAAGTAATGTTTTCAGATAAGGTAAAAAGTAAAATTTTATATAAAATTTCTGGGATGAATTTTTGGAGTTGAGAACTGAAAATAGGTGGTATAAAATATATACCACCGCCCTTGAAAGGGTTAAGCTTTGTCAAAAAAGTTTGAATAAACTTTGTAAGAAGTTCCTTGTGTATTTCGCATTGATTTCCGTTTCGCAATGCATTCTATAAAATGAAAATAAATGAGTCACATATAAACTGTTTTTCGTTCAAGGAATGTGTATGCTAAATGCGGTTTATAGGGATCTTAGCAATCACTATTTCAAATACCATTTATACATATATAATAGGGTGATTCGAAAAAAACTTTTTTTTAAATTTCAGATCGCTATAGTGCACAAAAGTTGCCATTGGTATAGACATGAAAAAAGCACTAATTATTATTTTTTAATAAATTTGTCTTCCGGTCGCGCAATGCCATCAAAGTTAGCAAAAAAATGTGAAAAACCTTAATTTTTCATAATTTTTTAAGCACGCCAGATGGTTTTAATTGCGTTCCTATACCATGAATTAACTACTAAAAGTATGTAAAATCAATATATATGCACTTTTTATACATTTGTTTCATATCTTTCGGTCGAGCAACATAGTACAAACTGAGTAAAATTAGTAGTTTTTGCAAAATTTTAAAGTTTGACTATTTAGTACATTTTAATCATACGACTTTTAGAGATGCTATAGTTTAATTCTATTACAATAATATATTTAAAATCCAAGCATATAAGATAAACGTGGCTATAAGATAGGCGTGGTGTACATGACGAATGCCAGCGACGCGCGCGCAGCGCAGCCAGTCGCAGCCATTATCGTTTCCCGCTATTTTCTTCAGTCTGCTTCAGCTAGCTCTAGTCAGTACTAGAATTTGTTGTGCTTAAGTTTTTATTCTACTTTTGCGTTCAGTATTTGTACTTGATTACGAGAGTAATTGTTACAATGGATGTACCAATGAAAGTTGGTATAGGTACAATAACTAGAAAAGATTTTGAGTGCCCTATTTTTGATCGCCCATGAGACTTGTTGCACAACAAGCTTCCTACTCATGAAAATGTCCTTCGCTGCTTCTTTCAACAGAGATTCAACCTAGCTGTGATAATACACAACAAGAGTGTATCTTTTTCAAGAGTAGCCTCAACAGTAGCAAAGAAAATTATAGGTTTATATGACAAAGCCTCGATCCCAACTGTTACGGAGTACAGAGTCATCTAGCTAATTAGTTCTTACTACGAATCATACAATAAACTCAAAAAGTCGACAAAGATAAACCAGCATTCAAACATAAACTTGACAATTTCAAGGAGAAAGGATGCTCTCTTTTTGATGTCGCGGCGTGTAAATGTGCAAGTACATAAACCTTAATTCCAAAGGTGGAATTTTTTTTCTTCTTTCACAAATGCAGTTCACACTTAGAGGACATACTCATGTATCTGGAGATTTCTTACATGAACAGTCATTAGCAACAATTACAAATTTACACGCCGCGATATCAAAAAGAGAGTATCCTTTCTTCTTGAAATTGTCAAGTTTAAGTTTGAATGCTGGTTTATCTTTGTCACGATGAAACGACTTTCTGAGTTTACTGTATGATTCGTAGTAAGAACTAATTAGCTGGATGACTCTGTACTCCGTAACTGTTGGGATCGAAGCTTTGTCATATAAACCGATAATTTTTGCCACTGTTGAGGCTTCTCTTGAAAAGATACACTCTTGTTGTTTATTGTCACAGCTAGGTTGAATCTCTGTTGAAAGCAGCAGCGAAGGACATCTTCATGAGTAGGAAGCTTGTTGTGTAACAAGTCTCGAGGGTGACCAAAAATAGGGCACTTAAAATCTTTTATAGTTATTGTACCTGTACCAACTTTCTTTGGCACATCCATTGTATCAATAACTGCCGTATTCAAGTACAAACACTGAACGCAAAAGTAGACAGAAAAATAAGGACTTAAGTACAACACAATCTAGTACTGATTCGAGCTAGCGGCATGAGCAGACTGAAGGAAATAGCGGGAAACGATAATGGTTGCGACTGGCTGCGCTGCGCGCGCATCGCTGGCATTCGTCACGTACGCCACGTGTATCTTATAGCCACGTTTATCTTATATGCTTGGATTTTAAATATATTATTGTAATAGAATTAAACTATAATATCTCTAAAAGACGTATGATTAAAATGTACTAAACATATAAACTTCGAAATTTTGCAAAAACTACTCATTTTACTCATTTTGTACTATGTTGCGCGACCGGAAGATATGAAACAAATGTATAATAAGTGCCTATATATTGATTTTACATACTTTTAGTAGTTAATTCATTTGATAGGAACGCAATTAAAATTATCTGGCGTGCTTAAAAAAATTATGGAAAATTAAGATTTTTCACATTTTTTTGCTAACTTCGATGGCATTGCGCGACCGGAAGAAAAATAAATAAAAAAATAATAATTAGTGCTTTTTTCATATCTATACCAATGGCAACTTTTGTGCACTATAGCGATCTGAAATTTAAAAAAAAGTATTTTTCGAACCACCCTAATATATAACATTATTCATTAACAGTTTGTCGTACGTATCTTCGAAAGAATAATACAAAGATTATTTGATAAACAAAAGTGGTATTAGAAATAGCGACTGCTTAAGTCCTGTAGTTTATATATTTGCTGTGTTTTGAAATATTTCTCAAGCTTAGAATAGATGGGCGGTAATAATTATAATAACTACTGAGTTGACTTATGTCAGAATTGTCAAAGTTTCTAATTTATTCCGTAGCATTTGTAGTATCTGTCCTTTTATCACATCACACTTTCAATACAATAATTATCTCAAATAAATATTTACGATTGAATACTAAGAAAATTACAGTTTAACCCTTTGAGGCGAAAGTTACTTCGCTCATTTAACCTCTTAACTGTCGCATTTTTTTTCAAAGACACGCTCCTAAAGTCTACATTTTTGTCTAATTAACTCCTTAACGGTCGCATATTTTTCAAAGACACGCCCACAAAGTCCACATTTTTGTCTAATTAAAAAATAGATTGAAAATAAATACGTGAATAATATATAAAGTTATTCTGTACATATTCTCAAATACAGTATATACAGTTTGGTACTGGCTGGTGCTTTCATGTACCCTAAAATGTTGAAGGAAATATACACATGGGGCGTGGTCACAGCCCGTGAATATCACGGGAGCGAGAAGAAAAAGGTTAAAAAAAAAATAGATTGAAAATAAATACATGAATAATATATAAATTTATTCTGTACATGTTCTCAAATACATTATATGTAATTTGGTACTGGCTGGTGCTTTCATGTACCCTAAAATGTTAAAGAAAAAAGAAACATGGGGCGTGGTCACAGCCCGTGAATATCACGGGAGCGAGAAGGAAGGGGTTAAGTTGAAAAGCGTCTAAAAACAAGAAAAAAAAAAAATTATATACATATTATATATGTGATCCCTCCCCCCATTCTACGTTATAAACAGAAACAATTTGTTAAAACATTCCGGTGTGAAACTCAAGTGCCATTTACATATTTAATAAACTAATATGTAATACATACAATACTGAAATTGTAACGTATAATATATATAGCGTTTTTCAAGTGCCGTGCAAAATATATAAATATATATTCCTAAAAAAATATTTATTATTGAGAATACTGTCATAGATTTAACAACATACTTAAAAAAAAAAATAATAATAATAATAATAATAAAAATAAAGTTTCATTTTGTCTACTTGTCCCTAATAAGTGTTTACAAAAAGACTAACTCATAATTATGGATTGTCGTATTTTTATCAAAATTATTTTGATGAACGTATTGATGTATATATAATTATTATTTTTTTTATATAAAAAATATATCATCATTTGATAATATTGCATATGATAATTTTTGTGTGATAAGAACGATCGATATATCCTATCTCTTACGTTCATATTTATTATTTATTATTTAAGTAGGAAGAGCTCGTACAAATATAAATTTATTTATCAACTGAAAATTCTGGTGAAAAACTGGATTATGTAACCTGCGGGGTATCTACCAGAAATTACGGTAATTATTTTTATGTGCAATTCTGAAAATTACAGAGCTGCCAACCTAATCCGGCAAATTGTTAACGCCTATTGAAAAACGCCCCTTTTTCTACACCACTTAATTTTTAGAGAAATTATGTTCAAATGTATCTATGATGAATTAGGTAGAAAAATAGTCTAAAAATTAAATGGTGTAGAAAAAGAGGCGGTACTAACAATTTGCCGGATTAGGTTGGCAGCTCAGAAATTATATTTCTAGTTAGTATTATATAATCTTATTTTTTTATTTTATATGTTAGATTATTATATTTAATAAAAAAGCACCACAAAACTGGCGTTGTAAAAAATATTACTTACAAACTTTGAATAAACACCATAAAATGCAATATTGCATTGCATTATTGCATTTTAGGGTGTTTATTCAAAGTTTGTAAGTAATATATTATTATATATATTTTATTTATTTTTTTAATCATCAAATTCTTATTATATCTTTAAATAACTATATTCTTGTATGTTCCTATATATATTTCCAAATTAGATCAATCAAAGATAAACAAACTATAGTATTTTTATTTATTTATTTATTTATTTATTTTTGTAGCGACAATACTAGAGTACAAATATTAAATTCTGAATTTAATATTTGTACTTCAGTAGCTGATAAAGCTTTTTAAAAGTAATTATTTTTATACACAATTCTTAAAATTATATTTCTAGTTAGTATTATATAATCTTATTTTATATTTTCATTATTATATATATTTTTATATTTTTAATCATCAAATTCTTATTGTATCTTTAAATAATTATATTCTAGTATGTTCCTATATATATAGTATTTTTCCAAATTAGATCATTCAAAGATAAACAAACTATAGTATTTCTTTTGTAGCGACAATACTGAAGTACAAATATTAAATTCAGAATTTCATTTCTATGATCTGCCAAAAATTTCTGTCTGGATTATTATTTCGCATAGCTCTAGAGTCTAGCTGTAGCTTTCATAATTTAATATTAGAATATATATTTATCTTTTTTCAGTAAATAGATGATTTGTCACATATATTGTCAATTTTGTCATATATTAGAAATTTCTCATTTTGTAGCAAGTATGAAACACGAATTTTAAATTACTCATAAAAATTCGGTTTTATTTAAATTTTCTTTTTCCAAATAAGATATTCAGAATTATTCGAAGAAAGCAATCCTGAGATAGAGAATATATTTAAACATAAATCTTTCCAGGTAAAATTGATTTCTACAGAAGATACTTCTATATTAAAGCATTTGTTATTAACTGATATAAAAAAATTAAATGCAATTAAATTTCGTTCTTAATGGCAGATTGCTGAATCGTATCTAAAAATGTAAACGGAAAAAAAAATGTAATTATGTATCGGATTTTATTTTTATTTTATTTTATTTTTTATTTTAGAAGATAAGACAATATTAATGTATTAATTTATTTCCAAAAAAAAAAAAAAAAAAAGTGAAATCAGTGCTGTGAAATGTAGAGATTGCCAGATCTGGTGGATTTTTTTAATTCAATAGTCACCAATCATTTTGAGGAGTGATATTTGATATATTTAATAAATGATTAATCGTCGAAGTGAATAGGAATTTGTTACAATTAAAAATTAGTAGTGGAAAGTGTGTGTGTGGTTGGGGGGGGGAGGGGGAAGTCGCTAAATTTTGCAACACTGCATGTATTATAAGTTAAACAATTTACCGGAAGAATGTATCTTACAAATTATTTTATTCTTCTTTTCAATATTAAAGTGGCTACAGATCAGCATCCCCCCCCCCCTCATTTCTTCCACCAGAATATTTATATGGTATTTTTTTTTACTTAATAGGGTAAACTTACTATTAAAAGTTCCGAAAGAAAAATACTGGTGGAAGAATCAGGGGAAAAATGACGTCTGTTACCACTTTGAAGATATATGTTACAATATCAGTAAAGAAATTCCACAGTCAGGGGGAAAAAAAAATAAAGAAACTATAGGTAAACAGAAAACGGATGATAATCATAAATAAAAATAATCTGGTGTATCACTCACACGATTTTCTCTTACACTGAAATATAATCCTATAAATACAGGTTGGAGATTAAGAGGTAAGATAACGATGTTATTTAAACCTCTCTTAAACAATTCAAATTAGGCTTCAGGAGAGTTTTATATGATAATTAGTTGTGTGTGGGGCCCCCCTTTCTCCAGCTTCATTAATGCATCTACATTTATATACAAGTTAATTCGGTTATTAAAAAATAATCCCTTTTTTCAAAAACAATTTATTAAAATTATTATTTAAAAAAATTATCTTTTATGATAATGCAGACGATTTCCATATTAGAGAAGTAGTATAACACCAAATATCCAAAAAAAAAAAAAAAAAAAAAAAAAGACTATTTTATTCTTAATAAAAAAATAAAAATAAAAAAGCGATTTTTTTCTCAAAGTTTTTTTTTTTTTTTTTTTTTGTTGTTGTTAAAAGTAAAAAAAAAATCGATAACTTTGTTTTAAATAATAGCAGATCAATGGTTCAACCATTCGTTTTAAAGGTATTGGCGAGCTCTTTTGAAAGATACCCATCATGAAAATTTACTCCCCTCGAGGGGAGACTTCCCCCCCGGGTGGGGGGATGTGAGGCTCCTACATACACAATTTTTTTTTTCCAGTTGACTATCTCTATTACAAAAAATATATATTCCAGGGATGGAACACGGGCGCAGAATTCATACCACTATCAATGTAAGAAAATTTTCTACTTCTTAAATCGACGATATTATAGGTAGAGAAATTTCTTAAACTGATTCCGGTATGAATTCTGCGCCCGTGTTCCATCCCTGATATTCGTTTCGTTTGATTTAGTGCAGTCTATAGACGTTAAACTCTACTTACCTGCAATTTCCCCCATAGACGTCAGTTATTAGAATTCTCTTGATTGTCCCTGTACACGAACCATTTGCTTGATCTTAACGAAAAGCTTACTGCAGCAACCCTATATGATACACATTTAGAATACCAAGTTTGGAATGTTTGCTACTATTTGTTCTTGAGATATGCTGATAACAGACAGACACACGCACAGACACATACACAGACATACATACAGACACACACACAGACATACACACAGACACACAGACCAACCGCTAAAAACATGATTTTCGTATTCAGGAGACCTCAAAACGTGTAAATGTGACAAAATCTCACTTTCGAAAATTTGACCCAAAAACAATACTTACTCTACCTTATGGTTACGAGAAAGTAAATAGTAAAGATAAAAATAAACTAATAAATTATAAAAAAAAAAAACTTTTGAAGTTTCTACTTCTTCTTTTATATCTTCATATTCTTCGATCTTTTCTTAGTTCGAGATATTACATTACCAGTCATTTGTCAAAAGAAATTTTGAATGATGGATATATTAATCTAACGAGTACTGAGTAGACATGATTAAAAAGAACGCTTGAAATATAATGGAATTTTACAAAAAAAAAAAAAAAAAAAAATGCAAAATAGCAAAGTAAAAATATACAAAATCATATTAAATTTAGGCAAACAACGGCAACGGATGATATACTATAATAATAATACATATATATTCTTTCACAGTTTTCTAAAGAAATATTGATATTCATCTTTTTCAATCATTTCTTCTCAAAAGAAATTACGATATCATCTATTTGCTAAAAGAAATTTTGAATGATGGATACGATAATCTATCAAGTGCTGAGTAGATAAAATTACAGAATTCTTTAAGGAATAGTATTTCTCTCAATACGATGAGTTTGATAAAAGCAAGAAAGAAAAATGAGTTCGTTTTTCATAGCTTGAGTCAAAAGTCATATAACTATTAAAAACAATAAATAGATATAAATAATATAAAAGTATCAAGTACTATAATCTTGTATTTATTCTATCCATTTAACCCCTTAACACGCGCTGTCCTCGCTGCGAGGACGCAAAATTTAAGATCCAGCTGCAAAATTTCATCCCGGAAAATTTTTAACAAAAATTTACGTTTATAACGTATCAGAAAAGGCCGGTTTTTTAAACCTTAAAATTTAAAATTTCTTTTTGTTTAATTTAGTTCATGAATTCCGGTGGCAATACAATTTAAATGTTTTATATCGTCTTGCGCTGCAAAGGGTTAATATAAACATAATAAACATACATCATTCAAAATTTTCTATGTCATTACATGTAATTATTTGTAATGTAATTACACATTTACGATTTAAATGTAAAATGTGATAAGATAAATATTATTATATTTATTATACTGTTTAAAACATATATCTGAAAAACAAATATAATTCAATAAAAGATAGAAAATGTGATAAAATTTATATTAGGAAAAAACAAATGTTTTTCTTTATCAGTTTTAGGGAAAAAACTTCTAAGCTCTAAAAAGGAAATTCTCTCCCACTTTCTGTAAATATTACTTTATATTTTTTAACATTATATTTTTAAAAGTTTGAACTATAATTTAAACATGGTATTTAAAGCAAGCAATTTTTCGTGACAATTTTTTTTAGTAATATACTTAAGAGTTATATTTTCTTTCCGTCGATTTATTTCATCACGCGAGAAAACATATCTATCCCGAGAGTAGTCGCGCCATTTTTTATAACGCTAGAAGTCGCGTGTCGGTCTTTTTGCCGCCGCTGTTTAGTGTTGGGGGAAAGCCGAAAGAAAGCCAGTAGATAGAGATTAAGTGCCTTTAATTCACGCGACGTTTTCCCCGCAAAGCTCTAACCTGTCTGAAAAACCGGAAATGGGGAAAGAAATGAATCAACGTCAGCGGTCGCGTCGCGGTCAAGTAGACCGATTTGAGAAGTAAAATGTTTTTAACAGCTCAAAAAATAGCAGGAATGACTTGAAAACATACTATGTTAGAGGACATCCACCCAAAGGCCAGGTACACAGAGTTTCACCACTTTATTTTTAAGGGGTGATCTGCAGGGGGAATTTATACGAGATGGGCGGCAAGAAGACCGATATGCGACTACTAACGGGCTAGCAACGAATTAGTATTTTATAACAATCAGAGTTGCCAAAATTTTAATTAATTCCAGAGCATTTTTAGCCCCGCCTTTATTCCATACATTTTTCTTCTTTTTTTTTTATTAACTCTTTCGAGACCGCTGACATAGATTCACGTCATTTGAAAATTTGTAACTCCGCCAGTGGGCGTTTCTTTCGCAATTCGTATGTTATTTATTTCTTAAGAATATATCCAATATTCATAATTGTGCAATTGATATACCACTTATACAAATACTTTAATTAGAAAGAGTATAATTATAATGTATATTCATTTGTAATATAAATGTGAACATAGAAAATTTTGTTCTAAAATATTGTATCTTGGAAGAATAGCGCCCACAGGCGGACTTTACTGTCAAAAAGATAAAAGCATGCGGTCACGAAAGTGTTAACAGTAATTTTTTTTAAATTTATCCAAGTTATATATTGGAGAAAAATATTCTATAAATAAAGTGCTGCGGAATAAAGGCGTGGCTAAAAATACTCTGGAATAAATTAAAATGCTGGCAACTATGTAAAATAAGGTGACATTACAGGGTTATACCCTTTTGAAAGGACTATTTCACCACAATCTTTATATTAATATATATATATATATATATATATATATATATAGTTTATTTTATTACAAAAATTTGCTATAAAATTTTACTGGTTTTCGACAAATAAAGAGTGTACGAACCCTGCATTACTACAAAGTATAAATATGCTCTCTGATTGCTTTTTGAATTACCTTTGTAATAAGCGATAAAAGTAAAAAGAAAGATATTTTTAACTTCAAGGATTGATTTGTTTATATTACAAAGCTTTTTATTAAAACTTCTTTGAATACAACGGCGATGTGAAAAAATCATTATTTTTTAAATAAGAAAATTTTTAAATAATTCAACTTACAACAATTCATAATATTGCTCCGCTACGTATCCCGATGTGAAAAAGTGGAAACAACGGCAAGTTTAGGAGAGAGGAGCTTTGCTGAACTAAAGTTGACCGCCTTATTATATCTCGTTCAAAAAATATGTAGTAATATGCATAATAAAGTTTTATGAATAATGTTTATTGCTTTAAAAGCTCTTTTTAGCTAATTACAAATGTATTTTCTTTTTCTTAAGTAATTAGAAATGTTTATTTTTATTTTATAATGTGATAAATTAAATATAAAATCAACGTGAGCTGAAAAGTTTCAATTACTTCTAAATATTTTTAATTATCTGCAACAAAGATTAAAATTTATGTAAACTATAAATTTAGTAATATGATCATAAAATGTTAAATAATATTTTTCCTGACAGTTATAATCTAAAATAATTTCTCTAAACATACTTTTAGAAAAAAAGTCACATTTCTGTAAAATAATCTTTCGAGAAAACAAATATCTGTTTTCTTTCAGAAAACACATATTTGTTTTCTCTGCGACAACAATTTTTTCTCATGGAAATTTAAAAATAAAATGTCATAGGAACATTGTTGTATCAACTATGAGCAGGATTAATCATACAAATGACTGGACGATACTTTTCAAGGAAATATATTATGTCTTTCCTCACGTACCCGATAATGCAATATTATTCATGTTCATCGATACATTTCACATTTTTCTACTCTGAAGTAATTGCATTAGTCTTTCTTCGTCAAAAGAAACTTCGCAGTGACAGATATGATAATCTTTTAAGTGCTGACTTGATAAAATTTCAGCACTTTTCTAAGAAATGATATCCGTTTGAATGTATTGGATTGGATCAATAGCGAAAGAAAATATAATGTATAGTGTACTTTAGAAAGAAAAATACTAAAATAAATATTACATGCTAAAATTTGTTGAAAGAAAAAGAAAACTTTTGATTTAAAATTCTGTCTACTTGATTGTTATACGTAACTCATGTTATTAGTTTCGTAATCTTATATTTGTATAAGAATTTTTCTTTATTTCCACTTTTCTGTGTATAATATTTATTTTGCTTTAGATATGACATATTTTCTGAAATATTTTAGAATATGTACTAAGTAAGATTTGTGTCAAATACGGCTCTTGTAAATAAGAAATAACTTTACTATTGCTTCATTAAGAAGTCCACAATCTTTGAAATGAAATGAGCAATAAAGAAAGTGTAATTATTGTAATAATAAAGCAAGTTATATATTTTCCGGAAAACATGTAATATTTTGATGCAAAAGGTTTAATTTTTGTAATAGATGTTGTAAACATGTAACTCTGCATACTGAACAACAATCAACGTTTCACCATGGTACTTTCAGCTATCATATCGGTTTTTAAAATGTAGAAGAAGGGTAAGATATTAATAGAAATAAATGATTCCATGTTTGAAAAATATTGGAAAAAATTACTGTTTTGGAAAAATTACTTTTCTAAAACTCTTGGATAAACACCAAGTACTCATTAAATAAAATACAGATTTATTTATCTGTCATTTCTCATAAGCAGAGCTCGAAGCTCAACCCTTTTTTTAATAACACTTTCAGAGATGATAATTTTCCGAATTTTTTCTACCACTATTTCTATACAATAATTTCTGTCCTACTTAATCGTGACGCATTACCATTAAAATACGGTAAAGATTTCTGTATGAAAATAATGGTAACAAAGAAGACATTACCAGTACTACCTTAAAAATATTTCTTCTTAACTATATACTGCGCATTTAAAAATTTCTTACAGACGCAATATTTTGCGAAACAAATGAAGTGAACTGAATTGATATATTATAGCTGAAATATATTTTAGGGATCATCTATCGAAACATACCGTATTTTTCGGCGTATAACGCGCAGGTTGGTTAAATGAGCATACTTGCCAACATCTTAATTAAAATTCCGTAGTGTTGTTAGTCCCGCCCTTTTCTTCACACCAGTAAATTTTTAGAGTAATATTCTGCAAATGCAATTGCGATTTAATAGGAAGAAAAATACTCTAAAACATACTTGTGTAAAAAAGAAGGCGGGGCTAACAATACTACGGAATGTTGGCGAGTATAAATGAGTTATACACCGTAAATTTAAATTTACAGTTTAAGCTATTTCTTAACAAGCTTTTGTTTCTTACAAATATAGCTTTATTTGTAAATTAAATTTATCGGTGTCTAACTCACTTATTTGACCTGCGCGTTATACACCAGAAAAAAAGGTACTTAACATTTAAATGAAAATTAATCGAGAAAACCTTTTATTACTTCACGATTTTACAAGCTAAATAATGTCCTTCGAAATAATTAGGTAATCGTTACAGTTCAAATTTAGTGGTGGTTATTGAATAAAAAAGTTCGCTTGGCAACACTCACCGGAAGAGTGAAGTTTAATTGGTCCGACAATGGCATGGATGGAACACGGGCGCAGAATTCATACCACTATCAATGTAAGAAAATTTTCTACTTCTTAAATCAACGATATTATAGGTAGAGAAATTTCTTAAACGGATTCCGGTATGAATTCTGCGCCCGTGTTCCATCCCTGCAATGGGTACAAAAATATTTTGTGTTTAATTATCATTGTTATTGGATATTTAATTAATATTTGAAAATCATTTGCTATATATATATACAGTTTTTATTTGTATTAATTGTATTATAAAAAAAATATAATGTATAAATAATTTCTTATAGTACAAATGCTTTATAAAAATATTATGTGTATCGCTAAATGCATTTAAAAAATAATAACAAAACACTTAAAAATGAAAATTTATAAAATTATTTTACTAGACCTATACATACATTTTATTTTTAATGTTTACCAAAGTACAATTTCATAATAAAATAAATTTATATGCCTTATATTAAAATTTGAGTGGCATTCTTAAAATGTGAATTCCATACGAAACTTTAAGCATGCATATTTATTATTTTAATTATTAGAAAAAAAAAAAAAAGAATTACAGCAATATATTTTTTTACGGTTTATCATTAACAGAGCTAAATTATTAAACTAAAAGTTTTATATCCTATTTCTAATTAATATTTAATTTTGTTACACTTTTTTTTTCTATGATTACATAAACAGAAGATCACTTTTTAAAATAGTGATAGTTTAAAAAATATTACAATAAATAACACCTAAAAAATTATTACTTAATCAATAGCATAAATTTTAGATAAATGATAATCAAGTCATGTGATTCACAACTGCAATCATAAGGACATAGCAATATGAATGTTCTTATCTATATACCTTTACCTTTTATATTAA
The DNA here is from genome assembly GCA_963930645.1 of Salticus scenicus. NCBI lineage: Eukaryota > Metazoa > Arthropoda > Arachnida > Araneae > Salticidae > Salticus > Salticus scenicus. Next base: position 78,722,487 of record OZ005659.1, on the reverse strand, counting down.
AATTTTTACATTTCCAATTGACGTCTGTCTTGAAAGTGAATACTTTATGTATTAAATGAATTTTAAACAATAATCGTAAATGTAACGTCTGTTCACTCTACATAAAATTATGTCGCTTTCAAAAACAAGTATTACAAATGTTCTTGTGCATATGTATAATAAAGATTTCACATAAGATTACATATCATTTTCATTTACAAAATGTACACATGTTGAGAAAAATATTAGCATAATTTTAAATCCTGCAGGATATCTATTAAATGTTCAGTTTAGTTAACATAAAGATAATTTTATATTTATATAATTACTATAAAAAATGTAATTCATGATATACATTGTAGAGATTATATATTACATTTTATCATATATAACGCATACAGGAGCCAAATAAGAAGTTAAATTTAACAGACTTCTAATTAAAGAAATGTAAAGAAAGCACGGAGAAAAATTTCTATTATCAACGAAACATTATTGCATTAAAGAATGAACTGTACACATTCTTAAGCCGTCAGAAATTTCCATCAGTTATAAAACAAGCTGGAAATTATCAATTGTAATAAAAAGTGTATTTTTTCTATTAAAATGCCTTATTAACCCTTTGCCATTCCTATTTAATTTCACTCATGTTTTCAGTGTTGGAAAATTCAGGGTCTTTTTATTCGATATCCACCACTAGATTTTAAAGCAGAGTTCCCAACTTTCATAATTTATTCACGAGCCTTGTTTTCGAACCAGTAATTTTGTAGATTATTTCTCTTTAATATGTGACAACGATTAAATAAGAAGAAAGCCATTTTTCAAAATTTCCGGTATGCAGAGAGGTAAGGCTAATAATGCTCGTGAACAAATTAAAAAAGTTGGGAAATATGTTTTAAATTTTAATCCCGTTAAATGTTATTCATCCATTATATATATCAAAATAGGTGGGAGTTGAATAAAAGAGTCAATAAATTTCGCAACATTGCTTAGAGTGCTTAAGACAGCTAGAACCAGCAAAGGGTTAAATTTATCAGCATATTCCTAAACATGCTGATAAGATGTTTAGGAATTCGTAAGCATATTCCTATATTAATAACTCTAAAAATCCATTCACTATTCTTAGCATCGTTAATAGAGAAAAACAAACATGTAAATAAATACATGTTCTAGTAATTATTTAAACATAAACTATAATAAAACAACAAAGAAAACAAATAAACAAGATGTTGAATCACAAAAAGTCTGAAACATTAAAAAATAGCTTATAAAAATATCCGTGCATTCTTATACTTACTGTGTAAAGTAAATAAAAAACATTTTTTTAGTGATAAGTTTTCGTCTTTTAAGTTGTCTTGAAAGAAGGTTAAAAGTTACAGGCTTACATAAATAAATTATTATTTTAAGAATGCAAGCGTTTGTAAGAATAAATTGTTTCTTTTCAAAGAGAATAAATTATTCATATTCTCATCAGCGCTATGTATCTTCCAATCTCTAAGCAATTAGATTACTTTCCTTTGTCAGCACTTGAGACGCTGTGATAGATTTCGTGACCTGTCAACAAAAAAGATTTAGGACTTGATACATTGTTAACAATTTCCCGTAAACTAATGAAGAAATACGAAAAAAAAAAAAAAAAAAAAAAAAAGGTAAATTTTTTCATTTAAAGTATAGGATTTTTATCTTTTGTGAAAATTGTATTAAAATGTGCGGCATTTTAATAAATATTCCTGGGGTAAAATTGGAAGGCCTTTTTTTTTTTTTTTTTTCCCCTTTTTCGGAAAAAAATTGCATGTATTAAGCTAAATATTTTTAGGGATATGTCCAATATATAGAGAGAGAATGTCTCTCTTTTGATAGAGCTTTCGTGAACAACTTAAGGCTATCACATTTTTAATTTTTTAAATGTACAGTGAAATTTAAAAAATGTAAATAAATAAATAAACAATTTTCCTGAGATATACTATTGATGAAATATAATTTATACTTTAATGTAGAAAAGTTACAAAGGTGTATGTTAATAATATGAATAATATATATACATATATATGTAGGTTTTAAAGAAAAAAAAATAAGTATTTCAGGATCATTTAAGTATCTTTCGCATCTAATATTTAATATGGCAGTGCGTAAATTTACAGTTTTCTACAGTGTGTCTATGTAATGCAAGCCTCGCAGTGTTCCTAAAATTATAGCTTTATTTTATTTTATTGTCACCAGTCCGTGAATTTTTATTTATTTTTTTTAAATATTTTCACTGTATCAATCCCTTCCTTACCCAGAGCCTGATTAAGGGGGAAGCACACATTATCTCCGCTTTCACCGGAATATTTTTACAATTATTTTTTACTTCATGTCATAGAAATTCCACGCTTTAAAGAGGAAATATTTTTTATAAAAAATGAACGGTGTAAAACAATCCAATTTACTCACCGTTATTAGACACCAGAATTCTTTTAAAATAATTTTTAATGAGAATTTTCTGTTTATTATAGAAGGAAAGTATTTGTTAAAAAATAACGGTGTAAGTATAAATAATGTGTGCTTCCCCCTTAGACACGCTCTGCCCTTACCTGCCATCGAAAACTTACGAAATTCGTGTAACCGTGCACTCTCAACTCAGAAATGAGTACATCCTTCGAATATACTGTCAAGACTCCTTTCACCGTTATTTTTTTGCATTGTGAAACCGTGTAGTTTCCTTGGCAGCAATACAATAAAAAAGATCGCACTTTAGAAAAACTTATGTATACACATACATGCCAACATCCTAATTAATATTCCGTAGTATTGTTAACCCCGCCTTATTTTTCACACTAGTATGTTTTTATAGTATTTTCTTTCTTATTAAATCGTAACTACATTTGGAGAATATTACTCTAAAAATATATTGGTGTGAAAATTAGGGCGGGACTAATGACATAACGGAATATTAATGAGGATGTTGGCAAGTATGTATACATTACAATAAAAAATGAGGAATAGTAAATACACACTTGCCAACCATCTCATTAATAACCGTACAATTGTTAACGCCCCCTTAAAAACGCCTCTTTTCTCACACCAATACATTTTTAGAGTAATTCTCTCCAAATGGTGTTACGATTAAATAACACTAAATATACTCTAAAAAATTATTGGTGTGTAAAAAAAGGCGGGTACTAAAAATTGTACGGTTCATAATGAGATGGTTGGCAAGTATGTAAATATAAAATTCCCTGTAAGTTGGCAAGAATGTACTCTCAATCTGTCATATGAAATAAGATTATTTTTATGAGTGGAAAGAAAAGCTTCAGAGACAGTATCAGATGAGTACCACTATTTTATCATGATTTTGTTTTTGGTTTGAAACAAAAGGATTTGCTGTGTGACATTCAGAAACTGATTGAAATGCATCCTATATATATACATACATTTATCTGTGTGTGAAAGAAAGAAAGATAAATAAATAAATAAAAAGAGAGTGTGAATTAGATATTTTGTTCATATATGTGACCGTAAATGTGACATTTACAATAGTTGTGAAGTCCTCTGATTAAGATTGGACGCTTATCTGCATTATTTACAAATAATAATATTTTGTAAAATAAATAAGTAAATAAATAAAATTAAAAATTAAAATTAAAATAAGATTAAATATATCAGTAATTATTATTTAAAAAAATATTAGTGTTAATTCTTTAGGTAAACATGGGCAACTAGGTATAAAATTTGCATCCTACCTATACTTAGGACCCTCCTGAAAACAATCATTCTTAATTTCTACGCTGCTCTATTTTTGATAAATCACTTCTCTTGAAAGCCGAAATCTTTTTGATGATGCTTTATAAATATGATGAGTTTTTCAATAAAATTCAAATTTACCAGGTGTCTGTTTCGAATACCAATTAGACACGGTTATCATAGTGGTTTGAAAGCCATTTTAACCCTTTGCGGCGCAAGACAATCCGGGTCATTTAAATTATACTGCCATCGGAATTCATGAACTAAATTAAACTAAAAGAAATTTTAAATTTTAAGGTTAAAAAAATTGGTCTTTCCTGATATGTTATAAACGTAAATTTCTGCTAAAAAATTTCCGGAATGAATTTTTGCAGCTGGATCTAAAATTTTGTGTCCTCGCAGCGAGGACATTGCGCGTTAAGGGGTTAACCTGTAAGTCTTGGTAAAAGAGACATAATGTGCAAAAGATTACAGTAGAGCGACTTATCAAACACAAACACAATTTAACGCATTTTTTTCATTTTTAATTAATATTGCCTTTGAAAATCAATGTGAATTCAGCGATGTTTTATCATGCTGCAAAATATCTTATCATGAAAGAAAAAAAAAAAGTTTTACCGTTGTGTATGACCGATTACTACCGTTTGACACTAAACTACTTATGTTGAAAAAAAAAAAAAAAAAAAAAAAAAAAAAAAACGAAAACTGTAACTCTTAAAAGGTCTCTTGTCTCTTTTTTCACCAAAATGTATTCTGTTGTGAAGCTGTCAACTGTACATTAATAGCACCAGTTACGATTATTTTAAATTTATTTAAAATGCTTTTAGAATTGAACTTATTTTTAAAGGTGTTATTAAGCGTAGTAATTGTTTAGTATTTCACATTTTCTTAATGAAGCAGAAAACTTCTTTCTATAGTACGATATTCTGACTAATTATTTCAAAAGCTTTAACGTTTATAAACACACTACATGTACTGCTTTAAATTACACTGTGAATATAAAAAGAGAAAGTTCTGAAGACAATTGTATCTTTTATTTTGACGAAATTAAAACTATTATGTGAATTACTTTACACACACAAAATGAATTTGTTATAGCTTTTGTTAATGTAAACCTAGCAGTCCTGTACCACTTTTCGTGCTTTTCGAACAAACAGCTAATTAGAAGGAAATTATTACACTATGAGAACACGCATTTCTTTTTTCTCTAGTACATTTCTCATTTACACCACGTCTGATAGCGAAAAATTTCTTTCTATATACAGTTAATTAGATTGCTTCTGATGGCTTTTGAGAAGTGCCTTTATGACAAAATAAGCCCATGCTTAAAGCGGTGCATAACTTTTATGGTAAGTCATTTTGATATTTTGAGCAGTAATACCAAAATGTTTCTTCTTCTTTTTTTCTGATATTTCGTATAGAAATTAAATTAGGCCAATGAAAAGGAATTTATGCGAATAAAATTAACATTTCATCACTTAAATAGGTAAAGATGTAGAATGCTAAATAAATATGCGTTTAATCTTTTTGTCATTATTTTTTTTTGCAGAATTCAGAATTTGTTAATTTTAAACAAGGCAATAGCATAAATAAAAATAAGTATTCATAATTTTAGTTAATTTTTATAGTGCGTAAGCTCTATTTTATTATTTTTGTTTTAGTAATAATCTATTCGGTGATCGATTGAAATTTTCAAAGCTTTTTATATTCAATATTTAATTGAAAGTTACATTAAACCAAATTATAGATTTTCATCTTTAAGTTTTTTGTTTTGTTTTTTTAGAAGAAAGCAATATAAAATTTAAAGTATTAGATGGACTTTTTTTTTTTTTTTTTTATGATCCCAACTAGTCTATATTTTTGTTACCATTATTTGCAAATAATATTTTTTCAAATTTTTTAGCTGTTATCGTCGATTTACATAGAAGAAAATTACAAATTCAGAATGGTAGTAGCGAGAATATAGATTAGTTGCCATTCGCGTTTTTAATATTATTTAACCTACACTATATCTGCCATAATTCTCTAGATCAGGGGTAGGCAACTATTTTATACCTACCGCCCACTTTTGTATGTCTGTTAGTAGTAAATTTTACGGAAAGAAGGGAAATAACTTTATTTCATAAAATGTATAAAACGGATTTAGAGAAAGTTAAAGCATATAAAAACAAAGCATTTTTCTATTTCATTTTTTTTAATCAATTAAATTTAAATAAATGTGCTTTTGTATTGGGCAAAACCTCTACCGCCCACCATAAAAGCTGGGACGCCCACTAATGGCAGGTAGGGATCGAGATCATTATCACTGTTCTAGATCATATTACTCTTACAGAACAATAAACTTCTGTTATCAAATTTCGTCGTCGTTATATAGAAAAAGGTATCATATAGAATTGCTAAGAATTTTATCTCTAGAAAATTTAATTGAGTTTCACACTTTTTTCTTTCTTTTTGAGCTCTATGGGATTGTATAGAAACATAGTGCCTCTATCTATATCGTTATAATTTTAGTAAATGTTTATCTGTTTCATTAGATGTAAAACTAAACGACCCATATTGTCACCACTGATAATGCTTAAATAAATAGGGGATTAAGGAAAATATTTTATCTAGATAAACGAGATTTCCTTTCTTTTCTCCGAGGTATTCTATTATTGTGTCTATTATACTATCCACTCAGCGTCTTTCAGACTTAGAGTAATTGGATAAATATCTTTGTGACAGATTCAATCAAGCTGCTAGCTGATGAATTCGTTGAAATAAGGAAAGGTATTTTGACATTTGCTATCGGGTATCTGAAGTGTTAAATTTCTTTATTTGTTTCGACAATTTTATTGGGAAACTTATAATATTATTTTTAATAAGAAAATATTAGTAATTAAATAATACAAAAAACAACTTTTGATACATATTAAAAAAAAAAAAAAAAAAAAAAAAATAGAAAACGAAAGAGAGAGAAGTAAAATTTAAATGAAAGTTTTTTAAGAAAGAAAATCTTGCCATAGTATAACTATTAAGTATTAAAATAAATGCAGGCTTCTAAATTTAGTTTTTTTTTTTTTTTTTTTTTTTTTTGTTAAAAAGACAGTTCTTGCAGTTCCGATTTATTCTATCTATGGCTTCCGAAAAGTTTTTTTTTTTTTTTTTGTTATAGTTAAGCCTTAAAATCCAATATAAAGCTATCAAATATCTTATAAGAAACTGTAGTGAAAAAATCCAAAATCTCTAAAAGACTGTTGTGAAAGTTACAGGGCTGCCCCAGGTCACTTTTTTTTTAAAATAATTATTCTTAAACAACGATGTCCAAAATATAAAATTTATAATGTAATTTATGCAAGTAAATTTACAATTTACATGCTGAAATTTAATATATATTTTATGTTGTGGAAATAATTGTACGAATAATAATAATGATGATGATAATAATAATAAGAAGAAGCCTTTCGCATCCTGAAAATAAGGCGGTATTAACAGTTTTACGGAATATTTATTAGAATGTTAGCAAATATGCAAGGGTACATAGTAATATTATTGTGCAATTTTTCCTAACTTTTTCCTAACAATCAATAGTAATAGTTACATATTCAGCTAATTTTTATTATAGCATAAATTAATCCGAACTACAATAACGCATAGTCAACTAATATCGATATATCTTGATCTATATCAGATCGAAAAATCTCTTTGCGGATTCGATTTTGTTAATAATAAAAGGAAATTTATGAGGTAAAATTCATCATGTAGCATTATTAACTTTGTGATTAAATGGATAAAACCCTGATTTCTTACACTGAGGTTAAGTACTTCCTTTTCATATTTCGGAATGCTGACATAAAGGAAATATCCTTTTTCTGATAAAGCACGTCTCCTTAAAAGTTGAATACATTTAGAAAAGATTTTTATAGCTCGGCAAAGCAATTTTAAGAGAGTAACTTTTCAATAAAAATTGACCTTGAATTTTAAAGAATACATGAACAAAGTATTGCAGTGTTTAAAATGTATATTTAATTTATACACTTTATAGAAATAGCTAATTTTTATTAATAATAATTACCATTTTTTTACTATGAATGCGAATTTATATTAATTATTCAATAAATCTAAAAGTAAGATATTCATATAATTTAATATATATTTTCAAAGCTGTTTCTTATTAGCTTAAAATATTTAAAATATAAAATGCATTATAATGCATTGTAAGATTAAAAATTTTAATAGCATAATGTTCAAGAAATAGTTTTCACAGAATTTAATTTTGCGATTATTCTTTTTCTGTGATTTTTTTTTTTTTTTTTTTTTTTTTTTTTTATAAGTATATGCATATGTCTGTAGGTATGTTAAGAAAAATAAGTTTTTTATGTTAATTTAAGCAATAATAGTAATATTTAATTGCTTTTTTGGAACTGACTTTTAATTACATTTTTTTTTTTTTTTTTTTTTAAATAATGTAATGCATTTTTACACATATATAAAATATAAATATTTACACAACGTTGAAAACGACAACGCAAAATATGTTAAAAGCAAGCTGCAGTTTCGGTAGTATAAACCGTACCGTAATCAGTGCAGAATGAAAAATGTGAATTAGTGCTCTTATATATTTCGACTCTAAACTTCGTTTCCTTATCTATATATAAAAACTCTTCTCCCCCTTTTTACTTTCTTCTATATGTAATATAGAGAAAGCATTGGATTCGTGAAAATTTTCGAACTCCGGTTTTTGATGGATTTACACGTTTTGGGATGTCCTGAACACGATTTGATAGTTTTTAGAAAATGTCTGTGTGTGTGTGTGTGAGAGTGCATCACGAATTTTGTGGACGCTGTATCTCCCGAACCAATGAACGAAATTTAACCAAACTTGGTATTTAGTTGGACCCTGACATAAACTGGTGCTGATTAGATTTGGGGACCAATCGCTCAACAGGTGGCGCTGTAATAGCATTTTTTCTATGTTTTTAACATGGCAGTAGAGGACAAAATTTCGTACAAATGTACATAATGAAAGTTATTTTTAACTTGTGATTGCAAAATTAATATGAATCATTGATAATAGTAGCAGTTAACTAGGAAAAAAAATGTGTATGTGGGGTCATTGCCCCCCCCCCCTTGGGGAGGAGTAAATTTACAAAATGGTTATCTTTCGAAAAGTCTCGTCCATACCTCTAAAACGAATGGTTGAACTATAGATCTGTGATAATTTAAAACAAAGTTTTTTTTTTTTTTTTTTTTTTTTTTTTACTTTTAACGAAAAAAAAAAAATCGTATTTATTATTATTATTATTATTATTATTTAGAATAAAATGGACTTCTTTTGCATATTTAGTGTTATACTACATCTCTAACATGGAAATCGACTGCATTATCAAAGAAGATAACATTTTTAAAATAATAATTTTAATAAATTATATTTACTGAGTGAATTTGTATAGGAAAATATGGAAGAAAGTCACGTGGTGGCCACAACATACTAGTTCATTCTGCACTGATAACGGTACGCTTAACCCTAACGAAACAGCAATTTGCTTTTAACACATTTTGCATTGGCGTTTTCAGCTTATATAGATACATTTCTGTTCAAAGTCAAGCCTGGTTTTATATATATATGCAATTTATTAGGATTTTAATAGGCATTTTTTTTTTTTCAAGTTAATATTTTTTTCATTAAATTAAAAAAAAAAAAAAAAAAAAAAAAAAAAAAAAAAAAAACAATCGATCATTGTTTTCTATAATTTATCGAAGTATATTGTTAAACATATACATTACTTTTTGGGAGTATTTACGATATTTTAAAGGTAAATGGCAAATTACAAATATGACGAGGAATTATAAGATTTTAAAATCCTTCTGTTATACATACATAAGCAATATAAAAATAAATTGGATTAAATTATTTTTCCTGGGAACATACTTTTTTGTTCCTCAATAAGTTCTCTTTTGAAATATTCTGCGATGCAGTGTTGTCAAACTTTGCGACTTTTTTATTAAACAGTCACCTGTAATCTTGAGAAGTGATATTTGATATACATAATATTTGTGACTGTTGAACAAAAGAGTCGTGAAATCTGGCAACACTGTGCATATGTAGGCAGTCTTTTTAGAACATATCACATACACTAAGCTATCCATATTCCTCTTTTTTCCTGAAGCTCTGTATTTCTCAAGAGTATTTCTTAATTTACTTTATCAGCATAATGTCTAAAACAATATATTTCACTCGAAAACGTCGGTGAAAAGTGTTCCAAAACAACTGGCAACTATAAATTCTTAATTTTTATACATTAGATGTTATACATACATATATATATTGAAATTATTTTTTCGAAAATATGGTAGTACATATCGATAACGATAATCTTAATTACTTCGAATATTAAACTTTTTAAGCAATTTTCTTCTGATCAAATTTTTAAAACAAATCATTACCCAAGCAATATCGTTTGGCATTCAGTTAGGTAATTTCTTTTATTTATTATACATGTATTCAGTATGCATGTACTCAGAGATGCCAAGTTACTACTAACGAAAAATTAATTTCATACCACAATAAAGAAAAAGTAAAACTTGTCCAACTTGTCCTATTAAATTTCAGGTATTTATTACAAAAGAAAACATTTAAAAAATTCCGGTATTAAGATTTCGGACAATCCGTAATAACTTGGTATCTCTGTGTGCTAGAAAATAATGGTCCAATGAACCAGATAAGGGATACGATTTAAATAAAATTGTATCTTTTTTCTTTATCCTTAGAATTGTTCTTTTTCTTATCAAAATACACGAAAGTTGTTTGCTCAAACGAAAGAAAAAGGGCGTGTATAACATAATTTTCTTTTCGTGAAATCACAGTATATAAAATGAACCAGGATTTGTTTATTTAAACTTCAAAACTTCTTCACATACCATAAAGTAGTACTTGCCAACCATCTCATTAATAACCGTGCAATTGTTAACGCCCCCTGAAAAAACGTCCATTTTCTCACACCACTATATTTTTAAAGTTATTCTCTCCAAATATTGACACGATTAAATAAGACTAAAATTACTCTAAAAATTTATTGGTGTGAAAAAAAAGGCGGGTACTAAAAATTGTACGGTTCATAATGAGAGTTGGCAAGTACAGTAAATGAAAGGACTACCGGTATCGAAAGCAGGGTTGCCAGATTTTTTTTTTAATTATTATTATTCAATAGTCACCAATAATTTTTATTTGTAGCGTTTGGTTAATACCTTCGAAGATTCATAATCCATTATCTATAACAAATGTCACTTCTCCAAATTATTGGCTACTATTGAATAAAAAAAAAAGGACCACATCTGGCAACGCTGGTCGAAAGGAAGTGGCCTTTCTTCTTCAGGTGTGAAACACGTACTACTTACTGCCTTGAAGAAGAATACAAGATCGAAAGCAGAGCCTGATTAAGGGGGAAGCACACATTATCTCCGCTCTCACCGGAATATTTTTACAATTATTTTTTACTTCATGTCGTAGAAATTCCACGCTTTGACGAGGAAATATTTTTTATAAAAAATGAACGGTACAATCCAATTTACTCACCGTTATTAGACACCAGAATTCTTTTAAAATAATTTTTAATGAGAATTTTCTGTTTATTATAGGAGGAAAGTATTTGTTAAAAAATAACGGTGTAAGTATAAATAATGTGTGCTTCCCCTTAATCAGGCTCTGATTGAAAGCAGGGTATATATGTCAGTATCAAATAGACACATTATCCTATTTGATACACACACCGTCCATTGTGGTATCAAATATCACTCCTCAAAATTATTGGTGACTAGTGATTAAAATTGCAATCTGACAACGCTGTTTCTATATGCAGATTTATTTCAAATGCTATTCAAATCAGGGCCTGATTAAGGGGGAAGCTCGCTCTTGACACATTATTTATACTTACACCGTTATTTTTTAACAAATACTTTCCTCCTATAATAAACAGAAAATTTTCATTAAAAATTATTTTAAAAGAATTCTGGTGTCTAATAACGGTGAGTAAATTGGATTGTTTTACACCGTTCATTTTTTATAAAAAATATTTCTTCGTCAAAGCGTGGAATTTCTATAACATGAAGTAAAAAATAATTGTAAAAATATTCCGGTATGAGCGAGCTTCCCCCTTAATCAGGCCCTGATTCAAATCGTAATTAATTCAAAGTATCCTACTTATTTTTTTTTTTATTCTACAATTCAAGGTATTTTCTTTTTCACTGAGAAGACAGACTTTACATTTTTGAGTATTAATGTTAGAAATTTGTGATTGGACGGTTTCGTAATGATAAAAACCATAGAGAGAATTATAATTGCAAATTAACTAAAAAAGATTTTTTAAAATTAAAAAATGACTCTTCTAAAGCTAATTTGACTCCGTTCATTTATATACCCGGAAAAATGAAAATTTTGTGATTTCTCCATTACGCGCTGTTAGGCACAGAAAAAAAAAAAAAAAGTTGGAATATTTTAGCAGTCATTTATGCCGAATCATAAAACTTATTGATTAAATATTACGATTTTTGATTTTCTAAATCTCGCAGAAAATGAAAATGCAATGCTAAATTGGTTCGTGTTTCCAAAACTTATTGTACTGATACGCAGATTTTTAAAATTAATGGCCTTCAACTGAAAAAATAAATGTCTATATTATGTTTTTCTAATTTTATGTGCATTAATTTATGTCTATTTAAAATGCATTAATTCATAACTGAATAATGATAGGTAATACAAAAAAAAAAAAAAAAAAAAAAGTAAAAATTGTATTCATTTTTCTGTGAAACACCAATATCTTGTACACTTTTATCTATTATTATATTCGCATTGGGAAACGAAAATCCTTGCGTAGAAGTGTTCCAACTGCTTTTAATTTTTCCACCAATAATTTTACATAGCAAATTTTGTTATAAATCAGCATTTAAGGTGAAATATTTTGTTGGATAATATTGGCATACCAGGTAATATTTACAATTTATTCCGGGGTACTGTTAGCACCGCCCTTTTCTCACACCAGTGTAATTTTAGAGAAATGTTCTTCAATATGTAATTACGATCAAGTAAGAAGAAAAATGTTTTAAAAGCATACTGGTGTGAGAAAATGGCGGGGCTAACAGTACTCCCGAATAAATTATAAATGTTACCATGTATGTATTGGTGGGAAAGTCTTTGTAAAAGGCGGGGCCGCGTGAGAAACCTGATTCATATAAAAATTCACTCAACTGTTAGGCGTTCATCTAAACTGTATATTACTTAACAAATTCATTTTGCGTATTTATATTTAACCCCTTAAGTGCTATCTGCATATATACAGCCATGACATTATTTTAATTTATTCTTTGACATGCCTTAGTAACCTTCAAATCGTAAATGTATATAATGTAACCACGTTTACTGTGCCTAGCAGCAGAGCCTGATTTAGGCCATGGCACTCTCTTACCGGAATAGTTTTACAATTATTTTTTATTGCATATCATAGGAATTCCACGTTTAGACTAGAAAGCTATTTTTATAAAAAGTGAACGGTGTAAAACATTCGAATTTACTCATGGTCATTAGACACTAGAATTCTTATATTATAATTTTTAATGAGAATTGTTTGTTTATTATAAGAGGAAATAAGTATTGCTTAAAAAGTAATGGTGTAAGTGTAAATAATGTGTGCCCTGGTCTTAATCAGCCCCTAACACTAACTAGCAGTGAGGACGAGTTCAAATAATCTTGCAGCCAAATTGATTGACAGGTTGGGATTTAGTAAACATGCAGTCATTCAACGTTCCCTTATCGCTTATTTTTTCTCAACGAAAATGTTATCCCCCCTATTTTAACAGTAGACTCGTTGAGTTCGCACTTGTGCTTGCATGGTCGCAAGAAATACAGTTAAACATTATTTCGAAATGCAAAATAAACGTAATTATTATTATTATTATTATTATTATTATTATTATTTGCTAAAGGTTATTATTATTTGCATGCTTTTGTCTTTTTGACAGTAAGGTCCGCCTGTGGTCGTTATTCTCATAAGTTACAATTTTTCAGAACAAAATTTTCTTTACTCACATTAATATTATAAATGGATATGCAGTATAATTATACATTCTCTAATCAAAGTATTTATATTCATAGTGTATTGGTTGTACAAATACGAATATTGTGTATACTTTTAAGAAATAAATAACATACAAATTGTAAAGGAAAAGCCCACTGGTGGAATTACAGATTTTCAAATTACGTGAATCTACGTCAGCGATCGCGAAAGTGTTCAGTGGAATTCCCGCGAGAAACTCAGCTTAAATTTCAGTAGACCTCATGAAAAAGCCTAACTGTTATGATTACTGGCTACCACTAATTTTTAATAGAAAATTTTCGTTATATTCTGCAACAATTTTCTGTACTTACATACCTTTTTTTTTCCTACTCGGACAAAGTTGTAATAAAAATTCGTATTTGTTAAGCTCTATTCCTAATAAATTTAAAATCACGTCCAAATGGCACTATTTAGAAAAAATTAAGTCTGCACTGATGTTGTTAAAGCAGGGTTGGCACAGTCACTTTTTGAATACACTGTTTTAATGTGCATATGTATTTGATTCAATGATATGAATTTGATTCGATATGTATTTGGTTCAATCGGAGATAACTACAGAAAACGTATACAGATTTTTTGTTTTAAAAACAGTATACGTTTTTAAGACAGAGTGACAAAACGTATACTGTTGAAAAGAAAGAACAAAAAGAAAAGAATAACAGTAAAAAAGAAAAGAGTGACAGCGCAAACCTCTGGGTTAGAGAAGTATTCAATTTTTGTCTTTCTCTCACAAAAAAGTCATAAAAGTTTTTTGTGCGTTAATTTAACTTCATCTCTGTTGTTGTATTCATTTGTAACGAACATCATAGATGCCATTATTTTAATTTATTTCGGAAAATTTTTGAGCCTGCCTTTATTTTGCACCACTTTTTTTCTATAGAAATAATCTTTCCAGTACATGACTTCGATAACCATACTAGTCAACATCCTAATTACTGTTCCGTAGTATTGTTAGCCCCGCCTGCTTTTTCACACTTTGCTTTTTCCCACTTGCTTTTCCCCGCCTGCTTTTTCACACATATCTTTTTAGAGTATTTTTCTTCTTATTTAATCGTAATTGCATTAGGAGAATATTACTCGAAAAATCTATTGGTGTGAAATAAAGGGCGTGACTAACAACACTACGGAATATTAATTAGGATGTTGGCAATTATGGATAAAATAAGAAAAAAATATCTCTAAAAAGTAAGTGGTAAGAAAGAAAAAAAAAAAAAAAAAAGGTGGGGCTAAAAATATTCCGGAATAATTTAGAATGTTGGCATCTATGCGTACATGCGTGAAATGAGATTATGTTCAGATGAACCCATTCTATATTTTCTTCAATTAATATTTTTTCGTAATAATTAACTCTACTTCCAGTAATTAACACAAGTTTCGTTCTGAGAGATTTGAACAATTTTTATAAATAATATAGTAGCCCATTTTTATATTTTTTAAGCCAGGTTTCACAATTGTTTTAGAAAAAATTATAATTTGTTTATAGAAAAATTTGGCATTTACAAAACACGAGCAAAGAAATAGAATTTTTTTAATATGATTTATCTTCTGAGAAAGAAAATTTTTATTGACTATTTTGTTAACCAGGGCAATGCAGTAATCTAATTCTGTGTGCCCATGATTAAAAAAAAAAAAAAATAAAATAAATAAAACTTAAGAATACTACAAAACTGACTTTTTTAAGATGAACTTTTATTTGTATAGGCAATTGCTTTTCATGTTAAAAAAAAAAAAAAAAATCTAATTTTTCAAAATCAGAAAATATAAAAAAAAAAAAAAATTAATTTCAGAGAAAATCTTTTATATTATTTTTCAAATAGAAATTTTAAATCAATATTTAGTTTCAATGTAAATACAGCATTATATAAAGTTATTAAAATTCTTGATATTTCGTTGAAAAATTCATTTCTTCGTAATTATGCATTATTATGCCCCTTCTATGACGGTACTGAAAAGTATGTATTCATAAGAATTTTTTCTGCTTCCTGATACATTTTCTTTTATTTAAATGGATTCACTATAGCTTCAATTTACAAAAGATTCTAACTACAAAACATTTATTTAAAAAATTTCATAATTTATTTAATAATAAAAATTTACTTAAAATGAATGGAAACAAATTAAATTAGAAAACAGCGTAGTTTTTTTCTAGAAACGTGAAATTAAATATTTAACTTTAATTATTTCATTTCTAAAAATCCTCGCTTTGTATTTTTTAAGTATTATAAAAGTTTTCAAATTATAGAAAAATCAATATAGCGCTTTATTTAGCCAAATTTAATTGATTCTGTTTGTTATATTAAGATCAGTATTTCTTTATAAAATTTCTTTTAGGTATTTAGTATATAAAATTGAATGGGAATAATAAAATTGTAGTAATGTTGATTACTAAAACAATAAATAAAATATACTTCGAATATAGAATGCAAACATAATGCATTTTTATTTAGATATAACGATTATATCCACGTTTCGTCCACCTAATTATATAAAAATTGAGACATATTTTGGTTACTTTTACTTTGGGCGATGGGAATCCTCTCATATTATTTTGATAAATATGCTCTCTCTCTCTCTCTCTCTCTCTCTCTCTCTTTCTCTTTTTTCAAAATATTACTTACAATGAAAATCATATAAATTTTTAATATGTATAATTTTCAAAATATTAACACATGATAAATTTAATGTTTTAATATTTAACCCCTTTATACATGCAATAATATTTAGATTTGTTATTTTAAATGATAAAATTGTTTAATATGCAGAAATGAGAAATTTTCGAAGATTTTTTACCACTATTTTTATAAAATAATCTATATTCTATTTAATAGTAATAAAGAAGAAGAAAACATTCATTCCCGAATATGGTTAACAAAAAACTAGAACAAACTTTATTTATTTTGTTTCTAAATAAATAGTTAAAATTCGTTTAGAAAATTGGCAATTGAAATTAAAAAATGTACCAAAAATTAATTATTAAGATTTAACGCTGGTATTTATACCTTTCATCCAATAATAATAATAATAATAATAATAATAATAAATGACTGAGACATATTTTTTTTTTTTTTTTTTTTTTTTTTCTTGTGTATATATATATATATATATATATATAAGTACATTTTGATGAATTATTTACGATACAATACATATAATAACTTTGTTTTAAGATGAAATTTTTAAAATTTTAACACATATTAAAATTATTGTTGTAATACCAAACCTCTTCTTGCATGTGATAGTAACGATATATTGTTTTAAATAATGAAACTGTGTTATATTGTTAATAAAATCTTATAACAGACTTTATTTGTTTCCTTTTAAAATAAATAGTTAAAATTCGTTATAGAAAATTGACAAGAGATGGCGCTAGTTGTCAACTGAGAAAATTTCCAGTTATCCATGCTCTTTGAAATTTGTATTCTCGAGTGCTACAAAGCACAAAGAAATAGAAATCGTTTGCTTAATCACACTTCCATTAAGCTACCATTATAATGTAATTATCATGGTTTTAGTTATGCATTCGAGTATAAGCCGTTTTACTCTCATTTGCTAAATTTTAATTAAAATACTCCGCTCTTAAACTTTCCGATGACAGAAATGCATAATTATTTTTCAACTTGAATCCATTTCACAAATGTAACATTTTCAAATAGAATAATGAGTGCCGTCATATACGTATGTACGTTGATGAATAAATTATGCTACGCACTTTACTTTAAGTGATTAAATTTGTATTTCCATGACAGATGTTCGTGTAAGTCCAGTAAATGTGCTAATTATATTCAACTAACTAAGTCAAAAATTTACTTTTTGTTTTAAGTGTGGCATGTGTAGAATAATAAATTTAATTCATATTTTTAGAAGTATTACACATAGCTGCTAACATTTCAAATTTTCAAGTGAGATTTATTGCTAGTATTTTTAAATAGAAATCTGACATATTTAATTTCTATTATTAAATATATTGGATAGTGTAATACAAAATTTCTTACATGGGTTGGGTTGGGCTTAAGGGATTAAGGCCGATTGACAGCACTAGTGTCCTAGAACTGACGCGGAGTGCCCTCTGTGGAGGTCTTTCTATGGGGTCCTATCCCGTGTTTACGGAAGTTTCTGAGAAAACCACGCGAAACTGCGAACAGCTAGGCCGACAAGCGCAACCTGGGAGCGAACCCGGCGCCTGATGTCTACCAGCTTTGAGTTCAGAACCGCTCGGCCGCCAGTGGCCAAATTTCTAATATAAAGACTCCGGGGGAAAAAAAGGAAATGTTGGTAGCTATGATTAAACGATTACGTTTCATTATAAAATTAATTTAGTAAACAAAATATTGAAAGATGAAATAGAATAAGATCTGAAAATTATTCTAGTTAGCTGTATGAGAAATCCTGTGAAAGCTCTCTACTATGTCCAACTACCAAGCTGTAGCAATTTGGCCCTTTAGAAAGCCTTTTCTTAAGTAGAAAGTTTACAGAAGATCCGGGCATTAAATTTTAAAAACTAAATCGTTTTAATTAGGAATTTTTTATTGTTTGTCTAAACAGATTTATAATGATAAATTTATATAAGTTTGTTCATGTAATAATAATAAAAAAAAAACATTTTTTTTTTTTTTTCAAGGATTAATTTAATGTACAGGTCAATGTTCAATTTAGCTTCAATTCCGAGTGGATAGGAGTTATTTATTAATCAATTAATTTCCTCTGAACATACCTGTATGAAAATACTAAATTTAGCTTTCAAAAAGCTATTTTAGTATCTAAAGTCAAAATTACTGACTCAGAAATTGTTGCATTTATATTTATCTGAAACTGTGACATGATTTGAAAATATGTAATTTAAAAAGATTAAAGCATCGTCTAAACATTATCAAATAGAGACGTAACAATTAATAATAATAATGATGGTGATAATAATAAACCTTTTTCTCAAACACTAAAGCATTTTATAATTTTTCTTTTTGAAATTGTTTCATAGTAAATTCGTTGAATTCAGTTTAAATCACAGGATTTAAAAATTTAAAAATATTATCCGAACGTGTTTGGGCATATCTGACTTAGATCTCAAGTTTTATCACCATTATTTCCGAAAAGTGAACTTGTCTAATTGTTTTCGCCAAATAAGTTAGAGGAATTACATTGATACGTATTAGAAATAAAAACCAAAACTTATTTATTAATTTATTTTATAAAGAAGCTATTAGTATTCTAGGCATAAGAATTTTCGAGTAAAGTCTAAAAATGTTGCCCAAAAACTTTTCTTTTGTTAGCTTTCTCCTTCATTAGCTTTTTTAAAAATTGAATTATTTTTTAATAAATACAATATTTAGATAAAAGGCATTTAGAATATAAGTGGCCGTAGAAATTTTTAAGTTGTTTAATTATAGAAATATGTTATAGATATTCACAAAAGTGCTGTATTCAAAATTACTGTCAGCTGTAACGCGTAAAAGTCAGTTATGGTCTTTTGCCTTATTTAATATATTAACCCGTTGGGTACATTTGACGAGTGAGACTCGCCATGTGCTTACTTGGGCGAAGTTACGGTGGACGAGTCTGACTCGTCATCTGAATTTAAGAAGTAGGCGTTAATTGCGGCACCCCCGCCAGTGGGCGTTGATCGCAAACACTTTCCTGGCGTTTTTTATGATATCTTACAACCATACTTATATCATCAATATAAGTATATTCCAAATAAAATGTATTACTTTTACATATTTACACTTTCGCGACCGCTCACGTAGATTCAAACCATTTGAAAATCTGTAACTCCACCAGTGGGCGTTTCTTTTGCAATTTGTATGCTATTTTTTTCTTAAATATATAATTAATATTCACAATTTTACAATGAAATATACTATGGATACAAATACTTTGATTAGGAAGAATAAAATTATAATGTATATCCATTTGTAATATAAATGTGAAACAGAAAATTTTGTTCTGAAATATTGTAACATGGGAGAATAACGGCCACAGGCGGACCTTACTGTAAAAAATTCAAAATCATTCCATATAGCGACAAATTAAATCCATCCCTTGGGCATAAAAATCTTAAAATAATTCAGTACTCAAAGGGTTAAAAAAAAAAAAAAAAAAAAAAAAACAGAGTTTGTCAAATGAAATATTGCTATATATTCATTAAATTTAAGATAAAGAGAGTGATGTGTATAATGTAGATGAAATTATTTATTGATAATATTACAGAATCTTGCATATCTATTTGCATATGAATTAAACATAGCACAAGCATTTTAATTATTTAATTGGTTGATCATAAATATGTAATTAAAACAGTAAAATTTTTGCTTATACGCTTAATTTTATTAAAATAGTTATGTCTGTTTAACTATAAAGAATACTCCATTGAAGATTAAAAAAAATAATAAAACAACTCGTATTTAAAATAACTAAAGTATTGCAAAGGTACCAGCATTTTATTTAATACGGATTATTTTTTGCCCCTCCTTTATTTCATACCACTTTTTTCTTAATACTAATTTTTTCCTATTTTATTGGAGTTATATATCGGGGGAAAATATTATGTAAATAAAGTGAGACGGATTGAAGGCGGAGCTAAAAATGCTCCGGAATAAATTAAAATATTGGCAACTACGACTATTGGTTCATTCCTTTTATGTAAACAATTTCATCTTTATATATATATATATGTGTATGTATGTATGTATATGCGTGTGTGCGTGTGTACATAAATAATATTAAAATATATAACTATGAAATATTAATCTATAAAAGATTGATAATTCATAGTTATATATTTTAATATTATTTATATATGTTGGTATAATTTATAAAAATATTAAAATAAATAAAAAATAAACGTTTGTGACGTAAGTTTTACATTAACTAAATTGTTTTTAGAAGGGTTAATTGCTTGTATTACATTTGTGATTTACTGTAGAATTTACTGTATACTGTATAATTCGAGTTTTCTTTGGAAGTAATACATTCAAAATCTGCTAAATATAAATCCATATTAGTGTTGACATATACTGTATTATTCTAATGGAAATTTAATTTATATTCATAAGAAATAATAAAAAATAGTACAGCAGTTCAAAAGGGTAGTAAACTGGAAAAAGTTTCTGAAGATTTTCTAAAAGAAGTATCTGTAAGATTAAGAATACTAATTTTTGGCTAGAACATTTTGCTTTTACTACTTTGTTAAACATTGTGCACAAATTCAAATTCATTTAAATTGGGAATTTTTATTATATAAAAATTCAACAGAAAATTATCATAAATACATAAAATTCATGCTAGCTAAATATATAGAATTCATTCATAAAATAAAATTTGTTTTAAATCATTCTGCTTTTTGCTTGATGATTTGTTCATATAGGCTTCAAATTTAATAATTATTATAATCTTTAAAATTTATATGTATATTACATTTTTATTTTTAAAGAATACATAGAATAATACATTTTGTTATTAGTTAAACTTTTTTTACGATTTAATGTGAAATTATCTTTTTTCATCACATATTTTATATAGTTTTTAATAAATTTATTCTTATATATTATTGGGTGTTAATTTGTACACTAAAAATCTTAGGAAATATAATTTATTGCTATTTTCATCATCATTATTAATAATATTTTGATATTTAATATAAATTTTATTGCATTTCTTTTTTAATTATTTAACTGTTCACGAAAGAGAAGAAAGGATTTTTTTTTTTTTTTTTTTAATTCCGAAATACTAAATTATAAATGAACTGGGTTTTCGTAAAAAAAAAAAAAAAAAGGCAAACAATTTGAAATACAATAGAATACAATAACTCATCTAAATTAGATTAACATAAACAAACAATGGGTTAGAGAAAAAAAAAAAAAAAAAAAAAAAAAAAAAAAAAATCCTCGTGTAAAAATTCAATTATAGTACTTTAAGGCGATAAATCTAGATAAAAGTCAAATTTAATCTTTTGAAACTCCTATCGCATATCTCCAATTCCTGTTTTTTACCCAGAAAAAACTAGATCTAGGGCTTATCGTTTTAATGTTGTCTTGGTAACGCAGATGGGACGACTTGCCGGCGCCAGACATCAACGTGGCGCCAGAACCATTTACATGTCACCAAACAACCTCTTGTATGGTTTCTAAGATTTTTATTAGTTTCCTTTATATCGCGTATGAGGAAAAGGGGCAATAGAAGTAATAGGATTCCCCAGTCTTTTACTAGAGTATCTTAGATTCGTAAAAAAGTTATTTGTGAAGTTTCCGGTATAAGTGAGAGTGAAGGAAATGGTGTAAGAGTATTTAAAATAAGTTGAATTTTTAAATATATAAACTCAGACTCGCCAAGTTACCGGATTTTTTTCTAATTTTTTTTTTTTGTGAAAATATCCGTTTTATATTTTCGCAGTAATTCTATGATAAAAAAAATGGCAAAGATAACTTTAAAGGAATAGTGGTATGAATTAATACGGAAGATTGGATAATCTGTGAACTATAAACTTTTTTTTTTAATGAGAAGTGCATATTGATTTATTTATTACATATATATATATATATATATATTAGTTTATAGACTATTATTTAAGGACTGACTAAGAATTTAACGGGGTTGCCATAGACGATCGTACCACTATTTTCATAACTTAAAACTTATTATAAATGTATGAAGCTAAAGTGCAGATTTGTCTGCGAAAATATGTTATACATTTTATTTTTTGGAAATTGTGGTACGAAAAGGATATAAAAAGAGTTGCCTGTAGCAAATGTGATTTTCTAGTATTTTATTGGTTTATTTTAGATTATATATGCATATAAAATCTAAAATAAAAATAATTCAGTAAAATACTATAAAATCATTAGTCAGAGGCCTGAATAACAAACTATAAACTAATACATATTTTTTTAAATAAATAACTAGATCACTATGGTTTTCTCCCTAATATATATATATAGTTTACCGAGCGGCCAACCCTTAGAATTAATTCATACCACTATAACATTAAAATTATCTTCGGCTTTTGAAACCACCTCGGAGAAGCTTCATCCTGCTTGTCGCGTAGGAGACCTGTCTCTAGCGGCCTTCGTTTTTTTTTTTTTTTTTTTTTTTAGTTTTTAAATAAATGTTCCGGAGGAACTAGGCCGGAGGCCTAGCATACGGTTCCGCATACGGTTTAGCATACGGTTTAGCATATACCTAGTTCCGGAGGCCTAGCATAGCTAGAGTCGCCCGAAATCCGCTCCTAGAGTGGTGAGCGGCTCCTCTTCCTTATTAATGGATTGATAAAAGCTGAAATTAATGTTAGTGATATTTAATCTTGGCAAATGCGGCAGTTGCCTACTGCGTGGTTTATGTCCGATGTTTACAAATAAGACGTGATAATGATTAGGATCACATCCATAATGGGACTTTCTAAAAAGTTCAAGCCCGTATTCAGAAGCGTTTCCACGCTAAACTTCGAATAGCTGGACTCATAATAGAAATCTGGCTTCATACCCGTAACTTTCCCTGTCAGCGAAATTAAGAGCAGAAACTCTCGGCCTCTGATGAGGTCTGGTAAGCGTGATAATAAAGTAAGAGGAAATCCTGTAAGAACTTTTAAAAATACCTGAAACACTTACGTACTTAAACAATAAATTTTTATTGGGGAAAATTTTTATAATATCTATTTCTTCATGTTAAGAAGAAAAACAAATATTTTATTATTATTTATATATATAATCTTATAAGTATGGCATTATATACGACTTATAGTCTTTAACTGAAGAATTGTATTTTCATATTTCTTTCAAGCTTGTTTAAAATGGCTAAGGATAAATCTGTAAGAATACTTAAATCTGTTGATTTATTGCGTACATAAGCTATATATATATATTGGAAGAAAGTTATAATACATTTTTATTTACTTATTTTTATAAATCCCAATTTACAAAAAATAATGAAATTGTCATTTATTCTTCATATAGTTGAAAGAAAATGTAATAATTATGGTATGGTATGTTTAATGCTAAGATTTACAGAGTCACAGTGAAACGTTCCAATGCATTTGGACTACATTTTAAAATTGCATTGATTAAATTACCGTTTGTGTTAAGCGATTTTTAACATATACTAACAATTTTTAAGCGTTATTATTAATTCAATAACCTATCTATGTGTCTGTCTGTCCACCTGTCTGTCTTTTATGTGATTGCATAGGAAAAGTACATTGAAGATTAAGCGATGCAACGAGTATGCAAAATTCGAAAGTGTTAATAATCTTTGTGAACCACTTGATTTTTCGTAAACGAGGTGCGGGGTCATCACTGGACCCCGGGAACTCAGCACGCATCCATCTCTCGAACTAAATTTTACGCCAGAATTTAATAGTAATACATACTTACGAAACATCCGATTGTGAAACATAAAATTTTTAATACCCGCCTTTATTTTTTTCTAAGCAGTCATTTTTTAGAGTTATTTTATTCTCATTTAATCATAACAACATTTGGAGAGAACCATATTTTAAATAAAGTGGTGTGGAAAAAGGGGCGTTAACAATTTTACGCTTATTAATGAGATGGTTGACAGGTATGGTAATAGTCAGTCCCCGTCTTAATCAGATTCTAGTGTAATTCGTACCAGTTCCCGATAATCACTGTAATCAGGGACGTAGCTAAGGGGGGGAGGGGGGAGTCACCCCCCCCAATGTTTTAAAAAATAGGGCGGCATATTGAAGTTTCTGGTGGTGCTATTTTGCGCCTTAAAGTTCATCTGAAAGTGGATCATAATTTTGTTAATTATCTTTAGTTACCAAAAACACTTAAGATGGTGGTAAAGTGGTTACTCTTCCTACGCATAATGTTTGTAGAAACATAACCTTTTTATCGTGACACTGTTTTACATTAACCTGTGTTAGTCTAAAAATGTCATTCTAGTTTAAATAAGTTTAAATAATTGTGTATAATTTTTAACATGTCAATTATTAATAATTTTATTAGTTTATCGTTATTCATGATGTTTTAAACATATCTGTTTGTAAAAGATAAGGCACAAGATATTTTTTTCGAAGTTTTACTTTTTTTTTTTTTTTTTTTTTTTTTTGTCGATTTACTGGATTATGTAGGACTTTAATTTGATAAGTGATTTTCTCCTGTTTTTCTCAGTATATATATATATTTATTTCACATGCTTGAATTTAGCTTAACACTTTCGCGACCGCTGACGTAGATCCACGTCATTTGAAAAACTGTAACTCCACAAGTGGACGTTTCTTTTGCAATTTATATGTTATCTGTTTCTTAAAAATACACAATATCCACATTTATACAATCAATATACTATGGATAAAAATATTTTTATTAGGGAGAGAATGATTATAATGCATGTCCATTTATAATATCAATGTGAATACTGAAAATTTTTGTTTTGAAAAATTGCAACTTATGAGAATAACGCCCACAGGCGGACCTTACTGTCAAAAAGACAAAAACATGCTGTCGTGAAAGTGTTAATTAAAAGCACGAAAAATTACCCTATTCATCTTAAAACCACATAGCTAATTTAATATTATGGATATGTAAAATTAAAAAAAGAGAATAATAAGCTGCACTAAGATTTGTTATCTGCAATATTTGTGATATCTCCATATTTGTAGCAATAATGATCTCATTGTAGTAACTGAAATATTTTTTAAAGTCTTATAATGATGTTTCTACTGTTATGTATCAATAATAAAATATCAAAAACAAGATTTTTGAAAATTTCATATTTGATGTTGTACTTCAGAAAAACTTAAAACAAATTTTTTATTTAAATCTTAAAAAATCTATTAATTTTTTATGGTGGAAAAAATTGTTAATTTCGAAATAATTAATGCTGCTACCCCAGTAGTTCCAATTTTTCTATAAGAGCATTTGATTGTGAAACACCGTGATAATCATATCTAGTTGTATTTTCTTGTTGAAATTTACATCAAATTAATATAAAAACATATAATTCATATTGCGTTCTGCGATATGTAAAATAATAACTATCGAAAAGTTTATCTTATGATGCATGCATATTTGTATTCATATCTAATTTCATAACCTGGATATAAAATTCAAGATAGGAAATATATTCTATGTAGATATGATATTATTCTTATCATTTTTATTCTAATATATTTTGCTTACGCACGGAAATTTATTCCAATATTTTAAAATCAACGATTATTTCTCAAAATTTTGACAAAAAATCAATTTTATATTGCAGTGCATCATACGTTAAGAAATTCATGCATTCTTATTTTTCCATTCCATGTATTTCTTTAATATAAACATATTGATAGTATTTTATGCACAATGAAATTGATTTTTATAAGCATAATATATATAGTATTTTGAACATGATTAACAAAACATAATAATATCAATGTATCTAAAAGCAAAATCGTTATTTGAAAAATCTTCATAGCATAGAAAAATTGATTTAAATATGGGAATTTATAAGGTAAATAGAAATATTTGGAATATGTATGTTTTGTTCACAAAATTAAATATATTATAAAAAGGAAAATCATATATATTTTTATTTTATAGATACAAATTTGATTGTGATAACTTGGGTTGCGAATCTATAACTTATTCTACAAAGTCCAGTTATTTGTCTATTCAAACATCCATGAACAAACTATGACAAATATTTAAATTTGAGTAATAGTATGTGAAAAAAAGAAAATATATATATGTATAAATGTTAACGTTTTACGTATTCTCCAAATTTTGCTGCCAAATAAGTTTTAAAATGGCAAATAAATCAATTAACAGTTTTGCCGAATATTTATGTAGACTTTTGTACGCAGAACGTTTGTCCTTATAATACATTTCTACCGGTCTTTCGTTCATCTGTGGTGAAATAGAAGATGATTCTGGAAGACTTTTGTGTTGCATTCGTCATGGAATGTTAAAGCACTTAGTTATAAAAGAATGTTGTGATGAACATATACCACGTAGTGTTTCCAAACTACGCAATGTTTATATTAATTTTTAAAAAGGACATCAAGTGGCCCAATAGCTTGTAATTAGAAGGTGCTGAGTTCGAACTCAGATCACGCTGGACGTACTAGCAGTTCGAAGTTACCAGTGGATTTTCTCCTAAGGCATGTGATCCCTTAAAGAAAACTCCACATCGGGCAATTCCATCATGGTTTAGTGGACATTTTGGTTTAATCTGAACCACTAACACCAACATACTATTTTAAGCAACCCATTTGCTAATGATAAGATTACAAATCAACCGTTTTGCGCAAGAATTATGTATATGTTTGACGATGGGAAAGTTGTTTTTCGAATACTTTTGTACCAATCCCTGCCTTCATCGTTGGTCATGTAGTAGATTATTCAGCAGATAAAATTTGCTGAATGCATCTTGACATGGGGTAATACTGAGCTGTCACAAAGTATTATGATAAACATTAATTTTATTGTATCCTAAAGGGATAATAAAGTATACAGGTCTTATATATCTTTTTTATGGAATCGCAAAGTTAACAATTTTCGTGCCAGCTAATTTTCCAAGACAAAGATTTTCCTAAATTAACTGCAGAAAAAATTAGAATAGTGATAGGAAAAAGTGTGTGTCCTTATTGTAAAAACTAAATACATGTGTATATTACTCTTTTTTTGCAGAAAAGAAGATTTACATGAACATTAAATGAATGCCAGAGTTAAAATATACATGATAAATGTTTTCATAATTCCTGTTATAAAAGGACCAATTAAGTTATTTGAAATTAATGCATGCGAACAATATAAGTAGTAAAACATTACTATGAACTCTATCATCTTATTAAGACATTATTCGCAGTTCCCGTTAAGGCAAGTTTATCACGGGTTGTAGTCGTCGCCATTTTTTAGGGCACTTTCAGCAATGAGAAATTTTAACCTTTTTTCCTACCACCATTTTTATACAAAAACCCTTATCCTATTTAATCACGGCACACTGCTATTAAAAAAAATATTCTGCTTGAAAATAGTGGTAGCAAGAGCAGCGGAAATTACTCACCCTTAAAAATATCCTGAAAAAAGTTGCGGAATCTACAATCCTTGCGTTTACTTAAAAAAAGAAAGCGAAAAAAAAGGACATGCCTTCTGGCATTCCTTTAAAAAATACTTTATTAATACCTGTCAACATCCTAAGTAATATTCCATTGTACTGTTAGTATAAGCCTTTTATCTTTCAAATTACTCTTTTTTTAGAGTGCCTCAGATTTGGTGTGGTGGTTAAGTTACCTGACTCGGCAGGGCTTGGGTTCGAGTCCCAGACTATTTATGGATGTGTTGCTCCTGTGAGAGGTAGTGATGGCCGCCGATTGAATGCAATTCGAAAATAACCGCCAATTTGGCGACTCCCCAGCCAATATTTCGCCGCAAGTGCCACGCCATTGGGGAAAAAAAACTAGAGTATATTTCTTAATTAATTATAATTACATTTGGAGAAATCATTCTAAAAATAAAGTGATGTGGAAAAGGGACTGGTACTAATAATGCTATGGAATATTAATTCAAATTTTGGAAGGTATGACTCTACTTTTAAAAACGACTTTGTGTGTGGTCTTTTTTTTATTATTTAATTGAATTTCTGAAATTATATATCGATTTTTTTTTTTTTTTTTTATAAAAGATCATTGTATAGAAAATGCAGGACGCTGTGATCTGTGCTTTACGTGTTCGTGCTCAATTCATGTGTTTGCGGTGTATATATACGCCAGGGTAATTTACAGTATCGATTGCAGAGGATAAAATTTAAGTAATTTAATCACGACATTATCAGTGGTCCTTTATTTTACATCATTATTTCATATATTTTTTTCTTTATTTAATTGAACTTTTTCAATTACGTATCGAAAAAATGTTATGAAAAATAGTGATATTGAAAATGCAGGACGCTACGACCCCTGCTTTATGTATTCCATAGCTGCCAATATTTTAATTTATTCCGGAGTACATTTAGCCCCGCCTTTATTTCGCACCACTTTATTTATAGAAAAAATTTCTTCAATGCATAACTTCGATAAAATAAGAAAAAAATACTTTTAAAAAATAAGTGGTACGAATTAGAGGCGGGCTAAAATTACTCCGGAATAAATTAAAATATTGGCAGCTATGCGTATTACTTGTTTAAAGCTTTGCGGCGCAAGACAATTCGGATCATTTAAATTATACTGCCACTTGAATTTATAAACTAAATTAAACTAAAAGAAATTTTAAATTTTAAGGTTAAAAAAAAGAAAAAAAAAAAAAAAAACAGAGCCTTTTGTGATATATTAAAAACGTAAGTTTTTTCTAAAAAATTTCTGGAATGAATTTTTGCAGTTGGGAAGTGAAATTAGGTGGTATAAAATATATACCACCGCCCCTGAAAGGGCTAACTCATGAGATGGAGATGGAGATGTGCACCACTGGCATTTAACTGTCGAGTGTAGGGAGTAAAATTAAAGTTATTTAATCACGAAAACGTAAAATTATTTCTTTCCATAATATAACAAGAACACTAAATAGGGATCCTTGCTGTTCAAAGTAGGAAAATAATCCACGAAAATATGTTAATACACTCACTTTGATATGAGTTTATAAATCCTTTTAATAATAATAATAATAATAAAAAAATCATGTGTTTCTTTACTAAGCAGGAATTTCAGTTTTTAATAAATTTAATTTCCATTTAAATTGAACAGTACTTTTGAACAGTACTTTTTATTTATTTCTTTATATTTTATTTATTTATTTATTTATTTATTAGAATGTCCCATACTAATTTGCAAAAAAATAATACATTTCATCTCTTATAATAACACAGATAGCAAAGTATAACGCTATTATTATTAACTATATATAAATATACATGTGTAATCGAAACTGTTTTACACAGATTTAATATTTTAAAATATTCATTTACAAAACAGAGATTTAAATTTTATAAGGGTATTACTATTATAATTTTTTATGTAAAATATATATTTTTAACTGTATATATGTTTTACTTGTGTATCAATATTAGTAATTATTTTTACATTATATTATAAACGATACATTGATTTTAAATGTAACCATAAAATTTATACAATATATTTCATTTCTGAAAAAAAAAAAATATTTTTCTCCGAATATTATGGTACATGTATTTACTCAATTCGAAGATGGAAAAGGAAATTCCATTTCCTAAAACACCCGAGGGAATTTTATCCGTGCTGCATCCAGAAACTCTCTAATGGAACATATCGGATTACTATATATACACTAAAGAAACCTACATTTTCAAATCGCATGAATATTCCAAAACTTATCAATCTTTCTCTTGAAATATAGAAAATAATTCTCTTGTCTCTGAAAAAAGAATTTAATATATGAGAAGAATAAAAAGGGTTTGAATTCAAGAATATTTTGTCTTTTATTTTTTTTTTATTTTTTTTTTTTTTTTCTATTTTGTATTTATCGATTTTCGGATTTATGGCCCTTTCTTTCTCTTCGTTATTTTTCTTATAGGTTTCGAAATTAATACAGAGTTGCCAATTTTTATAATTTATTTCGGAGCATTTTCAGCCTCTCATTCTTTTTGCACCAGAATTTTTGTAGAATATATGTCTACGTATGACAACTATTAAATAAGAAGAAAATATTTCTTCAAATTTACTGGTATGAAAAAGAAGCGGGGCGAGCAAT
Organism: Salticus scenicus; assembly: GCA_963930645.1. Lineage (NCBI taxonomy): Eukaryota > Metazoa > Arthropoda > Arachnida > Araneae > Salticidae > Salticus > Salticus scenicus. Next base: position 78,692,042 of record OZ005659.1, on the reverse strand, counting down.
GCTCCAGAATAAATTATAAAATTTGACAACTCTCTTAATACAGAGTTGATATGATAAATTCATCGCTAAAAAAGGGCTTCTGTATCAGAATGGGTATGCTAATTACCGCCAAATTTTATATCTAAATTTTCAAGGTATGCTCTTACAGGAACTAAATAATAATAACAATAATAATTATAAAAATCACTAAATGACGCTTTAAATAAAAAAACAGAAAATATAAGAAATTAATTGATGCACAACACATAAAGAATTTCAAAATTTATTGAATAGTTATTGATCCTTTGGGGTAAATCATCGTTAAAATTTTCATTTTCGCAGCAGAAATACTACCTTTTGAAAAAAAAAAAAAAAAAAAATGGTAGAATATCATGAATTGTTCACATACGTAATTTGATGACCGTCCGCTTAATAGTTTTAACTCCAGGGTGTTGATTACAGCAGACTTTTAATTAAACTACCATCTATAGTTACAGATTAATTCTTCTTTTCGTAAAAAGGTATTAATTACTTGCAATAATTTTACAAGTAACAGTATCATGCAAACACGGAGATTATAAATCATATGATCAAGGGTCGTACTCTCCGCCCATTTTTTTAGGACACTCTTAAAGATAAGAAATTTCCATCTTCTTTGCCACGACTAATTTTGTTCAGAAATACTTCTCGATATATTTATAGTCTTGTGCCATGATTATACAGGGTAGTAATAATTGCATAAAAATAGTGGTAGCAATAAACTTAAAATTTTTTTATTCATGAGAGTGTCTTGAAAAAAGGGCGGAGAGTACGTCCCCTGTATGATGAATTCCAGACTCGAAGCTATTCGGATTTTTATATCTAATTAGAGTGATGACAATTAAAGGCATCTTCATTACTTCTCAATCCTGTTATACAGATTAAATTCCGATTAATTCTAATAGCTATTATAACAACACCTTATTGCACAACTGTGAACAATTATTATTAATATTGCATAGTATTGCATAGTATTTTTCATTTTTCCACACCACTTTATTTTTAGAGTAATGATTTCCAAATATAATTACGATTAAATAAAAAGAAACATACTCTATAATAATAATAATAATAATAATAATAATAATAATATGGCGGGGACTACAGCACTATGGAAAATTAATTAGAATGTTGGATGGTGTGCTTTTTATTAAAAAAATAAATAATGTTCGATCTATGTATATTTTGAATTTTCAAAAAATTCCTTTGCATTCATTATTTAACGTGCCCTACTATTGTTATATAATAAAAATTAATTTTTGTTTGCATTTGCGCATGCACTTGTGCAAAACCTAATTTTTCATACGGAACTTTTTAAACGGAATGCTCATACTTTATAGACTGTTTAATGTGTTTATATTCCGATTTCAAAGTATTGTTTTTAATGAGTTTGGTCAATTTGTTTGAAAATATCGCTAGATATATTCGGTTAAAAATCTTGAATGTTACAAAAAGGAATATGTCGATTTTATTATTATTATTATTATTATTATTATTATTATTATTATTATTCAATTTTTAAAACATGCATTTATATCCCGATTGACATGCGAGCTACGAATATATAAATAAATTAAAGGAAAGCTGTAAGAGCCTCGGAGAGTTTTTCTATAGTTAATGCATAGCTGCAAACATCCTAATATTCCGCAATATTGTTATTACCCACTCTCTTTTTCACACCACTTTATCTTTAGATTAATTCTCTTCAAATGTAACTACGATTAAATGAGAAGAAAAGTATTGTAAAAGAAGACTGGCGTGTAAAAAAGGGCGGGTACTAACAATACTACGGAATATAAATTAGGATGTTTGCAGCAATAGTTATATGAAATTTTCAGCGTTTCCACATGTACAAGATGATCGTAAATGATACATTCTTTATTACACATATATTTTTTTTCGTTTAAATATCTTCATGTAAAAATATTCACTGTAAAATATAACAATAAAACATCTTCTTTACAAGTTCTAAAGTTTAAATCGAATTTGTCATGAAATTTTCAAGATATTTCTTCAAACTTTAGAAATCGAATGTATTCATATTATTTTATTCCCCGCTTTTATATAGTATTATACAACACCTATATCGATCTATCGACCTTCCCTATGTATATACCCGTGTGTGTTTGTGTGTGCATTTCAATAAGTGAAACTTTTTATTCACCAGCTAAAATACTGGTGTGTAAACCTTTCAGAAAAAAAAAGATAATTGGTTTTCTTTAATGTTGAATGCGCACCAGAATGATGCGATATTTAAGTGTATGTAGTCATGGGGATTTTGCTCAAAATTATATTAACGTGTCAACCAATATCCTAATCAATATTCCCATACATGCCAACTTAGTAATTAATATCCGGAAGATTTTTAAAACTCACTCGTTTTTCCCCACCACTTTATTTTTAGAGAAATTTTCTTCAAATGTAATTAGGATTAAATAAAAAAAAAAAAGAAAAAGAAAAAAAAAAAAGACTAGTCTGGGGAAAAAAAAAGGGCAGGTACCACCAATCCTTTCCGTATATTAATTAGTCAGTTGTCAGGTATGTAGACCTGCTAACTATGCTAGTTTATCCTTAATGATATTAAGCCCGCCTTTTTTCACACCGGAATAGTTGTAAAAGAATATTCTTCTTATTTAATCATGAGAACACATTGCTAAATAATACTCTACAACTACTCTGGTGTGAAAAAAAGGCGGGGCCTAATACTGTTACGGATAAACTAGCATAGTTAGCAGGTGTAGGTATGTATTCCGTAGTAATGTTAGTCACGACTATCTTTTCCACACCAGTATTTTTTAGGAATACTATTCTTCAAAGGCAATTACGATTAAATATTAAAAAAACAGTACTCTCTAAAAATACTGGTGTGAGAAAACAATGCAGGAGTAACAATACTACGGAATGTTACTTCGGTTACACAGGCCAGCGATGAAAATTTTTTCTTGAAGATGATATGTTTTTTTTGGAGGGAGTTTTTCTCTGATAAAGGAAAATCTATTAAAAAATTTTCCATTAAGTACACATTGGGAAAAAAAAGGGGGGGGGTTTAGGTCAATGCTCCCCATCTTCACATCCAATCTAACTTATTTCCCGTAAATTCGGGGTGATGCCAGTGACGAACAAAGATAGCTATTTCATCAAGACATCAGAGAAATGTAGAGGAGGTATCTGGGGCGATGGAGAGTTAACATGTTAGCAGATTATTGTTGGATGCTGCATAGAGAATCGATCTTTAAGGCCATCAAACCGTGCACAAGAGGAAAAGCTCTAATGGGATCCAGAACGTAAAGAAACACATTTAAAAGATAATAATAGGCTATTTTAATGTATTTTATGCATAAATAATTTTCAATCATGTAGCATCCTTACTTTGTGAAAAATAAAATAAAATAAAATAAAAAGTGTGATAACGTAGGCCTATGATTATTGGCAGCTATGGTCTTCTTATAAATTGCACGATTTTTTTTTTTTTTTTTTTTAACAATACTAAATATTCTGTTCAAAAATTCTATTCCTGGTTTACATAACTTAAACTGTATTGATAAGAAATTTGTGTAATTTTGTATCGATTAACTAGCGAAGTATTACACGAGAGGTTTAATTTCAAAACATACCTCAGGTGTCTCTCAGCAAAGAAAATATATCAAAAATAGTCACGTACACACGTTTCGTTGTGTTTTGATTTTCGCACGATGTGCTGCTTAAAGTATTGATTAAGAAAATAAAAGAATCTTTTGTTTGTAAAAGGGGGACGTTAAAAAGTAAATTTTGTATTTATAATTCTGTCTATCTATCTATCTATATTTATTTTTGTGTAGACGAAATCAATCAATTACAAAAACTTTAGTAATGTGCAAAAACTAATTCAAATATTGACGTTTAACAAGAAAATAGAGATGTTAATTTTAAAAGTAAGTTTATTTTTTTACCGTAGTAACTACTAAATATTGCATCTATTTATGTAGTATTTAACCCTCTTCCTTCTCGCTCCCGTAATATTCACGGGCTGTGACCACGCCCCACATGTATTTTTCCTTTAACATTTTAGGGTGCATGAAAGCACCAGCCAGTACCAAACTATATATAATGTATTTGGAAATATGTACAGAATAAATATACATATTATTGATATTTTTTTTTTCAATCTATTTTTTTTTAATTAGACAGAAATGTGGATTTTATGGGCGTGTCCTTGAAAAATATGAAACCGATAAAAGGTTAAGGGGTTAAATTGCCTTATTTTCTTAAGTATAACCTCCAATTCTGATAGATCAGTTTCACACCGGAAATTTTAAATAACAGGCAAAGCTGCTTACAAAATCTCGTTCAACAATTGCGATATTTTGCCTCCGATAAATATGCCGTTGTCTATTAATAAATTGTTCTGGTGTAAAAACAATTTATCTAACTAGCAGGTTATAAATAGGAAAATATAGAAATATTAATTATTTACTGTGCAAGGAAATTGCGCTTCTTTAAATTAGACTTCCGCCAGTATTTACAAACGAAATCGAAATAAAAGAAATAAACGAATTTTTTGCAGCTTTAAAAAGTAAAAATTTTCTGAAAAATCTTGGGGCTGAATTTTTTAAGTCGGTTCTTTGGCAATTGGTATTTGCATCCTTGCACCGAAGTCATCACCCTTCTTCCCCCTCCGAGTTTTCAAAAATATGGCGATTTCAGTTTAAATGAATTTAATTAAAGTTTTTGAACTCAATGAAAAAAATGTAAACCCTTTTTCTTATAAAATTATATATATATATATATATATATACATATATATATAGTTTCCTACATAGTTTCACTCTAATGCAGCTTTTTCATCACTACTTAAGAATAACAATTCTTCAATAAATTAATTACTCAAGATTATTATAGAAAGTTGTTATAAATAAATCGCAGTGGGAAAGTGTTAAATCATTATTATTACAAAAGTTAGATGTTGGCTCATTTTGGTACCTTTATTTACGAATAATAAATTTTTATACTAAATGTTAAATCACTACCTTAAAAATAAATAAATAAATAAATAAACTCATTCGATTTATGAGCTACTCAATTTTTTATTGAAGGAATATAAGTAGAGAGTGCCAATTATTCTAATTCATTCTAAATTATAGTTAGGACCGTCTATTTTTTGATACCACTTTATTTGTAGGCTACTTCAGAGTTTCCATTTTTTATAATTTATTCACGAACATTTTTAGCCCCGCCTTCTTTTCGCACCAAAAATTTTGTAGATTATTTCTCTTTAATATGTGACAACAATTAAATAAGAAGAAAATCATTTTTCAAAAATTCCGGTATGAAAAAGAGGCGGGGCTAAAAGTGCTCGTGAATAAATTATAAAAGTTAGGAACTCTGGGCTACTTGTATACGACTAAATAAGAAGGAAGTTTCTCTTAAGAAATTCTGGTGTGAAAAACAGACGGGTCCTGACTAATAATTGGCATATACATATATATTATTTATTTATTTATTTAACTTTTCTCTTGCAATACTATATTCTTAATTTCCTTGGGTTAATCTTCATTTGTTAGTTTATTCTGTTTTATTTGCTTGAATTTTGATCTTATTACACTTAATTATCATTTCTTATGTATATATATATATATATATTGTATGTTAATTCTCTTAAACCTTTTTCGCGCATCAAGTTATTAATGATAAAGGCTTTTCTTAGATATTGAGTTTCATCCTGAACTTTAATATTTACTTTAGTGCCTTCGCAGCCCCGTTATATTTCACAATACAACTTGGAACAGGTGTTTATGAAGCTCTAGAGACGGCAAAGAATGTTAGTTTATGCATTATTCATGATGTCTCTTTTCTTGCAGAAAGTTCCCTTTGATGGACACCGAGTGATATTTCGGTTTCCAGCTGTTTACGTAATATCGGTCCCATTTGCATTACAATAGCATTCTTTTATAAGGTATTTAAATCGTGTGTGACAATGTAACTCAAAATTGAGAATAATTTACGGAATATCTATGAAGCATTGTGATGTGTTAAAATGAATTCATCCACGCAGAACCGAACTCTAAATAAATATACGCTTTTATATATTTATGAGCAAAAATAAAACAAATAATTAGTAAAATTAAATATTAAGTTAATAATTCAATTTTTTATTATTTCATCGTTTTGTTTTATAGAACTTCTTTGTTTTTTCGCGCACAGCAGCTCTTTACACGGGGTTTATTGTGAAGTAATGTATTTTAAATGGTTCTGTTCCGAGCTCTAAAGATTATGTTCTACATATCCGGTTTAATGATTCTTGGTTGATATATATAATGTAGACCATAGACGTAACCAGATTCATTGTCTACATGATCTAAGGTGATTTGGAGGGCCTGAGACTGAATTATTATGTTGTTTTGATAAACGAAAATGAAAAATTATTTATCTTAGAAGTATCTGGGGAGAGGGAGTTCTGGCCTCATTGTTTGGTTACGTTCTTGTAACAGACCATGGAATATTTCCACAACAAAAATAAATGAAAATTAATTTGAATTTTGACAGTTGGTTGAATGTATAGCACAAAGATATTTAAGCAGAAAGCAATTGGATTATATATATAATAAAGATTGCTATTTATTAAAATGTATATGATACATTACGCAAATATAACATAGCTTATAATATTTCTGTTTTTTAATTCAAGTATTTTTAATAGTTACTTTTCTCTTTATTTAATTAAAACATGGCATTCTTTAAATAAAATAAAAATTTTCTTTGGAAATTATGTGATGGTAAGATTTATACAAAATTATATGAAAGTCCTATATTCAAAATTAATCGTATTTACCAACTGTTCTAAATTTGGTTATATATACAATATATATTTTTTTTCTCATATTTATTAGAATGTGCATATGTATGTGTATGTACTATGTGTTTAAAGTAAAGGCATATGACTATATATAAAATATATAAATAATTATAAACATATAAAAAATTATGTGTTTAAATTATTCAAACATATAAAATTTACGAATTTTATAATGGAAGCTTGATGGCACTCTAACTCCAATCTCTGTGAAAAAAATCAAACTGTAAATCATCTGTCCTTTCACTTTTTAATAATTTTATTATGGTCTTTTAATTCAAATGAACATATTTCTGTAACAAAATGTTCATTTTTAAATTAAAAACAAAAGGTGTTTAAAAAAAAAACGGATTTTACTATTTTGTGTTAAAAATTTACAATGCAAATTTGAAGATGCATTTTGGAAAAGAAAATATTTTTACAATTTAAATTTACTTTGGGAAAATAGAAGTATACATTTAATATTATTAGTTTATATGTCTTCAAATGGGAATAAATTTTAAATATGTATGTCAAAAAATATATATGTACTGTAAATTAAATTTAAAAATATATGTATTTGATTTATACATTCTCAAATAAAATATTGTTGAAATTTTCTTTTTAACAAATTCCACAAGGGAATAAAACAACTAAAATTCTATTTTTTATTTTATTTTATTTATTTATTTTTTTTTTTTTTTGTAATATGACATGGATGACAATAATAGAAATTATTTTACATTAATTGCCAGGCCTATGTGCAAGAATTTATCTGAAAATGAAAAACTGGAACACATTCACGTAGGACTAGTATCATAACAAAATTTGCTCAAATTCTAAAATCATATATTTATAATGTTGAAATACATTCCGGGGTAGAATTGTATATAATGTGCACTAGTAATATTATTTCATTATGTAATATTGTAAATCCAAAGAAAAATACGAAACACAGTTGACAATAAAACCCGAATAAACTACTACGTCAGAAACGCCAAAGAAAAATACTGGAAATGCATACAGCTGTTTTGGTATCCTTAAGCGTACCGTCTTCAGTGCAAAAAGGATTCTGAATCAGGAGAAGTGCTCGTATATATATCGTATATATAGGAGAGGGGCCGGATTTAGTTCAACTATTAGGATTACGGGAAAGGTGGGGAGAGTGGCCAATAGAAATTTAGGAAAGTTAGCTGGGTAAACAGTAGAAAAATTAAGAAAATGTGAACTGAATATAAAATTTCGAACAGTCAGACAAATAGGGAATAGCGAAATCACAATTTACAAGGTTTTTAAAATTTTTATAAATATGAAGAGCTAAGAAATCGAGTTCATGAATGGATTTAGGTCTGCAAATTCAGCTGTATGCATTTCCAATATTTTTCTTTGGCGTTTCTGACGTAGTAGTTTATTAGGGTTTCAATATTCCTACGCCAAGTCTCCTCTTCTTAACAGTTGACATGTTAATGTAATATAATTATCTGATATTAAATTAAGAATTAAAAAAAAAAAAAAAAAAACATGAAATTTAATTTTGTATGAAATATACAGGGATGGAACACGGGCGCAGAATTCATACCGGAATCTGCTTAAGAAATTTCTCTACCTATAATATCGTTGATTTAAGAAGAAGATAATTTTCTTACATTGATAGTGGTATGAATTCTGCGCCCGTGTTCCATCCCTGAATATATACCCAGTAATAATTGTTTGACTGAAAAAAGAGACAATCCTTAGATTTAATTACGTAAATATCTGTAAAAAAATAAAGTATTTTTTTAATACATTTTGTTACATTTAATATGCATACCTGAAGCATATCATTCTGACCCACAATTGTTTGTATATTGTATTATTTTAATTATAATAATAAAAATAACTTTTGACTTTAATGCATTATTAATCTTAATGTTATAAGTGCCCCAACTGTTCATTTATAGGTTATTTTTGCTTTACAAAGTTACGTTTGCTCGTGGAGACCCGTGAGTGAAGTTTGTACTTTGACCCAGCCCGCGATTTTATGAATATGGGAAGTTTTGCGGGTTCTAGAATTTTTTTAAATAGATTTCAGAGTTTTATTAAGGTACAACTTGTAGGATGAGCCAGAACACTATTTGGCGATTTTCTTTTGGCGCCGTTTTGAACGAAAATGATGTCGTTCTGGATTCTTTGCAACATGATATGGCAACCTGTTTGCTGTTTATTTTTGATGACCATGGCAACCAGTATCCCAATTATATATGAGGATAACTTGACTGACTTTTAAATATTCAGTGTTCTATTCTATTTTTGCTATTTTATTTAACGAAAGATAGGCCTATTTTCGGAAAATAAGGTGGCTGTACTAGAATTTTTTTGAGTGATTTGTTTAGCGATATAAAAATGTTTTGTGAATTTTTGAAAAAAAAAAAAAAAATGTGAGTTAGGAAATGTGGCATATGTAATCGTATTTTCCCTGAAACTGTAGAACATTTACATGATGTAAATGTACGGGAAGCATATATGTATATATTTGCATATTGATGATCCTTGCACTATAGAAAGCGAGGTTCATGCAAAGAGAGGTAAATTAGTTTTAAATATTTTCCTACTTAATAAATTAAGCCTACTTTTAATATTAATAAATTAATATTAAAGGTAGGCTTAACTTATTTCTTTACATCACAAAAGAGACGCCACGTTGAAAAACGCGTTAACGCTTTGTTTACGTTCGGAATCAATGGCAACAATTTTCGAAAATCACATTTCACCGTAATCACCAAAAGAAAATCGCCAAATAGAGTTGTGAACCAACCTGCAAGTTGTTCCTTTATTAAAAATAATTAAATATTTCCATCAATATTAATGCTGTGGAAAACAAAATATCAATATTTTATTCAAGGCTGTTTTGGAATATTTATATATTTTTTTCAAGCTCGTTTAATATGCATTTCAAGAAGAAAGAAGATAATGAAATGAACCGATCGTATTTACATTATTTTTCAATGAAAGCTGAATGTCTAAAGGACAGCTAAACATTGTGAAACATATGTATTATTTAACAATATTTATTCATTCTTTTTGGAACCTTGAGAAATACAGTACTAATGATTTCGAGAGATTCCGGTTAATTTTAAGATATACCCTCATTATTAAAAACTAATTTTATATAACAATGGTATTAATAACTGTACTTTAATAGTAATGGCATTTGTTTTTAAAGGGAAACAAATTTGTAGTACAGTTCAATACGGTATACTATGCTACTGTTAATAATATGGGAGTAACAGATTTAAAAAAAAAAAAAAATATATATATATATATATAATTTTTATTCCATTTCACCAAGACTATCATACTACCCGACGGTTGTGTTTGCAATTCATACTTCTCAATATATGTTTCATCATTATTTTTCGTCCACTTTTTGACCAGTGTGAGTTGTTTTGTTGCGTCTTCAGACTTCTGACTCCTCCCCCCCCCCTTGCATTTTTTACATTTCTCATTTGCTTTTTCACCTTCAAAGCTGTGGCAGTAAAAGCAGATTCTTTCTTTTTTTTTTTTTCACTTTTTATTGAGTACATTATTAATTATTAAATATATACATCTTAAAAATTTATAATGATCTTGTTCAATGATTTTTTTTAAAAATTGAATAACATATTATTCTGTTAAAACTAATACGCACTATTTTATTTGCTTATTGTTTATCAACGAATTTAAAATGTTCTTTTTCTTTTTTAGGTAAGTAAAAGGAACTTCTTACCTTTATATATTGTACATGAGAATTTTTGTAAGGTAAGATATATATTTATTTAAAAAAGATTGTTAGTATTTATTGTTTCCTATTTAAAACTTATAAATTATTTATTTGTTATCGTATATTGTAATAACATAAACATACTACTGAGTTATTAAAGTTCAAAAGTTTATATTTTTATTATTTTACAGTATTTTTGGTGTCTTCTTTCATAGTGCTGTTATGTAAAATATTATTCTTACTTTATTTATTGCAAATTTAAATTCATATTATTATATATATATATATATTAAACAATAACGAACAGCAAAGAAAAATTTCGTTCTCGCATTACACTTTTTGGGATTCCATTATTAAAAATAATATAATTTAGAAAAGAAACAATTTAATTTCTTTAAATACTTATAATTTTGTTGTTGTTTTACTTTGAATTTTATTCAGTCTCATTGGCTGTAATAGAAATTCCCATTAACCTTTTCACAACATGCACAATACATAGATGCCATCATTTTAAGTTATTCCGGAGCATTTTTATCCCCGCTTTTATTTCAAAGCACTTTTTATTGAAGAGTAATTTTTTTCTCATTTTATACTAGTTATATTTTAGAGAAAATTATTCTGTGAATAAATTGGTCTGAAAATAAATGTTCCTTAATCAATAATATTGGTGATTTGATGAATTTAGTGGTCCGTGAGATTTTTTATTATTTAATTTAGTGGTACGTGAGCTATTTATTATTTAATTTAGTGGTACGTGAGCTATTTATTATTTAATTTAGTGGTCCGTGAGATTTTTATTTAATTTAGTGGTCCATGAAATCGAGAAGGTTGGCGATCGCTGGTCTAACACATGCTTGTGAACATATTGATTAATATTCACAGGGCTGCCAACCTTATCCGTCAAATTGTTAGTACCGCTCCTTTTCCCACACCACTTAATTTTTAGAGTAATTCTCTTCAAATGTATCTACGATGATTTAAAAAGAAAAATACTCTAAAAATTAAGTGGTGTAGAAAAAGGGGCGGTACTAAAAATTTGCCGGATTAGGTTGGCAGCTCTGTATTCCATAGTATTGTTACTCTCGCCTTCTTTTTCACACCGGTATCTTTTTAGAGTATTTTTCTTCTTGATTAATTGTAATTCCATTTAGAGAATATCATTTTAAAAATTTACAGGTGTGAGAAAAAGAGCAGGGCTAACAACACTACGGAATATTAATGAGGATGTTAGCAAGTATGGTCAAACATATATTTACACTTATTTTTTTTTATAAATTTAAATTTTTAATGCTTAATATCTAAATAAATATATTTAAATTTCTTTTTAAGTGTCTCTCTTTTATGCACACAATTATTCCTTGTAAATTGAAACAATACCTCACATTGTTGTTAGATTAATTTTATTTTACTACAGTTTAGCTTATTATTTTTATTCTTTAGAATTCATTTACAGGTATTCTAATACAAGCGGTATTAGACAGCTTTGAGAGTCACTGTATTTAAAAGAATCATTTACAATCTCAACCTGAAAATTAAAGTTCTTTATTAAAACGATCAGTGTTTTTAATGAAAACTATGAAGAAATCTCTGCATTGAAATCTGACGAAAACTCAGTTTTCCATGCATTCGGCAACGCTTTTCACACCCACACTAGTCCCGTTCCGAATTAATAAATTTTTCTTTAAATATTGTGAAAACAAAAATTCATTGAAATCGGATAAAATCTTAAGGCAAACATTTGTTTCATATTAAAACCTAATATAACTGCAGAAATAATAATAGTGTACAATAAAATATTGCAGATTTCGCATTTTAAAATAATTATTTAAACTATAAAATCTGTAATTTTTAAGTCACACAATTGCATATGTTTTACTGTAAGGTCATATATTTAGATACATTCTTAAAAAAAAAAAAAAAAAAAAAAAAACAATACATCCCACTTAATTTTAGTCAAATACCTGAATAAAACTATTTCGAAAAGGATCAATCAGCTAGAAAAATAAATTTATATAAATATCTAATAGTCAAATTTTGTTAATTTTCTAACCGCTTATGTGATGTTTGGGCTGGTAAGAAATAATAGCCATTCAGAGTTGTCAACATTTTTATTTATTCCGGAACATTTTTAGCTCTACCTTAATTTCTCTTTACTTTATTAAAAAAATAATTTTCTCGCTCCAATATACATCTACGATAAAAAAAAAAAATAGGGGGGGGGGGGGGATAAAATGAAAGCGAGACTAAAAATGCTCCGGAATAAATTCAAATATTGGCATCTCTGACTATAAACTGTCAATCTAAAATTCTTGATAAAAGCTTAAAATTCTCGCATTTGCGAAAGAGCAATTTTTATCCTGGTTACTAGATAAACACCTGACATATAAAAAAAATTGATCTCTGTAAAAAAAATTTGATCTCTGTTGGCACATAGATCAAATATTTAAAATTACAAAAACATTCTATTGAAAATTTCATAAACTAAATACATAAATTGTAAAACCTGTATTATAAAAATTTAGAAATTTGATTTTTGCTGCTATACGTTTGTTAAGTTCATAATTTGAGCCTCATTCCCAAAAGTTAAAAAAAAAAAAAAAAAAAAAAAATTCGTTAATTAAACTGATTGATTTTAGCCTAATGATTGATTTTAGCCATCTTGGTTTTAGCCTAATATATACTAACGGTAATACATTTCTTTTATGAAAGAAAAATATTTAGGGTACTTAGCTTGAATTAATTTCATAACATTTACTCTATAACGTCTTATCAGGTAAAGATGCTACTCCCCCTCCCCTTCCACCACCAATGAAATATATATATATATATATTTTTTTTTTTTTTTTTAAGGTAGTAAGATGATAGTCTACTAATAAATACTTTTGGAGTTAGTAAAAATTTTATTTTACAGACTGTAATAAGTGCAAAATATTAATAAATACTAAATATTAATTAATTATAACAATCATTTAGAGCAAAACAACTTGCATTTTCTTTTAATTTTCCTTTTACTTTAAACAAATAATATTTTAATTAATTAAATTATTATCATAAAAAAATATTATCAATAAATTTTATATTGCTATTATCATCATTGTAATATAAAAGAAAATAAACTTAATAATAATTTTTTTACCTGTACGTATATGCGATGAAATGTTTAATTTGTTTGCAATTGATTTAAAATAATCTTTAAAATTACGCCATGAATTTTTAGAAATAATAATTTAAAAGTTTCGTCATTTATTTTGTTAGCAACATTTTGTTCTCAAAAGTAGTTTTAAAAATTTTTACATTTACTTTTAGATGCAACCTAAAATATCACCTTGCTATATGTCAACAAATTACTTAAAAATAACCCATTTTAACTAAACCGTTTTTAGTGTCAGTATACGTCAGTAATGATAGAAATTTTATTCGCATTAGCTATTTTTATTTTCTATAGATACATATAATGAATTTTAAACGATATTATTACGTAATACCAGTCTGAAATTTTCCTGCCAGCTTCTGATAAAGTCATAACTAATGACTTAATAATGATCCTCTCTCCTTTCAAAATGCATGTGACATGTTTTCTCTTCGATGACAGAAATTAGAGTAACTTATGTAGGAGAGTAACGCTTCTTGAACTTAATGTTTGGCTACGGAAAAGTAAAAGAATAATGAAAATTCTTGTGGAAAACGTTAAAAATTAAATTAATTTGAAAGGGTTATGCATTAACAAAAGTGCAAAATATAATTCAAATATAATACTCCTTGAGATACTTTTTCTGGACTAAATAATAATAAATGATATTTAAATTTCAAATTCTTTATTTTAAAAATACATAAATAGACATAAAATGGATAATATTTTTACATTAAAATTTGAAACATTCGATAAAATTTAACAAACAAAAATATGGTCATTATACATCACAGTTTATATGGGTACAAGACTAACCATATCAAGTCCTACACATTTCTTTTTTTTTTTTTTTCCAATAATTTCTTTTATATTTTTACAGTATTTTTTGAAGATTGAGTATGATAGAAATACTTGATTAAAAAAAAAAAAAAAAAAAAAAAAAAATGGTATAAGAGTTTCCCTCTTCAGAAGAAAACTCTGGCATCGATGCCAGCATTTTAATTTATTGCGGAGTATTTTTAGCCCCACATTTTTTCAATACCACTTATTTTAAAGGATAAATTTTTCTTATTTTATCGAAGAAAATGTCTCCAATTATATTTATTATATATTGGAGAAAAATTTTTCTATAACCGGGGTCGAAAAATTTTCATGATTACTAAAGTTCCCCATACCTATAATATGTTGAGGAACTTAAAAAAAAAAAAAAAAAGTGAAATAGAGAAATAGAGAAAAGAAAATAATGCAAAAGAAATTTACACTAACAAAAATTACATATGTCCAATAAAAAGATTGTATAACATGTATATATATAAGATATTCCAATATTTTATGAATTAGAGATCTATACGATTAGGCTAAAGAGAATATATATATAGAAAATAAATAATTCAATTTTTTAGAATAGAAATTTAAGTCACCCTCTTTATAGGTATTGATGAGAATAAAGTTCTGTAAAGGTTAAAGAATTCTAAAGAAAATACAAAAATATTAAATTTATGGTGATGTAAAAAAAATTTATTATCTGTTCATTATATTTTTTACAGTAGTTTGTATTTTTTTTCTTTGCTATTACTAGCTGCTTTAAAAGCCGTTTTTCTATACTTTACTTTTTTGTAGATATTTTCTTTACTGTATTTGAAAGAAAGAGGACGATTCTTTATTTTTTTTTTCTCCGAATTTTTCAAGTATATAATAAAAAAGTAGTAGAAACAATCATAAAAAAAAAAAAAAAAAAAAAAAAAAAAAGCAATAATCTAAAATTAGGTAACTTGAAACATGTATTTTTTAAAAAGAAATAATTTACTTGCGATATTTTCTTATTATTATTTGACATTAATTAAAATAGCAGCATTGAAAGTTATCTTGTAAATAATTATTTACAAAACTAGAAGGCTATGCGCGCTTCGCTGGTCCCTATTTTGAAATGAATCACTATAATTAATGAATTCTCAAATTTGCATTAATTTTTATCATGTGAAAAAAAAAAAAAAAAAAAAAAAAATCTGATCAGGAAAAATGTCGCACCGTGTTCCAACTGCCTTCGGCATCACAGGCTATTGTGCACTGTGTGCGCGCATTTATGTTCGAGATTCTTAATGAATCACTACAATATTGAAAGGGAAAAAAATACAAAAAAAAAAAAATTCTTCTCGCACCGGTGGAATAATCGGTCCAGTCCCCCAAAAACCTGCGCTTTTTCCTTCGCCCACCGTTCCCGCCCCTCTTAATAATTCTATACTTTCGAAAGTGTCCTCAAACGATTTATCGGGCCTTAAAACTTAATAATGCTCATTTTCAACCCTCTAACTCTTAATTCTATTATTTTGACCCTTCGCCCCTCCTCCCGTCTATCCCAATAATTTTACCAATTCGAAAATATCCGCAACCGCCATTGCTTCTTGTTGACTTGGTACAACTAGTGTATATGTTACCCGGTATATAGCTCTACCTGATTCTAAGAAAACATATGTGGATAGTTTTCCCTGCTAGGATCATTTTAGGCTACCTTCCACTATATTTATTTATTTATTTATTTATTAGCTTCTTTAATTGACAATATCGTTAGTCTTCACTTTTTTTGTAGTTATTTAATTTGTTTTGGTAAAATGAGGGAAAGGTTAGTAGCTACACCGTAACATTAGGGCGAGTAACGGCCAAAGTTTAGCCGATTTTCGTCACAGCCGATTTTGACTTCATCATGAATGAAACAATAAATAAAAAAATCTTAACAATTCAAACACAGAAACAATGCTGTGCATCAAGATCAAAATATTTTATGTCTATCTTTTTCTATATTAATGAAAAGGTAGGTTGAGTTCTTACAAATTTTCTACTTCAAGTTCTTAGTTGTATTATGTATTTTACGAAGATCTGAACTCATTTTGATCTTTTTTTGGAAGGATGACTGTCTATTTGTATTTATGTCTCAGACAGACATATTGTGGCAGTTTTACATCGAGAAATAATGCGCAATATTCCATGAACACTTGCACCTTAATATAAAATGATGTCCATCAAGATTCGGTGTAGATCGCGAAACAAGCGGCGATTTCATACTGTTTTTTCTTTTCTTTTTTTAATAATTTTTATTATGGTGGCATAAGGCAAAACTTCATATAAATGTACACGTCGATCATTATTTTTTAACAATTTATTGTGAAACTAAAAAAAAAATATCTTAGTAATAATCAACAGAAGTATTTTTTGTTTATATAAGAGCATGACTTCCCCCCCTCTAGCGGTAATTTATCACCTGTTTAGGGGTATAATTATCAATAAGATTATCTTTAAAAAGAATTTGCCAATCTATATAAAACATCTGATTGCATTTGCAAGACATTGCAATGATTTGAAACGAACTGATCGATTTTTGTTTTCATTTAAAAAAGTAATAGTAGTAAATACATGATTTTCTAACTAAATTACAAGATTATCTATAAGTATAGAAAACAATTTAGTTATGTCGACAGTAAATTTGAATTTTAGTAACAGAATAAATTACTAGGTGTTTTCTTTGTAACATTCGATGAAAAGAACCATTTTAAATAAAACATCTACGTTTCAACTTTAAAAATTGATATTAACTTCTCTGAATCAGAAACCTTTGTTATATACATGTTATTCTTACGTTACATAAAAGATAAAAAAGTTACAAGAAATACCCTATCTATCTATTCTATGAAAAGAAGTCCTAAAACTGTCTAAGAATTTGAAATTTCTACCACGTAAATTTGTTTTCTTTGTCAAAGAAACGGCAAGTTTATAGCTCTCATGGGACAACTACGGGATAAACATGTTTACTTCTTTTGTATCTATTCATTTCGTATTCCTTCTTTGTCTTAAATTTGCATTTTTTGCGTTTTATTTTCTATAAATACTTTTTTATCTTTAAAGAAACTGTTTTTGTCATATTTTAAACATTGCGAAATTCTCGAAAAATATATCTTAGGAAATACTGCAATCAACAAACCATGATTTGAAATATATTCTTTTGAAATATCAAAGATTTTTGTACTTAAAATGTTTGTGATTTTTTATTAAACTGCATGTATAGAAATGAAAGTAATTTATTGTTATTATAATTGTATCATTCAGTTTTACAATAGACTTTTTAATTATCTATTTATTGTTTCTATATGAAGAATAAAACATTTTAACCATCAACACAGCTTTATCCATAGTTATCTATACGAATTCGCACAGTGTAAATTATTATTATTTTTTTAATTATTTTGCTTGATGAATGCAGACGATTTTCATATCACAGAAATATATCGCTACATATCAAAAGTATTTTTGTGCCCTACAACGAATATCTTAAGAAATGCAATTTTCAGAATTTGTTTTGTTGATAATAATAATAATAATAATAATAATAATAATAATAATAAAGCGTGGTAGCTTTCTTCAAAATTTTTTTCAAATACATGTCTCATCCATTTATTTTTAAAATATTGACGAAGTTTTTTTTTTAAACCTTATAACGAAAATGTGCCTAGGGGTAGATTACGACACTAAGGGTAGTGCCCTAGGGGTACATTACCTTCAGGTAGTTAAGTGATGATCCTGCATATGGATTTGTTTATTGTTTAATATTACCATTGAAAATATTTCTTTTAATTTCACAATGATTGATTAAGAATATTTGTCGCTGTATACATTTATACGACATTTTGTACTATATTGTTATATTAAAAAATTAGGAAAAATGGAATGGCAATACCGCCTGTTAAGCGATTAATATCAATAATTGCAAGACGTTATTTTTGTCAAATTGAAACGACATATGAACTTGTTTTAAACTCTGAATGTACTTGAGCTAGAGATAGAGATGCAACAGAATTTTTATGGCAAAATTTTTCGTTTTCTGGACTTCTAAAAAAATTAAAATTTATCCGAAAACAAATGTTGAAACTTTTCACGAATATAATACTCTCTTCTATTAAATATAAAAGTTAAAAAAAAAAAAATGCGCATTAAATATTAAAAATCTAACACGTAAAAAAGTATTTTAAATTAAAAAGACAAATTTATTTTAATTAATTAATTAATTATTATTATTAGAACTGAGGACTATTAGTCTCAATCTGGAATTTTTATATCGATAGTTGGACATTTGTCGAAATCATTTTTCGATAGTTGGACATTTATCGAAATCTACATAAAATTTATCGAAAATGTAGTTGAATAATTTTAAAGCGATGCTATAATTTGAAAAAAAAAAAAAAAAAAAAAAAAACTAATAGTCCTCCGTCCTAAACTAAATTTTGCTTTTGCCAGAATTTCTTTTTTTGAAAGGAAAAGAAAAGAAAATTAATAATAATCAGTATCGAAACAAACGATATCGAAAAAGTTCTTTTAAGTTTTGAGTGCATCATTTCATGCTAAATTTTAGAAATAGTACGAAAATATAACTGATTTGACAAATATATAACATATTTGAAATAAGAAATTTTAAGTTGTATCTTTGAGAGCTGTATTTAGTGTTCGTGTATTTTGCGTTTGAATGATTTTTATTATTATTATTTTAAGATTTTACAGTAAGTAATTATTTAGTCTTTAATCTTTTTGTAGATACTTCTTTTATTATTTTAGGTGGTAAGATTTTAAAAATATCAGTTCTTTTCGAAATTTAAAATTACAAATGTAACTGAATTAGAATAATTTATAAACAAATTAGCATTATTTAATAACAATACAAAATATATTTTGCATTGTTGTTTAAAATGTTTTAGTTAAAAAATAGAAATAATTAAAGAATCATTAGAAAATTGAAATGGAATTTTTATAAAACATTTTGCGGAAGAAAGAAATATTTAAAAGGATACATTAGAAAAGTGAAATGCAACATTTAGGAAAAATTAGGCAAAAGTCAATTAAATATTTATGTGAAAAAATTAATTACTTAAATGCTTGTTGGAAACAATTCATTTAATAAAATATCAAGTTTCTTTTCTCTTAACTTAGGACAAAACTTTCTAAATAATATTTAGCTAACAAATGAGGCTCATTTCATAGTGGTCAACATTTTAATTTATTCCGGAGTATTTTTAGCCTGGCCTTTTACCACTTATTTTTTAAGGATTTATTTTTTCTTTTTTTATCAAAGTTATATATTGTAGAATTTATATATATATATATATATATAAGGAAAGAAAATGAAACCTAAGAAAACTTAAACGGTTAATAAATTGAAATGTCGTTACAAGAAGAAAAAAAAATAATAATTAAATGTTTTTTTTTTTCCCTTGACAAGACGCACATCTGGAAGAAAAATATTGAAAGAATTGCCAAGATGTGTATTCAAATTTTTATTGTTAATTTTTAACTAGAAAAAATTATATAAGATTTCATTTTTTCAAAATTTTGAAATCGAAATATGCCTTACTATTTTTTATTTATTTTTTTTTCCGTAAAACAGGAATGTGTGTAAAATGAGTATATTACTAATATTTACTTCTACAAAAGACACAAAAAAAAAAAAAAAAAAAAATCTCAAAATGTTTCATATTATATTAATATTTGATTATTTATTTATTTATTTATTTCAGCATAAAACTAAAATATGTATTTTGAGAATTAGAAAGTGACTTGTTTCCAGACCTGTGGTTTTATTTAGAAGATATCTATTACATTAAAATACAAAGCAATTTTTTTAAGACCAAAACCGTACGATCTGAGCATGCGCGGGAAATTTTTGAACGAATTCGGAACGGGAATAATTCTTTCTCTGTATGCAGTGCAGTACGAACATCGATGATAGAGATCGAGGAAACGCCCGTTGATATTTCATATGCCTATGGCAGACGCCTAATTAAAGCTCAATGATAAAAATAATTAACAATATAAATTCATTGAATCATACTTTTCGAGGCAGTATATTAAAATCAAAGGAATTTGTGAATTGCTACCGCTTACCATCGTACGAATTTTCGCCGAAACATTCCTTACATGTCATAGTTAGTATCCTTAATCAGGGCCTGATTAAGGGGGAAGCTCGCTCTTGACACATTATTTATACTTACACCGTTATTTTTTAACAAATACTTTCCTCCTATAATAAACAGAAAATTTTCATTAAAAATTATTTTAAAAGAATTCTGGTGTCTAATAACGGTGAGTAAATTGGATTGTTTTACACCGTTCATTTTTTATAAAAAATATTTCTTCGTCAAAGCGTGGAATTTCTATAACATGAAGTAAAAAATAATTGTAAAAATATTCCGGTATGAGCGAGCTTCCCCCTTAATCAGGCCCTGTCCTTAATATCATATTATTTTAAGATTTTTAGTTTTGGTGTCATCGATTATCATAAAAAAAAATATATGTTCATGGAATATTTTTCTCCCCATTCCTTAAAAGAAATAAATAAGGGTATATTCATTATAAAAAATTAACATAGTTTATTTTATTTATTTTTTATTTTTTTTTTTATTTATTTATTTTATTTTATTTTATTTTTTAAAGTTAAATTTTATCAGGTTTTGAAAAGATGGATATTTGAAATCAAAGTAGTTTTTTTTTTTTTTTTTTTTTTTTTAAATCTAATTATTATAATCTCTGATATTTCATTTCCATACTATATTATAGAAATAAGAATAATAATAAAACTTAACAAATTGAAATTTTATACGAGTAAAAATTTACATAGTATAATTTGTTATTAGAAATTTAAGGAGCAAATTATTTTTCTTTTTAATAATAGCAGATTCATTTTAATTTTTTTAATAGTACACTTTTGTTGAATTGTAGTATTTTCATAGAAAAAGGTGTAATGCAAAAAAAATAAAATAAAATAAAATAAGTTATTTTGGATTTCAATCAAAATCAGGTAACGATCTTATTTTTTAAATAGCGTGGTCTATTTTCAAGTGCAAATAAAATTGTAATTATAGAGTATAAAGAAAACACAAAAGACTAATAAAATTTATTTTAAATTAAAGTATTTTGCCTTTTATAAATTAATATGATTTTAAAAATGTATCTTTTTATAAATCTCAAAAAAAAAAGAAAGAAAGAAAGAAAGAAAGAAAAAGAAAAGAAAGAAAGAGATTAAAGAAAAAAAAATAGTTTTGCTTGACACTATAGCTCATAGATGACGCCAAAGCTGTCATATTCAGAGGGAATGTCGTGGAATCTCCATAAGTTCTATTTTCATGCTGTATAGTAAATTATATTTGGCTTATTAATTAGTTTTAAGAAAGGAAAGCTTTATTTACATTAGTCTGGCAATAATCATTTAACAATATTTCTTAATCATTGCACAGTTGTAAAGTTATTTTAACCAAATTCACAATTTTGCTTATTCCCCTATCTTCTATTTCTTTTTTTATGTTAACGATTGCATTTTAAACCATTATCTTAGGTTTCAAAAGGGATAAAGTTTAATTTCTGTCATTCTTGTGATGTTTTCGTGGGTTTTCTGCACCTTTATTCTTAAATTTGCCTGCTCAACATTCTCATAAATTAAATATAAATAATTCATAAAAGGAAGTCACAACTTCATATATGATCCTCCCCCTTTTCTCTTTTCTTATTATTCAAAATATTTCAACCTTGTTTCTCTCTGAATTTTATTTTCAAAATATCATAGTTGCATTTCAAAGATAATCCTTGAAATTGATTTTTATCTAATCTTTACTTTTAAAATATTCTGATTTGAAGATTTATTTTTAATTTTCGTAATACCATGATAGTTTTATTTGGAAGAAATATTTTAAGTTATTTTGGTTTCAAATTTATTTTTAATACGTGATACGTAATGTCCTTGATATTGTCGTTTAATATAACAATTTTTTAAGTGTTTAGTTTTTATTTATTTCTAATTATTTCAGAAAACTATTTATGAATTAAAATAATATGTTTTTTTTTTTTTTTTTTTTTTTTTTTTTTCAGCAAAAATATATTTTAAATTTATACCGATTTACAGTATATTTTTTTACCAGAATTAATATATTCTGGATTAAATCCAAATAGTTTTGCAAATATGGAAAGGAAAAATCAAAATCAAAGCTATGATTTTGCATTTAAAATATATATTTAGTATTGGCAAAAGAAAAAAATTAAATATATATTTTGCAAGTGAGTGAAATCGATTTCTTTCATGTCCTTTACTGTAAATTGTGATCTAATGCCGTTGATATTAAGTTAATATAATTAAATCTTAGTATTTTTTTTTTTTTTTTTACGTGAAAAGCAACGAGCAAATTGCACAGCAAACATGAAACGACTGCAATTCTGTAGATCACAAGTCGATTTGGTGAGGCAGGAAGGAATTTTATTATGGGATTAATTTACATTCATGATGCTTTGTTAAGTTTTTAATTATATTCTGTTATGCATGATTCATTTTTACTTTGCATAATTTTTTTTCAATTTTTTATTATTGTATTTTTATTTTTAATTACTTCTTGCATCAAACGTAAAAATTGCTTCCTTACATTTGAGATTTGAACCAATTATTTTCACAACACATTTATTTATAATCCTGATTTGAATATGAATTGATGGGGACCATACATACTGCTTTTTCTTCCATGACATTTAGTCCACTATTTCCAAACAGCGGATTTTTATCAGGGATTACTCTATCAAATTTGTAATTAGCGGTATATAAAAATAAGACTTTTAAACTCAGATTAAAGTAATTTTTCTAAATTGAACATATTTTATACATTTCTGTATATATGTATACTGTTTCGTCACACATAATTAATAAATACATTTCCATGTATGCCAGTAATGCAGAGAGAGATTTGAACTTTTTGTTCAAACTTACCTGTTTTTCTAAGTTTTAATAGGAGAAATGTTTATAACATTTATATCATAACGCTTATACATATAGCTACCAGAATAATAAAATGAAACATATACAAAGAATTTGATAGAATATAAAAATATTTGAAATGAATCATTAGAAAAATGAAATAGAAATTTTATAAAACATTTTGCGGAATAAAGAAATATTTAAAATGATACTGTAATAAAAATGAAGTGTATTTTTTATGAAACATTAGGCAAAGTCAATTGAATTTTTATGTGAAAAAAATTACTTATTTAAATGCTTGTTGAAAACAATTCAATTAATAAAATATCAAATTTTTTTTCTTTTAATTTATGACAAAACTTGCTAAATATTATTCAGCTAACAAATGAAACTCATATTTCGCATAGATACAATGTCAGAAATGTCATTAAAAAAGAAATATGTATGTAAGGAAAGAAAATGAAACATAAGAACTTAAACGGTTAGTAAATTGAAATGTCGTAGCAAGAAAAAAAATTAATTAAAATGATTTTTTTATCACAAGACGCATATCCGGAAGAAAAATATTTTAAATCTGAAAGAATTGTTAGGATGTGTATTCAATTTTTTTATTCTTAATTTTTAATTAGAAAAAATTACACCCGATTTCATATCTTCTAAATTTTAAAAACGAAATAAGCCGTACTTTTTCCCCCCTAAAGAATGAATGTATGTAAAATGAGTATCTAATTTCTATTCAGCTTTTTTAAAATAAATAAATAAAAAAACTACCAAAATGTTTCTTATTATATTATTTTTGATATTTTATTTTATTTCTTTTATTTCAGCGTAAGAAACAAAATCTGGAGTACAAAGTGGTTTTATTTAGAAGAAATAGAATTATAAAGAGGAATTTAATTATGTTTTATTCATTTATTATTTTATTATTTGCATTATATACAACTATTTTCTTTGTTTAATAAAAATTATTTATTTATTTTTTTGTGCATGTTTCATTTTTATTTTCTTTACATTTATGTTACTTTTTATCATTGCACTATTATTTTTAATCATTTTTTGCATGAAACATAAAATTTGCTTCTTTAATTCCTTATATTTGAGATTTTAATTAGTTGTTCTCACAACACAATCCATTCATTTATGATCTTGATTTTATTAAGAATTGACAGGGACTATACATACTAGCCTTTTTCCCCCCATGACATTTAATCCACTATTTCCAAGCAAAGAACTTTTTTATGGCTTATTCTACCAAATTTAAAATTAGCGGGATATATTAGCAAAGACGTTTGAATCAGATTCACGTAACTTTACTTAATTGAACATACTGTATACATTTATATATTTATATACTGTTTCGTCGAACACAATTATTAAATACTTTTTTTTTGTATGCCAGTAACATAAACACAAATTGTTTATGTTCAAACTTACCTGTTTTATAAGTTTCAATAGATAAATTGTTTATGACATTCATATCACAACGCTTATGTATATAACTGTCAGATTTTACGTATTTAAAATTCTCTATCTGTATAACATTTCTCTAATGTGGACCAGTTACGACTAAATGTTCTTGAAACAATACGATAATGATGTAATTAATAAAATACGCAAAGATAAAAAATAATATTTAGAAATGAACGATATGTAACCACACGGACTCAGTTGAATGATCGAATGAAAAAAAAGGGCAATATTTTACTAATGGATTTTTTTTTTTTTTTTTTTTTGTGGAAAAATGTATTTCTAAAAGTTGCATTTTCAGAATCTTTGCAAGCGGCATTTTAAACGAGCAATTCTTTAAAAATATATACAAAATATGAATTATTATTTTGAATTAGTTAAAAAAAACGCAATCGTAAAAAGTATAATCAAAATTTAGTTTTTTTTTTTTTTTTTTAACAAAAAAAAAAAAAAAAAAAAAAAAAAAGAAAGAAAATTCGGAATAAAAAATATAAATGTTATCAGGCATGACTCATGTCATATTTTAACTACAGATAAATTTGTTTGAAATTCTGTGCATTATTTCTTGAGCTAGAGCTGCAACAAAACATTCTTGTTTAATAAAAAAGGTATTAAAAAAATTTCTACACGTGTTCTAGACCTCTAAAAACATGGAAATCCATCTAAAACCATTTTACGGATTTTTTATGCATCTAACACATTCTTCTGTTTAATAACGAAAAAAATATTTGTTAAAAATTAAAATTCTATAATTAGACAAGAAGAAGAAAACTATTTTAAAAGAGTGGTACTAAAAAATTCTTAAAAGTTGACATCTATGCAAATATATATATATATATATATATATATATATATATATATATATTTATTTATATTTATTTATTTATATCAGGGCGCGAAATTTCCGCTCGCCAGCTCGCCATTGGCGAGTGGAAATTTTACTGTGGCGAGTAAAATTTCAGTCTAAATATAGATATAATTCTTACAGTACACGGTGCTATAATATATATATATATATATATATATATATATATATTTATTTATATATCTATTTAAAAACGTATAATCATGCTGATCTTAGGTAAGGTGCCCAGATAACCTCTCTTTAAGAGTACAGTCTTCTTTTTCAACGCTCTGCCTTCTTAAACGAAAAAAAAAAAAAAAAATTACAGGACTAAAAAGTCCTCTTTTTTTATGTTTTTCGTACTCTATCCTCCTTTTCAAATGAAAAGGTTTTTATCCTTATTTTCAAAAATTTCGCAAAACTGGAAAGCTTGATCGGCTGTTGGCTGTATCGACCGGTGAACACTAACTTAATATATATATATATATATATATATATTGTCCAGGGACATGTATAAAAATTAAGGATTTTTCCTCTCGTATCCGTATATTATTAATTTAAATTACGGTGTACTGATCCAAATTCATCGTTTGGGACAAAAATGTTTGCGCCACTTGTCTAAAGTAGCTTTTGAATCGACTTTTTTAATCATATTCATTCAATTTTGTGTCCTCTAAAATGACCTCTTTTTCAAAATTGAATGTCTTCGATTTTCTTATAAAATAAAAGACACTGTGTAATTTCTCCTCTTTTTCAAATAAAAATTCTGGTCATCTTACATGTAAAAAATAGAGTAAGTTAATCATATTTTGTGGTGAGTAACTTTTTTTTCAGCGAGTGTAATCTATCTTGAAATTTCGGGCCCTGTATATATATATATATTAAAGGTACACAGTAGGCAATTATTTAATCTCTGAAGATGCTTCTTTTGTTATTTTAAATAGTAGTAAGATTTTAAAATGGAATGGAACATTTAATTTTAAAAATGACAGAGTAACCAAATATTTAAAATTAATC
Organism: Salticus scenicus; assembly: GCA_963930645.1. Taxonomy (NCBI): domain Eukaryota; kingdom Metazoa; phylum Arthropoda; class Arachnida; order Araneae; family Salticidae; genus Salticus; species Salticus scenicus. Next base: position 78,665,250 of record OZ005659.1, on the reverse strand, counting down.
ATTAGAAGAATAAAAATAAATATTTATAAAACACTTGAATGATTAAACACACACCTAAGATGAATCATAAATGAAACATTTGGTAGAATATAAAAATATTTGAAATGAATCATTAGAAAAATGAAATTGAACTTTTATAAAACATTTTGCGGAATAAAGAAATATTTAAAATTATACATTAGAAAAGTGAAATGAAGCATTTATAAAACATTAGGCAAAGCCAAATGAATTATTATATGAGGAAAATTAATTGCTTAAATGCTTGTTGAAAAACATTCATTTAATAAAATATCAAGTTCCTTTTCTTGTAATTTATGACGAAACATTCTAAATTATACTCAGGTAACAAATGAAGCTCATATTTTGCATAGACACAACGTCAGAAATATCGTTAAATAAGAAATATGCTTGTAAGGAAAGAAAATGAAACTTAAGAACATAAACGGTTAGTAAATTTGAATGTCGTAGCAAGAAAAAAAATAATTAAATTGATTATTATTATTATTATTATTATTTTAAATCTTGACAAGACTTTAAATTTAAAAGAATTGCCAAGATATGTTTTAAAATTTTTATCGTTAATTATTAATTAGAAATTATATATATATATATATATATATATATATATATATCCGATTTCATTTCTTCTAAATTTTAAAAATTGACATATGCTTTCAGAGTTTCCAACTTTTACAATTTACTCAGGAACAGTTTTAGCCCCTCTTTTTCATACCGGAAATTTTGAAAAATGCTTTCATTTTATTTAATCGTAAATCACATATTAAAGAGAAATACTCTATAAAATTTCTTTTGCGAAAAGAAAGCGGGGCTAAAAATGCTCATGAATAAATTATAAAAGTTAAAAAAGCTGTAGGCTTTACTTTTTTTTTCGTAAAATATGAACTTAAATAAAATGTGTATCTTACTTCAGTGTTTTTTTTTTTTTTTTTTTTTTTTTTTTTCAATACATAAATAAAAAAAACTGCCAAAATGTTTTATATTATATTATATTAATATTTCATATTTCATTTGTTTATTTATTTATTTTTAATTTCAGCGTAAAAAACAAAATATGAATATTGCGGGAAAAAAAAAAAAAAAAAAAATGTGATTTGATTTAAAAACTGTGATTTTATTTAAAAGAAATAGAATTATAAAAAATGAATTTAATCATGTCTTATGCTTTTATTATTTTATTATTTGCATTTTATGTTTTGTTTGTTTAACAAAAATTATTTATTTATTCTGTTATGCATGTTTCATTTTTATTTTGCTTGCATTTTTGTTACTTTTAATCATTGCATTATTAATTTTAAATATTTTCTGCATCAAACATTTGCTTCCTTACATGTGAGATTTGAGCCAATTATTTTCACAACACAATTCATTAATTTATGTGTGTGTATGTGATCTTTCTTTGAATAACAACTACAAGGACCATACAAATCCGCCTTTTTTTCCCATGACATTTAGTCCACTATTTCCAAACAATGGCCTATTTTCAAGAATTATTTTATTAAATTAGAAATTAGCGGTATATATAAATATAAGGACTTTGGAATTTAGATTAAAGTAACATTTTTTAATTGACCATGTTGTATATATTTCCGAATATAGGCATATTATTTCGTCAAACATAATTATTAAATACATTTCTTTGTATGCCAATAATACCATCAAAAATTGTCTATTCAAACATACCTGTTTTATGAGTTTCTATAGGTGAATTGTTTATAACATTCATAGCATAACGTTTATGCATACAGCTGTCAGAATAATAAAATGATACATGTATAAAGAATTTGGTAGAATATAAAAATATTTAAAATGAAATAAAACTTTTATAAAACATCTTGCGGAATAACGAAATACTTAAAATGATGCATTAGAAAAGCGAAATGAAACATTTATGAAACATTAGGCAAAAGTCAATTAAATATTTATGTAAAAAAATTAATTACTTAAATGCTTGTTGAAAACAATTCATTTAATAAAATATCAAGTTTCTTTTCTTTTAATTTATGACAAAACTTTCTAAATATTATTCAGCAAACAAATGAGTCTCATATTTTGCATAGACACAATGTCAGAAATGTCGTTAAATAAGAAATATGTATGTAAGGAAAGAAAATGAAACATAAGAACTTAAACAATTAGTAAATTGAAATGTCGTAGCAAGGAAAAAAAAATATTATTATTATTATTATTTTCCTACACAAGACGCGTATCTGGAAGAAAAATATTTCAAATCCAAAAGAATTGTTAGGATGTGTATTCATTTTTTTTATTGTTAATTTTAATTAGAAAAAATTATATTCGGTTTCATATCTTCTAAATTCTAAAATCGAAATAAGCCTTACTATTTTTTTTTTTTTTTTTCGTAAAACATGAATGTTTGTAAAATGAGTATCTAACTGCTATTCACTTTTTTTTAAAATAAATAAATAAAAAACTACCGACATGTTACATATGAAATTAATTTTTGATATATATATATTTTTTTTTTTTTTCAGCATAAGAGCGAAAATGTGAATTTTGAGAAGTACAAAGGCGTTTTATTCAGAAGAAATATAATTATAAAAAAGAATTTAACTATGTTTTATTCATTTTTTATTTTATTCTTTGCATTTTATGTTTTCTTTGTTTAATAAAATTATTTATTTATTTGTGCATGTTTCATTTTTATTTTGCTAACATTTTTGTAACTTTTTTATCACTGTATTATTATTTTTGATATCAGACGTAAAACTTGATTCCTTACATTTGAGATAGGAACAAATTATTTTCACAACAAAATGACATTTTATTCCACTATTTCCAAACAATGGACATTTATTCCACTATTTCCAAACAATGGACATTTTAAAGGCTTATTTTATATAATTTAAAACTGGCGAAATATGAAAGTAAAGACTCTTGAACTCAGATTAAAGTAGCTTTACTTAAATTGAATATATTGTATACATTTCTATATACATGTATACTGTTTCGTCGAACACAATTATTAAAAAAAATTTTTGATTATATGCCAGTATTACAAGAAAAATTGTTTATATTCAAATTTAACTGTTTTATAGTTTTCAGTATGTGAATTGTTTATTACGTTCATATCATAGCGCTTATGCATATAGCTGCCAACTTTAACGCATTTCAGATTCCGGTATCTATATAATATTTCTCTAATGCGGACCAGTTACGATTAAATTTGGTCGAAAATACGATGGTGATTTAATTAATACAATACACAAGGATAAAAAATAATATTTATAAAAATAATATTTCTAAAGCACGCGGACTCATCTCAATGATCTAATAATAAAAAAAGAAGACATTTGTCTGATGATATTATTTTGTGGAAAAATGTATTGCTAAAAGTTGCAATCAACTAATCAATTCTTTAAAGATACGTACCGAATATCAATTATTATGGGACATTGACTAAAAAATACAATCCTAATATGTATAACCAAAAAATTATGCCAAAATAAATAAATAAAAAGTCATCACAAACATGGCGACATAAATTTAAGAAACATCATGGGATGCCCAATACTAAAACTGTACTGCCTGGGAAGTATGAAAACTGTGTCTTCAATGATGAATTTTATTGAAACCTTTCTTTGAATCCTTTTGGTTTCACTATTACACGATATTAATTAGGCTCTAATAATAATTTGGCTTCTGCTAAATTAAAATTTTAGTTAGTAGTTGAAATTGGTACAATATTTATGAGTTTCAAATTTTAGAAGTAAACAAGAAAAAAATAAAATAAAATAAAGTGCAAAAGTTTAGCACGGTTTTGCTAGTTTTAGAATAATTTTCGTTGTCTAATATAATTGAAGAATTTTAGCCTTTAAACAAAATAAATAAATAAATACCAGAGGTATTTAAACTGTTTTAAAATTGATGACTATGAATGCACATAACTTATTTGCAATCAAATCAGATACTTGAAGTCATTTAATTTCATGATTTGGATAGTCCATCTGAAAGGCCTCGCAGAATTGCATGAGATTCAGGAATTGCTGGAAAGTCGGGTTGGGTTAGAAGCCTTAACCCTAATTTAGGAAGGTAATCTATAAAGAATAGCGAATAGTTTGAAAGGGAAACTTTGGGTTTCACTGAATTTATCAGTTAATTAGTGTTCAATAAGTTTGTTAAAAGTAAGGTTGTGAGGTAAAGTAATGTTAGCGTAACGCTACAAATGAAGTTCGCACTTTACGAATAACACGTGAATGTGTAGAGTTTTAGGATTCAGTTGATGAATGGAGTTAGTTCCTAGGATGAACTAAATGTTAATTTTATAAAGTGAAGGATATAAAAGGGATTAGGAGGCTGCTAAGGTAGCTGCTTAGCGAGCTGCTTAGAGTAAGAGGTGGATAGTGAATGAGAAGTAGGAGGTCAAAGGAGCTAGTAGAAGGAGCGGCTATAGTAGGAGATAGTAAGTCGAGTAGTATAAAGGATAAGGGAATCCTCCCACTAACGAAAGACGAGTAAAGTCGTGAGAGATAACGACGTTAAGAGAAGCAGTTGAGTTTGATATCTGTTGGTTAAGAGTATTTATGAAGGCTGTCCCTTTAAGTTTATAGAGGCATTAAATGTGAACATAGTCCAACGCGCTCCTTTTCATTAAGCTCTAAATAAAACCTCGTTATTTATTTTATATTCAAGTCTTGTGCTCTATTACTTACCATTTAGTTAGTTAATTAAGTTAAGCTTAAACCTAAGTTAAATGAGGATGACGTCCGCTAATTCCTCACAAGGTTGTTAAGGAATGCAAATTGATTCTCCAATTTATAAAAAAACATGTTAAAATCGTACTGGGACTTCAGCTCGAGATCCCTTTGAGTTCAACTTATCTCGAGAGCGGTACTGAGGCGTTCATCTGAGTTTGATGTCAATTTCATTGCCGTCAAATTATCGGTAATATGAAACCATTTATTATTTTATTGTTAAGCAGGAGTAGGAAATACGCACAGAACTTATAACGGTATTTATGGGGTAAAATTTTCTTCTTCTTAAACCAAAGATTTTAAAAGTAGAGAGAGATTTCAAAGAAATACCGGTATACGTTCTGCATCAATTTTCAACCTCTGGTTAAATGAAAATAGAGGTAAATGATTTTTACTGTGCTGAACGAGCCTAGTCCCCCTCCTCTAATTTAAAAGCTTTAAATAAAATGTTTTTTAGGTATGGTTTAGGCTCTGTTCTTCAACTGGAATGGACAAATTTTAAGAGGTTTTAGAAGAATAAATTAAGAAACCTTTCCTTATCATATTTGGAAAACAAATATTGCAAATTTGTTTAGTCGGATTTACTCCTTAAATCGATGATATACTGAGGAATTTCTGTACAAATTTACTTTTATTTAATGGCCACCTCTTATTACGGCCAGTTTTTTTCCATTCTAAAAAAATGTTCGTAGTATTTAATACTAATTCCATTTACAAACCCATCTACAATTCTGTATCTCTTTTAAAGGCAGGTTTTTCATCAAGGGAAATTTGAATACCACTATTTTTGTAAACTAATTTTGGACTTGACTAATCATTAATGTTCGGTGATATCTATTTAAAAAAAAAATTATTCATTAAGATTTTTGGTATCCAAATTCCCATTTCTGGGCAGTGTAGCCAAATATTGGCAATTTTTATTTTAATAGTCACGAATAATTTTGAGAAGTGATATTTGATATATATAATAGATGATTAATCATATACGTGATTAAGCAACCGTTAAATTTAAAATTTAGTGATGGATATTGATTAAAAAAAAAAAAAAATCACAAAATCTTGCAACATAGTTTATGGAATCCGGGAACGTTGCTTTAAGGTAACATTTTGAGAAAACAGATTATTCTTTCTTTGACTCTAAATGACTACCCCTCTTTATATAATATAGGTTTATTTTATCTGTGTAATACGATGATGCGTGTACAAATGTTCAAGCTTTGAAAAGTGAACTAGTGATATCTAGCTACTCACAATTTTATCAATTTAGTAAATTTAAATTTCATTGATTCTGTATCAGTAATGTTGACTTTAAATAATGTTGACTTTAATGTTGACTTTAAAAACTAAAGTACTAAACAGGCCTCGCATTGTTTCTGGTATTTTTTTCTCTCACTTTGTTATACTGGCACCACTCTCATAAAATAATACTTTTATACATAAAATTTAGACGTTTTTAAGCATTAAAACATATAATAAACATTTTTTAGTTACGATAGTGGTGTCAGTATAACAAAATGGAAGTGAAATTTTAGGAAAGCTACGAGGCGTGTAGATGAGATTAAAAATTATTAATTCCTTTAACGAAAACTTTGAAATAATTAATTGATAATTAAGTTCCTTCTCACCACTGGGAGACGTAGCAAAGTTGAACCATAGCCTCCTAAACCAAATGCCTGTCGCGTTGCTCGTAAACTTAGCAACAGTTCAAGCGGTAGACAGCGCAACTGGTACAGATTGAGCGACTTTTTTATTCAACAGCCACCCAAAAATTTTTAAAGTGGGATTTGATATACATAAAAGGCAAATAGAATCGAAGAAACGTCGATTGCATATGTCATATATCACTTCTTAAAATTATTGGTGGTTATCAAAAAAAAAAAAAAAAAAAAAAAAAAAAAAAAAAAGTCGCGCAACATGTACCAGGTGGTGCTATCTACTGCTTCAACTATTGCCTTGTTTACGAGCAACGCGATAGGCATCTAGTTTAGGAGGCTGTGGTTGAACAATGTGATCCAATATAAAATAATTATTGGACAATAAAATTATTTCAAAAATAGTTTTTAAAACTCCAACAAATTACTGTTAAGAATTATTGCAAGAATGTATACATAAATAATACAAAATGAAATAACTAATTTGCTGCCTTTTTAAAATTTCTTCCCTGAATTATTATTATTATCCGAAATATCTCTATCAAAGGTAACCCATCTATAGTCTTATAGTCAGCGTTCTCAAAAATGACAAAGGGGAATTTCAATACCACTACTTTTATATAGTTATTTTAGTCCTGTCTAATAATTGTTATCCGTTGTTATCTATTTAATAAATTACTGAATAAAAATTATGATATCCGAATTTTCCTTATATAGGAACCTTGCTATTAGTGGTCATCTTAAGGACGTCTCAATGCATTTTTCCCGCAGTTTGAAAAGGCAGTCTAACTTAAAATTCAACTTAATGTTTAATTAGAAATATATCAATAGCTTTAATGAATATTAATATAGTTTAAATAAATATATTATGAACTATAACATAGTAATTGATTATAATATTTTTATAATTCTCAGCGAAATTATTTTGTTTTGATAAAAATGCATAAACTATTATTTGATTAATATTTTTATTTTTATGGTATTAATCCGTGGATAGGTTTACTGTCCTAGAATCACAGAATATAGTGTCATACCCAAAGAAAACAAATACCATTTCACGGCTAACCAACACGACATTGTATAGTGAAAATTGTTTATTTTACCAAGTACAACCATTACATCTTTTACCATTACACTGTATGAATAAAAATTTTCTTTAAAAACAAACATGTGAGTTTGCATATATTTTGAAATATTCCATTATATCAATTTAATTACTATTACATGTATTTTACAGAAAACTTATTTGAGATAAACATTGTTAGACCTTTTTCAATAAGATTCTATTTCCATGAACATTTTTGCCTTAACTAACTCAGTAAAAAAATTACAAATATTATAAAACAAAATTAATCCTCATTACAGAAAGTTTTTTTCAAAGTTATACCCTTGAATATAAAAGCACATTATTGCATAACAAAGTATATTAAGTGTAAAATGGATACGAATATTAAAATATGGCATTTACAGTTTTAAACTTCGCAAACTTTAGAAAATTCTTACCAAAACTGGGAAGAAATATCTTAATATTTTTAAAAATAACTATGAAGTATTTTCTCCTAATCCTTAAGTTATATACTGGATGATAAACGATAAGAAAAGCATATTAAACACAACGCAATAAATTTAAATATTTCATTACGAGCATTTATCCCGGTATATTTAAATTTTAAGTTTGTTTCCTATTCACATTCTAGATTAGTGAAATTATTTTTATGGTGCGATAATTTTAACTTTTCAGAATTACTACGACATATTTTAAAAATTATACTCTGTCAAAATATTAGAGAATTTTTGACAACATAGACGGAAGCAAATGGTGATTTAATGGATAAATTTATGTTTCGTTTGGATTTAACAAGTATTTGAAAATATATTTATTAATTCTGTACAGCGATATAAGTTTGAAAATAGTTTTTTTTTTTTCTGTTTTAAAGGTAATTAATAATAGTTCAGCGTTCTAAGAATCTTTATAAATTAATTTTGCTGGCTAGCTCGAAATTTGAGATTTAAGAATCTTTTACAATGTTTAATTCCTGCTAAAATTGATATCTTATTAAATAAAATAAATAATACTCTGTGAAATGGTGGTTTATAATAAAAAAAAATTTTGCTTGTTTTTCGAACGCTGCTGAAATCAGTTGAATTTCTTCAGATAAAAGTGATTTAACCCTTTGCGGCGCAAGACAATTCGGATCATTTAAATTTTACTGCCACCGGAATTCATGAACTAAATTTAACTAAAAGAAATTTCAAATTTTAAGATAAAAAAAAAACAGCCTTTTCTGCTATGTTATAAACATAAAGTTTTGCTAAAAAATTTCCGGGATGAATTTTTGCAGCTGGATCTTAAATTTTGCGTCCTCGCAGCGAGAACAACGCGCGTTAAGGGGTTAATGTTAAAAAAATATATTTATTAATGTTCTAAAGCAATATAAACATTTTCTTTCAAAAATAATCTTTAATGGTTGAACAATCTATATAATTTTATAAGTTTATGTTACTTGCCAGAACAGTATTAGAGTATGAAGATTATTTACAACATTTAAATCGTGATACATAGTAAAATTATTTTACAAACGTTAGATAAAATAAGTAATGTCGTATGGAAAAGATGTCATTTTAAATTAAAGGTTTTTCTTAATTTAGCAGTACAGCTACAGACATTTAGAACTGAAATTAGGAGAACTATATCTTTACTTGCTTACTTCCTAAAAAATGTATTTATTAATTTTCTTCAGAAATATAAGAATAAAAATACGCTTTTTCTTTTAAATCTAATTAAATATAATTCAATCATTTAAGTAAGTTTACAAATTAAGGTAACTTGATATCGCAGGTTTTAAGATTCAAGTTTTTTAAAGGTATTTACATTGTAATACATGCAGAAAATTATTTTACATGAAATATATATGTATATATTAAATTTTAAGATAAAATATTGCCTATTTAAAGACTACTGCTACAATCCAATAAAAATAAAATTCAGCGAAATAAATGCAAAAAAGTTCAATCGATACACATAATGTTATATATGGAAAATATTTGTATTTACATGTATTTTACAAACACTCTTATCATATAATTGCATATGATATGTTGAAACATAGCCTCCTAAACTAAATGCCTGTCGCGTTGCTCATAAACTTAGCAACAGTTCAAGCGGTAGACAGTGCCACTTGGTAAAGATTGAGCGACTTTTTTATTCAACAGCCACCAAAAAATTTTTAAAGTAGGATTTGATATATATAAAAGGCAAATAGAATAGAAGAAACGTCTATTACATATGTCATATATCACTTCTTAAAATTATTGATGACAGTCGAATAAAAAAAGTCGCGCAATCTGTACCAGGTGGCGCTGTCTACCGCTTCAACTGTTGCCAAGTTTACGAGCAACGCGATAGGCATGTATGGTTGAAACGAACGTTCATGATATTAAATATATATAGAACCTATATTAAAAAAAATTTCGGTATTTGGATTTGCTGTATTAATACTTAAAATATGAATTATATTATTGTTTTTAAGAAAATTTCCAACATACGATGAACTGATAGACGTCGGAGATTTCTGCTATTGTGGAAAATAGAAGTTTTTTTTAAAGAAAGATAATATAAATAGTATTTTTAAATAATTATAGTAGACTAATAGTTATAATTCAAAAGTAGCCTTAAAATCTGTAATAAATAAAACATTGTTAACATTATTATTCCATACATAAAAAAAAAAAAAAAAATCTTTGAGATAAATACATTGTCAGACATTTTTGAATGACATTCTATTAGCATAAAGTCTAGACATTGTTTACAGTTCTACAAACTCACTAAAATTTTGCAATCATTTTAAAACCAAATTAATCATGATCAGAGAAAACTTATTTTAAACGATATGATCATAGATATAAAAATATATAATTGCATAACAAAATTTATTAAGTGCTAAATGCATGCGGATATTAAAATATTGCATTCTACAGCGTTAAAACTCGCGAGCTGTAGAAAATACTTACCATAACTGTATGCAACATCTTAATAATTTTCTATAATAACTGTAAAATATTTTATACTACTTCTTAAGTAAGTATACGACTGAATGATAAACGGTAGAGAAAGTACATTAAGCACAACGCAATAAATTTAAATAATATTCATTATGAGCATTTATCCGTGTATACTTGAATTTTAAGTTTGTTTCGTATCTATATTCTGCTTCAACGTAATCATTTTTATGGCCAGATAATTTTAACATTCCAGAATTACGAAGACGCATTTTTAAAATTTATACTCTGCCGAAATATTAGAAAAATAATGACAGGATAGATGGAGGAAAATGGTATTTTAATAGATGAATTTATGTTTTGTTTGATTTTAACAAGTATTTCGAAATATATTTATTAATGTTCTGTACAGCGATCTAAGTTTCAAAGTAATTCTTTTTTGTTTTAAAGGTAATTAATAATAGTTTAATGACCTAAGGATTTTTTTTAAATGTAAATTTGCTAGATCGTTTAAATTTTGAAATTAAAGACTCTTTAAAATGTTTAAATAGAGACGGGGTAAGTGCACCAGTGATTGGCACTTTAAGAGTGAACTCTGATGTTTTTAATGTTCTAGTCATCAGAAAATATTTTTAGAAATCTTAAGTTAGTACATATGGTATGAAAGACATTCAGAACCACATATATGTTAAAATATATACATTTGATAACAATTATTTTTTTTATGAATTTTTATTTGACACCCACTCACTGTTCCAGTAAATGGCACTGCCAGTTTTTCATTTTATCAGTAATTGGCCCCGTATGTTCCAGTGTTTGACACTGCTAGTTATTCATTTTACCAATTATTAGCACCCTATGCTCCAGTGTTTGACATAAAATGTTAAAATTGTTATATGTAAAAAATATGATCTTACGATTTTTCTTATTTATTAATTATTTCGGAAAAGATGTCAATTACTGGAGCATGCCAATCACTGGAGCACCTACCTTACATGCAAAATTTTATTTCTGATTTAACCAGTTAAATTTGAAATTCTAATTTTTAGAAGTACACATGCTTAATTGTTAAAAAAATATATTAATAAATTTATACAGAAATGTATGTTTAAAAATAAATTTCCTTCTTTCAAAGTTAATAATAATTTAACAACATAACTAATTTTCCAGTTTATTGTTGCGATCTTGTGCAGCTTTTGAGATTCATGATTATTAACTGTATTTAAATCGTGATGTATTCTGATATTGATTTATCATAAGAATAAATAAATAAATATTATCATAAGAAAAATGTGTCCAATTGAAATTAATCATTTTCCCAATTTTAAGAGCTCTATTACATACATTTAAATTTGAAATTGGGAGAATTTATGGTATACAAGCATAATTCTCATATACTATTAAACAAATTAATTTCTTCTTTTTTTTTTGTATGGATTCACGTGCACTCCTAACAGAAAATATAGCTATCCATATGCAAAAGGATCGTTTGTATTTACAGGGGTCGTACTCTCCGCCCTATTTTCAAGATACTCTCAGAGATAATAAATTTCTGCTTTTTTGCCACCACTAATTCCATGTAGAAATACTACTGGATATATTTATAGTAATATGTTATGACTATACAGGGTAGAGATTATCGTATAAAAATAGTGGTAGAAGGAAATTAAAATATGTATGCATATATATATATTTATTTATTTCTGAGAGTGTCTTGTAAAAAGGGCGGAGAGTACGTCCCCTGTATTTATTAATAACTGAATAAAACCATTTTGCTGTTTTGTAATTTTAAATTATGTGTTGAAATATTAACCCTTTACGGTAAAATAACGAGTGTATCTCGTCATTGATTTTACATGCTATATCGTAAAATAACGAGTTAAAATTGCCTAGTTACGGTATGCAAAATGTGTGAATGCCACATATCCTCAAATTTTATTTACTTTTTAAGCTAAAAATTTAATTATAATTTTTGTTGAAATGTTCATGAGTGAATATTACCAGATGTTTAACTAACAAGAAAGAAAGTAATAGAAAATATCTGTAATAAATTAAATTGATAGACGTCAGGTAATTCTAGGGTTTGAAAAACTATTAGGGTGTATTAAAAACTTGTTAAAAGCTTTTTTATTTTTAAAAATTAAAAGGAACTATTTTGAATGTTTTTCAATGAACGTTATGAGACAAACTGATATTCTTTAACCCCTTTTCTTGCGACCATGGTAGTTTCTGCGAAATTGCTGACTCAACGAGTTCAGTGTTAAAATAGTGGTGATTAAGAGAAAACAGCGATGATGGACTGGATGTTTGCAAAATCTAAACCTGTCAGTCAATTTGGCAATTCTTCAAACCATTGGACTCGTACTCGAAGCTAGTTTCTAGAAACGTGGTTACACTATATACCATTCAAGTCTGGTCGTAAAAATATTTAAAAAAATAATAATCTAATTGAAAAGAGGTTAATTAAATACTTTTTTTTTTTTTTTTTAAGGCGATATTACTCTTATTCAGAAAGCAAAATATTTTTCAATATTTGCCTAAAATTAACGTAAGTTACGACTTACATTTCATAGTAAAATTTTTTTTTAATCAGAAAGTGGTAGCGTTGTACGAGTGCTACTGTCTGTACGAGAGGCAAAGTTTTGAGAAGATTATTCTCCATACGTTTCTTACTGGGTTTCATGCAATATTTATGGAAGTTTCACAACAGAAAACTTCGAAAACTTGGGAAGACGAGTGCGACATGAGTTCGAACGCGGCACCTTCATCTACTAATTTAGAGCACAACATATCTTGAAATCTTATGCATCTCCGAAGCAGTCCGAAACATTATGTTATTACGTTTTCTGCATTTCGTAAAAAATTTTAAACCACTTCCATCAATTACATATAATAGATAAGAATATTTTCGCTTAATTTTAGAAAACCCTGTATACTGTCTGTAAATTATATAAATACCGCATAGAGTACTTCCAATTAGTTCAGTATCAATACAAAACGCAATTTGATCAATAATTTTCTTACCATATACTAAAGGAAACATGGTTTAATGATAATAAAAAATATACTTTGATTTATTTTTGTTTAGGGCAGTCTAAATATGTTAAACAGCATTCTTGTGTGTATTAAAAAAAAAAAAAAAAAAAAAACTAATAGATTAACAAATTTCTTGCGATTGCGAATCAAACAAAAGTACATTTCTTTTTGAGAAGAATGATCTCCGCCTTCAGGCGATCCTCTAAAACAATACTTTACTCTAAAAATGATTTTGCTTATTCAGGTTTGAAAATTTATGCGCTGGTGGCGCCAGAGTCATTTGCCGGATCGATTACTGAGGATGTAATTTAATCACGAATACGTAAAAATATTTTATTTAATGTAACGCTTTAGAGGAACGCCAAAAGGAGCGGAGAAAAAGATCTTGACAATTTAATAAATTTAAAGTTAGTGTTGTAAAATGTTATTAAATTTTATAATATGTATCTAAATATAAAATGAAAGAAGACAGAACAATAAAGTTTCTACTTTTAATAACGGATATGTAGAAGTTTTTATATTTTTTTCTACAAAGGATTACTTTTCTACAAAATCTGTATTGTTATATACTGAGTAAATATACTGTATTTTTCTGTGTATAATCCGTAGATCTACTAAATCAGTTTCGCACGGAAATTTTAATAAATAGCCAAAACTGATTTTAGATTTTGTTATCTTTCGATTAAATATACCTTTGCCTGTAAATTTATCTTTTCTGATGTGAAACCTATTTTTTTTTCTTTTTATCTGCAGAATATGCGAGGAAGATACAGGAGCTAAAAGTATTGCAATATACAGGGAGATTATAACGAAAGTTACGATTTCAAAACGCTAAATTTTAAAACTACCCATCAGTGAGATTTGATATTTTACCAGAGCAATCGTGAGGCATTGAAATTTTGTTTGGCAAAAGAATAAAAAATAGTTCCAAATGTTCAGTTAATTATCCGTAAAGTATGTGTTTCATGAAGCTCCCCTTTTTCTCTCTTCACTATGACTGTTTCCGCTGTGAACACGTATTCTTGTCTTTTTGCTAAAACAAATTGTTGTAAACCCTTGAAGTATATTGTTTCCTGCTGTTCCATTGTGTTGCTAACAGCATTCATGTGTTTAATAAGTCCATTTAGGCGTTTTCCTGACATTACCCCATACTTGCCAACATACTAATTAATATTCCGTAGTATTGTTAGCCCCCCTTCTTTTTCACACCAGTATCTTTTTAGAGTATTTTTCTTCTTATTTAATCGCAATTGCATTTGAAGAATATTATTTTAAAAATTTACTGGTGTGAGAAAAAGGGCGGGATTACCAACACTACGGAATATTAATTAGGATGTTGGCAAGTATGTTACCCTGACAGAGCCATGCATAGGAACATGTTAGAACTACTTTTTTCCTCCCCCAAAGCATAACTTCATTGCTTCACGATTGCTCAGGTAAAATATCAAATTGCTCTGATGGGTAGTTTTAAAATTATAGCGTTTTGAAATCGTAACTTTAATTACAATCACCCGCAGAGCTGCCAACCTAATCCGGTAATTTGCTAGTACCGCCCCTTTTCCTACACCACTTAATTTTTAGAGTAATTCTCTTAAAATACAGTTTCGATGAATTAAGAAAACGAATACTCTAAAAATTAAGTGGTGTAGAAAAAGGGGCGGTACTAACAGTTTGCCAGATTACGTTGGCAACTCTACACCCTGGATTTTAAAACCAAAATGTAAGAAAATTTAGAGAAATAAAATTATATATTTATTTAAGTTTTCATTGTTTAAACCTACAAATCATACTCGTTTGTCTTTTAAATATTCATATATTACTGTCTAAACGGGTTAAAAAAAAAAAAAAAATAGCTTCTTATAAATTATTTTCATTCATGACTTTGGTAAAACGAAATTGTTTCATTTCGCTATATGCAAATGGAAAAACTCATAAAATGATAATATCTTTGGAATCCTTTTATTTATAAAATAAAAATAATAGCAGTCGTCTTAAACTTTTCAAAATACAACACTTTCTGTTTAATAAATCTGCCAAGTAAAAATTATACTGCACGCTGTTTTTCAACTGACAGTATTTTTGAAATATTTATTGAAATTTTAGCAAAGATTGTATAGCAAATATATGATTCATATTTTACAGATTTTAATCTAAGTTTCAAAAGTCTGATTTAAAATTGAATATTTTTCTCTATTATAAATTTGAAGTATTGCATATTTGTGATATGAAAAAAAAGTCATATTGCTTTATTTTGAATTTTTTACTTATAGTCCCTTGAAGACAGAGAAAACTGACGCATTTATAATATATAAAATATTTCTTTTGGAGTGTTGAGAGATAAGTCTAGGATAAATATTCATATTATTTGATTTTTTAGAAACGTATATTACATTTTTATTACGAGTAGTTAAACTTTCATTTTAAAATGTCAATACAAAACATGCGTTTCTGCACGTATATATAAAGTGATATGTGGATACTTTTAATAATCAGGATTAGGCTGTTAGCTTCAATAAAAAGAATGGATCTTGTAAATTCGAAATAATTAAGTATATTTTAAGAGAATACAGATGTTGTGAAAAGTGATTTTTTTGAAAATTTGATATTTATACAATTTTTCTATCTCTATCTCTGTCTCTTTATTTTATTTTACTTTTTAGAAACACATATACGAGTATATGACATGTAAGGTTTGCTTATCTAATACTTTAATAGCATTTAAAACAATATGTTTAAATGAAATTTTCTACCCAGCCTTATTTCATACTGTTACGAATGAAGAAAAAATATAAATCGTGACATCTGCTTTTATTTTTTCCCCACTTTTCTATAATATTTACAGGGATGGAACACGGGCGCAGATTTCATACCACTATCAATGTAAAAAAAAAAAAAAAAAAAAAAAAAAATCTACTTCTTAAATCAACGATATTACAGGTAGAGCAATTTCTTAAACAGATTCCGGTATGAATTCTGCCCCCGTGTTCCATCCCTGTATTTATATGCGGTAAATTCACTTTTCTAAATGCTATATTTTTTCCACTTACCGATATCAGGGATGGAACACTGGCGCAGAACTCATACCACAATCAATGATATGAAATTGCTTTCTACTTTTAACATCAACGATATTACAGGTATAGAAATTTCTTAAACAAATACCGGTATGAGTTCTACACCAGTGTTCCATCCCTGCCATATATATATGTATGGTAGAGTTGCCAACTTTTATAATTTATTCCGGAGCAATGTTAGCCCCGCCCTTTTCTCACACCGGTAATTTTAAAGAACGTTTTTTCCCTTATTTAACCGTTGTCACATATTATAGAAAATATTCTATAAAAATTCTGGTTCGAAAAGAAGGCGAGGCTAAAATTGCTCCGGAATAAATTATAATAGTTGGCAACTCTGGTATGGCAGAGAAAGTATAGTTTTCGTGACAAAATTTCGAAATTGTGATTTTGTTATATTTAGTACATATTTTGAGATCTCTTGAATTCGAAAATCAAGTTTTTAGCGGTTAGTCTGTGTGCGTGTCTCTCTCTCTGTGACCAGCATATCTCAAGAATAAATAGTAACATAAAGTCTAAACACGGTATTTTAAATATATGTTATATAGAGATCACACTATACTTTTCATTGAGATCAAGAAAATGATTCCTGTACAAGGAAAGAATTCAAATACATTACGCCAGTGGGAAAATTTCAGTGCGGTTTATAATCTATATGCTGCCTCAAACAAAACGGATTGAACAAAATTTTTGTATGCATAAAAGCATGTTTTGTGTCGACTGGGATGTGGAAATCATTCAATATTCGTTTACAGGGTTCCCGAAGCAATTTAGAAATATTGGAACTATACTTGGAAATTGCTGGAATTGTAATTCATGTCATTGTAATTAATTGTCACTCTCCTTTTTTCATTGCAATACACATATTGGCTCAATTATATCTTTATACGCAACACAGGAATTGATTAGAGCCATTTCCATTATTGTATAAAAAAACTGATGCCACCACTTCTGTGATTTCCTGTCTCGGTCATATAAAGAACGCAGCATATTTGCTAGGTAGATGGCTCATATATATTCACTGTGTTTTTTTACAATATTAGCATCAACGTCCAGACGGGGTAGAAGTTAACGTCCTTGATTCCTACACGGTTGGGCTTGGATTCGAATCTCAGAGAAGGCGTGGATGTGTTGTCCTTGTTAGGTGTAGCGATGACCGCCCATTGGATTCCTCTTCACAAATGATCATCAATTCGGCGTCTCCCCGCAAGTGCCGCAACATGAAAAACAATATTAACAGCGGCTATATTCAACTTAGTGCCATCCTTTAGTGTTTTTTTAATTGTGCAGGTTTTATTTCCGAATAAGATTGATAGTAAATGAATACACATACCAGACAGTATTTTAATTTATTCCGGAGTACTTTTATTCCCGTCTTTAATTCGAACCACTTTATTTATAGAGAAATTTTCTCCAATAAATAACTTCGATAAAATAAGACAAAATTACTTTTAAAAAATAAGTGATACGAAACAAAGGCGGGGCTAAAAATACTCCATCATAAATTAAAATATTGGCAACTATGAATACATCTAAATTCTTCCCATCTGAAGTAAGCTATTCTTTGATAATCAGTCTCCACGCTGTAAAAGACCTTAAGCATTGTTTAAGTTATATATATAAATCTATAAAATAAATGTAACTCATAAACACACAAAACATTTTTTGAAATAAAGACGTAATATATAAATAAGTATACATATACATATATATACATAAGTATATAAAGGACAAAGTTTTGCTTCATTAAACATCAGTTATGAACCAACGGTACTTATAAGTACCAGTCAACAAAATGGTAGTACAAATTGCACAAATACACATGAATGCATTTGAGTTGGGACATTTATCTGAGATATCAACATTTTAATTTATTCCGTCGTGGCATTGTTAGTCCCCGCATTTTTTTCCCCACCACATTAGTTATAAAAAAATTTAATTCATGAAGAAAACTATTTTTTTAGTTAAATGAAAAAACTTTTTTAATTATGAGAAAAAACAATATATATATATATATATATATATATACATCTTAAAATATATAAGTAAACGTTTCGAAACTCACCCAAGTTTCATCATCAGTACAACAGCAACATTTCGCAAAGATAATAATGATAACGAAACTCGAGCAAGTTTCAAAACGTTTAGTTATACACTTTTAAATGTTTTTAACCCTTTGCGGCGCAAGACAATTATAAACATTTAAATTATACTGCTACCAGAATTCATGAACTAAATTAAACTAAAAGAAATTTTAAATTTTAAGGTTTAAAAAACCGGCCTTTTCTGATATGTTATAAACGTGAATTTTTGCTAAAATATTTCCGGGATGAATTTTTGCAGCTGGATCTTAAATTTTGCGTCCTTGTGGCGAGGACACCGCACGTTAAGGGGTTAAGTGTTTTTAAAAGTATATTTCAATATTTTCTTTTGTCTCATACAAAAATAGTTTTATTTTTAATGTATTTGAATGAGACAGTGTGAAGTTTGAATATATATTTTTCCAATGTTTAAATGTTAAAAAGAGGCGGGTACTAAGAATGCTGCGGTTTAAATTAAAATGTTGGCATCTCTGCATTTATTATTAATAAAGTATTATCAATTGATTAAAAAAAAAAAAAAACACGTATTCGAGATAATATTTAAGTAAATTCAAACAAAAGTGATGAGCTCAAACAATGGCTTTTGGAAACATAGAAAAATCACTAAAAGATTTTGCCACCTTGAACGAATAAAACTTCCCGGAACTGCCAATGTCATCTAGTGAGAAGAAAGAACACTATATAGATTTTAAACTTATAAGCAGAGTTGTCAACATTTTAATTTATTCTGGAGCATTTTTAATTCCGCCTTTATTGCATACCACATTTTTTATATCAGACTATCTATTCCTTATTTTTTCGTAGTTATATATTGCAGAAAAATATTCTAAAAAAAAAAGTGGTGCAAAATAAAAGCGAGGCTAAAATAGCTCCGAAATACCTTAAAATGTTGGCATCTATGAGTATAATATAAGGCATGAGTATAATATGGCATTTCAACATAATTTTTTCTTAATTCGATTTTGAATGTAAGTGACGCATTAAAGTATTCTCGGTTGATAAAGGGTTTACTCATAGAAAGACATTTGTTTTACTCAAGTCGATTAATATAAAAAAAAGGGGGGGGGAAATCCTGTTTAAGGTGGAAAATTAACTCATTAATTTTAGAAAAGTAGATTTTTAATAATGCCAGGAGTCGTACTATCCACCTTTTTTACAGGATATTTTCAAAGATAAGAAATTTCAACCTTTTTTGCCACCACTAATTTCATGCAGAAATACTTCTTGATATATTTTCAGTAATGTGCCATGATTATACAGGCTAGAGATTGTTGCATAAAAATAGTGGTAGTAATAAATTTTAAAATCTTTCATTTCATAGAGTATCCTGAAAAAAAGGGGGGAGAGTACGACGCCTGTCATGCATCTATATAGCTGCAACCATTTAAGTTTAAAATCATTTTTATAAATTCTGTTTCTTAATAGAAATCTATCTGAATCATTTTTTAAGATTAAATAAATCGATTATTTTTATTTCAATTTTCTGGAAAAAACAGGAAACTTGAAAGCTATGCACTTTTTAGTTTATATCTAAAAAAGGTTGGGGAATTTTTAATCATAAAAAAAAAAGTACTGATCTTACACACATTTCCTACACTACTATTTAATTAATTTCATTTATTTATTAACTACAAAAAATATAGAATTAACAAAAAAATTTATATAAACTTCATTTTTTTAAGTGCTGAAGTTTTAATATATATTTGGGGAAAAAAGCGAAATCAATTACTAAATTTCCTTTTAAAAGATACACAAAGTCAAAAGAAAGCTGTCGAAGCAAAAAAAAAAAAAAAAAACCTTAAACCAAGCTCTTTTAAATTAATCTCGCGAGTCTAATTTCAGAAATAAATTTATTCATGTATGATTAATTTTAAATTGAAACGATTAAAAGTATTTCTTAATTTTTATTTTACCTTTGCCAATCATACGTTAAGACTTTAAATGCTTATCGATTTATAATACCAATTAAAGTTTAAAAGGAAAAGTTTTCGCTGAATTTAGAAAGTAAATTTGAATTAATAAAATAAAATTATAAGAAAGAGAAACAGAAAATTTTGAAAACAAAATTATAGATCCTTTAATGTATATTCAATTCAATATTAATTATTTTAATGTACATTCGTATTGATTTTGTTTTTAATGCCTTTACTGAAGGCAATTGTATTTTCAATTTATTTTTGTGCAATCTTCTTATTTCATGTTTGTAATTTAATACCGTAATTTCTGGTAGGTACCCCGCAGGTTATAATCCAGTTTTGCACCAGAAATTTCAATTGATAAATAATTTTATATTTTTACGAACTCTTCTTTCGAAAAAGTATAGATTTCTCTATTAAATAAAATTTCTTGTGAAGAAATGACACATCTTACCTGCGGGTTATCTACCAGAAGTTACTGTAATTATATATATATATATATAACTTAGTAGAATTATTTCTTAGTAACAAGAGAGCTATGCATATTGTATTACAATGAAAATAAAGACGCAAATATTAATGAAATTGCAAAAATAACAGAAAAAGAAATATTAAAAACTAAGATCACGAATAATTTAAATTTATATACATTAATGACAATGAAAAAATTACTTAAAAATTAAGAGATATTTGTTCTCGAATGTGGTAGACGGAAGGAGTCTAATGTCGAGTTTGATGTCGTGCTGATCGACTTTGTCGTTAGGAGTTTCCCGTTGTTTTCTCCGAAACATATGTAAATCAGAGATGCCAATTTGTTACGGATTGTCCGCAATCTTAATACCGGGAATTTTTTAATGCATTCTTTTGCAATACTTATCTGCAATTTAATATGACAAGTTTTACTTTTACTTTATTGGGTATGAAATTCATTTTTCGTTAGTAGTAACTTGGCACCTCCGGTAAATATGGGCTAGTAATACTTAGAAAGACTACCATGCCGTCATCACACTATAGGTTTAGTTTATGTAACATTCAAACATGTGCATTAATTATATATATATTTTTAAAGTATAATTTTCGTTAAGATCACTATATGCATTTTGCTAAAAATGAAAAAATTTAATTTTTTGACATACAAATTAAACAGATTTATTTATATTTGAATAATTACTAAAACTGAAATACCACTATATCAGAAATTAAACTTGTAAATAATTCTTTATTTATTCATTTAATTGTACATATGTATTTTTTTAATCATAAAGAGAAATGGGAACAGACTGATTTCAGACACTTTAGATTTATGGCCCATGAGTGCTTGCAACCGTACCAAGACTCCGCTGTAAGTCTTAAACAAAAACATAGATGCCAATATTTTAATTTATTTCGGAGAATATTTAGCCCAGCCTTTATTTCGCACCACTTTATTTCTTTTTCTTTTTTACAAAATATTACTTCGGTAAATCAAAAAATATTTATCCCTAAAAAATAAGTGGTATGAAAAAAGAAAAAAAAAGGCATATGTAAAAATACTCCGGAATAAATCAAAATGCTGGCATCTATGCAAAAATATAGAACGAAACAGTTACAAAACATTTATTCTTTCAACAGAGTTGCCAATTTTTATAATTTATTCAGCAGCACTGTTAGTACACGCGTTTTTCCTTTTCCTCGCAACAGTATCTTCAGAGTTATTTTGCTTTTCTTGTTTAATCGTAATTACATATTGAAGTGAAAAAAAAAAAAAAAAAAAAAAAAAAAAAAGAGCGGGTATTAAAAATGCTTTGGAATATGTTATGAAAGCTGACTACTCTACTTTCAGTTGTCTCATTACAAATGCCGTAATTATCATAAAAAAATCTTTATTTCCTTGTAATCTCATGAAATCAACACATTTATACAATAAACTAAAAAAATTAAAAAAAAAACTTGCGTGTTGGTATAATTAAGAAAATACATAGCTGCAAACTTTTCCCGATTTTCGGGAAGACTTTATAATCGGGAACTTCTAGACCTTAACCCTTTCAGGGGCACTAAGTAAAAATTATTGAATTTCCTTTTAAATATATATATATCATAAAGTGAACATCCCCTACAAGTCATATTTGATGAAGAAAAAAATTTAGCATGTGGGGATTTTTTTTGTGGGTGGTGGCTAGACGTTCTAGCCACTGCGCACATACATCATGTTCCTTAATTTTCGTATGGAAATAAATATTTATATATTTAAGGAATAAAAATTGAAACTATACCTTGAAAATGTAATTATAATAATACAATGTAACAATAATTAATCATTACTTAAATTATAATGCTTCTTTATCCTTTTTTAATGATTTATTATATATATATACACAGATATATGGGCTGTTTAAAATTTGTTTAGAAACCTTTATGCAGTAGTAATAAGAAAAAATTATTCACTATTTAAGGAATAAAAATTATAGTTATTCAATTATATTTTAAGTACAATAAATTTTGAAATTGATTCAGTACATAAATTAAAAGACATAATTTCTTACCTTCATATTGAAATGAAATAATCAATTCACAAATTGCATACACAGAAATATGAACACTTTAAAAATATTAATGTTCTTTAAAGTCTGTTTGTTCCTGATCCAGATACTGCAGAATCATCATCTGAGGGTAGCTCTTCAAACAGAGCAATAGCTGCTTCCAACGATAAACCTTTTCTAGGCATTATTGTGATAAAAATTAAGATATATAAATTTAATTTAAGATTATTTAGAGAAATTAACTAAAATTAAAAGCTATGGAAATAATTTTTTTTAAAAAAATCACGATATTAGAGCAATAGAAAAAAGCAGCCTCTCTCTATACTGTAAACAGAAATACTGAATAGCTTTTTTGAAAGAACCCTCCACGCTTGTTTACATCAGTATTTACATTCTGCTATCCCTTACTGTTTATATTTATCACAGTTCACTAACCCCAAAAGACCCTCTTTGTTTATCTCAAAGGAAAAGAAATTGAGATTCTTTTCCCCAGCAGAACCTGTCTTATAGTATCTCCCCTGACATATGTGCGCGGTGGCTAGAGCGTCTATCCACCTAAAAGATGCTAGTAAAAATCAAGCTAAAATTAATGATCTAAGATAATATGTGAATCTGTTGTATTTGAAAGGTGCATTGCAGTATATTTACACTATCAAATACTTTTGAATAAAAAATTATTTTTCATAAAAATATATAAAAGAAACTTCAAATTTTTTTTTTACGCAACTTATCCATTTAAAAAAGTCACAGGCACATCCTGCTTAAAGTTACTGTAGTGCTGCTATATCTATTTCAATTTTAGAAGTACACATTAACTTTTCATAAAAGTGGATAGAAAAAGTAGCCACTGCACACATAGAGAAAAATTTCTAAAGTAGGTGGATAGACCCTCTAGCCACCGCCCCTGAAAGGGTTAAATCTTCGAAAATTAATAATATGAATTTCTCCTAATATATAGTGGTGATTATCCTTATTTTAAAATTGTAAAATTTGTCAACTATGAAAATATAATACAGGTTGTGGTTTTACATTATTTCTTCAGTTATAACATTGCATAATGTAATCATACAGATGTGTATATTATCCTTTCTTTTGTTATTGAAATGACTAAAAAAATTTCATAAAATATTGCCCATAGATGCAAGTTGAATTAACCCTTCAACGAACTATAGTAATCATGATTACTACCAATATCATCAATTTTAAAATGGGGAATGCTACATTACTACGCAACCGTTTTTACTCATTTCCTTAAATATACGAAATAACACACTTTGTGTTGATTCCCCTTTTTTGAAATTCTCTTTCTAAAGCTGTGTTATTCAATTTTACGTAATTGCCAACATTTTAATTTATTCCGGAGTATTTTTAGTCCCGACTTCATTTCGAACCATTTTATTTCTAGAAATGTTTTCTCTAATTGATAACTTCTATAAAAAGAAAAAAAAAAGTGGTATGGAATAATGGCGATGCTAAAAATACTCCGGAATAAATTAAAATGTTGACATCAATGAATTTTACCACAAAAATTGGTGCTTAGACTGAAAGTAGTCCTGGAAAAATACAGTAGAGTCGCTGTTATTCGAGCCCCGATTAACAGAGTTCTGGATTAACCGAGATAGTTCCAGAAAAGCCACACCGTGTGGCGTGTCTTTTGACTAATGGTGTAAATAACTGACAAAATTTACTATACAGTACCGTAATTTATAATTTATGCATGTATTGCATTTTTAACTGATTATATTTAAATATGTAATATATTATTTTACAACATTGACTATACATTTTCATACATTTTAAACTTTGCCGTATTCTTTGCTGTAAAATTTCTCCCTCGATTTACGACAGAGTCTGTATTATTCGAATTTTCGATTATTCGAGGTACCTTCGGTCCACTTTACCTCAGATAAGTGAGATTCTACTCTAGTTTATATGACTGTCTAGTTAAAGCAGTGTTGCCGAAATAGAGACTTTATTATATCAATACCAGAAATAAATAACCCGATAAAGAGTTAAATCATTTTAGCAAAAAATAATTTTAAAGTCTAATAAATAAAATGCATATAAATTATTAATTTAATGTAATATTTCGTTTTTTAAAAAACTTTTAAACACCACATTTGAAAAATGTAATAAAACATACTTCGGTTAATTTTAAAAACTCAAAAAAAAAAAAAAAAAAAAAAAAAAAAAATCTTTGCGAACCCAATATTTTAAGGAAATCTCCTTATAATTTACAAAGATTTGCATTTTGACAATATATTTTTTTATTCATTAAAAGCAGGAAGTAATTACCAGTTTACGACAAAAAATATGTCATACAAATTATACAGCTTAAGAAATATTTATGACTGATTATACTTACAAATAATCCTCAAGGTTTTATTGGCATCTTGAGAATTCAAACCCATTTTTAATTTTCTTTCTTTCTCTTTCAATGGCATACTTGAAGCAGAAAAATAGTCGAAGTCACTGAAAAGAACTTTCAAGATAATTTTTATTTTTATTTATTTATTTTTTTACTTTAAATACTTTTTGATGGCATCGTAAAAACTTTCTTAGTACAATATATGTCTTCTTCATTTTATTTTTAGTATTTGTTAGGTTTTAAAATGTCCAGAAAAAGTCTTTGGAACAAATCCATTGATTGATTAAAGTTTAAAGAAAAGATGTTAATTCTTTCTATCATCAATCATTATTTTTCTTTTAATGAAAGGACATTTTACATACCATTTATTTAAAGGTATGCATTTGGAAGGTCATTAAATAATATTTTTTTTATGTATTTAAACTTAAAATTTAAAATAAGTTTTAAGACCTGAAATTTTTAAAATGTATATTATTTTGTATTATTGCAGCGTAATTAGAATAATAATACTTCTTTTTCTTTAAATAAATATATTTTTATTTCCATGTTTATATTCATTTATTTTGTTTGAGTATATGGTAATAATCATATGTCCCAGGATCATTGAAGTTGCGTTTTTGAACACCATTTTATTTGTAAGCATTTTCAGTCATTGTTTTGTATATTTTTCGTGGACTGAATAATATGCAAATTGTTTGAAAAAACAATAGTATTTAAAAAAGTGAAAACACCGAGCCATTTTATACGCTCTCTAAGGAAGTAGACGGATGATATTGAATTCGAAACCATGATCAAGCCAATAATTCTTTACGTTTGGTGTTTTTCTTTCTTCTTTTCTTCCTGAAGCTGGTGTTAAAATGGGCTAGGATATCACAGAAAACATTCGCTGAGGCAAAAACAAGCAATAAACATAATTTTATATTTCTGTAATTTTAAAACCACTTATATCGAAATGAATAGAAAGTGAAAATATATTTAACAACGTTTCAAATTAATTATTTTGTAAACCAAGAGGAAGCATTTAGCTTACTTCAATCTGCTACTTATTAAAACAAATCACATTGAGTGAAGTCTTATATTTTCCCCAAATTCTTATGTGCTTACTGTCATTAACTACGTTATGTTTGTGAATCTCAAACTAACAAATTGCGCCTCCATTTTAAGGCAAATACAAGCATTTTCGTTTGTCTCTCCGTGGCTCAGGTGGTTAGAGCGCCATGTTAGTAACCCGGAAGTCCAGCGTTCGATACCCCGAAGTTCCGGTGAGTTAATTTTTGCAGACAATTACTAGAAAAGGTGTCAAGTGATAAAAGAAAATTTGTCGTTGACTACACAGAATCCTAAGAATTTTCGAAGATTTTTTAAACCGGGCCTTTTCCCCAAATTATTTTGTACTTACTGTCATTCACTACGGTATGTTTGTGAATCCCAAGCTAATAAAAAATGCGCCTCCATTTTAAGGTAAATATAAGCTTTTACATTTGTTTCTCCGTGGCTCAGGTATTTAGAGCGCCATGTTAGTAACACGATGGTCGAGCGTTCGATACCCCGGAGTGTTACTTTTCAGATAATTAGTAGAAAAGAAGTCAATTGATAAAAGAAAAATTTCGTTGACTATACAGTATCCTAAGATTTTTTGAAGAGTTTTTTTAAAAGCCTTTTTCTTACATCTCTTTTTAGAAGCAAAAATTAGATTTTGTGGACTACAAGCGCCCTCTATTGGTCGGAATATTCACTAAAATGTCAATGAAACAACCAACAATACAAAATAAAAATAATTAGGAAAAACACGTAAACATTAACCAAATCAGTAAAATATTAAGTTATAATATAAAAGAAATAATAATAAAAAAGTGCCTCAAACGAATAATTAAATTGTTGATATTGGCCCTTAATCAGAAAATGAAATCACAAAAATTACAGACAATTGTGTGGTGGCGCGATCTGTTGTGAAGTTTAAGAAATAATTTCTCTTTTCTAAACACAGTTCAAAATTTCTCAATTTTGGTTAATAAATAAAAAAGTTACTTTCCCCCCCCCCCCAAGTTAAATTTTATTCTAACTTCGAAAAGATTTATGTGATACGCTATATTAAGAATTTGAGTTTTATTATTGATAGATTATTGAATACAGTAAAAAGATCAATCTTCGGCACTTGTTGACAATGTTTTAGGACGAACAAGAAATGATAATGCACATGGGTTTTCATACCAAAGAAAGGCAAACATGCTACTGGTGGCCTATTTAACATGATTTAATATCAAAGTTTAAAGAAAGGATGTGTACATTAGGTTGTTTTCAAGAAAGAACAAACAAGAAAAAACAACTGTACAAAGAAAGAACAATAATTACAGCAAACATTTTTTTTTTTTTTTTTTTTTTTTTTTTTTTTTACACTGTGCTTGCTAAAGGTATATGGTTACGTTTTAATGCGTGGTATCTTACAGTACGGTATGATGTACTCAGAATAACATGTTCCAAGATTTGTTCATGTACAGGATTGCAAGAGTTTCCGTCTCAACACGAACACTGACGTTTTATAAATAAATTCTATCATATTCAATTAAAATAAATTACTGCACAAATATGACAGAAATTATTGATAAAAAATACTCGTGTAAGAATTCCGTCTTGAAACGGAAACTCTTACACCATTGTCCATACATGTTAATCCGATCCAATCTGTCTGTTAGGATGATGATTTTTTTCAGTTCATAAACAAGAAGTTACTTGGATGAGATCACAAGTAAAATTTACAGTATTTGTTTTCCGAAAGGAATTGGTGAACGGAAATCCGTCTCCCCAAAGCATCCCGTAATTTTTAAAAATAATATAAGGTAAGAGGAACGTGCTGGTTATAGCCTATTTGTTGGGTATCTTCGTCATTAAGATAATTTTGTAGAGCATGTGCGTAATGTGCAAGTTACTACCATTCACAGAACTAAACATTTACCTTTCAGTTAAATTCCTTTCCTTTTAATTAAATTTTATGTACATCGTACATAGACCTGCTAACTATGCTAGTTTATCCGTAATGGTATTACGCCCCGCCTTTTTTTCACACCAGAACGTTGTAGAGTAATATTCAGCAATAAGTTCTCATGGTTAAATAAGAAGACTATTGCTTTACAACTATTCTGGTGTGAAAAAAAGGCGGGGCTTAATACCATTACGGATAAACTAGCATAGTTAGCAGTTCTATGTTCGTAATTAAATAACTAACAGAACGAAAGAAGGTAATTTTAATAAATTCTTTGCACTTCTTTGGCTCTTCCGGAAGGAAATTGCATAGTCTGAAAGAAAAAAATTGTCCCACTTACAGGAGTTCCTCTAAAACAGTACTTAACTTTAAAAAATAATTTTGCGTATTCGTGCTTCAAACTTAATATGCTGCCGGTATATTTATACGTCTGTAGGATTTTGTATTGACTTTTGAAGATAAAATTTAAATTATATAAATAAGAATGCGTATAATCATTTGGCTAAATAACGTTATGTTTTAATGGAACGCCGTAAGCGTGGAAATGCCGCAGTTGCTGAGAAGCTGTGATAAAAATTTGTGGAAGGTAAATGATTATATACGTATTCGTATGTAAACCACAAGTTGTGTGATAAAAGGAAGCAACGTATTGTTCAAATTGTCAGATTAATTTGAAATACATATATATATATATATATATATATATATATATATAAGAACTTCCAGAAATAAAATAATACATACAAAACCATGAAATGATTTATCAGAATTATTTTTACTCTTTTCAAATTCAAAAACTCATATTAAAAAGCTTTAAATTATTTATATTCTTTATTTTTCTAATAAAGAACTTCTCTAGAAGAATATCGTCTTTATTTATCGCCACTTTCCGGCTTATTTGTCTGGAGTTGTCGTATACTTTTGCTTACGCAAGAAACAAACTCCCCAACTCTTAGAATAAGATGTCTAAAAACACTATTTGCCATGTACTAATGATCTAGTTCTGTTTGCTCTTGTAGCTTTCCTAGACTTACATTTTAGATGGAGTGAAAATATTTGAGAAGAGAAAATTACATGTTATTTTTGCTAGCATTTATACTTTTTTATCCAGGCTTACTGTATGTAATAGAACTTTATTTTTAAAATCTTATATTAAAGATAGTTTATAAATGAATAGTATGCTTTAATTTTTTTTTTTTTTTTTTTTTTTATTGACGAGTAAATTTATAAGAGGTGAAATAATAAGTAAAAGCGAAAAAAGACTATTTTTACAAAAGGACATTATTTTCTTATAATGTTTAATATTGCTTTTTATGCAGGTTTCCCATGATAATTTCATTAGGCAAAAATTATTATTTTTTAAAGCTTTTTACATTCTCCTTCAAATTTTTTCATAAGATATACGGTTTACTGCATGTCTTATCTTATCTTTATTTATTTATTTATTTTTTATTCTTTTATTTTATGTATCGCAGAAAATTATCTCAAATCATTTATATATGAATTTGCTATACTTCATTTCATTTTAATAATAATTTTCATAATATGCGTTTCACTTAAAATTTCGCTGCTCACATTTTTCCCATACTCAAAATATTTTGAAAAAGAAAGAAAAAAATGTCTGTAATATAGATGATTAAATATAGAATTTAAGTAGTATGCTGTGGCCTCTACAAGACATTCTTCTATATTTTTCGACACAAATTCCCTCGGTACAAAATGATCACCATATCTGTAGTATGTTAGGGAACTAAAAAATAGCCAGAATCTGGGAGTAAAACGTCAGTATAGTTATGTATAGTCTAAGAATAAAATTATTTTTGTCAAATATTATTATTTTAATCGTTTTTATTCTGTCGACATATCTATAAAGTATTCTGATTACAATTGATTAGCTAAAGTTTTATAATGTCCTTTTTTTCTTTTTTTGTTTGTTTGTTTTTTAATCTATTGAGTTTTATTTAACTACAGATTTATTTTTATAGAGGTAAGTTTTGCTTTTATAGCGGTTTATTATTAGTTTTTTTTTTTTTTTTTTCTGTAAATTAAAAAATAAATAAATAGAAATTATTAATAATATTTAAACGTGTATTATATTGTACAGTCAAACTAAATGATAAATACAAACTATCATGTTACAGACAAATTTTAAAATGTAAGTGGATATTATTTTAACTTAAATTAATGCATTATTTCCTATGTTAAAATATTCGAACGTTAACTTAGAGAGATTTTTTCAGTCGAGAAATGTTAAATAGGAGGTAAAGAATTAAGAAATACTATTAGATAGATCTAGCCTAGTAGTGGAGGCATTTAGTCCTTTTTCCGAGCTTTGATGGGCCGCGGTAGCGCATTCGGTAGATCGCCATCCTCGTAATTGGAAGATTGCGGGTTCGGTACTCGAGCCGGCCAAAGACCGTCGTGTTCACTAATGGTGGCTGGTGCACGAATCTGTCGTGGCCGCAAAGTCCTCCATGTTCCCATCAAAAATTATACCTTTGGGGGTTACCGAAGCGGGAGAGCCATCCTTTCCGTGGAGGATCAAAATTGTGATGGCATGTCTCCGGACCACCTCTAGGGGTGTGTTTCAGACCGTCGCCAATTGCCCATCTGCGCAGCATTAGTGCGACGTAAAACCCAACCACCAACCACCAAACTTTGCTAACAGGCGAGGTCATTGCTCTTGGCTATAGTTAGGTCCTTTGTGGAAACATTTGAAAAAACCTAATAAGTAAAGAAGAAATTCATACAATGATAGTAATTTTAATTATTAAAATGAAAACAAAATGAAAAACAATAATGCATAATATATTATAAAAAAGACCTTCTATAAATATAAGTTATAATATAATTCGTGTTAATAATACATATATCAAAATTGAAGTTATGTAACACACGAACTACAAAATATAACGGACATAATTTCAAAATGTAATTAATGTTTCATTTCAACTCCGTAATAAAATCTAATGATACAACTTCTCAAACTTTAACTTATTTCTCTTTTTCCATTAGAGAAAACTTTATACTGAAGCAGCGACTTTAGAAAGACAACTTCGTGAAATCCAAATCCAAACACCGACATCTTACAAAGACATTCTCTTCTGTTCATTACAGTTTCAAAAACTTCAAGTTTGTGATATTTCAGATCAAAATTCCTTTCGAATTATTTACTTTTATATCCGTTTTTTCTCCTGATAAATACTTCTATCTCTATTGCAATGATAGTACTCGCTCAGAAATGTGTCCTTCTTTTATTTTTCTTGCTCAAAAATAAAAGTGGTTTCGCTTTAGTTCTAAAAGAAAAGCGTTCTTGAAAAACGTCGATGTTTTGTTCTGACATCTTTAGGAATGCTTAGACATTGTGTTTCGAGTTTGTTTTTCTCAATAATGTTTTTGTAGAAAGCTGCGAGGAAGAAAATAGTACTTAAGTTTCAACAATAGTTATATTTCTAGAATTGTTTATACTTTTTCAATGACATAAAAATAATGTATCTTTAAGTTTTCATTATTTAGCTCTACTAAAAGTTTTTCAATTGTTCTGTTAGAATTAGAAATAAATAAGACAATAAATAAATAGAAAGCTACAGTATTTAAAGTGTTATTAATTGTTTTTCAGATATTTTATAATTGCCATTTGCAATAATTTTAAATCACTATTTTTTTGTTTTATATTTTTATTTCGCAATAAAAGTAACGATACTATAGAGAAATAATAGAGTTGAAATATACAGGCAGCAGCAATCCTGTTTTAAGATAAAACATAAATAGGGTGTTTCTATTTGGAGGATTTTTCCACCGGAAATTACAAACTGTAAACTTTATTATATTTATTTCTTGATAATTATTAGACAATTATCAGAAATATTACTGTTAAAAAATTGCTGTTGAAAAATTCCAGTAAACAGACTTTACCCAGGAATGTTATTTTATGATCTACAGGAGGGTGTCTTTTTATAACTTATGATGTATAGAAGGGTGTATTTTTATGACTTATGATCTACAGGAAATTATCTCGGGAAACCTCTGAGAGCTCGGCATAAGGACTCAAGATCTATTGTACCCATACCTAAATCATTCTTAATAGAAAGGTCTTGTAGTTGAAGTAACAAGCAGCAGACACTAACAGGAATATCCTGCAGTTCTTAAGGCTCAATGATATTCGATGAAGATGATAAAAACCTATGAACAGAAATGTCCCACAATCACATAAAATGCGTCAATCTGTCTTCTCTTCCAGGCAGCAGCCAGAACACATGGGATCAAAACTAATATCCATAATGTTCAGAGTCGTCTTAAACTTCGAAAACCATTGACTGGCCGCACCTTTGACTGATGTTACATATATTTCTCTACAAAAGGATGGTTGCTAACGGGCTGAAGATTCCCGAGTTAAATTTCCCTGGCGAATAGAAAAGGGGAGGGGCATAAATAGAATACAAAAGGCTAAGAAAATATGGAGAATATCAGAAAAGGAAGCACAGAAACATAAAAAACATAAAAATTAGCGAGTTTAAGGACCGCAATAAACAAGTCATAGAAAGGTTAGTGATAGTAGGAATGTTTTTACATATATTTAGAGCAAATGTTTTAATCTTTATTTCAATTTTTGTATAAAAACACAAAGACTGAATTCAGCCAGTGCTTAGTCTGCTCAGTTTGCCTTTGAAAATTGCACCTTTCAGGACTAAGGCAGAACTTCATGCTATCTTTTTTAAAAAGTAAAAATAAACGGGACAATGAGAGGACTACAACAAATTATAATCCCCGAATAGAAGTCAATGCCAGAGACGTTAGAAAGAGAAGCAGTAACATAGAGAATAAAAGACAACAAAAAAGGTTAAAAAAGGAAGTTAAATCGTAGGCCCGTTTTGATTCTGCATCTTTTAAGAGGATCATTATGGTCATACGCAGCCAATGTGTTTAAAGCAGGATTATCAAGTGCTTCTAGGGTCAGATGGAAATGTTAAAATATTGGATAAAATACAGGACATTCTTACTAATCCCCATTGACAGTTACGCATTAAAAACTCTATTAATTCAAATGTATTTACGAGTATCCACATTAATTTTAGTTTAGATAAATTCATGCTTGCGAACATCCTAATTTCAGGGGTTGTATTCTCCGCCCTTTTTTCAGGACACGCTCAGGAATTAAAAAAAAAAATTAAAATTTACTGCTACCACTATTTTTACGCAACATTATCTACCCGGTATAATCATGGCAAATTGCTATAAATTTATCCAGAAGTATCTCTGCATAAAATTAGTGGCGGCAAAGAAGGTGGGAATTTCTTTACTGGGAGAATACCCTGAAAAAATGGCGGAGAGTACGACCCCTGTAATTAATATCCGTAGTCTTATTAGTTCCGCCCTTTTTCTGACACCAATAAATTTTTAGAGTAATATTCTGCAAATGCAATTACGATTAAATAAGTGGAAACATACTGGTATGAAATAGAAGGCGGAGCTAACAACACTACAGAATATTAATTAGTATGTTGGCAAATATGTAAAGCCCAAACAGTTTATGAAAGAATTGTTTTAGAGCATTTAACAAGAATTATAACACAGATATAATAAATATAAATAAATGTAATGTTAATTAAAAAAAAAAAAAAATTAAATTAATGTCTTTTGAAATATTTATGCGGAACATACTTTTCGACAGTTGACAAGTTTTATGATTTTTTACGATATTTTATAAAAGTTAAATTCGTGTTTTTTAATTGCAGAATTTTAGTCCTTAAATGCAACAAAAAATTTTCTTTTCTAAATAGTAATGCTGAAAAATCGGACGGGATTGCAGGCATATCATTCTGTTGTAAGTACGTTTTTTTTTTTTTTTTAACTCTTCACGAAATAGTTTGTTTTAAAAATTGGTAAAGTAAATAAGAAAAGAAAAAAAAAAAAAAAAACTAATTGACGCACGGCAAAACATAAATATATAGAAAGAAAAAATACTTTTAAATTTTGAAAATTTTAGCTTGGATCATCTATAGGCAAATCCACGGCAAAAGATTATTTTTTGTGTTAGTATAGAAGAAACGTATAACTGTATAGTGATATCTATAAATTAACGATTAATCAAAAATTTTTGAGAGAACATTATTTTATAATTCATCAATTATTGCAAGGTGCCTACAGTCGAAATTATTTTCCTGATTACCTCGAGAAACTAGTACCAGTACATTTGTGTAATATTTTTTTTTTTTACTTAATTGGTCGTGCAAACATATTTTAAAATTTCCGAATTATTCCCTGTATTAGGAATTCGTTAATATCTATATTTACATGTTTTTTTTTTTTTTTTTTTTTTTTTTTTAAGAATATTACGTAAATTATAAATTATATAACAATAACAGAGAAATTTAAATTAACCTTAGCAAATCGCAGTAAAAAGAAGTTTTTGTTGAATTACAGTCGTAACTCGTTAACGTGAACACTGTTAATGTTAACCCTTTCATTCGTAGTGTTCCCGCTAAAGGAACACCTAATTTTAATTCTCAAGTGCAAAAACTCATCCAAGAAATTTTTTAACAAGAATTTACATTTATAACATAGCAGAAAATGCCCTTTTTATAACTTAAAATTTAAAATTTTCTCTTTCATTTTAATTATGTTCGTGAATTCCGATGGCAGTGTAATTTAAATGATCCGAATTACCTTGCACCGCAAAGGGTTAAAATGCTCCGGAATAAATATAAATGTTGGGATCTATGCAACTTTTACGAGTTTTTGTTGTCGATAATGTTTACTTATAAAGTGATTTATTTATTAAATTAAACATTATTTGAATTTAAAAAGGTTTACTTACAGATGTTTCAAACCGAAAATTTCTGGAAAAGGAACAATGCTAATTTTTTATTTTTTAAATATTTATGATCAGCTATGTGTCTAAAAGTCATTTTTAAAATTAGTTTAGTAATTTTTTAAAAAAAATTAAGCAGTGAACGTTAAAGGGTTAAATACTTTTAGCATGAACTGTTTTCATAGTTCCCGTCAAAATGAAGATTAGTTTCTGATAGTATGAGCTACTGATAACATGAACAAAATTTTTATCCCCCTTGAGATTCACGTTAATGAGGTTCGACTGTATATAGTAACTAAACTCATAGACATTAAGTCTTGAAAAGGTGTAATTTCTATAAATATAAACAGGGACACTATTAATTGATTTTAATAACAATTAAAAAATAATAATAACAACAAAAATAACCGACTCTCAATTATTCAGTCTTTCAATTGTAAAATCTTTTTATTTCTCACTGTTTGATTGCTCCTGTACGGTTTTGTTCTGAGTTGAATATAAATTAATTCCCCTTACACCATCATTCTAAAAAGGCATAAAGGTGTTCTATATTTTCCTGAATATCCTGGCGAGATGATATGTCATTGTAACTGCCTGGTATTTTGATGAGAAAAAATAGTTTGATATGTTGAGGAATCCTGTGAAAAGTTGACGAATTACCCTCAAAAAATAAAAACGAATATGAGACAAAATGGAATGGGCAGTACTCCACAACCAATGCAGTAAATGCCACTGGGATACATTTACATCGGATGCACATAAAATGCTAAATAGAAATGCGTAAAGCCGTTAAGAATCTAATTATTATTATTTTTTTAAAGCAAAGCCTAAAAACAGAATAATAATAATAAAAAAAGTTTAGGTCGCCTGCTAATATTATTTAAAAATATAACATTTTCCACTGTTTTTTATTATTTTAAAATATGATGATATATTTTTGCATATCAGAAGAAAAACGTATTTTTTATGTCATTGTGTATGCTACATGTCGTTGTGCACGTTAAATCCGTCGTAACCACAAAATCATCCTATTTCCCATCAAAATTATACCTGTGGGTACTGGATAAGGAATTGCTTGGTCATGATCTGGTCCAAAATTACGATCATTATTTGGTGGTGTTACCACTTTTCTTAAGTTTCTCGAGTTAGATCAATCTTCTACCTCTGTGATGTTTTTCTAAAATCGGAAGGAACTCCCTTTTACCTCAACCCTTTGCGGCACAGGACAATTCGGAACATTTAAATTATACTGCCACCGGAATTCATGAACTAAATTAAACTAAAAGAAATTCTTTTCTGGTACGTCATAAACGTAAGTTTTTGGTAAAAAATTTCCGGATGAATTTTCGCAGCTGGATCTTAAATTTTGCGTCGCGCAGCGAGGACAGCGCGCGTTAAGGGGTTAAACTGGAGTACTTTCTCTACCTGGGCTTGGTTTTTCCGAGTGGCACAGTTAACAACAACAAACACACAACATTTTTTTATGCTAGTTATGTTTCACGCAGCAAAATTGTTTTTATTCGGGTACTTTTTATGCTGTATACTTGAAGAGCAATTTCATATAACATACTAGTTTCTTTTTAATTGTAGAAGGAAAAAATTAATATTGAAAAAAAATTTAAGATACATTTACACAATATAAATGGTCACTAGACCTGCAAACTATGCTAGTTTAACCGTAATGGTATTAAGCCTCGCATTTTTTTCACACCATAATAATTGTAGAGCAATAGTCTTCTTATTTAATCATGAGAATAAATTGCTGAATATTACTCTACAACTATTCTGGTGTGAAAAAAAGGCGGGGCCTAATACCATTACGTATAAACTAGCATAGTTAGCAGGTCTACGTCATTACTTTGTGTTTCTGAATATGGAAGTAATTAAATATTCATCTAAGCAAGTAAATCAGAACTACACTAGACGTTAAAATTCTTTTCTCTTATCTATTGCTTTATTTCAGCATTTAAGGAAAAACACGTACAAATTATAAGAATATGGCTGTCACGTACATTTTCGTATGTAGTTGTTTCAATCGCTTAAGCATTGTTTTTGTAAGCTCTTTTGGTTTTATCTAACACCCTAGAAATTTTTGTAGCCGTAAAAAGGTTTTAGCTTCCACGACCTTTTAAAGCTTTGCTTACTTCTGTAGAATATAAATGAATAATAGAAATGCATGTTAAACGTGGTCAGATTGAACAATAAATGCGTTTAAAAATAAAGCAATATTTTATGAAATCTTATTATTTTTCGCGTATAACATTATAAAAGTATACGCAGAATATTATTTAAATGTAGATTTCGGCAAATACTTTTAATTCTTTTTTGTTATTTTTTATTAAAATTGACATTTAAACTACCAAATAAGTAAACAGCATATTTTTCAGTTGGTTAAAACTTAACACCCGACAAACGGAAGAGAAAAATAATCATATTACAAGTAATTACATAGATATTTAATTTATTTATTTTAATGTATACATTGAATATAGAAATATTTATTATTTGTGACAAATATTTAATTTGTGAAAATAATAATTAACTGTTTTAATTATATATGTCTCTGGCTCAAAATACACTGTTTTCAATTTCCAATCAAAATAAATTAATTATCCTAGTGCTTACATTGCCAAATGAGAATTTCTTTCATAATAATCATGGCTGGCAAAATTTTAATTTATTCCGGAGTATTTTAGCCTCGCCTCTATATCATCCCACTTTAGTTTTAGAATAGTTTTCTCCAGTATATAACTATAATAAAATAACAAATATTTACTCTTGAAAAAAAAAAAAAAAAAAAAGGTATATAATAAAGGCGGGGCTAAAAATGCTCCGGAATAAATTAAAATGTTGGCAACTGTGCTACCTAACATTGTTGGCAAGTAGTACGATTTTTTAATACCGCTTTTCTATCTAAAAAAAAATTTACCCTTTTTAATCATAGAAAAGTGTATTTAAATTATACGAATGATTTCTTATAAAATTAGTAAAAAAACAAATTCCGTAATATTTGGCAACTATGATAACATAATTACTAAAATAATTTATATTTAGGAGTTATATATCGACAAAAACTACCTGTATATATAAATCTAATATTGTATAGATGTACAACTACGATAAATAAAGAGAAAATATTTTATTTAAAGAATCATTTGCAAGATACTTCCTATCCTTCTTTTTTTTTTATTATAAACTTCGTATATATAAAGTTATAAACTTACTTTATAAAAATTTTGTTATTTAAAATTAGTAGTAGAGAAAAATACGACCACTACATCCCTGTAATAAATTTTGTCTATAATGATTTTCAATGTATCCAGCAATGCCATATTATATTTCAGTTAAATAAATAAGCCTTTAATTGAGGTTTTAAGAAGAAATTCTAACAAAAAACTAAAGAAGTTGTTTTATTTATTTATTTAATTTTATTTTATCGTTTATTTATTGTTTATTTTATTTTTTTAATGTAATATATTCATTGAAAATATTGCTATTTAAAATAATCTTTCATATATTTAATATAGAAATAGTAAGTAAACGGATATCAAACCTACAGTCATTTTTAGTACTCTAGCAATTAGATAGGAATTATGAAATTTGCGATTAACGATTAACCATTTAATTTTCTTTTTATTCCTAAATTTGATTTACATATGAGTCAGAAATTTCTAAACACCACATTGTGTTTTGGCTAGAGGGTGTCACTGTACAGTCATTTTTTGAATAGTAAGTCTTCTTTGGTCGGAAATTACGGCTAAATCTATATCCCGATCTAATATGTTAATTTACGATAATTTGTTTTCATGAATAAAAACAAAATGTCATTGTTTGATAGGTGCCAACTTGTACGGTTTTCTAACACCAGAAATTCTTTTCAAAAAAACTTACTATGTTTAATCGGAGAAAACTGCTTAAAAACATATTTAAAAAATAGATAAAAAATTTCCGGTAGCCATAAAACGTACAAGTTGGAAACTATGTTGTTTCCTTCATCATAAATATCATTCATTCCCGATAATATATATATATATATATATATATATATATTTAGGATAAACTATTTTCATTGCTATGCGGAATTTTAATACTTTAGGGAAATATAATAATAAATTATATGAGAAAAATTCAACTACGTCACAAGAAATTAATAACGCAATTAAATAAATAGAAATGCGTTTATATAATTAAAATTAAAGTGTTACGGCGTCAGTTTTAGTAATATCTTGGAGATGTTTGGATTTCAAATCATACAAATTTTATGATGTAAAAGATGAAGCAATTTGTTTTAAATATCTTATAAACAAATGCTTAGCAATTTGAGCTGGTGAGTAAAAATGAATTTGGAAGTACTTGTGTGAAAATCGAATGCTAAACTGGTACAAACCGTCTAGTAATAGTAATAATAAACATTATGTTAATTCTTTAATCAGCGAAAATTAGTAAATTAAAAAAGAAAAAAAAAGTTCATAAGGACTTAATAGTTTTTACAAAGGTATTGTAAATATTCCTACAAAGAAATAATAGATATTCCAATAATCGTTTAGTCCTTTTGTGTAGAGTTCAGTCTCTATCGATTTTCATAAAACAATTGCAAATTAGGAGTGCGGAGAGTGCATCTGATAATTCCTTTAGGAGATTCATTGTTTATATTAAACAGAAGCTGTGTATAGCAGAAGCTAGTATAGTTAATCAAATTTAGTGAAATATGGTACACTACACTTTACACAAGTGCATTTGATAGAATCATTTATTTTAAGTATGTTATCGGAATGTGGCAGATATCGATAAAACTTCAAAAGAAATGTTTTCGATAATGAAATATCTCATTTGCGAATTTTTTATCGGATATACTACATATGCTTACTTTGAAGCTTAGTACGTTTTGAAATTAATGAGAGCTGGGAATGATTGCAGTAAGTGAAATTTTAATTGCACGATCGGTATTTTAACAACGAAATGTGCAGGAAAGTCTCGTACAACCGGTCACAGATGACAAATAAATAGGGGACCGGAAAGTAATGTCGTTTTCTTAAGTTAAATTTACACGACTACATTTTTAACAAGTTTTTATTTCTAATCAACAATATATTCACCTTCGTTATCAACAACCTTTTGCCATCTAGTATACAAATTTTCAATGCCGGAGCGGTAAAAATCAATCGGTTTTTCTGTAAAATATGTCGAGATAGCATTTTGGACATCATCAAAATTTTCTAATATTTTGCCACTAAGACAATGTTGCAGTGATCGAAATAAATGGTAATCCGAGGGTGCAATATCGGGCGAGTATGGTGGGTGAGGCAGTACCTCCCACCCCAATTCGTTAATTTTTTCTAAGGTTCGTTTTGCACAGTGCGGTCTTGCATTGTCATTTTGCAGAATAACTCTTTTTCTGTAGACAATTGCCGGATACTTTTCAATCAAAGACTGGTTTACTCGTTCCAATTGTTCACAATAGACATCTGCATTAACAGTTTGGTTTTAACACTTCAAAATGAACAACTCCGCGTGTATTCCACCAAACACACAGAAGTGCCTTTTGGGGTGTAAACCCGGCTTTGCAGTAGTTCGTGGTAATTCATTTCGGCTGAGCCACTGCCTACAGGACTCATTTTTCGTCTCCAGTGATCAAGCGATCAAAAAACGGATCTGTACGGTGCCGTTGAAGAGGAAATAACCCATCACGTTGCATGTGATGGACCGGTTGGCTTTATTCTGTTCGGACAGATTATGGCGGACCCAAACACCAGCTCTGCTTATTCTTCCAATCTGCGGCAAATGTTCTTGGATAGTTGACCAAGGTTGGTTAAGGCTGTTTGAGAGTTCCTCAATTGTTTGACATGGATTTGCTTCCACTTCTACCCTTAGCGCGTCGTTATCTAATGTTGTTGGTCTTCCTGATCGATGGGCGTCCGAGAGATCAAAATTGCCTGATCTGAACTTGGAGAACCATCTTTGGCATTTTCGAACGTCCAATGCGCTTGGATAAACATCGCAAATGTTTTTAGTCGCAGCAGTTGCGGTATTACCCTTGCGAAACTCAAAAAGCATACAGTGCCGGATATGCTCTTCTGGTATTTGTCTGGCCATTTCACCCCAAATTGCAAAAAAAAAAAGCCTAATACTTAATTATTCAGAAGAAAATATGATACAATAACCTCAAAATCTCTTTGACACGCCTTCCAAGTACGTAATGAGCTACCAAATGACAATCAAATATCGACATGCACAGAAACGACATTACTTTCCGGTCCCCCTAATAGTTTTATTTTTTAACACCACTAAATTTTTAGAGCAAAAATTTATAGGTTCATGCACACGATTTAGTTTTTTGTATAAAGCAGTTGCTTTGATATAAAATTAGTGGTGTTAAGAAATAAAATTGTAATATTCATGAAGCAAACTTGCACCCCCCCCCCCTTGTACGAGACTTTACTGTATAGTTTTGCGGTGATTTTATAAGAACTTAAGATATTTGAATTTATAGAACTGTTTTGCCAGAAAAATTTTGTAATATCCAATAATATATACCAATGTTAGAGAGGTTTAAAATTATACACAGTGGAATTATATCAAAAATATGAAAGAGAATTCTTTTCACGATGCAAAAAAAGAAAAATAGCTAGAGAGGTTTCTAACTTCTATGTTCTTTTGGTGTATGTTTTGAACATATTAAAATATTAACTGATTATTAATTAAATTAATTTTTACAGTTAGATACTAAAGCTTTAATTAACCATATTTGTAGTTGCAAAACTTGCGTATTTTTTAAAACTACTATTAAAAAAATGTTTTCTTTGCTTCACTTGAAAATTTTTCGTCTTTAAATAAAGCAAAGCTTTTTATATGAAAAAAGTACACTATGCATAATTGTTTGCAATTATACTAATGTTTGGTCACGACGGTTAATACAGCCGTCCAGAGGTTTTGCGGAATTCGCTTGAATATGATACTTTAAAAAGACT
Organism: Salticus scenicus; assembly: GCA_963930645.1. NCBI lineage: Eukaryota > Metazoa > Arthropoda > Arachnida > Araneae > Salticidae > Salticus > Salticus scenicus. The sequence goes on along the minus strand of OZ005659.1, from coordinate 78,623,095 downwards.
TCGAAATAATGACACTTTTCACAGACACAAGCCCTTAGCTGAGGTCGAAAATTTTTTCCATTTTAGAGAATATTTCCTATCATTATTTACAAACAATTTTTTTTTTAAAATAACTTATAGGCTTATTCGTACTTGCCATCATCCTAATTAATATTCCGTAGTGTTGTTAGTCCCGCCCTTTTTTTCACACCAGTAAATTTTTAGAGAAATATTTTGCAAATGCAATTACGATTAAATAAGAATAAAAACACTCTTAAAAGGATACTGGTGGTAAAAAGGAAGGCAGGGCTAACAATAGTACGGAATATTAATTAATATGTTGGCAAGTATGGCTTATTTTATAAGAAAGATCGATATTAAAAATTAGTGATACAATGATATTAGGACAGTACAATTCTAGTCTTAACCTTTCAGGGTTGATGGGATATATTATTATAATATATATACCGGATGTCGCATAGGTCTGTAGACATTTTAAACATTCATCAAAACTGAAGGAGTTCACAAAACGAAACGCGATTTGCGAAAAAGTTATTCTCCTAAAAAAAAAAAAAAAAAGTTTAATTTTTCTTTGATAGAGGGCGCTGCATGGACGCATACGAGAAATATGCAAATCAGAGTCCTATAAATTGCACGGTTTTGCAATGAACACAGCTTATTTCTCATTTTTCTTTCTACTTGTGCGTACATAAAGTTTTATGTGCGATACGGTAGATAAAGCATTTTTGATGAAGATGTTTTTCCTGAGCTTAGCTTTGCTGACTGAAGCCAAAATTTGCGGTGTTGTAACTGGTTTGCAAACTGCAATTTGTGGCGATAGCGAACTCATAGAATAGAATTTATTTCCCTGTAAAGTTTACATAGAAATAAATATATTTTTTCACGAAAATTTGTGATTTGTTCGTGAACAGTGCTCTCTATCGACGAAAATTTTGACTATATTTTTTTCCTTTACCAATATATATATATATATATATATATAAAAGAGTAAACTCACTGATTCACTGATTCACTGACTCAACACGGTTGTGGCGATCCTATGGGAGATAGAGTCGCAATTTTTGGTGAGCAGGTTGATTTTAGGACCCTGACGTTCACTAAGACGGGATTTTAAGAAATACCCCTCCGTTCCCCCCGGGGGGGGCAGAAGGCAAAAATACCTTTATAAGCATATTTCGGCTCCAAATTGCTTCACGGTGAAGAAATTGCAGATGGGGAGACTAGACTTGAATACAAAAAAATCATTTTCTGCGATTTTGGAATTTTGGATTTTTAAGGGGGGTAGGGGGTAAAAATGAGATTTTCAGGGGCGCATAAGGCAAAAACACATTTATAAGTACAACTCGGCACCAAATTACTTCACAGGGAAGAAATTGCAGATGGGGAGACTAGGCTTGAATACGAAAAAATCATTTTCTGCGATTTTTGAATTTTTGATTTTTAAGGGGGGAAGGGAGTGAAAATGGTTTTCGGAGTTGCTGAAGACAAAAACACCTTTATAAGCATAACTCGGCTCCAAATTGCTTCACGAGGAAGATATTGCAGATGGGGAGACTAAACTTGAATACAAAAAAAATCATTTTCTGCGATTTTGGAATTTTGGATTTTTAAGGGGGGAGAGGGGCTGAAAATGATTTTCGAAGGTGCAGAAGGCAAAAACCACCTTTATAAGCACAACTCGGCTCCAAATTGCTTCACGGTGAAGAAATTGCAGAGGGAGAGACTAGACCTGAAAACAAAAAAATTATTTTCTGCGATTTTGGAATTTCGGATTTTTAAGGGGGGGGGGGAAGGGGGTATAAATGATTTTCGGAGACGCATAAGGCAAAAAACACATTTATAAGTATAACTCGGCTCCAAATAACTTCACAGTGAAGAAATTGCAGATGAGGAGACTAGACTTGAATATGAAAAAATCATTTCCTGTGATTTTGGAATTTTGGATTTTGAACGGGAGAAGGGGGTATAAATGATTTAGAAAAATACGGATTTTCGAGCAAAAGTAATAGCTCAAAGATGTAAAAAAAAAAAAAAAAAACGCCAAGCGTCTTCTTGAAAATATTTCCAAAAACTCATTTTTTGATTTTTTCCGATTTTTTTGGGGGGGAGGGGGGGGCAAAAAAATAAAAATAGTGTCAGATCGTTCAAAATTGGTACATAGAGGTTTTCGATACTTACAAATCGATTGCGGATATTTTCGAATTTGTAAAATTATTAGAAGGGGTGCGAAGGGGGGGAAGCATGGGGGGGGCTATGGGCAAAAACAAATAGAAGTACAGTTAGGCCGTTCAAAATTGGTACAGATAGGTTTTAAAGGCCTGCAAGTCGAATGGGGATATTTTCGAAAGTGTAAAGTTATTAGGAGTGGCTAGAAGGGGGGGCGGAGGGGCAAAAAAAAATAGAATAGAGTTAGAGCATTCAAAATTGGTATATAGAGGTTTTCGATACTTACAAATCGATTGCGGATATTTTCTAATTTTTAAAATTATTAGGAGGGTCGGGAAGGGGGGGGGCAAAAACAAATAGAAAATACAGTTAGGCCGTTCAAAATTGGCACAGATAGGTTTTAGAGGCCAGCAAGTCGAATGGGGATATTTTCGAAAGTGTAAAATTATTAGGAGGGCCGGGAAGGGGGGGCGGAGGGGCAAAAAAAAAATAGAATAGAGTTAGAGCATTCAAAATAGGTATATAGAGGTTTTCGATACCTACAAATCGATTGCGGATATTTTCGAATTTTTAAAATATTAGGATAGACGGGAGGGGGGGCGAAGGGGGAAAATAATAGAAATAAGAGTTAGAGCATTTTGGGAATTTTTTCCGAAGGCAGTGAGAACCCGGTGCGTCATTTTTCCTAATAAGATTTTTTTTCTGTTTTTTTTTTTTCACGTGATAAAAATTAATGCAATTTTGAGAATTCACTAATTATAGCGGTTCATTTAAAAATAGGGACCAGCGAAGCGGGCGTTGCCTGCTAGTATATATATATATATGTGTGTGTGTGTTCCTGAAAATAACATTTTCGCAAACCAAACTTTTGTTTTAATAATGTAGAGGGAAAACCCACTTAATTCTTTTCTTTAGAGTTATTCGTAAGTTCTGATAGAAGTTTATTTTTAATGAGTGAAATCGTGTTGTCCCTCAAAGGGTTAAAACAGGAATACGGCTTCGAACCGAATACACAATAGCACAGCCAAAATTTCATTTTTACTAAATTGTACATTAAAGTATGTTAGTAGTAATGATAATCTAAGTTTCTACTAATAACAACTGTTAATTTAATGTTTTTAAACATTTTCATAACTCTTAATCTTTAATTTCCATTAAATTTTTACACAATTGAATCAAGAGATTTTTTATAAAAGCCAAATAGACAATTTTAAAATTTGCTAATTTTTATGTAATGAAATTGCGATAAAAATGTAACAGAAGTCAATAATGCTTTTATGCTTTCATGCATTAATTTATCGCAATCAATTTTAGGAAGGGAAATGCTTGTTAGCAGGACGTATATGAGATAACTGAGTTTGGAACTTCATTATCATCGAATTTCCATGAATGGGAGATTCTATATGAGTGAATCTAACAGGAACATTACATTAAAGTGCATTATCAGTCTCTAAGAGATATCAAAAGAAGAATCGTATTCTTAATCGAATATCAGAATGGTAAAACAATAGGAGGTTGCATAATACAGAATCATTAAATTAAATTATACTTTCGTATTTAAATGTAAGGTATATCGATTCAATCTATAAAAGCACTATAGAAATGATACGGTAGATAACATATCGATGTTTGAAAATATCAATGATTTAAATAAATCGTAACAAGTTTTTCATATAAAAGTTCATAAATTATAGTAATAAAAGGTGTATACAAGTACTCTGCACTGCATAGTTTGGTTAACTCGGCGTGATCACTTTTTTTAATGCCACGTTTTTTAAATGAAAAATTTAGCATTTGTTTGCAATTATCATCTTCGATTGAATACTACAGAGACTGTTTTATAAAAGGGATGACAGGGGTCGTACTCTCCGCCTTTTTTTCAGGACTAAGATGAGAAATTTGCGCCTTTTTTGAAACCACAAATTTTATGAAGAATAATGCTGGATATATTTATAGTCATGTACCATGATTATACAGAGTAGAGATTATTGAAAAAAAAAAAAAAAAAGAATAGTGGTATCAATAATTAAAAAAAATTTTTCATTCTTGAGAATGACCTGAAAAATGGGCGGAGAGTACGACCCCTGTGGTTACATTCAAAACTTAGCCTCCTATACTAGATGCCTGTCAAGTGCCTCGGAACTTTGCAACAGATGAAGCGGTAGGCAGCGCAACCTGGTACAGATTGTGAGACTTTTTTCTTCATTAGCTACCAAAAATTTTTTAAAGTGGGGTAAAATATACAAAAAAGACGAATAGAACCGAAGAAACGTCGATTTTATATATCATATATCACTTCTTAAAGTTATTGGTGACAGTTGAATAAAAAAGTCGCGCAATCTGTACCAGGTGGCACTGTCTACCACTTCAACTTACCAAATTTCTGAGCAACTCGACAGGCATCTAGTTTAGGAGGCTATTTTAAAAAAAGTGACTGCGCCGACCCATGATAAAGGCATATGAGTATTATACAATTTTTAATTGCATTTTTTACAATAAATAAATAAAAATAATAATAATATTTTGTTGAATAATTGTGATAAAATTTCTTTCAGTAATAAATTGAAATTAGATAGTCTTTTAATTGAATTCCGATTTCTCTAAACATAAAACTTTATTAATCGTTTGCAGCTGTTTTTAGTGATTGTCGAAGAGAATCAAGTAAAAAGGTTATTGATTTTTTCTATTAAAAAAGAGGAAATGGTATTCAATTAAAGGATCGACCCTGTTACTAAACGTATAGTTTCCAATTTTAGCATATTTTGGCTACTGCAATTTTTTTATTTTATTTAACCAGAAAAACTTGTTATTCTATAACCACATAGTTGCCAACATTTCCATTTATTCCGGGGCATTTTTAGCCCCGCCTCTATTCCGTACGACTTTAATTTAGAGTTTCTATCTCCAATATATAATTACGATACAATAATAAAAAATTACTCTAAAAAAAGTGGTATGGAAAAATGGCGGGGCTAAAAATGCTCCGAAATAAATTAAAATGTTTGCAACTTAGTAACCACATTACTTACGACCATGCGAGTGTCTGCGCAAGTGCGGACTCAACGAGTCCACAGTTAAGTTAGTGGTGAAAACCCTGTCGTTTAGGTACAATAAGTGATAAGGGAACCCCGAATGATTGGATGTTTACTAAATCTATAGATATCAACATTTAAATTTATTCCGGAGTATTTTTAGCCTGTCTTTTTTTTCATACCACGTATTTTTAAGGATATTTTTTCTTATTTTATCAAAGTCATATATTGGAGAAACGTTTTCTAAAAATAAAGTGGTCCGAAATAAAGACGTGACTAAAAGTGCACCGGAATAAATTAAAATATTGCCATTTATGTTAAATCCGAATAACCTCAATGTGGGAGTTAATTTGGCACCCCTCTAAGATTTTGTTATTCTTTCCATTGCTAGTTTAGGAAATGTGTGTACACTACATAGAAAACACTGAAAAAAACTCCACCAATATTTTTCGGAAGCTAAAAAGTACTAAAATTGGCAACTATGAGTGTAAATATCTATGGCCTTTTAAAGAGTTAACTCATTATCTATTTTTCGTTTCTTTAATATATAATATATCCTCAAATAAAATTTCTGGTATTAATTAGTCATTTGATATTTTCTAAAATAAATGTTTAAACATCAACATGGCACTCAACATATTAAACAATTATCTCTATACTTATTTACTTTGTTAATAAACGCAAATTCAATTTATTGTTTTTTCTTGTATATATAATGGCAACTTAAAAACTTAATATGGAAGAAAAAATTCTCAACGTACTCTTCTGTGAGTGACTAAATTATTCATTAAAATTCCGATAAAGAAATAACAGATATTCCAATAATCATTTAATGTTTTCCTGTAGAATTCAGCAACTATCGATTTTTAGAAAACAAATGCAAGTTCCGAGTAAGAGAGTGCCTCTGATAATTTATTCAGAAGTTTCATTGTATATCTCGAACAGAACATTGTACTCTTGATCGAATTTCAGAAAATGTGGGACACTACACGAGTGTATCTCACAGAATCATTAATTTAAGATGCATTATCTGAGTTTGACAGATATCGATCCTTTTTCTAAAAGCACATTTTAAGTGGTAAATACGGTAATTGCTTGATGTTTAGAAATGATGAATTTCTTATTTGAAAACTGATGAAACTTATTTGAATAGTTCTTTTGACAGCGGTGGAAGTTTTTTCCAAGCTGATTGATATGAATAACGAATTTTTTAATTGGTGTAGTACAAAGATATCATTATTTTGCACGTTCTCTACTGTTGTAAAATAATATTAATAACAGAGTTGTCAACATTTTAATTTATTCTCGAACAATTTTAGCCCCGCCTTTATTCCATATCACTTTATTTTAAAGGGTATTTTTTTCTTATATTATCGTAATTATACATTGGAGAAAAGTATTCTAAAAATAAAGTGGTTCGAAATAAAGGCGGGGCTAACCATAATCCGAAATAAATTAAAATATTTGCAACTATGCAATAATAATAATAATAATAATAGCTAATTATATTTGGACTTTGTTTGATTTTTTTTTTTCTTTCTTTTATCTACTTCGTTAAAAAGATGGGAATAATAATCGAAATGAATCAAAGAGCAATTATGAATTTATTAATATTATTTATTCACTTTCTTTCAAGTTTATTTCCTCTTATTTGTGTAATTCATTTCTTTTCTGCCCAATTATTTAATCATAGTTTTCTCTGCAACTCACTTGAATATATGGTCTAGGAACCCCTAGAAAATCCTCCTACGCCGAGGAATTTCGCGTAGTCAATTAACATTAATCCCATACACCACATATTAATTCTTCTCTAGTTGGCTTTACCCACCTGGATGATAACATATCAAATTATTATTATTACAATTAATATTATTTTTATCATTATTTGCCATTTTGTCTGTCATGCGTGCTAAAATCAGTTAGCAGTCGTTTATATGATTGAAGGACACTGATTAAAAAAAACTTTTTCCAACTTCATAAATGAAAACGATGAAGCAATTTTTTTTAAAGACGCCAGCATACTTAATATGACACTAATAACATAAATTATTTACATAAACCATATTTTCTTCCAATCAGTTGATTGTGATTTAAAAAAAAATTTATTTACATAAACATTAGTTAAAAATTATTTAGAAAGATTTAATATGGTGATCCACTCTTCTTTTCTTCCACTCTTCTCTTCTTCTCTTTATCGGTTCTCCATGGAGGATCAAAATTGTGATGGCATGTCTCCTGACCGTCGCCCATTGCGCAGCACTAGTGCTAGACCCAACCAACCAGCACACTGTTAGTTTCTTGTTACCATCCTCTTCAATACATACGGATGTTCTTTCCTTTTAAATTCTTTCTCACAATGATATTTTTAAAATAATTATTTCATCTTTTTATATCATAACGTTTTAGAGTTAAATAGCTCGAAAAATTAAAAATAATACTACACAACCTTTTAACTAAATTAAGTTCATCACACTCAGTTAAATACCTTTTCAGGCAAAAGATACATTTACCTTAGATTTAATCTTATTTCGCAAATTATTTTTTCATTTTTTATTTTCACGTTTGAAAACGTTTGATTTATTTTATTTTATTTTATTTTTTACTACATCGGTAAAACATGCTCCCATTTTATTGTGGATTATACTAGTTATTATTATTTTATAGTCAAAAGACATGAATATTTTTTTCTTTACTTCAAAAAATTATTGTATTTCTGAAATTTCAAAAAATAATTGTATTTCTCCAACGGAGTATTCAAAAGCAGAAATGTGATTGCCGTTAAATGAAGTCTATTCTTAGAATGAAAATGTCATTCGTTTTATTTTAAATGTTGCCTGTTTAATTATCGTAGTCAAATTACGTTATGTTATATTCTACTAATCAATATTCTGCTAAATGGTTTAATTAGATTTTCCGTAATCTGTTGTAAATGCCAGCAGAAGATAATTTCACTGCTGATTTCTTTCTACCGAGATGAATCATTTTATTCAAAAATTCTTTTTCTAAATGAGTTGCCATAACGTGATATGGATATTTAAGCTGAACACAGAAATTTTCACAAAAAACATTTTATTTTTACAAAATATTAAATATTATAAGACCAAAAACTTCTCCTTCAATATATAAACGAATAAGTTTTTCAAGAAAAATATATTCTGCTTTATTATTAGTACTACCTATAATTATACAAATAGAATTAGTTCAATATTTGAAGTCAATTACGAAAGTAGAAGTTGTGAGCTCATTTGCTTCAACATGCGGGGTCATTTTTAATAAAAAAGCACCACAAAACTGGCGTTGTAAAAAATATTACTTACAAACTTTGAATAAACACCATAAAATGCAATAAACTCGCAACAATTGTTTCGGGTCGAAAAAACACACGACTCTTCATCAGGCGAATAAAGTAAGCACGAGTGCTGCAGTCAAAGCGGCAACACTTTGACTGCAGCACTCATGCCACTTTGACTGCAACACTTTGACCGCTTTGACTGCAGTACTCGTGCTTATTTTATTCGCCTGATGAAGGGTCGTGTGTTTTTTCGACCCGAAACAATTGTTGCGAGTTTATTGCATTTTATGGTGTTTATTTAAAGTAATATGCGGGGTCATTTTCTACGCATTCTTATTTTGATAGTATACTAGTGAATAATCCTTGTCTAGCTATCTCCAATTTTCTACTTTTCGACCAAGGTGGATATACAAATCTCATTGTCATCAATTTCATCAATCTTCCAGAGGAAATTGCCCAATTTTTGTTTTACCAAAACAAAATCCCTTATTTTATATTTAAGTTAATAATAAGATTTTTATGAAAGATTTTCAGTTGGTCTTGTTATATGTGACCTGTAGGCATTTTTATAATCCTCTCCGGGGTTTGTGAAAAATATCGAATGATAATCCTCACCATAGCTCCCAACTTTTATAATTTATTCACAAGTATTTTTAGCCCTGCCTTCTTTTCTCACCAGAAATTTTGTAGATTATTTCTCTTTAACACGTGACAACGATTAAATTAGAAGAAAATCATTTTTCAAAATTTCCGGTATGAAAAAGAGGCGGGGCTAAAAATGCTCGAGAATAAATTATAAAAGTTGGGAACGCTAATCCACACCATCATCTTGGCGGGGAATTGAAAGTAAAAGATCTTTACTACGAAGAGGGTCATCTCATTTGAACTATCATTAAGGAAATCCAAGAGATACCAATTGACCTCATATCAAAGTATTTTAAATAGCCCTACAGGAATATCCAAGATTAATCGTATATCACGTGTATGAATCAACGCTTACCAAAGTCATTGGTAATTATAATGATGAAAATGTTATTTAAAAATCAACAAAAATTGAAAATGAGTAAAAAGATTTTCTACAAAAAAATTTACTCATCAGTCAACAACAACAACAACAAGAAAAAAAAAAAAAAAAAAAAAAAAATGAAACAGAGAATTTGTTTTCTCGTGGCGCTTATAACCAGACTGAAATTACAGTGGATAGTACACCTCATACCTGCAAACCATCTCATTAATAAGCGTAAAATTGTCAACGCCCTTTTTCAACACAACTTTACTTTTAGAATAATTCTCTCCAAATGCTGTTACGATTAAATAAGAATAAAATTACTCTAAAAAATGAATAGTCTGGAATAAAAGGCGGGTACTAAATGTTTTACGCTTCATAATGAGATGCTTGGCAGGTATGCTATGCTATACGTTCACTCCCAACTAATACGATGACAGCGCTCTAGTTTCATGGTTTCAGAAAATAAGAGCTGAGAGCAAATTAGCCAATTACATACTTGCCAACATAGTAATTGTCACTTTCACGACTGCTGACGTAGATTCACGCCATTTGAAAATCTGTAACCCCGCCAGTGGGCGCTTCTTTTGCATTTTGTATGCTATGTATTTCTTAAGAATATACCCAATATTCGTTGTTGTACAATAAAATAAATTTTGTCCTGAAGCGTTGCAACCTGTGAGAAAAACGCCCACAGGTGGATCTTTCTGTCAAAAAGTCAAAAGCATGCGGACGCGAAAGTGTTAATATTCCGTAGTATTTTTTGCCTCACTTTCTTTTTTACACTAGTATCCTTTTTAGAGTATTTATCTTCTTATTTAATCACAATTACATTTTCAAAATATTAATCGAAAAATTTACTAGTGTGGAAAAAAGGGCGGGAGTAACAACACTACGAAATATTAATTAGGATGTTGGCAAGTGTACAATTATGCTAAATAACCCTGATCTCATCTATTTAAAGACCTCTGCATCTAATGACTTTCTCTGAAACGTCATTTGTAAATGTAGCTGTATAAGTGCTATCTACCAAATAGACAAGAATAAAAAATCGATCAAAACAAGGAAAAAATATTGAAAAATAAAGGTGTAAAAAACGTTAAATATTTCGTTTCCGTGGGAAACCAATGTACGTTAAGCGGTTAAATTAAAACTAATAAACCGTCTGAACGAAATGAATAAATATTATTTTTATATCTTATTTGAGTTTATTATTTACTACCTGCAATAGCAAACGTGTTTCTCTTTTTTTCTTAACTTTTCCTCTGCAGCAAAACCTAATATCTGGATAGTATCTGTGCATATGATGTTCCATTAATATTGTTTAGTTCTTCTTTTCCAGTGGGCGTTAGGAAACATTTTCAATCATTCAATCACTCTTTGCGTGCAGCATTTCTTTCCCTTTTTTCCCGCCGGATTTGCATTTTCGTTCGATATCCAATTTCCGGCGTTGGGAGAACTTCTAAGTTTGTTCTACTTAGTACATATATTAACTGGGAGACTTTCGACAAATTCAGATCCCCACTGAATTGTTTATGGAGATCACATTGTAATCTTGCTTTCGCATGTATTTCAAATAAGAAAAGAAAAATTCTTTTTATGAATAGAAAGAAAAAAAAAAAAGAAAAAACTGTATTTTTGGAAGATTTCGGCATATTTTTAAGGCGCTATTCATGTTTTTCACTTCTTATTAAATATACAAACATTAAAATTATATAAAAAAAAAATATAAAGAATGTAAAATAGGGCGCATGTTATACTGATAATTAGAAAAAAAAGGCAGAATAAAAATGAATTGGATTGTTCACATGGAAATTCATAGCTGTAACACTTCTAATTTAATCTATAATATTTTCTCAGTACCCGATATTTATCACTCGAAGTTATATATTCTATAAATAAAGTTGTGCAAAATAAAGGCGGGTCTTAAAATACTCCGGAATAAATGAAAATGTTGGCGTCTATGATTATAATATCAACTTTCCCAATATTTCCAGGAGTCTTTTCACCAAATATTTCCTAAAAAAATAAAAATTATTCGCAGAAAAAAAAAGTTTTGCCCGAAGTGCGCTCGGTCACAAATTCTGGAATAATTTGTATGTATTTACACAACGTAGTCTTTTTATTAATATTCGTGATCGCCTAATGTTAGCCTCCTAAACTAGATGCCTGTCGCGTGGCTCGGAAACTTGGCAACAGTTGAAGCAGTAGACAGCACCACCTGGTACAGATTGCGCGACGTTTTTATTCAACTATCACATAATTTGGAGAAGTGATGTATGATACGTATAATCGAGGTTTCTTCGATTTTATTTGCCTTTTATGCATATCACATTTGGTGGCTGTTAAATAAAAAATTCGCGCAATTTGTGCAACGTGGCGCTTTCTACCACTTCAACTGTTGCCAAGTTTCTGAGCCACGCGACAGGCATCTAGTTTAGGAGGCTATGATCTAACAGTGTGCTTGACAATTAAATAAAATGAATATTACCAGGCAGTGGCAGTGGTGTAAATAGAAACATAAAATTTTAATTATTAATTAAGAATTATTATAATAGAAATATATATATATATACATGAAAAAGAAACTGTTAAGGGGTTATTAATATATTTTAATCGAAATAAATGTAAAGTGAAAATTAATTTCACATTTCCTAATTTACAATTTTCTGAATTTTACAAAAATATTTCTATGGCAAAAAACTTTTTATAGAATCTTTAGCATCTTTTGAGTTTTTCAAATTCATACAATAAATATGGTAATTGTATTACGTATTTTTGAAAGTTCTGTCCTTGATACTATTTACTTGTAAGTAAATAAATAAATAAATACATAACAAATAAAAACCTTAGTAATTTTTATTTCACAATCGGCTGTTATCAATGTAACCCTTTGCCAACCCTAACGCTGTATAGCGTTCTGAAGAGTATTGCTAAATTTAAGGACTTTTTTTATTCAACTGCCACCAAAAAGTTTGAGGAGTAAAATTTGATATATATGGTGACCTTGGAAGTCATCAAGCAACCGATACAGTTAAAATTTAGTGGTGGATATTGCATGAAAAATCCTAAAATTTGACAACACTGATCGGAGAAATGAAATTAAATTGGACCAGTAAAGTTTTAAAGAAGTTACTTTTCATCAAAATAATAACATTAATATTTGAGTAACAAAGTAAATACATATTTTTCTGCGTTTTTTATAGACCATTACTCAATCTGCTAACGATCATTAATATCAATAATGATTATTTAATTCAAATACTGTTTTAAATTCGTTTTGAGAATTTAAACAAACGCAATTCTAAATAAATTCTATATTAACAAACATTTAAAATTTTTATGATTAATTTTCAAAACTTTAATTCATTTAAGCTTCAATAATTTATCATACGCTGCCATTTACATTTGCAGAAAATTTTAAACGACTAGAAATTTCCATTCTTCATTTCAGATTTGGTATTTTACAATACTCTGAAATCCCTTTTTCAGTGCAGTTTATGAATAATTACGAAAACGTATGTCAGTAAATTCAAAATATTTTATCCGTATACCGTTTACCACTGGTTCTTTCTGAAATATGTTTTCATATTAATGATCCTATATTTAAACTGCCTAATGATCAATCGCAATACATTGTTCTTGAGTAAAACTCACATGACAATCTCTGCTTTATGCTATTATTCTTATCCTTCGAGAACACAGAAGTATTCATAAATGAAAGAAAATAAAACTTTGTAATTTTTCTTCTAGTTAAACATTATAATTTATGTCATAAATTATGTGTAAACGGTGAATAAGTTTTTTTTTTTTTTTCCAAAATAGAAGAATAAAGTAAGATAAAATGTAAAGCAATTGAGATTATATTAAAGACTTAGAACTTAAAACGAGTAATTCTGTAAAAAATACTGGTGGGAGAGACATACATGAAAATATTCTAATTAATGTTTCGTAAAATTGTTAATACTTGCCTTTTTTTTTTAACCAGTATTTTTTGGCGAAATCATATTTAATGATTATTACATTAATTACATTATGGTCATTCCACGTCAGATCAACACAAAAAAGTTGCATTTTTAACCTAATACCCCACAGATAATTCAGAATTTAGGCTCATTTATTTGTTCTGTAGTTAAATGAATGTATACCGATTAATAAGTTCCTATCTCTTTTAGTATTTGATATACAGGACTGCAAAAATGGGTGATAAAAATGCTAATTTTCAAAATTTTTGCATTACAAATCTGCCCATGTTTTGTTACCTATATAACTTACAGCCATAAATTTGGTATCATTAGAAAGCATTTAAAGCAGACTTTAAAATGATATATCACATGCACACACACACACACATATACATATATATATTTTTTTTCTAGATTAATTATTTGACCTTTGACCTCCAATATATCAAAAAGTATTTATTAAATTTTCTTTTAAAAATTATATGTTATTCTTAAGTTTATTGCCTGTAATTATTTTGAGGTTTAGCATGGGACGGCCATAGGATGCTGAGATATAAATTAAATGCAACTCTCCATCAGTATTTTCCTACCAACATAACGTAAGTTAAAAAAAAAAAAAAAAAAAAAAAAGATAAAAATTTCAAAAATAAATTATAGTAAAATACATAATGTAAGTGAAACTTGATTGTAACTTTCAGTTGCTCGCATTTAGTATTTGTACCCTATCTGTCAGGAATTAGTGATAATTAGGAACTAGATACTGTTTAGTTCCCTGGAAGAGAAAAATAAAGTAACGGCTTTATACTAATTAAAGTGATTTTTGGTAGGTTATTATTATCATTATTATTATTATATTGCATTTGTTATTATTTTAAATATCATGCACAATGAAAGTTAATACAGCAAAGACACATACAAAAGAGGTTAGTACTGCGTCATTTAGAGAAGTCTTTCAAACAATTCAAGGATGAGTATCCATACATTAAAACTGGATTTTCTACATTTGCAGAACTAAAAACCTAAGAACTGCATTTTTTCTCTCAAACAATTGAAACGCATTCCCCAGTGTTTATCATATGCATGAAACTGTTAAACTAAAGCTGATTTGATGCAGTTTGTAGCAATTCAGTAAAGATGAAAATAATCAAATAAATTCATACAATAATTGCATAAATTTTATTGCTTTGTAATCCCTATACCTGCCACTGGAATAACTTACACTCCGTAGCTCGAAGAAGTGTTCAGTGATCATGCATCTTTTAAGTTAACTGTAAAGATTGTTCACTACTCAAAAATGACCCCTGTTTTTTGTAATTATATTTGTTCAACGGTAAGTTTTTTTTTTTTTTTTTTTTTGACAAAATGGGAAAAGGGATGTTTTATTATTATTAGTTCATCTCTTTAAATTCAGATTTTTACTATGATTGTCAGTTATTTATATTTTCAATCTATTAAAAACCATCGGTTAAAGATCCCCTCTCCCCATACAAACACACATGTTAATAGTAGCTGATCTTTTAAGGCTTAAATTGTTACACTTAGCAGCACATTTAAAAGGAATGTTCAACCAACAGATTAACAAAATTGCAAGCTTTCATCATTCTTTTTTACTTTCCGAACACTATAGTGAGGAAAGTATTGTAATCATGTCAAAAATCCGAATTCGAGATTTTGATGTTTCTATACGTTTTGAGGTCCCCTGAGTCCGTTTTCACTATTTTTACGATGATGTATGTATGTGTGTGTGTATGTGTGTATGTGTGTATGTGTGTATGTCTGTGAACACGCTAGCGTCTAAAGGCTTTGTTCGATTAACCTGAAAGTTGGTACGTATATTGTAAGTCACCATAGTACGAACCCTATAGATTTTGGTGAATCTAGCACTTATAGTTTTTTTACAGGGACACAAAGAAAAATTCTTTATCATTATGGCCTATGGGACCAAAATCTTAAAAGTGCGATAGCATCTAAACGCCTTATTCAATTGAGCAAAAATTTTATACCCATATTATAGGTCACAGATACTCAATCTGTATAGATTTTGGAGAATCTAGCACTTATAGTTTTTTTACAGGGACACAAAGAAAAATTCTTTATCATTAAGGCCAATGGGGCCAAATTTTTAAAAGTGTGATAGCGTCTAAACGCCTTATTAATCTGAGCAAAAAAATTGTACACATGTTATAGGTCGCATTTGCACCAACTGTATAGATTTTGGTGAATCTAGCACTACAGTTTTTTTACAGGGACACAAAGAAAAATTCTTTATCATTATGGCCTATGAGCCCAAATTTTTAAAAGTGCGATAGCATCTAAACGCCTTATTCAATTGAGCTGAAAATTTGTATGAATATTATAAATCACTGTTGCACTAACTATAAGCATTTTGGTGAATCTAGCATCTATAGATTTTTACAGGGACAAAACGAAAAATTCTTTATCATTATGATCTAAGGGCTCAAAGTTCAGTAGCGTTAAATAAAACCTCGTGTGATATATGGAGAAAAAAACACTCTATTATGGTTTTCTCTCTTTTGTTTGTTTAGCAATTCCTCTTTCTTTATTTTATCTACAAAACTGTTAGTTACTCAATGTTCGGAAAGTTGAGTGGAGTCACTCCAGATTTTTTTTCTTTTCTTTTTAATACCACGTAATTGTTCATTACAAAAACATTGTAATTAACTATTTTCTTTTTAGAGAATTTCCATACAGGCTACATTGACCAATCTAAATGAAATAATAAAATATTTTATATACAATTTTAGAACAAAAATAGTGACGGAGGGTTGCATTTTAATTTATAACTCAGCATCCCCATTGCCATCCCATGTTGAAACTCACAATAATTATAGACAATAAACGTAAGAATAACATATAATTTTTAAGAGAAAATTAAATATGTACTCTTTGAAGTATTGAAGGTCAAAGGACAAAATATTTGACTTTGAAATGAAGTTTTTTTACAATTTATGCATGATATATAACATTTTAAAGCCTGTATAAAATGTTTTTTATTTATGCCAAATTTATGTCTCTAAGTCAATTAGATAACAAAATATGGGCACGATTGTAATACAAAAATTTTGAAAATTTGCATTTACTCATTTTTGTAGGCATGTATATCAAATGCTAAAGTAGATTTTGTAGATTTTGTAAAGTTTTTTTTGTATGCATTCATTTCTCTACAGATCAAGTAAATTAGCCCAACTTCATAAAAATCTGAGGAAGATCAGGTTTTTAGCTGTGTTGATTTGACATGGAATGACCCATTAAAAATATACTCTAAATGTGATATGTGTAGAAAAAGCGGTGGGTACAAACAATTTTTAAGAAATATTAATTAGGTTGTTGGCAGGAATGGAACAGCCTTTTAAAAAAGGCGTGCCCGTACTTACCTTGTAAACACACTTCCCAACATCCTAATTAATATTCTGTAGTATCCTTAGCCCCGCCTCCTTTTTTACATTAGTATTTTTTTAGAGTATTTTTTGTCGTATTTAATCGTAATTGCACTGGGAGAATATTACTCTACAAATTTACTGGTGTGAGAAAAAGGCGGGACTAGCAACACTACGGAATATTAATGAGGATGTTGGCAAGTATGCTTGTAAATATAAAGTGGACTAAAACCACTGAAATTCAGCTTTAAAACAAAGACCAAGAAATATATATATATATATATATATATATATATATATATATATATATATATATATATAAACAATATGCAAAGAATAGTTTACTAATATCACATTAATTTCGTGTGAAATTAGAATTCTAGCAATAAGTTAAGCATCTATGATATTTAAAGCTGACATCTTTTTTGGAGTACTGTTTTCTTTCATTTTATTTCCTGCGACATTTTTGATAATATTATTAATACATACATTTTCATAGCTGCCAACTGTTACTGTTTTTGAGTACTGTTAATTTACACATTGTTTAATCAGAGAATATTATTGCATATGCTTATAAAATTTTTCGTAAAAAATAGGAGTAATCAGAATGTACTTTCAAGCAATATTAAGAATACTGGACAAAATTTCTTTTCTTAAAAATACTGTGAAAACAAGTCAGAAACTGATAATACTTCTGAGTAAATTTGACATATTTGTAGATCTGATAGGTTTGTATTCTAATATTAGAAGATTTTTTACACTTTTTTCTGTGAGTAAGAGTTTTCACCTTGATTCTAGAAGTTCCACAAAATTTTATACAGAATTCACAATTAAATTTTCTGGGAGCAAAGAATGTAGAAGCAAGCAGATATTCTATGATTATTGACTAAATGCCAGTATCGAATCCAAAAATCAAAATATGGAGGCAATATATGGAGGTAATATATGGGTTAAACGAAACAAGCCCCAGTTCCAGTAAATAACATAGCTGCCAATATTTTAATTTATTCCGGAGTAGTTTTAGCCGCGCCTTTATTTCGCGTCACTTTATTTATTGAAAAATTTTCTTCAGAACATAACTTCAATAAAATAAGAAAAAATTACTTTAAAAAAATAAGTGGTACGAAATAGAGGCGGGGCAAATAATTCCGGAATAAATTAAAATACTGGCATTTATGAAATAATTTAAAATTCCCAAGTATAACAATACATTTATGAGTATAAAGACACACGTCTAGGGCTCACAGTGTTCCTAAAATTTCATGCACATTCCGCTATATCTTGCCACTTTTCGCAATATACATACTACATTCAAAAGTTTTTTTTTTTTTTTTTTTTTTTTTTTTTTTTTTTTTTTTTTTTTTGGACGATAATGGTGACAATATAATAAAATGAGGGTAAAATTTTATAAACGCCGCGAGGACTGTCATTAAATGCAAAAATGCAAGCTATAATAACCCCAGAGCCTGATTAAGGGGGAAGCACACATTATCTCCGCTCTCACCGGCATATTTTTACAATTATTTTGTACTTCATGTCATAGAAATACCACGATTTGAAGAGGAAATATTTTTTATAAAAAATGAACGTTGTAAAACAATCCAATTTACTCACCGTTATTAGACACCAGAATTCTTTTAAAATAATTTTTAATGATAATTTTGTGTTTATTATAGGAGGAAAGTATTTGTTAAAAAATAACGGTGTAAGTATAAATAATGTGTGCTTCCCCCTTAATCAGGCTCTGAATAACCCAACACATAAAACTACACTTGTTGATATTAAAATCGTATGAAAATATAAGCACAAAAATATTTTTTCATGCACTTTGATTATAATAGAAGCACTGAATGATAGAATGCCAACTTATTGCAGATCGTCTGTAAATATTATATCGGGATCTTTTAATTACATTCTTTTGTAATAAATATCTGCAATCAGAAAAATCGAAATTTACTATTCCTAAATAATGGTATGATGTACTTTTAGTTGGTTCTACCTAGGCACATCTCTGGTTTTAATATCTTTATTGAATACTTGGTTTCACAAACCTTAGATTTACTACATTATATATATATATATATATATATATATATATATACACACACACACATATATATATGAATATTTGTGAATTTAAATATATATTTGTCTTAATAAATAAATTAAGAAAAATAAACGTAAGTTTATAATCTGCAATTCGATGCTTAAAAATGCCTTATGCATTCTTTACAAATATTTAAAAAAAAAAAAAAAGCTACATACAAAAAAAAAAATAAAAAAAAAATAAAAAAAAAATCAGTCGTTTACGCATTCAATTAAACATAAAAAGATAAGAAATAAAAGCATTACTTCTTTTCAATAAAAGCATTACTTCTTATTACTCCTTTTTTATTAAAAGAAAAAAAACCCTTCATTTAAAAAAAAAAAAAAAAAAAAAAAAAAAAAAAATGTATCTTATTTTATATTGTCAAATCATTAGAAAATTATATGTTTTTATCATAATGGGGAAGACAAAAACTATCTAAATATAAGTACTAATTCGTTAAAAAATAAAGCTTAAAAAATAAAAATAAACAAATAAAGAATAAAAAATAAAAAATATAAAAAGTGACAATTCTATAGATTCGATAAAAATATTGTTTCCGGAAAATAAAAATTAATGTGAAAAATATAATTTAAGTATTCAAACATTAGAAAGCCTACAAAATCAGCGGGAAAGAAAAAAAAAAAAAAAAAAAAAAAAACAGGGTCTGAAAAATAATCTTATAACTTTTTTTTATACTAAATATTTGTTATCATAAACAAGTTGCAAACAGTGTATTTTTATGAAAATTAAAAGTAATAATTTTTTTGTTGTAATTTTTTTATCATGTCTAATAATCCTGAAAATAAAGATCTTAAAAGAAGTACATTAAAGTTTTATTTTTCTTAATAATCTCCATAAAAATGCTAATAATTATATAAAAACGACATGTTTAATATGAAAGTAGAATAAAAAATTGTTTATATGGAGCAGAAAAAGAAAATAATTTTTACAAAGTATTTTGAAAGAGAATTATTATAAAATATTATATTTTCTTAAGTTTAAACATTTTATATATATATATATATAAAAAAAAAAAAAAAAAAAAAAAAAAAATGAAGAATTTTTTTATTATTATTATTTTGAATGAATAAATCCTTTTAAATTATTCTAAATTTTTAGAAAATAACTTTTTCAATCATCTATTCATTATCAAAAACATCATTATCAATTGAGACACGCATCAATAGAAAATGTTATTCTAATAAAATTAGTAATTTAAAACATGAAATAATATCTCAAACTTAGACATTTTAGTCAATGCAATATTATATAGATTTAGAATATGGGGTTTAAATTTCTTTTAAAGGTTTGTTTTTAATTTATCCTATTAACAGACTTAATGACACACACAGAGATCTAAAAATTTAATTTAGAATTATAGGGGAACTCAAACGTCTAAATATATCAAAAATTTAGTTTAAAATTCGACCCCCCCCCCACACACACACACAAAAAAAAAAAAAAAAAAAAAAAAAAAAAAACTTTATATATTATATATGGGTTAGTTAAAGTTAAAATAAATGCAAAAGATTTGATAATTTCTTAATGATTTGAAACTAGAATTTTTATAAGTAATTTTACGTTTATGAGACCGCAGAAAACAATTACTATAATATTTCACTACATAAAAAAAAAAAAAAAAATCTATGTGGAAACTCTTCCAGGACATTTCATAAATGCCAACATTTTAATTTATTCCGGAGTGTTTTTAGCCCCGCCTCTATTTCGCACCACTTTATTAATTGAAATTTTTTCTTTAATTTAACTTCGATAAAGTAAGAAAAATTTGCTCTTAAAATATAAGTGGTATGAAATAAAGGCGTAGCTTAAAATACTCCGGAATAAATTAAAATGTTGGCATCTATGGACAGTTGGCAATTTTATTTTGTAGCTTACTTCTTACGTATCTTAAAAATTATTTTCAGTTGATATAATAAATTAAAAAAAAAAAAAATACTTAAGGTCATTTAATCTTTCATTTGTTATTTACATTTTGTAACCCCATCAGGGTCAGTGATATTATTTTATTTAACCCTTTAACGTTCACTACTTAATTTATTTAAAAAATTCCTAAACTAATTTTAAAAATGGCTTTTAGACACATAGCTGATCATAAATATATTAAAAAAAAAAAAAAAAATTAGCATTGTTCCTTTTCGAGAAATTTTCGGTTTGAAACATCTGTAAGTAAACCTTATTAAATTCAAATAATATTTAATTTAATAAATAAATCACATTATAAGTAAATATTATCGACAACAAAAACTCGTAAAAGTTGCATAGATCCCAACATTTCAATTTATTCCGGAGTATTTTAACCTTTTGCGGCACAAGGTAATTCGGATTATTTAAATTACACTGCCACCGGAATTTACGAACATAATTAAAATAAGAGAAAATTTAAATTTTAGCGTTTCAAAAAAGGCCTTTTTTGCTATGTTAAAAATGTAAATTTTTGCTAATATAATTTCCGGCATGAGTTTTTGCACTTGAGAATTAAAATTAGGTGTTCCATCAGCGGGAACACTGCGACTGAAAGGGTTAAAACCAAGCCACCATTTGCGAACAAGGTCGAAAAACTACGCTACAGAAGTAAAATTTTGTTAAATATTTCTGGATTGAATTTTTTAAATTTTAAATTAAAATCAGTTGGTATCAAATATATCCCAATTCTGCTATACGGTTAAATGATAATAATAAACATTCTCAACAATACATAATAGAATTTCATGCACATCCTATTCTTTATATAAATATTATATTAAGCGAATCTCATAGTTCGGATGGGATGCGGGAATACCTCTGGGATACTTCACATCTGGCGTGTTCTTAGCGCGATAACAACATTGTCCATCATGAACGCATATCATGCTTAAACAGAACAGTCGTGTTTATGAAACATATATTATTGTAACATTACATAACTCCATCTGAATGGTATATATATATATATGGTATATACATCAGAATAGTAAATTTATATCCAATCATAAAATAAAAATTCTGTATTTATATCATAAAAATTGTACGGAACATACTGGAACTGTAAAGTTTTATTATAAAACTAAAGGAAGAAATAGGAATATTAAAGTTGTTATAGTGTTTTAGTAAAATATTTAAATATCTTGTTAGTTAATGTATCTGATATAAAATCTCCATGCGATATACGGTTTCCTTGTCTGAGTTTATTTTTTAATGAATTCTTACACGTCGAAAATATATGATACCTATTTTCCAAATATGCGTCGATTTGGTTTTTATTCTTATTACATGGTTCCCATTTGTCGTATTTTTTAACACCAAAAATTTCGAATAGTAATTTTTGAAAAATACTTTTCAAAATTAGATATGATTTATCGTTAAAAATAAATAAATTAATTAATTAAAAAAAAAAAAAAAAAAAAAAAAAACGTTGTGCAAAAAATATTGACGAATGGCACCTGTTATTACGAGAAGGGATCGCAATAGTTACTTTTATAAATCCTTCTACTTTTTGTCCCTTTATCTACTAACGGTACCTTAAATTACTATTAGTTTAAAAAGCATATAAAATCGAATTTAGGAAATAAATGTCCAGTGTTGCCATATGTAGGGACTTTTTTATTAAGTAACAATCAATAATTTCGAAGAGCGATATTTGTTAAAGATGACAGCCAATTAATCTTTAATATGATTAGCCAAACATTACAATTAAAAATTAATGGTAGATATTGCATAAAAAGTCAATACATTGTCGACACTGAAAATGCTAAAGGTATTTAAAAAAAAAAAAAAAGAATGTATAGCAATACATTAGTCTCACTACACGTCATTAAACAATACATGCAGCCATATTTCTTCTATAAAAAATACGTAGAATTCTCTCGCTGTTTACGATAGATAATTTTTACAATCTTTACGTGCGTTTTAATTAATTCCCAAAATACTTCAAGAATCCCCCATTGATTTTAGAAAAATATAAGGAACATACAAAGTAAACACTTTTTTAACCCTTTGTGATGCAAGGTAATTGGGATCATTTAAATTACAGTACCACCGGAATTCACGAACAAAATTAAAATGCAAGAAACTGACGACATTTTCTGCTACGATATAAAGGTAAAATTTTGCTAAAGAATTTTTGGGATGCGTTTTTGCAGTTGAAAATTAAAGTTAGGTGATGTTGTAATGGCATAACAGTCCCTGAAAGGGTTAAACCATCTAAGGTCTTAATAAATTTTATGAACTCTATGTACAATGATATACTAAAATATACTCTAGTAAATTCTCATTAATTACTATGATGAAGTGATAAACACAATTTTTTTTTTTTTGCATATATCTTAAAAAAATACTCTTTATTAACTAAAAAGCATGTTTCAAATACAGTTTTTTTATTCATAATGCGGAAGATAAAGAGTTAAAGCAATCTCTGCGTGATTCAATCATATATATATCAACAATTAATGAGAAAAAAAATTTTCGTTGCGCTGACCCTTTGCATGAAGAACTTTTTTTTTTTCCAATGGCTAGGCAAAAGATACAGAGAACTATAAAGTTACGAAACAAATTATAGACAATATAACATATAACAAAAGACCGAAGTCATTGCCTAAGGAGCGATCTTGCCTCCCAATATCTCGACTCTACTGTAGAACCTCGGAGAGCCCTACAACGGGACAGATGGTCCCTGTCCATTACTTCTCCAGAATCACATAGTGGGCAAGTAGGGTCGTTTAAGATACCTATGCGCTTCAAGTGAGCGGCAAGGCAGTCATGTCCTGAAGATAGGCGGAAAGTCGCAACTGCCTTACGTCTTGGTTTATCAGGAATAAGAGAAGGACTTAAATTCTTCCATTTCTTTAGAGCTGTAGAATTCTCAAGATCTCGTAAGGCATTAGATGCTGATAAATTCTTTAAAAACAGTTTAATCCTCCAGTAAGAAATGGCTGTACTAGGATGTTGTAGTAAAGTGGCACCTCTTTTCGTAAGGAAGTCCGCTTGTTCATTGTAATCCAAAATTGTAGATCTCCTTGCCGCAAAAAGTTTCCAGGGTGAACCACGGGGAGGTAGATCTACTTCGCACCCCTGCATGACGAACATAAATTTATTGTAATCAATTCCTTAAGCTATAAAATCACTAAACCAATATACTTAATAAGAAATTTGATATTTGTACATATTTTTAACATCTTCTTGCAATTTTTAGTTACATTTTATTCAGTCAGTGACTATTTAAAATACTTTGATAAATTGAAAACCAGTCCTAAATCAACTAAAAATCCTACTTTGAAGTTTATGCGGGTGAATTTAAATGGTATCAAACCGTAGTTAATAGCAATATATTTTATATTTACCTTTTAAAAATCATGTTTAGTCGTCAAATATCTCATAATATATTGCATATAAACTACTTTAGTATGATTAGCGTGAGTCATGAACGTATAGCCGCAGAGGTAGCTGAGATTTCGATATTTAAAATAAACTTTAGGATTAAATACTAAATGAATTACTAATGGCAGTTCCTGCTTCTAATCTTGCAAAGTACAAATGCAGTAAACATTGCTGCCAACATTCTAAATATTCCGTAGCACTCTTAGTATCTGCCCCTTTTACTACACCACTAAATTTTTAATGTAATTCTCTCTAAATGTACGATTAAATAAGAAGAAAATTATTAAAAAAAAGACTCGTGTGGAAAAAAAAAAAGCTGAAACTAACAATACTACGGAATATTAATTAGTATGTTGGCAACTATGAACTGTACTTTTTTTAACACGACTTTTTTTAGTATAAATTTTCATCATATTATTTAACAGTAGAAAACTTCTAAAATATTAATGAAACATTCCTGTTAAAAAATTTGCAGCTAAGCAAAATATGTAAAGCAATATAGGCATTCTCATTTTTCAGCTAATATAGTTTAACAATAATTGTAAGTAAGGCATTTCTACACATGAATTAATATTGTTATTAAGCGGGAAAAGAGAAAAAAAAATCTGACTTACTTTTATTCTTAAATATTCTCTGAATTTAATACACTACACAATTTTATTCCAAAATTTTAAAAATCTCTAATACTAGTTATTTATTTAATATCGCGAAATCTGTTTCATGAAACGGATTTTTTAAACAATACATATTTATCTATAAGCTTTACACATAAAATGCTTTATTTAAAAATGTCCCTTCACCGAGTCTTTAGGGTTAATAGAAACGTCACTGAGAAAAGTTACATTATTCAGTTGATCCTTTCAATAATGTCTCCAAACATTGGATTCATTGAAAGTTTCCATAGCAACTCGTTTCATTTTCTGTAATGTTGATTTTGACAAATCTTTTTCAAATACCACAAATTCCTTTTTCAAATTCTGTGATTGTCAAGCATGATTGTGTCACAGTATGTGGAAAGGAGAAATCAAATTTTGTTCATAAAGTCTGTGGATTACCAAATATTTGATTCCATATCAGAAAAGTTAAATTAAATGTGACTCTATACGAATTTTCTTTTGTTTTCTTCTTATTTTATAACACACACACACACACACACACACACACATATATATATAACATATAATTATGATTTGTTTAACTACTTTACAATAAATTTAAATCATTGTGTCCCCCCCCCTCGATTAATGCATACCTGCCAACCAGGGGTCGTACTCTCCGCCGTTTTTACAGAACACTCTCATGAATAAGAAATTCCTGATTTATAGCTACCATTATTTTTATACAATAAGCTCTACCCTACTTAATCGTAACATATTACTATAAAAATACCATAAAATTAACGGTGGCCATTAATGAGGAAATTTCTTATCATCGAGAGTATCCTTGAAAATGGGCGGATAGTGCGTCCCCTGCTGCCAATAATCTAATTAACACTTTCGCGACCGCGTGTTTTTGACTTTCTGACAATAAGATCCTCCTGTGGACGTTTGCTCCCAAATTACAATACTTCCAAACGAAATTTTCTATATTCAGATTCATACTATAAATGGATATACATTATAATTTTACTCTTTCTAATCAAAATATTTATATCCATAGTATATTGGATGTACAAATATGAATATTGTGTATATTTTTAAGGAATGAATGACATACCAATTGCAAAAGAAATGCCCACTGTTAATAGTCTGTAAAATTGTTAGTACTCGCTTCTTTTCTACACTAGTCTATTTTTAAAGAAATTTTCTCCAAATTTAATTACAATTAAATAAGAAAAAAAAACTGTAAAAAGAGAGGTGCGTGGTTGGTTGGTTGTAGGATTTAAGGCCGATTGACTCCTGATGTGTTCTAGGCCTAGAGGGGGAATGCCCTCCGTGGGGGTCTGTCTAAGGGGTCCTAGCCCGTATTTACGCGAGTTTCGGAGGAAACCAGGGAAAACTCCGAACGGCTAGGTCGATGAGCGTGACCTGGGATCGAACCCGGCACCTCCCATCTACCAGCTTTGAGCGCAGAACCGCTCGGCCGCTGGTGGGCAGAGAGGTGCGTGAAAAAGAAGACTAATACTAACAACATTACGAAATAATTATCAGCATGTTGCCGGTATGTCAACGTATTTTCGACTATTTCTGTTATTAATATTCTTTTTTGTTAAAATTTAATCACTTTTTTTTTTTTTTTTTTTTTTTTTTTAAAATCTTTTTATATAGAATGATATTTGAAATTACAAGTCAGAGTCTTTCGGCCTACTCTGTTGTTCCATAGTATAATTTTCTGATTCGTTAAAGGAAAAAAAAAAAAGCATTCGATGCAAAAAATGTGATATTTTCTCAAAAGATAAAAGTTTGTCTAACAAATATTAATATCGGTTAAAATTTTAAATAAAAAAATAAATGAATGAATTAAAATTCAGCATATTTCGATATTTCAATAACCAGGGATGAGAATTTGGTACAGAACTCATAGCAGTATTTGTTTTTAGTATTTCTCTACAAAATCGTTGATTTGAGAAGAAGAAAATTTTGTTTCATAAATAGCTGAGTTGCCAACTTTTAAATTTTATTTCGGAGTATTGTTTATTCCGCCTTTTTCTTATATCAGTAATTTTGAAGAATGATTTTCTTCTTATTTAATTATTCTCACATATTGGGAAAAAAAATATTTTAAATAATTTCTATTGTGAAAAGAAAGCGGGGCTAAAAATGCTCAAGGAGGAATCAAATTTGACAACCTAACACGAAAGATTGTTATTACCCGCCCCCTTTTGTAAACTACTTAAATTTTAGAATAATTCTCTTCAAGTATATTTACGATTAAATAAGAAAAAAAAATACTCTAAAAAAAGACTGGTGTGAAAAATATTGGCAGAAAGGTGCGGGACTAACAATCATCCGGGTTAAGTTGGCAAATATGATGAATTATAATAGTTGGTAACTCTGAAATAAAGGTATGAGTTCTAAGCCAATTTTCCATAACTGGTAATGTGTGGAAATCCGAAAATGATTTTAAAATTCTTTTTTATAAATAACTTATAAAAACAAAAAACTTAAACTATAAAAACACAATCTTTGAATATGTAAAAATCTGAATTTCTTTTTTTCATAAATTAATTTAGACCAAAATCAATACATTTCAAACTGAAATACATAAAGAATTTTAATTAAAACCTACATGCATAAGGTTTTAATTTTCGAAACAAAACAAAAAATAAATAAATAAAACCCTGAAAAATGTCCTTGTACAACGTTGTTTCGTTTGTAAGCAGTACATAGAAAATTTGAAAACGTTAAATATTAACTCTTTTACTTTATATGATGTAAACTCAAGGATGATTGATCGCATAAACAATCTTGCGTAACATACATATGTTTGCACTTCCTACTTGAGCAATATTCTCGGTAATTTGGTCTGGCATCAGTAATAAAACTCTTTGTTCTAGTAACTAAAATCATATACAATTATTAAATTTGGGACTCTAGAATATGCTTGCTTGAGTTTCATTGATTTTGTCAGATATAAATTGCTTGACCAAGTAGTGTAAATATTTCCTTTTAATTTAATAACTTACGTTTTGAAGCAGAGTTTGTTTCTATAAGTAAATTAATTTATTTAATTACAGAGGTATTATTTATATGTATCTTTTAATTAAAAAAAAAAGGGCAGTGTTATTTTTAAAATTTATAACACGTTTCGGTTAGGGCAGAGCCTGATTAAGGGGGAAGCACACATTATCTCCGCTCTCACCGGAATATTTTTACAATTATTTTTTACTTCATGTCATAGACAATCCACGCTTTGACGAGGAAATATTTTTTATAAAAAATGAACGGTGTAAAACAATCCAATTTACTCACCGTTATTAGACACCAGAATTCTTTTAAAATAATTTTTAATGAGAATTTTCTGTTTATTATAGCAGGAAAGTATTTGTTAAAAAATAACGGTGTAAGTATAAATAATGTGTGCTTTCCCCTTAATCAGGCTCTGGGTTAGGGCATGTTTCTGCTTTTATACTACCCAAAGAAGTTGAAAAGTATATATGAATTCGGTTCAAAGCGAGTACTATTAAGTGTATTCACCACGATAGAGCTATGAGTAGCATGGTTACGTCATGATTACGCCTTTGATCAATGGCATGGCCATCTGGTGTTCGCGGTACTTGAACTACTCTGGTTAAAACTGCGCATACTCCAGCAGAATTTGTTTACTCGCGCGACGCACCATGTTTAAAATTAAAATAGAATTGGAACTTGAACGAATTCTCATCTGAAAGGAAAAATCCAAATATTTTTCTAAATATTCGTGTCACGTATTTTAAAATAAGTAATATATTTTACAATTACTCTTTAAAATGTGTATTTTTTTAAATTTCTTAAAATGTATATAATTATTTTAATCTTAATTTTTTCAATTTTTCATTCGTTACGGATTAAGAGAAAGTCTATGGAATTTTAAATTCGGTAGCTTTGATTTTTTATGAGGTTAGAACATATTAGTGTATATTATATTTGTTCATTTCTAAATGTTATTTTATTTGTAGTATTTTAGTTATAGATTTGGTTTTAAAGCGATTAGAAACATATATTGTTTAAATGATAATTTTTTTGCAAATGATTTTGTCTGCGTTCGATTGATTTTATGTATCACGTTTCTTTTAATATAAATAATCAAAGCTGCCAACTTTTTAAATTTATTCCGGATTGTTGTTAATCCCCCCTTTTTCTCACACCGTAATATTTTTAGAGCAATTGTCTTCATACTAAATCGTAGTTATCTATTAAATAAAATTTTTCTACAAAGATTACGGTGTGTAAAAAAGGCGGAGCTAGCAACATTCCGGAATAAATTAAAAAACTTGGCAGCTATGAATAATAATAAGGTAATTTTTATTATCCGACCTCCCCCTCCCAAAAAAAATAAGTAAATAAGTAAGTAAATGAAATAAAATAAAATTTAATTAGGCATTGCTTATATCAATATTTTCCTCTTCTTTTAATAACACATCGATTTTTTTTTTTTTTTTTTTTTTTTTGTATTTACTGTATACAATTTACAACATTAGAAGATCGAGTTAAAAAAACATTTATTTTACACTAATTTTAACCGCTTATCTGCCGATGAAAGTTTACAAGGTTCACTTGATGGTGCCGCAGCTCTCTTTGAACTCTAAAATGAGTATATCTTTCGAAAACATTGTCGAAATACTTTCAAGGTTATTTTATCGCATTGCCAAATCGTATCAGTAGTTTCACTAGCAGCAGTATAATGTAAAGGCTGGTATTTCGAAAAGACGTGTATATACCCCCCTAGCAGTTAAGGAGTTAATTCAGGCGCTACGTGAACACTGTAGATGTGATTATTTACTTGAAATTACTAGCGAACATCTAACACGCATGTATTTCATGTTTAAAGTCAAATGTACGCTAATAATTTCAAGTATTTAATCACATCTATAATGTTCGCATAGGGCCAGAATTAATTCTCGTTTACATTAAAAATATAAGAGGTAACATTTTAAAGAAGGAAAAATATGGGGAAGTTTTTCACAGCTTTTATTTGTGTACAGCTACCACAGCATGCCGGAAAACGTGGCCGACGAGCTTAATTTGCAACATTTATTTATTTATTTATTTATTTATTTTTTTTTTTTTTTAACATTGTGTGAAGAAGCTTACTTTGGAAAGTTTCGCTTCGGTTTGTCTGTCTGTCTTTCCGCTCTCTTGCTCCAGTAAATATTGATAGAATCTCTTGAAATTGATACATGTTATTCAAGCTCACTGTCGGGTGTTTCAGCTTGAAAATTAAGTAAATATTACAAGTGTTTTTTGTACAGGAACACCTGACAATATTCGAAAGCACTGCTTTTAATGAGATGTATTTGTTTAAACCATATTTTAGCATCTTCTTTGAACAAATTTTAATGGAATTGAAATACGTTTTTCAAGTTCATTATTGAATGGTCCTTATTGAAAATGGAGTAAATATCACCACTGCTTGTGTACAGGGATACCCAAAAGAATTCCAAAGCCTTGAGTTCTATAAAAGGTATTTCTATAAACCATATTTAATGACATTATTTTACGCAAATCTTAATGAAATTGAAATATATTATTCATATGCACAAAAGAATTCTTGATGTAGTACATAGTACAGTTAGCATTAAGATTTATAGGGCCATACAGAAAAAGTCAGATATATTAAGTGCTATAAGTAAGGAAATAACCGGAACCGCATTTCGATTTTATTAAGCATTTTAACACTTTCTAACACCATTTAAGTGTGAATATGATTTGAATTAGTCCATTTATCGGTCTGACTGTTCGTATGTCTATCTGACCGTCTGTCCGCTTCAAGCATCTACAAATATTTTTAAAATTTCCTCAAATTACACATGTTATTCAAGTTCACTATAGAATGTTCACCCCCTATTTAAAATGGCATAAGTAAGCGTGGTTGTTATTAAATATCTTTATTCAAAGTAACTAAATAAAGTGCTATTCGGAGTGTTCTTAACCCTCGCTTTCCCAAGACCAAGGCGTTACTGCAGAAAATTTGCATTCAGGTGCAGCTTGGCACGTTTGGCGAAAATCACCAGCAACGCGCCTTTTTGTATCGTTTAGAAGTTTCAACATTCCACTGTTTACGTTTGCTATCTCTGGCGAATTAGCGCACTTTTTGAATGAGGCTATCTTAACTGAATTTCATCTATAAAATGGGGTCAAAAACACTCCGTCTGAGGAAAGCGAGGTTAATACATTATCAGGCTAATCATACATTCAAAATGGGAAAAAAAAAAAAAAAAAAATTCTTAAAATAAATAAATATATATATAACATGGAACTCGAAGACAACAAAAATTTCAAAAAATCTTGAATGAAAGAGTATAATCTCTGAAAATTTTCACGCATGAAAAAAAAAAATAAATAAATAAATAAATAAAGCTAGCAAATCCGCATTTTTTAAATATCGCGCCTTACTTCACTTATGAATAATTGCATAAACCGGTATATTATAAAACCACTAGTTACTTATCTTTCATCCAAATTCATTTTTCCATTAAAAAAAAAAAAAAAAAAAAAAAAAAAACACTTGTATGCATTTATACAATTTACAAAAGAGGGGGAAAAAAATAGAAATATGGATAAGGATTATGTTTTAAACGTCATTTCGATAAAAAGTTAAAACTTCTGAAACAGAAAATAAAAGAAAAGGTTATTTGTCTTAAAAGCTAATCCATTAATAACTAGTTATGCAACATAAATTTTCCATTAAGAATGTTAAAAAAAAAACATACATAAATAACACTTTGAAAGCATATTTTTTTAAGCGTCTCTAAAGCTTTAAAAAATTCACTGCATTTTTTGAGACACTCTTTATTTAAAGTGAGCTCGAGAGTTCAAAATGATTGACTACATAAAAGGAGAAAGTTATGATGAAAAATGTGTTTTTGGTTGTTGAAGTTGAAAGCAAATGTTATCAGCTACCACTTTTTTCAGTTTGCTTTTAAAGTTTTTCTTGAAAAACTTTTCAAAACTTTATGCATCATTAGTTTCATTTTATGAGTTTCGCTTTTCCCTTTTCTGAGTATATCGAGGAATTTTCTATAGAAAGTATTGTCGAGTCTTAAAAATTCTAGCGTAGGGAATACGTTGTATAAATCAGCTTTCTAAGAACTTTCAAGTTTTTTTTTTTCCGAGCATTAGTGCAAAGGTTTTTTAAAAATATTAATTGAATTTTAAAATAAAATCCTGATTATGTTTCTAAAATTGAATGCAATGCAAACTTCTGAAATAACAGATTTATACATAGGGTGATCAATTTAATGGTTGGTTTTTCTTATTACCATTAAATGTGACGGATGTGGCAACTATTCTAACACTGAACTATAATTGTTTGAGCCTTGTTTAAGTGTGGGTGACAATTTCCAAAACTGTTGGACTGTTACAACTTTATTTGCGAGATAAAACAGAAATCAAGACGCACATTTTTTTTTAATCCTGTAATAATTTTATTTTTGAAAAACTAAAGTTAATTAATTTTTTTTTTTACATTATCATTCCTACATTACATTTACACTATCATTATCATTTTTACATTATCATTTTATAGGCTTTTCCAGAGATGTCCTGCAAACATCGATGAATTAAAACAGATTATGTAGAAGAAATCTCATCAATAACGCCAACAATGCTGCGAAGTGCGTCAAAAATCTGGTTCGAAGTGTTCATTTTTGCATTCAAAATGGTGGCGAACATTTTCAAATTTTTCTGTGAGGAATGATAAAGTAAAAAAAATTGAATTATATTATGTTTTTCAAAAATAAAATTATTACAGGATTTAAAAAATTGTGCGTCTTCATTTCTGTTTTACCTCACAAATAAAGTTCTAACAGTCCACCAGTGTTAGAAATTGTTTCACAAATTTAAACAAGGTTCAAACAATCATACTTCAGTGTTAGAATAGTTGCCACATCCGTCAGATTTAGTGGTTATAAGAAAAACTCACGGATACTCTTTTAAACTGATCACCCTCTATATGTATATCAGTTTCCGTAATTTTTACATTTTTGGGAACAACCTCAACAAAAGTGCATGTAAAAATGTAAAGTATAATGATCTCTAATCTTAAAAAAAAAAAAAAAATGAAATTAAAAATTTTAATCCCCATTCAATTTTAGAAGATTTTTTTGTGTTTTATACTTTAAAAATACCAGTTAACAATAACAATAGTAATAAACAAATAAACTCTCGATTATCATCGAATATGAATGACGCTGATTCCGCGGATAATGACAATTGCGGATAAACCGCAAAAATGCTGGAAATGGGGAACAAAGAAGAAAAAACTAGCTCAAACTCTTGATTGTACTGTATATAAAATATAATATAAACAGGCAAAATATTTACAGTTAAGTAAAAATATTTATATTTTGTGTATTAAAGGGTAAAGACAATAAACAAAAAGCGAATTTAAGGTTGAGTCAATGTACAATCTGTAAACTAATTTCTGCACTGAATTAAACAGTCCCGTTCTGCTCTGTACAAAATAAATAAGAAAGAAAGAAAGAAAATAAAAATACATATTTCTTTATCTATTTTTCCATTTTTATTTATTTGATAAAAAAAAAAATAATAATAATCGTTTGATTTTGTTTCTTGTTGAGAAAAAACTTTCTTGGTAGTAAACTTTGGCAACTATGAAGTAGTGTAACAATTAGCACTATCTTATTTAATTAGTGAAAAATGTTACAGATATTTATAAAAGGTATCTATCAAAAAGCTACTTGTAACTAAAATGTTAAAAGCTAATATCTTTGCAATATTTGACTAATTTGCAATCGAACATGCAAATATTTTGTTTCCAAAATATTTTAATTAATTTTCTTGTTTTACATAAATCTAGCTCCTTTCCTTCGGATACAATTACACAGTTGCCAACATCGTAATTTATTCCAGAGTATTTTTAACCCCGTCTTTATTCGATACATTTTATTATTATTTTTTTTTTTTAGAGTAAATGTTTCTTATGTTGTCATAGTTATATCACTTACAGTTTTTTTTACAAATACAGTAAGAAAAATTCTTTATCATTATGGCCTATGGGACCAAGTTTTTAAAAGTGCGATAGCGTCTAAAGGCCTTATTCAATTGAGCTAAAAGTTTATACACATATTATATATCACAGTTAAACGAACTGTATACAGTTTGATGAATTTAGCACTTACAGTTTTTTTTACAGGGACACAAAGAAAAATGCTTTATCATTATGGCCTACGGGACCAAATTTTTAAAAGTGCGATAGCATCTAAACGCCTCATTCAATTGAGCTGAAAATTTACATGAATATTGTAAGTTACTATTGCACTAACTATAAGCATTTTGGTGAATCGAGCACTTATAGGTTTTTACAGGGACACAACGAAGCATTCTTTATCATTATAATCTATGGGTTCAAAATTCAGTAGCGTTAAATTACACATCGTGTACTATTTGGTGAAAAATACTCAAACACTCTATTATAATTTTCTCTCTTTTGTTTATTAACAACTCCTCTTACTTTACTTTATCTACAAAACCATTAACTACACACAATGTTCGGGAAGTCGAGTGGAGGAGTCACTCCAGATTTTTCTTTTAAATTATATTTATATGTTTATTCTTAGTAAAACATGAAAAAATATAAGATATTAAATAAAAATATCTTTTTAGATATCTTGATTACAACAGCGAAGTCGTTGCCATGTGTTATAGGTAGCATTGTATCAGTAGGTTTATAGTAGAGCAAAATGAAAAGAAATTTAGGTCCACTATTGAATAAATGGTTTAAGATTTAATTAAATAAATATGCTTAACCTTTAGTTGTAAAATACATATATCCTATTGTATCTGTCTGAATGCAGGAAATTAATACTTAAAACAGCTGAAAAGTAGAAGCACCACATAGAATACTCAATAGAAGAACAAATATATACACGGTTACCAGTTTTATACTTGCCAACATTCTAATTAATATTCCGTAGTACTCTTAGTATCCAACATTTTTTTAACACCAGTCTTATTTTGCAATATTTTTTTTCCTATTTAATTGTAATTTCATTTGAAAGAAATTACCGTGTTTTCCGGTGCATAACGCGCAGGTCACATAAATGAGTTAGTCACCAGAAAATTTGATTTACAAATTAAGCTATATTTGTAAGAAACAAAAGCTTGTTAAAAAAAAAAAAAAAACTATTATTGTAAATTTAAATTTCCAGTATATAGATGATTTAACAAACCTGCGCGTTATACGCCGTAAAATACGATACTCTAAAAATAAAGTGGTATAGAAAAAGGGACGGATACTAACAATTCAAGGGAATATTAATTAGGATGTTGTCAGGTCTGACAAACTTGTACTGTTGTTTGTTTTATAAAAAAAAAATTTTATAAAGAAATCTTTTATAAATTAAAAGAAATCTTTTATAAATTTGGAGTAGTTTTCTGTGATTAAATAAGGTAAAATGTTTCACAAAGAAAAAGTGGTATGATGAAAAGATATAAGATGGCGTCTATGTTTATATATATATATATATATATATATGTGTGCGTGTGTGTGTGTGTGTGTGTCTAGTATGTATAATATAAAATTCTCTTATTATCACTAGTGAGAACTAAAAACACATTCAAAATAGAGAGAAAATAAAAGTTTGGTGTAACTATAATCCAATAAAATAAAGAATAAATATTAGAATGGAATACATTACTATCCTACAGAAATGGAACACAGTACTATCCTCCTCCACAGTTGCCAACATTTTAAATTATTCCGGAGTATTTTTAGTCCCCCCTTTATTTCATCCCATTTATTTTTTAAGAGTATTTTTTTCTCGCTTCATTGCAGTTATATGGAGAAAAAAGTTGTATAATTAAAGTGATGCCAAATAAAGGCGTGGTTAAAAATATTCTTGAATAAATAAATGTTTTCAACCATAGCCTCCTTAACTATATGCCAGTCGCGTGGCTCATAAACTTGGCAACAGTTGAAGCGGTAGACAGCGCCACCTGGTACAGATTGCGTGACATTTTTATTCAAATGTCACCAATAATTTTACGAAGTGATATATGATATATACAATCGACGTTTTTTTTATCTTATTCGCCTTTTATGTATATCATATACCGCTTTTAAAAATTTTTGGTGTCTGTTGAATAAAAAAGTCGCGCAATTTGTACCAGGTGGCGCTGTCTACTGTTTCAACTGTTGCCAAGCTTTCGAGCCACGCGACAGGCATCTAGTTTAGGAGGCTATGTTTCAACTATGCTTCTCTAATACACATCTTTAACTATTGTTTTATTACAGTAAAATGCATACTTTGGAGAAACTAATAAGTATTTTTCAAATAATTTACTTTATTAGTTGAATGTACGAAGTCTGTATATTTAATAAAAATATTTCTAACTAATTTGTATGTTTTCCTTTTTTAAAAATTTCCAAATTAATTATTTTTCTTTCCTCATTTCAGGTGAGTGTTTCAAATTTTGAAAATACATACATAAAAAAAACTTTTAAGTGAAGATTTAATGCTTGTAATAAAGGTAACTAAATGATATTTATAAGTAATATGTATATACTTTATTCGTATTTAAATAATTTTTATTGAAGTCCACAGTTGCTACCTATAAGTTTATTTATTTATTATTTATTATTATTTATTATATATTTATTATTTATTATTGTATTTTATTTATTTTTTAAGAATAACAAATGCTATTTTCTAATAGTATTTTTCAGTGCAATTAACGGTAGATAAATAATTTGATACTGTTGCCAAAATTTTCTATTAAAACCTTGTAGTATTATGTCTTCCAGTAAAACTGGAAATACTAGCAATTATTTTAGTATATATTTTAATTATAGCTGTCTGTAATGATTACTGAAACAAATAACGTAAAGTAAGTTTTATGAAGAATTATAAATAATTTTAGAAATGAAAGAACAATAGCCACGTAATTTAATTAAATTTTCTTATTATGTTTATTTTCAAATGGTGTTTAACCCTTTGCGGCGCAAGACAATTCGGATCATTTAAATTTTACTGCCACCGGAATTCATGAACCAAATTAAACTAAAAGAAATTTTAAATTTTAAGGTTAAAAAAACTGGCCTTTTCTGATATGTTATAAACGTAAATTTTTGCTAAAAAATTTCCGGGATGAATTTTTTCAGCTGGATCTTAAATTTTCCGTCCTCGCAGCGAGGACACCGCGCGTTAAGGGGTTAATAAAAAGCTGAGTAGTTAATTATTATTGCATAGATGCCAACATTTCAATTTATTTCCGGAGTACTTTTAGCCCCGCCTTTATTTCGACCCACTTTATTTATAGAAAATTTTGCTTAAACATATAACTCCGTTAAAATAAGAACAATTTACTCTTAAAAAATAAGTGGTTTGAAATAAAGGCGGGGCCAAAAATGCTCCGGAATAAATTAAAATGTTGGCATCTATGTTATTGTAATTGTTTGTGCTTTATTTGAGATATTCTGGAGAATAAACGGTTTATACTCTCGCAATAAAATTTCTGATACTAAGTCGTTGTTAATACACACAGATCTATTGCGGCTACCAAAGCATAAATATTCGTAGACGTTAGGATTCCACATAAAGCTATAAGTAAGTTAGTCTATTGTACAAAAACACCCTACTAGACAAATAAATCATAGACAAACGAAACCAAGTCTGGTTTATTTGAAAGGCTTATACACATACGTAAAGGAAATTACAAAGATATTTATAGTTTAAATTCAATAATTAAGTAATTTAAAACATATTTTATGCTGTAATTATACAATTCATTTAATCACAAAGTAAATTTATAGCTGTCCGTAAAAACAATGTATATTCAAATAAAAGCTGAATATTCTACCAATATAATAAACGCTTTAGTTTAGGAAGCAAGTAACTTTATATTCAATGGGTTATTACCTGTGATATATGTACTGGTAATAACACATGACATGTTCATCATTATATAAACTAGATATTCTAAACGTCTGTTCCATTGTAGTATAGAGTATAGTTTGTACAAAGGGAAATTTGTAATATTATAAATGTTTGCATCACTATTCATGTTACTTAATTATATTTTACTATTGGATTTTGCAGATTCATTATAAATATATATCTTTTGTTACAATTTATTCAATTTTAATGACAGTTAAATGTTGTTATATTTGAAAAAAAAATGTTTTCTGCAATTGCACATTACTTAGAATTTTTTTTACGTTTTCAGAGCAAGAAAATCCCTATAGATATACAAACACGGGATATGTTTCATATATCTATTTAAAATATTTCCGTGAACATTTTATGCACACTTAATATTAAAAATATTTAAACATTTCTTTATATTTTACCTGAAAAACAATCATAAAAATGCTAAGATTTTTTTTTCTTAACTCTATTAAGAAAAATGCTTCATAATAAATTAAAATTTATAATATTATGTAAAAGCAAGTTTCTGCTTGTATCAAACTCATTTTTCTGACAATAATAAAATAAAAATAGGTGAATACTAAGTTTATATCATTCAAAAGTTCTGTTTTTCGTATCGTCATAAAATAACATCGTCTAATATAGATATTAGGATATATCCCGCCAATTTGGCACGGGTTAAAATTATCCCAGAAAACCGATATTTTGCTAAAAAGTATTTAAAGTCAAATAGAAAAAAATATATAGAGTATAAGTTTCGGATTCAAAAAATAAAAAATAAATAAAAACAAAATTTCCCCCTCATTTAAGAGACACCTTATTATATACATATACACACACTCTAAATTTAAAGGAAAAGTTTGAATTCACAAACTCATTTTATGATAATCTTTCTTACGTTTTAGTTAAGCGAGCGATTGCTTTTTAAATAGTAAGTACAAAACATTGAATAAGCACCATAAAATGCAAGAACTCGCAACAGTTGTTTAGAGTCAAAGAAAACATGCAACTTCGTCAGTCGAACAAAGTAGGCACGAGTACCGCTTTGCCGCTTTGTTTGCAAATCTGAAACCAGTCACTACTACACAAGAAGTATCAATTAAAAAGATGCAAAATTAACGATCTTAATAAACATCCTTCTGTTGTACTTTCTTTCTCTTTACACAATAACAATAATTCAAAAAAGAACTGAACCTTACCATACTTTCTTTATTAATATAATGTTATTTCGTAGAAGTTATTAACTTAAAAAATTTAAAATTCCGCAACTTAAAGTATCTGAGTTTGAAATTCTTTGAATAGCTTTGAAGC
The DNA here is from genome assembly GCA_963930645.1 of Salticus scenicus. NCBI lineage: Eukaryota > Metazoa > Arthropoda > Arachnida > Araneae > Salticidae > Salticus > Salticus scenicus. The sequence goes on along the minus strand of OZ005659.1, from coordinate 78,583,935 downwards.
TTATGCAAGTGAAACCTAAACTGTTAGCACCGCATCGTAATAAAAAAAATAAAATAAAATAAAATAAAAATATTTCAAATCCAAACTGAAACGTGGGTGCTCAATCTGTAGCACAATGATCGCATGTGGCCCGCTAAGCATTTAAGAGCAGCCCGTTTTTAATTTCTCTAAACAACAAGGATGTATTTATTATTAAAGTTTCTGAAATAAAAATATATGCTGAAATCAAAAACCACAATTCATATAAATTCGGAGCCTGGTACATTTTTTTTTTGTCTATCATGAAGGCATTTCACTCGTAATACTAATTAACTACGGATAATTAGTATTACTAGCGCATAGTTGCCAACCAAATACGGAGATTAATTTATACCCGTTCCTTTTTTCCACAACAGTCTTTTTTTAAACTATTTTTCTTCTTACTTCATCGCAGATAAATTTGAAGAGAATTCTTCTAAAAACTAAGTTGTGAGGAAAAAGTAGCGGTACTAACAATCCATTATATTAGGTTGGCAGTTCTGTCAGCCTATCCGCTTGTCGCTTCGTGTTACCGCGTTATTATTACAGAACTTTTTTTTTTTTTTTTTTTTTTTTTTTTTTTGAACATAGAAATTCTAAGTCAAATATGCATTATATGACTATGGATGAATATTTGAGTAATCATGATAATCAAATATTTATGTAAAATCACATCAAATTTTTCTCTTAGGTGGGTGCATTTACCTGCGACCAGACATAACAATTCGCCTTTAAGGATTTCGAATGCCGTGAAAAAAGTTTGGTCATCCCTGAGCTAATAATTTTATTTAATGAACCACTGCTCGCAACGTTCTTACATATTTTCGGCCATTTTATTATTTGTCACCTCTATTCAAAACAACGATTGAAATATATATATATATATATATATATCAAATCATTAAAACCATATATAAAAATTTCTTTTGAATATAGTGGCAACAAATTAATGAAAAGGCATGTAAAAATAACGAGATAAATAAATTAGAGTGCTGATTCAATGGATAGAGGATTAGCTTTCCGTGTTTCAAGATGAATCACCTGACATGATCCAATAGGTTGCTACGTTTGGCCCTTTATCGCTATTTTGTCATTTAAAACTTCAGTTCGACAAATTATCATTAACATGTCAGTCGTATCATCGAAACAAACTATTTTTAAAATGATTTTTCACATATTTCACATTTTAATAACTAATAAAATACCTTTTTTTATCGTTTCCCAACAAAGGTTAAAAGTGTTTATAAAAGAAAAGTTAAACTTTTAAAAAGCTAAATTTAACAACAAATAACAATTTTCAACTATTTTTAAGCATTCGACTACACGAAATAAAGACTAATTAATAAAAAATCAAAATAATTTAGAATAAAAGTATATTAAACTGCATAAGTAAACAAGAACATTGGCTGTTACGAGTTTTGACAAGAAAAATCTCCGAACCGTTGCCATAGACATTTATCTAAAATAAGCTGTTATCACAGGAACCAACGCATAGAGGGTTCATGTCACATGACTCATGTTAGACCATGTCAGGGTTACCATTTATTACACGATTTTATTTATCTCGTTGTGTAAAAATATAGAAATGCTCCGAAACTTAAAAATTCATATATTTACCGTATTTACCGGTGTATAACGCGCAGGTTACAAAAGTGAGTTATACACCAAGAAAATTTAATTTACAAATCAAACTAAATTTGTAAGAAACAAAAGCTTGTTAAAAAATAGCTTTTACTGTAAATTTAAATTTCCGGTGCATAATTGATTTAACAAACCTGCGCGTTATACGCCTGAAAATGCTGTATGTAATATAATTTAACCTTTTCAGGGGCGGTGATGCCACTACAGCATCACTTAATTTTAATTTTCAACTGCAAAAACTTATCCCGGAAATCCTTTAGCAGAATTTTAATTTTACAACATAGCGGAAAACAATCGTCACCGTTTTTTCTTAATCTTGTTTGTGAATTCCGGTGGCAGTATAATTTAAATGATTCCAATTACCTTGCGCCGCAAATGTTTAAAGCATATTAACAGATTACAGCAGGTATATAAGAAATTTGTCTTGATATTAATAGTTTTAAGTTATTGTATAAGACTATTTTCAACATTTTATAATTAATAAAAACATATCTAAACAGCAATAAAGTTCTAAATATAAATCATCTGGCAATCTCGTTCTAGACTGCATAATTTAATGCATCTATAATGTAATAGTTTAGTTATAAATGGGTGATATACGATTAGGAGTTTATGCACTATACAGTACATTCAATAATAATTTATCACAAGTTCATTATTACATTTCTCCCCGTTAGACATGAGCCCTAAAATATAGAATATATTTCCACGAATAAAATAAAATCCATATAATCACATGCTTAAAGTATCTTAAACCGCCGTTTGACTGATTATTTCTACAACTGTTTTACAGAATAAGAAACATGAAACGTATACAATATTCTGTTTTTGCAAATGCTTTTAAATTATTTAGTCTAAATTATTCAGGCTTGCTTTAAAACGTCTCTTATTAAAAATTATATAAAAAATAAAGTGTATGAAAAATATGTATTATAAATCACTGAAATGTCACTAAGAATATCGCATTCTACATAGGAATGAAAAATATACATATATGTATAATATGTAAATATACATATATGTATAATATATGTATAATTTCAACTATTAGTATAAATTGGCAAGAAGTCTAAATAGAATCTAAGTTGGTTGGTTGTAGGATTAAGGCCGATTGACTCCTTAAGTGTCCTAGGCCTATAGGGGGAATGCCCTCCGTGGGGGTCTTTCTAAGGGGTCCTAGCCCGTATTTACGCGAGTTTCGGAGGAAACCACGGAAAACTCCGAACGGCTAGGTCGATGAGCGCGACCTGGGATCGAACCCGGCACCTCCCATCTACCAGCTTTGAGCGCAGAACCGCTCGGCCGCTGGTGGGCAAATAGAATCTAAGACCAAAATATATTTTTAAGCACATCACTCTTTTTATAGCTTATTTACATTTAATGGAAATACATTTTCAAAGATTAAACGTAATATTTTAAACGCATTCTTGACTGCCAATTTACTAATTAATATTCGAAAGTTTATCAGTACCTTCTATTTTATTATTATTATTATTATTATTATTATTATTACTTTCCCTAGGTGTTTATTTTATTATTATTATTTTTTTTGGGGGGGTGGGGGGGGGGTGGGGGGTGGGGGGGGGTGGGGGGTGGGGGGGGTATTTTTCTTCGTATTTAATCGCAATCATATTTGATTAAAATTTCTCTAAAAGTAAAGTGGTGTAGGAAAAGGGGCAGGTTCTAAAAATCTTCTGGAATATTTGTTAGTCAGTTGGCAGATATGCAATAGGAATGTCTGTTTTAATAAAATAGTGGTTATTATTAGGTAATAGAGGTAGAAAAAGTAAACCGGAACTCTAGTCTCTGTATATATGTATATATTTAATCCTTATTAATTTCGAATTAATAGGAAAATAATATTTTTGTTGTGGTAATTTTTTTTTTTTTTTTTGCTCTTTCATAAGTAAACACGATTTCAACATTTTTTTAAAAATATATACATATATTATGAAAATGTAGTCCTTAACTAGAATTATTCTATATGGTAACCTAGCATTTATTTATTTATTTATTTATTTTTTTTTTCATTTAATAATAACAAAAAGTTTCAAATTGAAAGAAAGAAATATTTACACATGTTCAACATATTCCCTTTCATATTTGCTTGTGCTTGCCATGTCGCTTTTGTGCATATAGTTATTAACAATGTATTAATGATAATAATAATAAATGGTTTACATTGTACACAAATTTTATCTTCCTATACATTATAAAAGTATTTTTGCCTGTAATTCCAAAAATTGTGAAATCAATCATGAATTTTGAACCTTCATTCACTTTCAGAAATGAAGAATTTCAGTTAAAAAAAATATATTTAGACAAGTAATTAATCATTGGTTCTTACGATGAACAGTATGAAAACGACTTTTATTAAATCAACGAAGGAAATTAAGTAATTATCTTTAGAATCAGAATAATTAAATTAATCCACATTTGATTAACAGAAATCTGCTTTTTCTATCCTTACAGTGGAAGATTAATTGTTAGTTCTTACCGTCAATCGCTTTCATCGAAGACAGCCAAGAATAACAAATTGTTCTTTTGGTTACATAAAAAACTGACGGTGATTTTTATTTATTTTTTCTTATTCGTCACGAAAAGATAAAGTATGATAATTAATCATTTTCATTAAAAACATTGTATATTTCTCTGTGTCAGAAAAAGATCACTGATAAGCTAAAAGAATTGGGGAAGTAATACATTTTTTTCTTTTCAATTATGGAATTTTTTTACGTGCCTTATTAAAAATTGGATGGCTTTTTCCATAATTTATCAATACAATTTGTTAATAAGGAAAGCAATTCATCAAAATGAATGAATGAGAAAAGTTATATTAAAAAAATAAATAAATACTCATATAAAATATGGTTGAATATTATACCCATATAATGCTTCTTCTCCCCAAACTGTCCGCAGGATAACATGAGAAACGCAGGACGTACCTTGAATACTCTAGCAAGAAATAACACTAGGTGCAGGATTCATAGTATCATTAACTTATAGTAGGCTTTTATAGAAACTATCTGCAGTACAACAAATTTAGCATTGTTATTTTATATTACTATAAAGTAACAGTACTATGAATCTTGCGTCTAGCTTAATGACTGTCTAGGATTCCCCAGGGACAGGGGTCACCGAGGTCCTATTATTTTACACGTGTTGTATTAGATTGTTACCATTATTAAATTACTGATTCAAGTTTTTTTGGTTACAACAGTATTTAAAAATTACTGTTTGAAAAAAGTAGTGTTAAATTATAAAACGCACGAAAAAAAAAAAAAAAAAAAAAAAAAACCTTCGATTTTTGCAAGAGAACTTGCACAGGGGAATTCTCATAAAAAAACCCTTCTATAAACAGCTTTTTACAACTAAAATGTATGGGCAATTATTGAATTGGTAATTACAAGTTTTAGACGCTAAAGTGCAAATCGTGGAACGTGTAGTACAAGGTGAAACTGTTTTGCGTTTCCGGCACCTCTATTTCGGTTTAAAAATATTTACTGCATTTTTACATTAATATTCTGGATTTATAGAGATTATTCTTTAGTAGTGGAGGAAAAGTTCCATTTTAAGACAAAACATTTTTACCTTTGCATACAGTTTTTGGCTATCTGCTTACCCATTTTGGCTATCTGCTTACCCATTTTGGCTATCCGCTTACCCATTTTGGCTAAAGGAGGTTGTTTATAGCAGGCAATCAATTTTAGATACACTGTATACATACGTAATAAGACCTACTCTAAACTGCGTAAATGTAATCCCCCGAGCGGATAATACGGATTCTCTTCTTGCTAAGCAGTTGTTTTTTTCTCCAATACACTTGCAATTCTAAAGTGCATAATTATGGATTTTAATTTTGTTTTTAGAAATGAAAGTCTCATATACGAGTCATCACGTTTATCTTTAAATGCATATTTATATATTTTTTTATTTCAAAGTACAATAAGTATTGTTTTAGTACTTTGTTAATAACATGCAGTGAAAACAAAACTATATATTTTTGTCCTTTTCCAAGACTTAGCAAACGACAAAATGTTAATGTTGGTATTTGCTCTAATAATAGCAAACATCAGTGTAGTCAATTTTAGGAACTTTTTTATTCAGTATCAATTGAAACGTTTGCCTAATTCTTTCGAAGATAATCCGTCTATTATCTATATTAAATATCCCTACTCAAAATAATTGCTGAAGATTGAATAAATAAGTCCCGAAATTTGGGCACATTAGTAAACATACTCTTACATATATTTTTAACAAAAGACTAAGAAATAATACCGCAAATAAATTTATATCTGCTAATTTTTCATTTTGTGAATAGATTTTTATGGAATTTAAATGAGAACCATGTTGAATATCCACCTTTCTTTTTGACGATAGTTTGCCATGCAGTGGCGACGCGTAAATGACGTTTTTGTTCATCTCTACGCGAGTGGCTGGAAACAGTGCATTGTAATGGAATATGTATTTATCTTATTGGTTGATTCGTCTTTTTTATAGAGCAACGTAGGTACGACGGCATTCCAACAGTCAATCAGATGAATGAACTTTCCACGATAACGGACTGTTTCTAACCACACATATGGAGATGACCGAAACGTCACTTACGCGACGCCACTCATGCCATGGTATTATGTTAAATCTAATGATTTATTAAATATTTTATGAATCTTAAAATAGTAACGCAATTATAAAGTAAAACCTGTGATTTTCAGGTCTTTTTTCTTGTTCTTGTTTTCATTATACATACATATATATGTATATATATCCTAAATATGTGATTGTTTGAACATATGTGTTACAAAGAATGGCCTGTGAAATGAAATAAGGGAGAAAACTCGTGGATGACAAAAACAAAGTAAATATATCAAGGAGGCAAAAATAAGCGCAATCTAGATATTAAGAGACCCGCTGATGAATCATTTATTCTTCAGAGGGAATGGGTTACTACTTACTACCTTATATTTTTTAGACAGGTGATAACCATGATGACTTTCAAAAATGACACACTTAATATCCTACAAATATTCAATCGAAAACACATGCCAGACTGCTATCAGAGTTGCTAACATTTTAATTTATTCCGGAGAATTTTTAACCCTGCCTTTATTTCATACCTAACCCCACTTTCTTTTTCGCACCAGTATCTTTTTAGAGTACTTTTCTTCTTATTTAATAGTAATTGTATTTGGAGAATATTAATCTAAAAATTTACTGGTGTGAAAAAATGGGCGGGACTAACAACACTACGGAATATTAGCTAGGTTGTTGGCAAGTATGGCTCCGGAATAAATTAAAATGTTGCCAACAATGTGCTATGAAACGATAGCATATATGGAGAAGGTACATGATATTTATCTATAGTTTATCTACAATTTGCGTCGCAACTAAGTCATTCCCCACCGATTACTTTATACCCCTCGGAAGCTTACAAAACAATTTAGATAAAAACATCGGTGGTTTTAATATTATTACTTACCTTCAACATCTCTGAAATAAAAATATCGTCAATAGAGAAATTCACATCCAATGAATTACTGTACTACAATCCTACACTCATACTACATCCTACAATTCAATAAAATGTATATTACTCTATTCGAGATTTCGTTTTATCCACTACCAGTTAGCGCTAGGTTTTGTATATGTCATTCCCCATTGGCAGCATAATTGGTAGCATTTAAAATTTATTCAAGAATACTGTTAATCCAGCCCTTTTTTCACACCAATTTGCTTATAGAGAATTTTTTTCCGATATGCAATTACAGTGAGCTAAGGGGTGTAATGCTCTTTAAATATAGTGATGTAAGAAAAGGACGGGTACTGACAATATTTCGTATAAATTATAAATATTACTATGTACATAGTAGTCTCGTTTGTGTTTTCATACTTGCCAACATCCTAATTATTATTCTGTAGTATTGTTAGTTCAGCATTTTTCTTAATTTTTTTAGAGTATTTTCCTTCATATTTAATTTTAATTACATTTAGAGAATATAACTCTAAAAAATTACTAATGTGAAAAAGTACGCGGGTTTAACAATACTACGGAATATTAATCAGTATATTGACAGGTATGTATTTCTTAAAATAGTACCTAGCCTTATTACCTTTGTCGTGCATCAGGGTGTTTAAAACTTCTCTTGACAATGAAACACATTAAGGGAAAAAACAAAATTAATTATAATATTTCATTTTATAACAACGAAATTGTATTTTATATTTCTTCTAAATAACCAATCAACCTAATACGTAGGAGACGAGTTTCCGATTTTTCAATAGTAATACCAGATTTTTTTTTTTTTTTTTATGTCAATTTATTAAATTTTATTTATTCGTCGAATACATGTTAAGAGATTGCTTTTTAAAAATGCTGGTGATAAATCTGGTTTAAAATGTAAGCATTTACCGGTCCTAACGCTGTAAACAATACGGACAAATTTAGGACCTCTTTTATTAATACCAGAAATTTTGAGAAGTGATATTTAATATATAAAATGGGACCTTTGAAGTGATTAGGCAATCGTTACAGATAAAATTTAAAGGTGGCATTGAATTAAAAAGTCTTTTGGCAACTATGCTAATATTTATCAAACTAAATAATAATAATAATAATAATAATAATAATAACAATAACGTACATGTTTATAGTAATGTGATGAAAAATTTAATATCTGCGAATAATTTTTACTAATACTTAAGAAAACAATTATTTTTCTCTGCATTGTCCAATTAAAATATTCACTTTTTTACATTGTTAGAAAAATTTTCTCTCATAATTTTACGCTTTATATTCTGACAACAGTTATAAATACAGTACCCGCCGCTTTATAAAATCACTGTTTAATAAAATCAGCCGCTTCATCTGATCAAATCGCTGGGTCCGGAATGAAATCAATACAAACCGCCGCATAATAAAATCAACATCGCCGGTTAATAAACTCAAAATAAAGTACATACTTAAATTTGCAAACCCATGTACTCATTTTTGTGTATAATGACATGTCAAACATGGGGATATTGGGATTCTTATCGGTCAACCCCATTTTTGAGCATGTCAATATACTCAAAAATGAGTACATGGGTTTGCAAATTTAAGTATATATTGTTTCGGGGCTATTTTGAGACAATATGTACTTATTTTTAAGAACCTATTTTTTACAGTGTACAAAAATGCCAGCTCAAAGAAAATTTTCATCGTTTTTATAATTTTGTCCTTAAAAGCTGAAAAATTTATATGAATGATAAGCAGCAAAAACTCCATTTCTACGGATGGCCAGTTGATTAATGGAAGGGAGAAGAAGAATTTCTTTCCATATTTAGGCAATGAGTGTTTTATGGAGTTCGGGCATGTTCGCCGGATATAAAAATCAGCCGCTTAATAAAATCATTTTGATTGAAAACAAGCGTGATTTTATAAAGCGGCGGCTACTGTATATATAATTTCTTCTGGTGATTTCATCTATTTCGAAGTAAAAATATTTCGTAAAACGTTCTGGTTTCCTTATCTTTTGTTCTGTTGGAATTCACTGAAGCAAACTCAGATGAAAACACAATTATTTAATGAAACTTAAAAAAAAAAAAAAAAAAAAAACTTTTTTTTTTATATTTATTGTTTCCTATTTACAAGTACTGAATTATCTGTGGCGTGAATAAATGTGAGCTAGGTAACCTTCAGTTACTTTCGTAAGAGTACAATGTACGTCTCTCGTGCTTTCACAATACTGTATTTAAATTTTTAAAAAATCTGTTAATTTAGTGTTGCTTTTTAATAACTGTAAGCAAAAATTCTATAGTACCAATATTAATGCCAAATATGCTGCAATTTCATCACAGAAGAAACTGGGTAATCAAAAATCCATCAAAACTCCCATGACATGAAAAGGCTTTTTTGTCTGTCATTCGATATTTTTCGTAAGGATATTTCATTTAGTCATAGCAAAAATATAAGACTTTCATATTCTTTGGACGTCTTTGAAATCTTATATCACAAAAAGATACGACTATTAGGTATTTTAGTATATATTCTATCTCTACTTCAGATGCATCAAATACAGGAGAGAGATACATTGCTGTATTCACTTCATATGCATCACAATGACAAATGCAGAAAATATGTCACAAAATCATAAAATATGACGTTATTTTATGTATTATACGAAATATATTCAGATAAAATGTAAAGTATAACTATAAACCTACCGGCTAGCCATGTTTACTTCCTCTGTAGCAATTGGTATGAATGAATGAAATCAGTATCTATGAATTTTGATTAATATGTATTTTAATTATATAATTTAGTATGAATTTTCTTGGAATTGCTCCATGTTGAAAAAAAAAAAAAACTTTAGTATATTTCGACATCCTACTTATATTTATGAACAAATTATAGATTATGAACAAATAATGAATAAATTATAGGGAATAATATAACGATTTTGTGATTTGTTAAAAAACGTTTAATATAATGTTATAGAATGGATTTTATGTTCAAACTCTGTAAATTGTAAACCAATACTTGCGTCTATTAATTTAATTATATGTTATTATATATTCTTGTATGTCAGTTTGAGGGTTTTAAAGGAAAATTAATGAAACAAATACAGGGTGACTATTAAGTATCTGGAAAAAGTATTTGATAAAGCAATTAGTGAAATGGCAAACTTCTATTTTTGCAACAAGTATTGTCTAACAATGATTTTTTACTATGAGTTTTTGAAATGGCGGTCACCGGCTTTGATGCAAGCTGCGATCCTCTTCGGAAGTGAGGTGACAGTGCGGCGCAAGCAGTTTGGCTCTAAATCATCCCATATTTGGCTCAGGGCATTCTTGAGTTTATCCAAATGCATGATTTTCTGTGTTCGCAATTGTTCTTCTAAGAAACCATGCACTGAAAATTCCATTGGATAAAAATAAGAGCTGTTATAAGATCACAGATTTTTGGTTAGACACCTTTTCATTTTGACATCGATTAAAGCAAACGTTGATGGCTCCATGGGCCAGAGCACAAACTTGCTGAAAGATCATGCCCGGGTAATTTTGCTTCCATGAAGGTACAGCTTTCTCTTAAATCTCTTTTTGATAAACTGTTCCATTAATTTTTACGTTTTCTTCGATAAAAACCAGTTGAGTCTTCCCATTGGCGCTAATCTCAGCCCAAATCATCACACTTTTTAGAAACAAAGACCATATAGTATATTTTCATTTTCTGGTGTTCTTGAGAGCTGGATCCAAAAGTTGCGAAGATTTTGCGAGTTTTTAGCGACTTTGACACTAAAAACCTTCTCATCGGACCTCAAAATATCTCAGATTGCACATTGAAAAAAAAAAAAAAAATCAAGAAATCTTTTCATTTATCGATTTTCATTAATAGATTTTACTTTCCCTGATCGTTCAAAAACTGCCCGTTGAGTAAATGCAAATTACTTTAATAAATAAAGTTTAAAGATAAAAGCATTACAACAACAAAAAATTGGTTATTATGAAGTATGTAGCCCATAAAACCTCGTCAATTTTTTTCCGGATACGTAATATCCGCCCTGTATAGGAAAATGTTACTGCATATACCTAACCAATGGAGTTTTAATATTTAAGGCTTATAGACTACATTTGGTGCCCAGCACGGTTGGAATATCCTTCGAGCTGTTCTGTCAAAGGGAGTCCCCTAACAGCACAAAATGTTAGAGAAACGTAACAATCAAATAACATAGAAACATTACAAACATTTCAGAAACGTTTGAAAACTTTCAGATTGCTTTTCGATTAGTTACAAAAACGTAGAAATGTCCGCGATCGTAACAAAAAATCGGATACGTAACAGAAACATTACAATCTCTTAACAGATAGAAAATCAAAAAAGGTGAATTTTCAGAAAGGTATCAGAGAGCATACTTAAATGTGTTACGTTTTTGAAAGTTTGTACGCTTTTTGCAATATAACTGAAACATTCTGTGCTGTATGTGTCCTATGATACCAAAATTTCGTTGAAAACCACGGGAAAGATTGAACGGACAGAACGACCTGGAGGATCTGGATAAGAATCTGAAGCTTATTTTCTACCAGCTTTGAAATTATAACCTTTCAGTCACTGGTGGAACTCTAAAATACTTCTATCTTATATTTATTTCATAACAATGTCTAAATAAGAAAGTTTATATGAGTGCTTAGGTTTAAAAAACGTTTGTGTAAATTTGGTAACATAGAATATGTCTTTCAGAGATAAGGAATCGTTGTGAAAATAAATGCAAAAATTACTTATAGAGGGTAAACAAACATTTTATGAAAATTTCAATATCAAATGTTTTGATCTAAATGACTGAAAGTTTTATTTTAAAACGTGAATTTAAACTATCAATGAAATATTTTTGGAAACATGAAAAATCCTCTTAAAAGTTTGGAAATTGGTTTATATTTTATTAAATACAGAGGCTGTTCGCACATTTTTTAGACGATTTTGATGGAGTGTACTGAAACAAATTCACTCATATTTCGTGTTTTATCTGTTCAGTTTGATAGCCCTTGTTCTTAACTATCATTCTACATCGTAATTTCTATGATAATAATGCTTTTTATAATATCGGAAGAGGTATATTTTTCTACTCCTCTTGAATGGCTTTCCAAAGTCCACAAAGTGTTGTAGGTCGGTGTTTGGATAATGATAATTTTAAGAGTCGAAAAACACGAAAATCCAACAGTGATACATCAGGAGATTTAGCAGGAATATCAGTGAAGGGTATGGTTTTAATTCACGTTTTTTGTTCCATTTTTTTTCTAGAAAAGCAATTGCGGATTGTGATGTGTGGCTGCTTGTTATGTCTTGATACAGTTCAACGGATTGGTATCATTGTGGATAAAGATCTGGATTTTCATTTTTAAAAATTGGAATTAAAATATGTTCTTGATAGTATTTAGAGCTGATTTTGCCATTTTGTCACCTTTTTTTGCTTTTATATTGCGCTTGTATGAAAAACCAGTGACAATCATAAATCCTTTAGAAAAACTTTCTTTTGATTATTTGAACCATGTAGCAAAAAAAATTTTTCTCCACTTTTAAGGTAATAAATTTATCTTTTTTTATTGCAACCACTTAAATAGACCCAAGATTCATCTATTTCTGCGACATTTTTCCATTTTTTTTCCTAATAAATACTTTTCATAAAGATTTTAAAAACTCTCTTTGGAGAAAGCGGAAACGTATCCTTCCCTCCCCTGCCTTTTTAAAAGCGCATTTTTGCATCTAAACAAAAATTCAAAATATCAGAAGATAAATAAAACTTCAAAAAATATAACTGTTGTGAAAATAAAATTCGCCATGCAAACGATTTTTTCTTACTGCGAAATAAAATCGTCTAAAAAATGTGCGAACAGCCGCTGTAATTATATCCAAAAGCTCAAATGTTCCATTAAACATAGACGTAATTTTTAATAAATTATTATCATCATTTAATTTATATGACACTTTGCAGTATTTCGGGACATAACAATGAAATTTTATACATTTGAATTCATTTTTACAGATTGACAAATGCATCATTATTTAAAAATGGTAACAATATAGAATACGTGAAAATAATTTATATTTATTTTTAATTTAATATATTCAAATAACGCTCACATAAGAAAAGTGCTATTTAACATTGAAAGTGCACATTGCACAAAGTCCATAGCAAAAATATATATATATCACAGACAAGCTAATTTAAAAAATAGTAATTACTAATTAAGATTACTGAAATTAATAATAAATTGACGCTACTGGAATATAACTGCATATTCCCAATGTAATGAAAAGTTTTTGCAAACATCTTTAATAAAAAAAAATAGATAAACAGCATCTTTATAGTGCCATAAATTTCAAAGTTAGAATATCCTAATCCATTTAGTGCATTTAAATGTATACACACAATATGTGCCTTAAAATATATTCTTTTGTAAAAAAAATATATTTTATTTATTTATTTGTAAAACATTAATTCTGATATAGTAAATTTTATATACCATATTTATACATTCTTTTTGCATTTTTCTGTTATACGGGTATTTCAAAAAAAGATAAATAATGTATTTACGCAATCTGCTTTTTCCTCTGGAAAATATTATTCCCTTGACGCTGATTTTTTTAAAATATTTCTAAATGTTGTTGTAGCTATCTTTACAAGAAAATGTTGCTTTGTTGAAAATAATTAAAAAAAATAAATAAATAATGGTAAATTCGCAACGTGTACACTTTGTACACCCCTACATTAAAAAAAAAAAAAAAAAAAAAAAAAAAAAAACTTATTCTACACATTGTTTTAATATAATATAATTTACTCTGAAACTTTATGTAGATGTTATGAAGTAAATTTTCTTTATTAAACAAAAAAAAAATCTTTTTTTTAAGTCTTTTTTATTTCATATTATTTTCCTATTAAATGAAATTTCCGGTGTGAAGCGAATGTATCCAGTATTGCATGAATCGTGGTTTCAGCCTTTTTTTTTTTTTTTCTGATGCTTTGAGAAATATACAATTGATACTTTTTTTGTTACGAGGGGCCTTATTCTTTTTAAGACCAGAGACATAGTTGATAATTTCAGTTAGAGTAGTTAAATTTAAAGTATTTATGGTATTCTTGTTAAGCAAATTATTAACACTATTATCAACTATGGTAGCAATCCTAGGATTTAAAACATCGTGGTGAGGTGTAAACTGGCTTCTAAGACTAAGAGCAACTGACATCCCGTCGGGGCTATTTATAGCCGGAATGCGTGTTTGTGGCCTATACAATAATTTCTATACTGTTTAGTCACGATATATTACTTTGAAAAAACAATAAATATTTCTCTAAGAAAGAAGTGGCGACAAAAGTATCAAAAATTTCTCAGCCTTGAATGTGTACTAAAAAAAAAAAAAAGACTATGACTCCTGGTGTGGCGAGAACAGTCTGGCAACACGCCATCAACAATTTTACTAATTTATATTGTTATAACTGAAGTCTGTATTGAAGCAAAAACCAAAAACAAGTTTATTAATATAAAGTACATAAAAATAGTCTTTCTAATTAATTCTAACAAATAATTGACAGATTTTTTCTCATATATGTCTATAATTCAAATCAGTAATTAATATATATATATATATATATATAAATTAAACAAGTGTAGTTGAATAATTTTAGTAGTTGAAAAAAATTACAATAATCAAAACATTAAAAGTTATATGTATATATATACACACACGCGTGTGTGTGATTGTGTATGCAGTTAAAACTTTCTAAAAAAAAAAAAAAAAAAAAAAAATCTAAAATGAATAAGTAATTTGTGTACTCCCCACCTCCATCCCATCCACCCACGCTCACACACACACACACACACAAAAAAAAAAAAAAAAAAAATGGTTGACTTTTAGATTACGCGGATATGAAATTTTATTGCTATTGGTTGTAAAATAAATAAATGTGTAAATAAAGAGTAATATAGTTTCATTTACATTAAAAGGATTTTACTGACAAATAAAATATAACTGCGCACCATTTTTTATTTCCTGTAAAAGCAAAGTAAGACGTTTGATTAAAATCCTAATTTTATGCTACAGGGTTATTTTTGCTGCATGTCTTTATATCTTTTGAAAATGGAGCTATAAACTAAATGAATAAATCTTGTAAGTGCTTAAGTTAATTGAAAATAACCTATTGATAAATTTTCTCTAAAAATTCATATAAACTTAAGACTAACGAAATAAATGGTTATACACAACATTAATGGTGTTTCTTCATTTTACCTTTCTCTTTTATGCCTTAGCTTTATCATTTTTATCTTAAAATTTAATATTGACAGTATAAATATAAAAGAAAACATTTTAGAAGTGCGCACTAAAAAGACATTCAAAAGATTAAGCACACGATTCAAAATTACTACTATCGAAAACAAGACTTTTGCATTAGTAACAACGAATAAAGATACACCATTTTCACCTCAGAAAAAAAAAATGTAATAGTTTTAAATAAATTACTTCAATAATAAGTTAATGAATATAGAATTTTTTAAAAATCATATTGCAGTAGAACTACGGCTATCTGAGCCCCATTTAACCGAGTTACGGGTTAAGCGATGTAGTCCCGAAAAGCATACCTGCCAACTATCTCAATATCTAGCGAAAAATTTTTAGCCTTTTTTTTTTTTTTTTTTTTTTTTTTTTCACACCTGTCGTTTTTAGAGTTATTTTATTCTAATTTAATCGTAACAAAATTTGGAGAGAAATACTCTGAAAATAAAGTGGTGTTTAAAACGAGGCGTGAACAATTTTATGCTTATTAACACATTGTTGACGGTCACGGGTTAAATCGTTCCTTTAAAATGTCCAGCTCCACCTTTATGCCTGCCACTAACAAAAAAAAAAAAAAAAAATAATAATAATAATAATAAAATAAAATAAATAAATAAATAAATAATTTTGTGTATTCGTGTTTAATTCATTGAGTGTTATCTGTATATTTTTCGGTGTCAATTACCGTGTCGATTGCCGAGGATGAAACTTAAGCAATTTTTATACGAATACAAAAAGTACTTTTCGTGAAACAGTAAAACTTTTAAAGAAAATGAAAAGGGCAGGACTTAGAAATATACAATAATAAAATATGTGGTCAACCAGGGTTGCCAGATCTGGCCTTTTTTTATTCATTAGTCACCAATAATTTTTATTTGTGACGTTTTACTAATCACTTCGAAGATTTATAGTCTATTATGTATATCAAATGTCACTTCTCAAAATTATTGGTGAATGCAGAAAAAAAAAAAAAAAAAAGACGCCAGATCTGGCAACAATGTGGTCAGAAAATGGTTGATACGTATGTCGAACAGGCCACGCAAAAGACAAGGCGTGGCTTTTGACAAATGGCTTAGCATACCTACCAACCATCCCATTAATAAGCGTAAAATTGTTAACGCACCTTGAAAAACGTCCCTTTTTTTCCACACCACTTTATTTTTAGATAATTCTCTCCAAACGTTGTTACAATTAAATAAGAAAAAAATTGCTCTAAAAAATGACTGGTGTGAAAGAAAAAAGGCGGGGATAAAACATTTTATGCTTCATAATGAGATGGTTGGCAAGTATACTTAAATAAGTTTCACAAATTTTACTGTACAATACCATACCTGCCAACCATCTCATTAATAAGCGCAAAAATTTTAACGCCCCTCTTTCCATACCACTTTATTTTTAGAGTAATTTTCTCCAAATGTTGTTAGGATTAACACATTGTTGACCGCATATTTTCCTATTTCTAAGTCCCGCTCTTTTCTATTTCTTTAAAAGCTATACTGTTTCACGAAAAGAATTTTTTGTATTCGTGTATAAATCACTTAAGTTTTATCTTCGGCAAGTGACACGGCAATTGCCACAGAAAAGTATAAAAACAGATGACACTCAAGAATTAAACAAGAATATTAATTTTAAAAATAATGCTTTATTTTAGAGGCATGCCTAAAGGTAGAGCTAGACTTTAAAAAGGAACGAGTTAACTCGTGACCGGTCAACAATGTGTTAAATAAAAATAAAATTACTCTAAAAAAACTAGTGTAAAAAAAAAAAAAAAAAAAAAAAAGGCGTTTACTGAAAGTTTTACGTTACATAATGAGATGGTTGGCAGGTATGCAATGCTATATTTTATAAATTATATATGCACATACTTGCCAACATCCTAATTATTATTCCGTAGTTTTGTTAGTCACGCCCTTTTTCTTACACCAGCAAATTTTTAGAGTAATATTCTCCAAATTTCGTTGCGATTAAATAAGAAGAAAAGTACTCTAAAAAGATACTGGTGTGTAAAAGAAGGTGGGGCTATCAATACTACGAAATATTAATTAGTATGTCGGCAAGCATATATGCATGTATTGTATTGTATTTTTAACTGTGATTGCATTTAATTATGTAATATATGAATTACTTTACTTCATTAAGTAAATTTTTATCCATTTTAAACTTTGTTGTTGTTTCCCTTCGAATTACGACTGAGTTTGTGCTATCCAAGCTTTCGATTATCCGATGTACCCTAGGTCCACATTACCTCAGATATTCGAGCTTTTACTGTATTTTATTGTTGTAAGCAAAAGTGATTACATACATACGTAGGAAAGCAGATGGGACGTCCTCATCTGCAAATAATGAAAATTGTGATGTAATGTCTATGGTGTATCCTTAAGAGTGAGTGAATTTCAGACCGTCAAGAGTGGTTTATTGTTTTTTTTTTTTTTTTTTAAGAAATCATACAATTACTACATAGCTGCCAACGTTTATAATTTATTACGAATTAGTCCCGCCTTTTGTTCATTCGGTTTTTCTTAAGAGGGATTTTTTTTTTTTTTTTTTTTTTTTTTTTGTTAATTTTATCTTAGTTATATATTGAATATAAACACTCTACAAATAAAGTGATAAAGAAAAAAAAAAGAAAAAAAAAAGACGTAGCTAAAAATGCTCTAGAATAAACTATAAAAATTGGCAACTCTAACTGTTAAAAGAAAAACCTTCAACGCTATAGTTGAAAAATGTAAAAATAGATTAATCTAAAGAAAACTACTCAGATATTTATATATTTTTAAGAATAAAGAGTGCATTTCCATTTAACATTAAACTGTGTAAAGTGCTTTTCATTTAGAATGCCTGAGGTAATTTTATCAATACTTTATGCATTTCTAAGACTTTTTATTGCACTTTTAATGCCCCATGAAAATGCAACATAAAAATGGCTCATACATTTACAAAATTACTATCAGATCTTGTAGGAAACTTTTAGAATAAATGATAGTTAATCGTGTGTAGCTCTTTTTATGGGTATCTCACAGTAACTTGTATAGACAGATTTATTTTTGTAGAAAACGGAATAAAGTATTAAATAACCTCTTTGTGCCTGATAAAGACTGAGAGTTATGTTCTTGAATATATTTCTTCAAGGTGGAAAAAATCAAAAAATACTTCAAAAGCTTAAATATTTCATTTTTTAAGCACAGAGTAAAATATCCTTTTTAAGCATCGAGTAAAATATCCTTTCTAAAAATAACCATTATTTCTAAAAATATTTTAAAAAATTACGATACAAATAAAAGATTGAAATATGTTATTGTTTATTAATTTCCTGCAGAAAAATTACATATTGTTACAGTTACGAAATTAAAAAGCCATTTTAAAATTGTGATAAAATTTTGTATCAGTTTAAAATAAATTAGTGAGTTAGAAGGAAATAAAACACATACTTGGAATGATGGAGAAAAGAACTTTGTGAGAATACACTATTGATGAAACATCACTGCAATTTATATTTCATTTGTGCAATTTATGTTGCAATGAAACATTATAGCAATTTATAGTGTTTCATTATAACAAGTTTTTTTTTTTTTTTGTGTGTGTGTGTGTGTGTTATTTTACTACAGGTAAAAGCAGCGGTGTTTAAAAAAGTAATAATAATAATAATAATGATAAGTAAATAATAAAAGAGAAGTAACTCACTGTATAGCTTAAAAATCTGAGACCATTTATATATGTATATATATATTAGCGTGATAAAGGTTTTGAAAATTTAACAAAAAAATATGTGATGTAATATAACCATATCCAAATAGTAATTTATTTGAGAGGATTGTGTGTATATATATATATATATATAAATAAAAATAAAATAAAATAAATAGAACAGATAAGTGAATTAATGAATGAATGGAAAAATAATAAAGAAAGCCAATGCTAATGTAAATTAAACAACTAAAGAAATAAAGTGAAATTTAATATTTATTTTTAGTTATTTTTTTGTACAGTCACCCAAAAAAAAAAACGCCACCCCCCTACCTAATTTCGCCGTAAATTATCGTAGAAACATTTGACTGGTACCGATCGATTTGTAATAACGTCTAGTTTATAACGGTATAGTTAAATTTTGCCTAAGGGGTCGTCTACATATTGAAACTGGCATTAACTTCGTTTTCTTCATCGGCAACCCCTATTTTTGACTTCATATTCAGATTTCTGAGTTCAAGGCGGTTCGAAAAACATACCTATTTATATACTTTAAATTAATTCTAAACAGAGGTACACGTGAAAATGTGTTAGGGGACCGTATATACATTTAGAAGAAATAAATCGTGATCTACCACCCAATATACATTATTTATTAAATTTCACACCGGAAAAAAAGTTTAGAAATGTTTTTTTATAAAATAAAAGAAATGACTAATTCACAGAACTTTCTGAGTTGGTTTATGAATTAAAAGATTTTTATTGGTTTCTATTGATTAAACATCAGATAGTTCACTTCATACGAAGAAAATTAAATAGCTTGAATAGATATTAAAATATCTATCAAAAGAAGAAAAAAAAAGATGAATGGTTTTAAATTTGTTTGAAAATTCAAAATTATTTTAACTCAAGCTGCCGTATAATCATCTGAAACGGCGGCACTCAACCTGGTTCCCACGGCCGTTTCACAGTGACAATGGGAGTTTGTTCTGATACTGCAGTACTTTCATTTTCTTTAATTGACTTTTTTAAAATATTAAAACAGATTTTTTTATTTTTATTTATTTATTTTTTAAATTAATTATTATTATTATTTTTTTTTTTTCATGACATTATTAAAAACTTTTACATAAATCTCCACGATATTCTTTTGCTTTTATATTTTATAATGTGTAACAAATTAATATGCAAAGTATTAAATCCTACAACTTAATGGGATGTTCTAAAATTCTACACTTTAACACAGATACCGAAGTGGACGGTGGGTGTAGAAAGGCTGACTACCTTAATCTAAATCTTCACTTGAAAAGGTCAAAATGTTACATAACTCTTTTTTTTTTTTTTTTTTTTAAGGAAAAAAGAAGAAGATAAGGAGGAGAAGGAAAGTTCAAAACGAATATAAAGCATATTAAACGCTAATACCCTTTAAACACTGGAAAAAGGCGGGGTTTCGTATTGTGTGTCATTTGGGAGCTGTAGAGTGCCAGAAAATTACTTTATGTAATAAAACTTTTCATTTAAAGGGTATTTAAAGCAGCATTATATTTAATACATAGACTATTCAGAAAAAAAAGTACCATTCATCTGGTTCATGAAAAATAAAGAACATTTTCTGGCATTGCTCTATGTATATACATTCTTGTCAACCTATCCCGGAAGATTACTGGTCCCGCCCCTTTCCGTACATATTTTTCACATCAGTCTTTTTAGAGCCGTGTCAGCCATCGGTGGCTGACACTGATCTTTCCATTTAGGCTAAGTCAGCCGGCAGTGTAAAATATGATATAAAACTACAGAACTTACATAGATTTAAGTAATTACTGACAATTTATTTAAAATTTACTTCGTGTTTTTTTTTTTTTTTTAATTATAGGATTATATCGTTAAGGCCTAATGGGGTTTATTGAAACTCGATAAACATAACACGCTTCTAAGTAGCACGTGTGGCTTGAATGGGATTTCCATAAGAACTCGCGTGGCGCTCAACGAGTTAATCGTAAATGTATTTGAAGTTAATTACTTTAAAAATTAAATTGTGTACACACAGGGGCGGGAACTAACAATGTTACGGGTTAGGTTGGCAAGTATGCATATATATTTTGCTTGATTTATAAAAATTTATAACACATTTTCTTCTTTTTTTTTAGTATTTTGTGTTTATTTCTCTCATTAAAAATAAATACAATATTCATATATAAACATTTCTATACAGTAATGTATATAAACATATTGATTAAAGAAGATTTGTTGATATTATATAATTATTCTTCTATCTGTATAGTATATTAACACAAATATATTTTGTAAATTTCGCAGCATCGAAAAACAGCAACATAGCTTCCATATCAAGGCTTAATGTAAATAGGACGTAAGCGTACTGTAGCTAGTGTTGAAATTTGAAAAAAAAAAAAAAAAAAAAAGAATAACGGTGGGCTAAAAATACGCCGGAATAAATTAAAATGTTGTTTATTCTGGTTTTAGTCAGGTGATATCACTCGTGCTAAATAGCTGGATCCGCCCTCTCTTAAGCTCAGGTTCAGCTCATCATAAAAATATTGTTTTTAATATCTGCCGCACTAAAATGTTCAAAACACAAATGCCAATTTTCATATATTTTGAAATCTTCTCGTTTCAACTTTAAAAGCATTTAGATTAATTTATTTTATTTTGAATTTTTAAATTTAGACGTTTAAAGTCTTTTAAATGTAATTTCAGGATTCTGTAAGATCAATATCTATATATTTGAAAGTAATAAGACAATTCCTTTGTTTTAAATTTTTATTCCATAATAACTGTGACTTTAATTTCGTGATTAGGAAATTGAAAATAAATACTATTGAGCTATGTTCCAATAATAGAACTTAAAAAAAAATAATAATAATAATAATAAAGCAATTTTTCACTATTTGATTCTGTATTAAAAACTTTTAATAGAAATTTGATATTTTATTATGTTACATTATGGGATAAATTTTAAATAACACAAAGCTTACAAACGGTACAGTAATCAAATGCAAATATGTCACAACAAAATTTAAACAAAAAATTTATGGTAAAAAATCTTTTTAAAATTATTAAATATTCATAATAATAATAATAAAACGATTGTCGAATGCATAATTGCTGTTTCATGCAATCAGTTTCGCTGTACCGTGTTTTCTAAAACATTATATTTAACTAGAGGTGTACGTACTCTTGAAAATTGAAATGCGAAAAAAAGTGTAACAGGGTTAAAATAGAATTTTAGCAGCGAAAAACTAGAAAAAGATATTTAATACTTATGAAGAAAGACTTAACATATTAGGATCGGATATATACTTCTGTTGTACCGTAAGCCACGCCTTTTCACAATTTTTCTAAAACTTTATAATATAAAGCAAAATAATTTTGCATATTTGTAATTAAATCATTTAAGTTTTGTCTTCAATAATCGATGTAGTAAATACCATTGTGATTTATGCATACCAGCGTCACATATAGAGTCAAATAGGAATATCCAAATTTGTCTTTTTTTTTTAAATAGTGTTTCAGCGAATCTTTTCTTTTGAAATTCTTTCACAATCCCTCGCCTACATTGTGATAACTTTACAAAAATATACCAATTTGTATAATAAACATCGAAATATTGCTTAGGAAACAATAAAAATAACATAAAGGTAAATTAAAATAGTTTTCCGTCAAATTATATACAAACATTTACTTATAGAGGATACAGATTATAACAAGTGACGGCCCCCTAACAGGAATAAAAAGTGAAATATCACTGTAACTCAAAAAATAATGTTAGGAACGAGCTGTAAATTTGGAAACCCATGTTTTTGATGATGCCCGTTCTATTCGTGCAAAAATTAACATAGGTCATAATTCATAATTTTTTCAAATATGAATTTATTAATAATTTTCATAATTCAAAAAATGTTTTTTTAGCAAAAATTTGCATGGAATATGTTTGGGTCACTTCATTCTAACGAATAAAAAAAACAGAATTTAAATATCATAATTATTTCGGAAGATATGATTTAATGTTTGTCACATTCATTTAACATTAGCACCCCCAAACTTTGACAGCTTATAACTCTATGAAAAATTGAGCGAAATATATAAACTATACCATTTTCCGTGATGATTTGATCCAAAGAATTCAAATAAATTATAAAAAATGGGGGTTACTATTGAAAAAAATGAAGTTGATGTCAGTTTTAATATGTAGACGACCCCCTAAGTAAAATCTAACTATAACATTATAAACTAGACGTTATTACAAACTGATTGGTACCAGTCGCATGTTTCTACGATAATTTACGGCAAAATTAGGTGGGGGGGTGGCGTTTTTTTTGGGGGTGACTGTACATTTAAATTAAGAAATGAAATAAATAAATAAATATATATATATATATATATATATATATATATATTTAAAAACTAATAAAATCTATTTTTTTTCTTTCTTCTGTTGACATAAGGCATTGAAATTAAATGCTTATTAATTATTGAATTAATCAATTAAATTTCATTTTTCCCAAATAATACTAAGCTTAATCAGAGTTCGAAGACTTTGACCTTCCTTCAGGACACTCTCACTGATAAGAAATTTCCACCTTTTTTGCTACTACTGTTTTTCTGCAATAATCTCTATCCCACTTAATCACGACACATTAATATAAGAACATAGTAAATATATATGTAAAAATATACTGGTGGCCAAAAAGCCAAAAAAGTGGCCTTAACGGCCCTCTTTACTTACCGTCGCCGGAAGCCCGAGCCAATGTTATTCTATGGAGAAATTTTCTTTACAAATAACTTATTAACTAATACAGATTTTTAAATTCTCTTTTCATTCAGAAAATTCCCAACGGTTAAACTGACGGACCTTTTTTAAAAAATGTGTTTCTTTTATTTTTAATATTTTATTTTGAAATTGCAAAATAAAAAAGAATTTCACACATTGAAAATTCGTATTTTGCAGCTTCAAAATAAAATATAAAAAATTAAAAAAATATTTTTTTAAAAAAGATCCGTCAATTTAACAGCTGGGAATTTTCAGAATGTGAAAACAGAATTTAAAAATACGTATTTGTTAATAAGTTATTTGTAAAGAAAAATTTTCCGTAGAATAACATTAGCATCGGCTTCCGGCGGCGGCGAGTGAAGAGGGCCCGTAAAAAAGAGCGGAGACTTCGAGCTCTGGCTTAATACAAATTTTTAAATAATTCACTTGTTTTGAATTACAATGTTTATCACTTTTGCGGAGAGATAGCGAAAGCTCAGTAAACTGAATGTACTTAAATGAAAATAAAATAAAAAATAAAAGTGAAATTGCTAAATTAAATAAAATCCGTTTCAAGGTAATTTTTAAATATTTTCTGTTTCAATAATTTAAAATTATTAATTTTAATCATTTTGAAATAACTCGCTTGAAGATTTTTTATCTATTTTAATAGGAATAAATCTCACTTCTACTTACTTAGATAATATGCTGTTGGCAACTTGATTTGTGTGAATTTGATGTTTGAAAAACATATGGATAAAAGTTTCCCCTTCACTTCCGGTTTTACTGAAGGTGTAAATCTATGAATTGATAATACAATTCCTTTATATCCTTTTTAATGTTGGGTATTGTCGCAAGATAGGAATATACACTGTATTTTTGGTTGAATTTGCGATATTGCAGCTCTTTTTCTCAAGAATGTGTTCGTTGATGATGGAATCCTTCTACCCCACTAAAAATAATCTCAAGATATTCTGTAAGAATTTTTACAGATAATCTGTGGAATATCTTAAGTTATTTACCCATTCTAAAGAAAATTTACAAAATTTCTTTGTAATGCCTTCAAAATTTCTGAAGATATTTTATAGAAGAAGATAAATCTTCAAAATATTTTTAAATATTTGTAGAAAATCTTAAGAAAATACTGTTTTCTCAAGAATATCTTCAGATTATTTTTAGTGGGGTAGGTTTAAGCATTTTGAAATTCCAATTTGCATTTCAAAATACTTTTGCTGCATTTTTTTAAATTATAATTTCGATGGTTTCCTATGGATAAATTTCTTAATTTCAAACGAAAAATTCATTCCTTGTTTAATTGTGCGTATTGGGTATAATAAGTAATCATAAGCGTAAGTATTTATTTCAATTTCATCTCCAAGACAGTGTTGCCAGACTTCAAGATTTTTTTATTCAACATTCACCAATAATTTTGAGAAGTAATATTTAATATATATATAATCGACGATTCTTTAACTCGATACGTTTTTATGTATATCAAATACCACTTCTAAAAATTATTGGTGGTAGTGAATAAAAAATTCACGCTATCTGCAACGTTGTTTCAATAATGGCTTTAACCAACTGATTTAATGAGCGAAGCTGAATACAACACCTGACAGTAGCCAAATCACATCCTGTTCTTGCATGATTTTGACTTTTTGACAGGAAAGTCAGCCTGTGGGCATTATTCTCCCAAATTACAATATTTCAAAACAAAATATTCTGTATTCACATTTATATTACAAATGGATATACATTAATAATTATACTCTTTCTAATCAAGTTACTTGTATCCATAGTATATTTCATTGTAAAAATATGAATATAGGGTACATACTTAAGAAATAAATAACATATAAATTGCAAAAGAAACGTCCATTGGTTGAGTTACAGATTTTCAAATGACGTGAATGTACGTCAGCGGTCGCGAAAGTATTAAAAGTGTTAACAGGATGTGTGCGGTCATGAGTTCTTATACAATTATTAATCCTTTAGATGCTCTCTACAATTAGATGCTACACTACAATTTTGTATATATACAGATATATATATATATATATAATATCTTATAGTTAAGATTATTTTAAAAAATCATATTAAAATATAACAATATTAAGTATATTAAAAATTCTTGATAGCTATTTAAAAATATCGAAAGTAAATGAAAAATAAAGAAAATTATTTAAAAATTTTAAAATGATCCCTGCTAACCACTTAAGAAATTTTTCCTTCAATTCTAAAAATGTTTAATATAATAATATATTTTAAATAATTTGAGTATTACTTTCTGGATTAGCTGATACGTTAAATTCCAAAGATGTTTTTAATTTTAATGATGAAGTTTAATGGATATTGTAGCACTCAAACACAAAAATATTTTTCACATAATTAATTTTTGAGTGAATTAACAAAGTAATACACAACTACGTTTAGAATATAATATTGACAAATCCATAGGAAAATTAAAAATAAGTTAAGAAAATGTTTAATTGTTTTAATATTAAAATTTGAGATTTATTTTATTTAAAAAAAAAAAAAAAAAATCGAAATTTTTAACCCTACAAGGCTCATTTTTTTTTTTTTTTTTTTTTTTAGTGCGTGACAAATGTATATAGGTTGTAATTAGTGGTCAGAAGATAGGGAAAAATAAAAATGCAAAATATGCACTTCGTTATAACACACAGTATTTTTTTCGAGTCAAAACTGTTCAATAACTATTCTTTTTTTTTTTTTTTTTTAATTCAGACAAACGACTGACGTACCACTTTCATTCAAATTTTACACTGAGTGCACTATAACAAAAACACGAACGACATCTTTAGGTAAAGATTCGTATTACTACATTGCCAAATGTCAGTAGCTTCTATCAAGATGTCAAGAGATGTCGCTACTAATAGTTTTATAGTTATAGGAACGATTAAAGTCGGTGTTCCACATATGGAACTGGGTGCCTTGTAGGATTAATATACGGTCATTTTTGTTGCATAATTCGCAGGCTAGATACGTCATACGCCATCAAGAATTTTATTTAACAGAAATATGTAGAATTTTTCAAAGAAACAGCTCTAAAAATTTAATTTCCTTTGTCAAGTAAAATTTCTGGTGTAAAACTGACTTATTTAAGCTGCGGATTATACGCTGAATATTACGGTTCATAAAATTGTTATATTTCGATATATATAAGTCAGGCTCAGGGCAGTCAATCTTTTAATAAATAAATAAAACTTCGTATTATTTAATTGAAGAAAAAAAATCTTTAAGAAATTTTAAATGCATCAACAAAAGAAAATTCAGCCTTGAAGTTCTATAAAATTTGAATAATCCAAAGAATTAAGTACGATATATATATGTTTTCTTTAAAAACCGTATGTAGGTTAACAAAAGAAATTTCTCAACACCAAGTTTTAAAATATTCGAATAATCCAAAGCAAAGTATCCAAACTGATCATTTTTAGTTACTTTAAAAAATAAATAAATAAATAAAATAGAAAGTGCATTTTCATATAACAATAAATTGAGAAAAGCTCTTTTCATTTAGAATACCACGGGCTATTTTATCAATACTTTATGTCATTCCTAAGACTTCTTTATTACAGATTTAATGTCCCACGAATATGTAGCATAAACACAGCTTACGCATTTGCAAAATTATGATCAGACCCGTAAAGAAACTTCCAAAAAAAAAAAAAAAAAAAAAAAAAAAGAAAAGAAAAAGGAAAAAAAAATTTAGTTAATCGTGCGTAGTTCTTTTAATGGGTATCTCATAAAAACAGATTTAGATAGATTTATTTTTGCAGAAAACGGTAAAAAGTCTGAAATAACATCTTTGTGTCTGATAAAATTCCAAATAATGTTCTTGAATGTATTTCTTAAAAATGGAATAAAGTGCTTTAACGAAAAATGCTTTTAAAGCTTAGATATTTCATTTGTTCAGTGCAGTTCTTTCTACATGCCACAGTTATTTAAAAAAAAAATTGAATTTGGAAAAAAAATAAATTTCTTGTTAAATGTCAGTTTTAGTTTAATTATAAAAAGTTTTCCTCACATGAAATATATTGCATATACCTTCCTGCGTACATTCTAATTAATACTAATTAATACTTTGTTTGTGGGTCACGTAAAATTACGTATTTCATGAAAAACGATCCGCCTCCAGGCGTTCCTCCTAAAAAATACTTTACTTAAAAAAAAAAAAAAAAAAAAAAAAAAAACGTGTTTGCGTGTGACACTTCGTATGTTGCTGGTGTATATATATGCCAGTGACATTTACGGAATCGATTACTGAGAATAAAATTTTAATAATTTAATCATGAACACGTAACTTCATTTTAGTAAATAGTATAACGTTTTCATTAACGGGGCACACACTATTTTCACTTACACCATTATGTTTTAACAAACACTTTCGTGCTATAATAAACAGAAATTTCTCATCAAAATAAGGAGACAATTATTTAAAATAATAATAATTATTATTATTATTATTATAAAATACTGGTGTCTAACTAGCTTTTAAGTAAATTCGATTGTTTCACACCGTTCATTTGTTATAAAAATAATTTACTCGTCAAAGTGTGGGAATTTCTGTGTTATAAAGAAAAAAAGAATCGTAAAAAAAATTCGGTGAGAGATTGCCCCGGACTTAATCAGGCTCTAAATGTTTTAGAGGAACGCCAAAAGGGGAAGCTTACTGTTCAAAATAAGAAAATATCGAATGACAATGTATTAATCTTCCGTAGCATTGTTAGTACAGTCGGTAACAAAAGTATCCGAACACTAGCAAAAATTCCTATATAAAAAAAGTAGAGTTAATACTGTTTTGTTAAACAAGTACTTGTCGAATCATGTTTTTAGTCAGTCTAAGAACAGGATTCGACAAGGATTTACTTAACAAAACAGTATTAAGTGTACTTTTTTAATATAGGAATTTTTGCTAGTGTTCGGACACTTTTGTTACCGACTGTACCTTCCCCTTTTCCACACCACTTAATTTTTAGAGTAATTGTTTTCAAAATGTAATTACGATTACACAAGAAGAAAAATACTAAGCAAGAAGAAAAGTACTGAACAAGAAGACTGTTGTAATAATAATAATAATAATAATAATAATAAAAGCGGGAACTAATAATACAAAGGAATATTAATTAATATGTTTGCAGGTATACATAAATTTAATATACTGAATAATATTCAGTAAAGTTGTTAGTACTTGCCACTTTTCTATTCCCTTTTTTTGGATGGGAAAATACTTTTCTTCTTAATTAATTGGAATTACACTTGACAAAAAAAAAAAAAAAAAACAACTTTAAAGTAAAGTGTTGAAAAAAGGAGCGGTACTAACAATCCTACGGAGTATTAATTAGTACGTTGGCAGGTACGTATAAATGCTAAATTTTATGTTTTGTAGTACTGCCGTAATTTTATATATGTATATATCTCCTATTAAGCAGATAACAGGCATCAAAAAGTCAAATTAATCGTTGTCTTAAGTGGTTCTTTAATGAATTCTAGAGTTTACATCGCTTCTCGCGAAGACAGGCCTTCCTAAACTCAAATTTAGAGTACCTTTAGCATGATTTAAAAAATAAATTACTAAAAAAAGATATATAAGAATTTAATTAATTGATATCTGTAGAGAAATATTTTATGATCGTTTTAAGTTAATCAGTATTTTCATGCAAAATTGTACATTTAAAATAAATAAATGAGTAAGAAGAGAACTAAAATGTAAAAATATATTTACCACTTTGTAAAAAAAAAAAAAAAAAAAAAAAAATGCTTTAATTTTTGTATTCTACATTTATTTATAAGATAATCTACTTTTTCCAAATTGTCTAAAGCACAATCGGCATTTTTTTGTTGAAAGATAAACCACTGAAAAGTTTTTAAAGCTCCTGCCACTTCATTAAAGGATACAGAAGAAATTTCGACCACTACAACAGCCTCCATTTTTAGCCCTCTTCCTCTTCATTCTCCTTTTCTGTGAAATCGGACAGAATATCTTCATCTGTCATAGGTAGTGAAGTCATAACATTTTCATCAATTCGAATGTAATCCTCAGACAAAAGGGTGAAAATGATTCCTCTTTTTTTTTTTTTTTTTTCAGCTTCTTCTATCACTGCATCCGTTTCTATTTTCATTTCCCTGTTCCGTTTCTGTTTCATTTCTTTGTTCTTCATCTGAAAAACCACCATGCTTGAAACAGTTTTTTAGAACAGAGTAACAGTAACAGAGTTCCATGAATTCTTAGGAAACACATAGGTTCTAAGAGATCGATAGAAAGTTGCATCTGTTTGTCAAAGCATTCGACAATTTTATTGATTACTTTTTTCCTGTAGTGAGTTTTTAAACACTGAATAATACCTAGGTCACTTGGCTGAACCTTTGCTATAGTTTTTGGAGGGAGGAAAGGCATTTTCTTGACTTTAGTCCTTTTACCTCCGTATGGATTGTACAATTGTCCAGCATAATGTATATTTTTCATTTTTGATTGGTTAAACTTGAGTCTAATTCTTATAAACATTTTGTAAAAATTTCCTCATTTATCCAGGCATTTCTAGTGAATGTATACTGAACAGGTAGTATCTTTACAGACTTAAAGCAACGTGGTTTTGCGAATTTTTCGATAACATAGATGGGTAAATTTTCACTACCATTCATATTGCAAGCTATCAATACTGTGACTCTTTCATTACTGCACTTTCCACCTGAATACTTTTCTCCTTTTTTTTTTAATTAAAGAAAAAAAAGTAGGTAAATGTTTTGCAGATAGAGGGCACTAAACAGACGCGCAATGAAAAATATGCAAATCAGAATCTTATAAATTTCACAGTTTTACAATTAACAACTTCTTTCTTATTTTCCGTCCTACTTGTGCATACATGAAGCTGATTTGGCTGATTAAGCGTTATTGGTTGTGAAGATGTTTTAGCTTGGCTAAGAATGGTCGACTGATGCAGTTAGCATTGCTGTAATTCTTTTGCAAACTGTAATTTGTGGTGATTGCGAACTCGTACAAAAGTAGTTGGATGCTTGCAAACATTTGCATGCAAATAAATATAGTTTTTCATGTAAATATAAGATTTGCTCACGCCATCAATCGACGAAATTTTAACCGTTATTTTTTTTTCTTTCATCTTTTCCTCTTCATGAGAATATTTTTTCCGCAAACCGCAGTTAATTTTACTGAATCCTTCAGTTTTTATGAATTTATTTAAATGTCTACAGACTTACCCGGTTATATAAAATTCTAGGTTCAATTTACATTTTTTTTTCCAGATTGTCTATGTTTCATTAGGATGCGAGTGTTTCTTATGTGGTTAATGAGCCACATCAAAAGAGCCTTTGAAGATGTTCGTGTATTTGAAGGAATATTATTACGTTTATTGAAACTAACGATGTTCAGTTTCTTAAGAGCGAGAGCACTTGTAGAGCCGATTGCGGTAAAAATTCTAAATCATGCTGGATAGGGTATTCATAACTGCCAAGTGTTACGATTTTTTGATAAATTATTTTTATTATATACTGTCTAGGCGAATCGTATTAATCTTGGACGATAGAACCCATGCCCCAAGGTTCTTCTATCATAAGGTTGCGCCATTTGAAGAGTAGCCAATCAGAGGCAAGCAGACGTGAAACGTCACAGGGCGGAAGAGAGAAACAAACTACGATGCAAATATACAGCTGTTAGCCCAGAGCTAGCTATTACTTACTAAAAAATATATCTTATAATCTGATATAAATATTACACAGAAGCAAAAATCATGTACGGTATTACATGAAAGAAAAGTACATTCGTTAAAATATTTATTTTAAATACATATAAGTTCATAAAAAATTATAAAGCTTTCGCGTTTTCGGCAACATTGCTGTGCATTTGTTTACATTTATAATACTTCAATAAAACGATGAATTTCAATTATATTAAAATGAAATGAAATAAAAATGCAGTTATTTAATTGTTTTACTCAAACGAAAGCACATATATTTTTTTTTAAGAATGTAAAATATATACATTTTACTGTACGATCGCGATATGTTTGTTTACATTTCAGATATCCCAGTAAAATTATGAATTTTAATTTTATGAGTAAAAATAAAATATAAGTACATTTTTTAAAATATTTGTTCAAAATAAAACACTTATATTTTTCAATTTAAAAAGAAATACACAATATATGAAGTTATCTGTAATATTGATATGTTTGTTTACCTTTTAAATACTTCAATATTGTAATGAATTACTTCAATAAGACGACGAATTTAAATTATATTAAAATGAAATAAAAATGCAGTTATTTAAATGTTTTGGTCAAAAGAAAGCTCACGTATTTGTTTAAAAAAAAAATCTAAAATATATAAATTTTGCTGTACTAGCGTGATTTATTTGTTTATATTTCAGTAAAATTATGAATTTTAATTTTATGAGAAAAAATGAAATAAAAATACATTCTTTAAAATAGTTTGTTCAAAATAAAACACTTATAATTTTCAATTTAAAAAGAAATACATAATATATTCAGTTATCTGTAATATTATGATATGTTTGTTTACCTTTTAAATACTTCAATATTATGAATTTTAATGTTAAAAGTAAACTAAATATTGGAAATAGGAGAATTTAATATTTATGTCAGACTTTAAACTCATATTAAATTTATTATTTCTCTATTTAAAAAAAGTTTCAGCATAACAATATATTTCAAAATAATTATTAGTATCAGTTTACAAATAAAATAGGTTCCTTAATAACAGAAATTAGAAGGGTACTAAAATCACTTACCGAATTTTTGGCTGTTGAATTCCAAGTGTATTTAATTATATATAATTACAATTATTTCGTCCCATGTAACATGCTGAGTGATTGGTGATTGATCAGCACAATTTAATAATTGATTTATCTTCTAATATAGCTAAATTTTCGCAATCCACTAATCAACAAATCAGTTGTGACAGTGTTTGTTTACATTGCAATGGATATATGGACTTCAGAGAATTGTGGATTTTTGAGAGATAATTATATTTCACTTTGCATGAAAGAAGAAATGTATGAAATTTTGTACTGCAGCAATCAATAATATGCATATATGTATCATATGTATTTATGTAATCAGTAATATGCATCATGTACATGAAATAATAAAAAAAAAAAAAGATCTTCGGATACAGCTAACTTGTCTTGCATGAAAATCTGTACTGTAGCGGAAAGTAATATGAATATACAAAAAAGTCTGATATGAGAATGGACTGATACTGATGATCACTTTTTTCATTGTTGCACCGAAAAAGAGGGAAGGGCAGTTGATAAAACACAATCCAGAAAAAAAAAATGATACTTGGTGGTGGGTATAACATTATGATAGCACAGTTTAAAAACAAAGCAAAATGATTTTGCGCTTTCATGTTTAAGTTACAAATGAAAATTTATAGTAGTACTGAAAATTATTTCAACTGAATTATTCATTTGAGTATTCACTTGCTGTATAAATACAAATTTTTTGCATATTTTTGAGTGAAATTTGATAGTATATCAAATATGAAACAAACGCCTCTCTCTCATTGAAATCCGAGCCGGACACTTGGGTGATGCTCCTTGTAAGTAAAAGAAATCAATGGTATCCAAAGAATTAATTAACTTTCGAAAAAGCTAAAATAGTTCTTGCCTATTTTCGCTAAAATGCTAAAGTAATTTTTTTGCCAGGTTAAACCCTGTCAGTAAATATACTCCAAATTAATAAATACAAAACTTTGAATAAACACCATAAAATGCAAGAACCTGCAACATTTGTTTCAGGTTAAAAGAAAACACAACACTTAATCAAAGCGAATAAAGTAGGCAAGAGTGCTGCCAATAAAGCGCTGCCGAAGGGTCATGTTTTCTTTTCACCTGAAACAATTATTGTGAACTCTTGCATTTTATGGTGTTTATTCAAAGTTTTGTACTTATTACTTTTAAACCTCAGTTCTGTGGTGTTATATATATATATATATATATATATATATATATATATATAAAATACTCCAAAATGTTTAAGCAATGATCAACAATTTTTTACAAAAGAAAAATTATATTCATTGTTTAAATATGGTATGACAGAAATAGTTTCAAAACATTTTGCTCATGTTGGCTTGTTGGTATTTTTAAAACTATTTTCATTGGAAAACAAAAAGTTACATTGAAATGTGTTACTACATAAAAACAATTTCATAAAATTTTCAATTATCCAGATACTTTCTACAGAGGATTAAAGAAAGAAAAAATTAAAATTTAAAAATGTACCTA
This sequence comes from Salticus scenicus, assembly GCA_963930645.1. NCBI lineage: Eukaryota > Metazoa > Arthropoda > Arachnida > Araneae > Salticidae > Salticus > Salticus scenicus. The sequence continues at coordinate 78,549,738 of OZ005659.1, read as the reverse complement.
AGATTTGTTTTTTCTTTACACACAAATTTATTTCATTTTAATTGTATTAACTGCAAATTTAATTTTGAACTGCAGAAATATTTTTGTGTGTACTCATTTTTATCCACCACATCGTAACTGAAACATTTTGTTTATTATGAGATACCACAATTTGTTTTCATAAAGATAATAAACCTTTAAAGCATAAACATTTAACAAACATAGGGGAGAAGGGGGTACATTGGGACACGGGCGCATTGGGACAAAGGCTTTTATCCCTTTATAATTGCAAAATAAAATTTGTAAAAAATCACAATAGATGGCACTTAGTAGTACATCTTCATATTTGTGATTTCAACTCAATCATTCAAGTCTGCTGCCTGTGAACAAGGTTAGTTTATTTAATCATATGAAAAGTAATTTTTTGCAAGTAAACTAATGTTGATTTTTTAGGTAATAGGAAATAAATATTTTAATTTTTAAAAGTACTATGTGTTTTTATAAACATTAAGCTTTCATTTCCACTATAGATCATTAGTCCATGTGCTCTAGAAAATTAGACCTAAACATTTGTTTTGAAAATGACCTGATGGGGTACATTGGGACACCAATGCATGGGGCACATTGGGACTGCTCCAATGGCCCATTCATTTCTAACACCAATATATTTTTATTTATTTACTTATTTTTTGCACATAAGCTAATTGTATTAATTTTTTTTAGGTATTCTTTATATAAATAGAAAATGATTAGAAATTATAAGCCAAAAACTGAAAGAACTGAAATTTCAGAAGAAAATATAGAAAAGGCAATAAATGAAATAATCAAAGAGAAACTTTCTGTGAGGGAAGTTGCAATTAAATATTATGTACCAAAATCTACATTATTTAATAGATTGAAAAACATGAGAGAAAATAAGATTGAGTGTGTACTACAAATATAAATTATAAGTTTCAATCCAAATATACATCTCAACAAATATTCACAGCTGAACAAGAACTCTTGTTGAAAGATTATTTAATATCATGTTCTCAACTTAACTATGCCATCAACACGATCCTACATAACATTAAAGTTTTGTGTGGACTTGCAAGGTTTTGATGTGCGTTAAGATATGAATATGCAGTAATGCTTCATAACAATTTCATTTTTTCATAATTACCTACTTTATTATTATTTGTTATTGTATCGAATTCATTGTTTTGAAAGCCTTTCATTTACTTTAGCAAAATATTTTGCAATACTGTAATTAGATAAATAAAAAGATGGCTGTCCCAAAGTGCCCCATCATTAAATCAGTGTTGTCCCAATCTGCCCCTGCACAGGGAACATTGGGACACTTTTGCATAAGTTATGTTTTAATTATTTCTGTTTGCAAAACACATTAAACAATGCTCATTACACATTTAAAAGGTGACCAATAACACAAGTATTTAAATAAAAATGCACAAAAGCGTTAAAACTTTTATAAATTGGAAAATAATATGCTTTTATAAAAAGTGTCCCAATGTAGCCCCTCTTCCCCTACTTATTACATAATTATTGCTAATTTAATATCCCTTCTATTTATTACTTCTGATCTTGAAAATGTATGATGTAATATACACGATGATATATTACTTACATGATTTGATTTTATGAGCAATCTATCTATTGCTATTATACATCACAGTTTTTCAGCAATGTTCTATCACTTTCAATAATCTATTCTTTAAAAAAAAATATGTGCTGTAATGCGGAGCATGTCAAAGAAGCAACAAAAGACGTAGATTAAGATTATAACATGGTACATTTAAACAAATTCGATTAAAAGAAAAGAAAAAAAAAATTAAATCATAAAAACGCAATTTAAACACAGTTATTTCAAATGTAAACAAGATTTGATCCATCTGCCAAATGACGTAGTGCGCGAGAAATCTCAAATAGCTAAAAATTCGCGCATCTATGAAATGGCACCCCCCTGCCATGCCCCAGCCCGCCCTTTGATGTGTTTTTCTAGTCAATTTTGTCCTCTTATTACTTCCGGTGTGAGCCTGTTTCTTTTTTTTTTTTTAACACACTTGACATTGTGAGTTTTTTTGCTTTTCTTCCCATGCTATTTCTATGGGGGGTTTTAGCCTTTTCCCCCCTCTTTTTCTACATTCTAAAGCCACATTTAATTACACAAAATTGCTGTCACCTGTGTTTAAAAATGGATCTTACCGATGCTTTGCTTTTTTGCATACATCTGCGCTGTTGTATACTAGTAAATAAGAATATCATCAACCTGTATATACCGCCGGGTAAATGTTGTTCGTACAGTAAATAGTAAGTTTAATAAAAGCTATACATATATATGTAATATTGGTAACTGCGCTTAACCCTTTAATGTTCATTTATAAAATGCGAAAATATTTCAAATGTGGCTAATAGGCATATAGCTGATCATAAATGTATGAAAAAGAAAAAAAAAATAACATTTTATATTTTCGAGAAATTTTTAAATAGAAATACCTATATGTTAACCTTATTGAAAAAAAAAAAAAAAAATTAAATAGCTTTCTAACTAAATACTATAAATTGCAAAAACTTGAAACAATTTTTTCTGGTTAAAAATACAGCATGACACTTCAGCACTGAAAAAACTAGACATGAGTACGTTATCGAAGCAGCGAAATACACTCTCGTTTACTGTGAAATTGAAAGTAATTTCTGCATATGGCTTCCTCTGAAAGATTTTTTTTTCGATGTAGTGCAGCTATCTTCTAGGCTGATAAGAGGAAAAAATGTTTTAAAGCTGATTAGCACAAAGAAAAATTATTGAAAAATTTTTACATAAAAAATGTTGTTTGTTTAGTTTCAGGGGGAACCAATAAATTAAGGGTTGATACCCCAATCAGAGGTATTGAGTAACCCTCCTCACTGCAATCATCTGAAAAAATTTCCTTCCCCCAAAAAGTTTGCGCATCACTTATTTAAATGATAGTTTATTTAATTAACTATAAATTAATATGCAGTATATGTAGTGGATGTAAGTGTATGTAAGATTATAACTATTCGCTCTGATTATAGAAATTAAAACATTTTTTATCCGCAGTTAGATTTTTTTTACATACCGTAAAGAAATTTCCAAGATGAATTATATATAGATAAAATATAATGTTAATTATTTCGTTATATACGTCTAGTAGATTGCTCTTCATTTTTAGAATTTTACAGCAGGAAATCTTGCTTAAAAATGTAAGTAAGTGGCAGCAAACCAATTTAAATTAACGTTAATTACATGCTATAGATTCACAAGCTAATTTTTTTTTTTTTTTTTTTTAGTAGTAGTAGTAGTAGTAGTATAACGTAAATTTCACCGGCTATGAAAGGAATAGTCTTACGTTTCTTAGTGGAGGATTTATGAAACGTCAAATAATTGATAGTAATATTCTTAAAAAATAAAAATTCAAAATTTGCTTATTGAAGCTGAAAAATATTACATTTTATTTATATTCAAAATACAGAAAAAGGAAAAATATTTATAATGACTGCCAACAGTTACGCTTTTTCATTACTAGAAATTTTTAATAGAAAACTTTTATTTGCTGGCAGCTATGTAATATGAATTGTAAAATAATCTGATATAGTATTTATCTATTATTCTCAACGGAAATCGCTATCCGTTTTATCTGATGCTCAGAAAATATTTATATTTCCTAATAAATTGGAGCTTCCAAGTTTACAATGCTTGAAGATTAATATTTAGTTTTAATATATTTTACTAAATGATAAAAAATAATCAGGAAAAAAATAGATAATAAATAAATAACTGTAGATAAAATTAGATAAATCCAGTTTAAGAAAAAATTAATCATAATTTTGCTTAAAAAATATTTGATAGTAAATATGTGTACTTCATAATTAAACATCTGGTTAAATAACGCATACAGAAAATAATTAGACAAGAACAACATTTTTATTTTATTTGTTTATTTATTTATTTATTTTCCTTTTTTTTTTTTTTTTTTCAAAATCCTCTAGAAAAAAACGAAGAAAAAAAAGATAACTTTAACTTTCACTATCCTATTTTTATATTTATTTCTGGTCGTTTTATTTGAATTCTTTTGCATGTTCAGCTTTTGTATGCTTTAAAAATGTCCTTAAACAAATTATGTTATTTAAAAACAAATTCTTTCCGGAAGCTTTTCTTTAAAAGGAAAAAAAGAAAACTATCTTTTATAAGCAGGGAAAGTTCTTTTTGAGTAAGAAGTTTAATATAAAAAAGGGATATTTTTTATTCCATGAGAGATTTATAAAAACTCTTATCTTGACTCATACAATAAAGAAATACACGGAGAAGATAAATCATTCCAATAGGGTTGTAAATAACTTTGTGTCTTTATTATTTAGAAAAAAAAAATATTTCATAAAAAAAAAGACGATGAAATCCTCAAAAAAAGCTAAAAGTAGATTGAAGAAATTTGTTTTTCAGAAAGTGAAATTACCTTTTTACTAGAATATCCGTAAAATGAAAGTACAGATTTGATGAATATAAAGTGAAATGAGCAGAGGATAAAACGAAAATATGTAGAGCAATTTCTTTTCTTTTTACGCTTTTTTTTTTTTTTTTTTTTCAAGATAGGATTTAGAAGTTTAGCAAACTGTTTACCCATACAATATTCTCTGTAGATTTTAACAGAAGCTCAATTTCTAGATCATATTAAGCTTTGGTAAATAAGATTCAAACTGTTTTAAACACACACGAAATTTACAAAAAATACATTTTTTTGTAGGTTTAAAAATCTTTAATTCGTGTTATATTACTTAAAAGAGACACAAATAATAAAAAAATTAGAATTTGAACGGATTATTATCATGCATACCTACCAAATTTACACTTATCGGCTACTGGAAATTTTTCATAAACTTTTTATTTTATTTTATTTAACCTTTGGAAATTATTATTTTTAATAAACAGATTTTATTAGAAATTTCGGGTAGCCAAAAAGCGTAAAAGTTGGCAGCTGTGTAAATAACGTTTTAATTAATTTCTCGCGTAAAGATTTTTGACAGTTTACAATTAATATTTATATATGATAAATATCAGTATTACAAGTTTTAGATCACGATTCATGAATAAAAAAATTTCAAAAGAGCATTTATAATTAGTATTCATTAACGTATCCGAACCAGGCCACTCGTGATGTATATATATTACAAACCCTTAGGTTTTTAGGTAAAATATCAAATTACTTTATTGTTTTTAATAAACAGATTTTATTAAAAATTTCGGGTAGCCAAAAAGCGTAAAAGTTGGCAGCTGTGTAAATAATGTTTTAATTAATTCCTCGCGTAAAGGTTTTTGATAGTTTACAATTAATATTTATATATGATAAATATCAGTATTACAAGTTTTAGATCGCGATTCATGAATAAAAAACTTTCAAAAGGGCATTTATAATTAGTATTCATAACGTATTCGAACCAGGCCACTCTTGCTGTATATACATTTCAAACCCTTAGGTTTTTAGGTAAAATAGCAAAGTTTAAATGCTATTTATACAGGGTAAATTTTGAGTAATGCCAATGTTTGTTTGCTAAAATATTTTGCATATTATGGACATATAATTTAAATGTATTTTATAAGATTAAGAGTTATTTTTGTAAATTATATATATATATATATATATATATATATAAATGTATGTGTGTGTGTTAATGTTTTACATTTTGAAAAAAAAAAAAATCCTTACTGTTTTTGTGTCCTAGATCGCAAAGGAACAAGCCGTTATTCTTATTATATTTAGTTTATATAAATAAAAAATACATAAATTTCCAAAGACATTTTTACTTCGTAATAAAAAACATTTAAAGAAAAAAAACATGACATTTACAGATGAATACCACCAATGCGTTTTAAGTAGCCGAATTAAAATTTTGCAGATATTGTTTTAGAAGTGAAATTCTTTTAAGAAATAAATATTTAAAAATTGCTTTTTAATTAAAAAGAGTTGCTATAATTTTATCACTAAAATATGCAAATAATTTAACTCTAATTGTTATTAGAATTAGTAATCACTAAAATTATTAAATCTAATTACTAAAAGAACATCAATACTGAATACCATGATAAAGCATACAGCAAGAATACCCCCACAAATTGTACAGCAAAGAATACCACCACAAAATATACATTTAAAATATACATCATTAACTACTTTGAATACAACCTATCTTTATATACTCATAGTTGCCAACATTTTAATTTATTCCGGAGCATCTTTAGCTATGCCTTTAATCCGTGCCACTTTATTTATAGAATATTTTGCTCTAATGTATAACTACGATAAAATATGAAAAAAAATACTCTTAAGAAAAAAGTGGTATGAAATAATGGCGGGCTAAAAAATGCTCCGGAATAAATTAAAATGTTGGTATCTCTGTATATATAGTAATAATCTTAAGTGTTTGCGTTAAGTGTGTGCAGTACCATAGCCTCCTAAACTGGATGACTTCTGCGTGGCTCAGAAACTTGACAACAGTTCAAGCGGTATACAGCGCCACCTAGTACAGATTGCACTACTTTTTTATTCAACTGTAACCAACAATTTTAAGAAGTGATGTATCATATCTAGAATCGACGTTTCTTCGATTCTATTCGCCTTTTGTGTATATCAACTCCCAATTTTAAAAATTTTTGGTGGCTGTTGAATAAAAAAGGTCGCGCAATCTGTACCAGGTGGCGCTGTCTACCGCCAAGTTTCCGAGCGACGCGTAAGGCATCTAGTATAGGAGGCTATGGTAGTACATGTCTTCGAAAGAATAATGTAAAGATTGTTTTAAATAAAAACTGGCATTCAGAATAGTGACTACTGAGAACACCACTAAAAGAATTTAAAATACAAACAAAAGCACACGTTTCTTTTTTTCTTTCTTTTCTTTTTCTTTCTTTTCTTTTTCTTTCTTTTTCTTTCTTTTTTTTTCACTATTATAGAAATTTTACACCCCATGTGCTTTATTTTTAAAACGGTAGTAAAAAAAAATCAACATGTTTTTTCATACCTGTGATATCAATGTATGCATGCATTTTATAATAATACACATTTGATGAAACAAGAAATAAAATATAATATAAAATAAAATACAATGACGCTACATTTTTCAAGGTCTAAAAAAAAAAAAAAGAAAAAAGAAGAAGAAGAAGAAAGAAAAAAAACTAGTCTACCTCAAATTTACGTTTAACCACAAAAAGAAAAAACAATAAATGACTGATTTATAAAAAGCAAATTACTACAAAAAAAAAAAAAAAAAAAAAAAAAAACTTCTTTTGCATTTTCTAGGTTATTTTATAAATGAAGAAATTCATAACTAGACTCATAAAATTCTGCAATGTCTAAGGCGTAATAAATCTTCTAAACATAGTTTTAAATTACTCTTTCCCGCTGTAACATTGTTGAAAAAATTTCACTTCTGTAGAAAAAATGGAATTCTTAAGCAACGTAATGTAAAAAGCTAAAATGGGTTCAAAGAAATTTAGTTTGTTCTTCAGAAGTTATCTGTCTTGGCTAAGTATATCCTGAAAAATATAAATAAAAGAAGAAGTTATTCGAAATAAAAGGAATAAGCTTTGAAATAACAAGATTTCGTTTAAACGTAAAATTTATATGATGCAATTTGTTCTTTTTGAACAGTTTTCTAATTTTCTATCCAGCGTGCGATAGATTTTGTTACCAAAATAATAATAAGAATAATAATTAGTAACGTGTTTAAACGATTTAATGTTTAACGAATAAATAACGTTTAATTAGGTTAATATTAAAATATTCTCCTACAGTTTCATAACTGGCAGCATTTTAATTTATTCCGGAGTATTTTTAGCATCGCCTTTATTTCGCACTTTTTTTTTTTTTTTTTTCTAATAAATTTCACCAATATATAACCACGATTCGGGCTCCCAGCATTTCTATATTTTTATGATTATTTCATTATACTCACACCGTAATTTTTAGAAAGAAAATTTTGTTGTAAATTTTTATGCTATGTTAACATAAAAACCTTCATGAAAATTTTCTTTTTGAAAATTGAGGTGACAGTACAATAAAACGATCATAAGAAAAGAGGAAAGCTGGGAGCCCCGCACGATAAAATAAGAAAATTCACTCTTCATAAAAAAAAAAAAAAAAAGTGATATGAAATAAAGGTGGGGCTGAAAATACTCCGAAATAAATTAAAATGTTAGTGGCTATGCAGGGATCATGTCATTTTAATTCTTTAACTCTTTAGCTGTCGAGGAAATTTTGCAAGATTCGTTTGAATGTACCGCCGTTCTCTTTCAACTTTGAATTGAGTAAATCTTTCAAAAACACTGTCAAGGTCACTTTCAAGTTTATTTTATTGCATTGTCAAACTGTGTTAGTAATGTCACTGGTTGCAGTACAGTGTTGACAAATTGAGCGACTTTTTTATTCAATTGCCACCAATAATTTTTAGAAGTGATATCTAATATACATAAAAAACGAATCGAACTGCTAAAATTTTAATTCTTCTGCAAGCCCTCGGAGATACTTTCCCTTAAGTTTGTTGTTTTGTTTTAGATGCCAGGTAACTGAATAATTGTTCTCTCCTTCACTGGCTGTTTTTCAGCCTTTTTGGACTTTTCTCCGTTAGCTTCCACTTTTAGGTAATACAGGATGCATGACGCTGTCACAGGTGCTTCCCAACCATTCCATCCTAACCCCTAACTAATCGAATCGAAGAGTCGTCGATTATATATATCAAATATAACTTCGGAAAATTATTGGTGACAATTGAATAAAAAAGTCGCGAAGTCTGGCAACACTGTTGCAGTACAGTACAAAGGATCGTACTTCGGATAAACGTATATATGCGCCCGAGACAGTTAAAGGGTTAATACTACAAGTTTTTATAACAAATATTTATTTATTTTATAAAAAAAATTAAACGATGAATCAAAGCGAACAAACATTATTGTCAAAAAATACTCATATAAAGAAGATAGGACGCCATATGTTCCTGTCCCTATATTTGCAAAATATTGTACGGTAGCAAATATACATTTTTATGAAAATTGTTAAAAGAAAGACAATAATAGTATAGGCATTTCATATAACATGGTATCTCCTTAGCACAAAAAAGCAGAAAAAAAAATTACGGAATTAAAGTAAAAAGTATAGTCTTTTTCCATGTCAATTATTGTAATTTTTCTTTCTTTTATGTAAAATAGTTCTCCATATATATGATGTTATTTACTACCAAAGATTGTAGAGTACGAAACAAACGTAAGTGCATAAATTTATATACAATAATAAATCAAATATCATATAGCCATTTGATACAGCAATTTATTTCGTTTTGCTGTAAAATGCAGAAACAAAACGAAAATATTTTAAAAATATATTCATAGTTGTCAACTTTTCTGGTGTTTTCGGAAAATGCATTATCAGTAAATTTTATTTGAAATGTTTAGTAACAATTTTCTACTAATTATTTATGGCATTGGAAAATGCTATCTGAAAATAGTGGTGGTTATTAAAAGAAGAAAGTATAAGTTTTATTAATAATTTATATATAATAAAAGCAATTTATATATAATAAAATACGTCACAAAATTAAAATAATATTAATAATAATGATTAATTTAAATTACGTAAAAAAGACACTGTTTTTTTTTTTTTTTTTTTTTTTTTTTTTTTTTTACATAATGAATAAGAAAATTAAAACTGAAAAAAATTGAAAATTGAATGAAATTCATCACCAAGGGCATTATCATAATATTTCAAAGATATTATAATTAGAAAGCAAAACCATTTTTTTTCTGTCCGTAAAGGGTTTGTTGTTAAAATGATACAGTAGTTTTAATATGTACATTTAAACAACGTTTCGAAGATTCATTGTTACAGAAATATGTAAATATATTACTTAAACAAAATCTGTATCAATATTTAAAACTAGATTGTTTCGTTTTTCCTAACGTATTTTCATGCATAGGCAAATTTATGTGCATAATTTGTTTGACGCAATATTCGACATAACAATATATACAATTTTAACATTTGAAATAATTTCGTTTCGTGCTCTGGATTTAACAATGTTTTATTCATTTTATGATCGACAGCGCTGAAAAACCATACAATGAATGAAATATTTATGCTAAAATCACGTGACTTGCCTAACAAATGTTTTGTTAAAAAGGATTTGGAATTATGTTAAAAAGTTATAAAATTGTGTATATATGTTTTAAGTACTGTTACTTTAACTAAATGGAATATGATGTTAGGTATATTATAAATTTATATCCAGGATGACTATTAACCCTTTCAGGTGCGGTGGTTGCGTAGTGCAACCACAAATTTTTATTCAAAATTGCAAAATTTGTCCCCCGTTTTTTTTTTTTTTTTTATATTATTTTTTCTTTTATAACTTTGATGAATAGCTTCATTTAATTCTTGTCTTTTAATATTGTTGGGGATTTCTGGTGTCATTTGAATTTAAATAAATAAAATTTGCTTGTCCCTGAAATGGTTGAAGAGGGAAAGAGTCATAGCTATCATCAGTTTATTTACAATAATTTTGCTTTTATCTTTCACGATGACCTATTGATCACGGAAGTTATGCTTCCAGACATATTATTCTGTATGACGAAGTAAATAACAAAAAAGAAATAAAACATACATTTTTATTTAAACAATGACAAAATCAAATGATTTCATTTGCGTAAATAAAAAATAATAATAAGGTAAATAAATAAATAATTATATTAAATACAATAGAAAAGAGTTTTAAAACATTTATTTTATGTTATTTTATTTATTTATTATTATTATTGTTATTTGTATAACCATAAGTGCCAAGTTTTAAATTTATTCTGGAATGTTGTGAGCCACGCCTTTTTTTTTTTTCCTACCGTAATCATTTTAGAATATATATATATATATATATATATATTTACTCATAGTTATATATTGAAAAAAAATAATTATAGAAATATTATGGTGTTGAGAAAAATTGCGGGACTAATAACGTTATGGAATAAAAAAAAAAAAAAAAAAAAAATTGGCAGCTATGTATATTGAGAAAGAAAGTTATAGAGGAGACATTTTTAGGATTAATAATAAATGTGTACATAATTTTTAAATATATATAGGTACAGAGCTGCCAACCTAATCCGGCAAATTTGTAGTACCGCCCCTTTTTCTACACCACTTAATTTTTAAAGTAATTTTCTTGAAATATATTTGCGATGCATTAAGAAGGAAAAAAACTGGTGTAGAAAAAGTGGCGGTACTAACAATTTGCCGGATTAGGTTGGCAGCTTTGTAAATATTTTACAAAATTTTTTATCACCTTCTTTTCAATTTCTGATGTTATTGTTAGTGAAATGATACACTTCCTCAAAAGTTAGAATCATGCGAATATGGGTGCTTAGTGTTATTAAACAAAATAGCCAAAGATAATTATTTTTAACCCTTTATCTACTGACGGTACTTTAAAGTACCATTACTTTAAAAAGAGTATAAAATCGAGTTTATACAAGAAATGTCAAAACTATTTATGAGAAGGGAACAGATGTATCTCCCTTTAATCTCACTAGAAAGTATTAGATGATACATATAGCCATTTTTGTTATCTAAGGGATTTTATGGAGTGCACTTGCTGTTTTTGTTTGATATTTTTCACGATCTTCATGTGTGTATAATTAATTCCTACATTATTTCAAGAATATCCCACTAATCTTAGAAAAAATATGAGGAACGTAAAGAGTAAATATTTCCCTACATTTTTTTTTCATGTCGAAATAATTTTTTCGACTTCAGTGTACCAGTGATACACTAAAATACGACCTCACAAAATTCTCATTAATTATTATGATGAGGTGATATGCATAATTTTTAACATATATATCTTTAAATAATGCACTTTAGTAACGAAAAATATATGTTTCAAACGCAATTTTTGTCTGTATCATAATGCAGTAGATAAAGGGTTAAAATGTTCTATAGTTAAAAAAAAAAAAAAAAAAGATATATAAATGAAAATACTTAAATTTAACCTTTCTATCTCAAGTAATGTAACATTCATTAAAATTTTTATGTTTTTATGTTAATACAAATGTTTATTTCACTATGCTAAGAAAACTTTTGAATGAAATTGTTATAAATTTGTTTTTAACTATCAATAAAATGATTTAGAAATTCTTACTTTATTTAATCGGTTTAAAACTCTTTACAAAATATACAAAAAGTTTCTATTAAAATTTCCGGTAGATACAAGTGAGTAATGTTATTAACTATGCCAAAGATATACGAGTAATAATAGCTAGATGAATCATTTTAAACTACTATTTCTAAAATATTTTATCATTTTATTTATTTTTAAAAATAAGACCAAAAAAAAAGAATTCCAGAAATAGAGGTATGAAATAATCCGGAAGTTTAATAGCTTTTTATATAGTTCAATTCTTATTTTAATTAATTAATTATTTTATTCAAACTATATATTCATCTATTTTTGGTCAAAGTACAAACTATCCCAACTTAATATATTAAAATACACTTATATACATTACATGTATAAATTAGCATTTATGTATAGAGTTTTATTTAATCAATAAAAAATAACCTAACATTTATCAATATTTATCACCTGAATAAAATAATTTAACACCTTCAGTGTTATTCGATTTCTCATATTATTATTATTATTACTTATTTATTTATTTATTTATTTATTTTCATTTCAATAAAAGGGAAATAGATCGTTTATTTTTTCTTCCAACATGATGCAATCGATTAATCATGTATACTTTATCCTATCTGAAAATATAATGTATCAGTACTGTAACAGGATTTATTGAGTAAATATCGAAATGAACTCATATATAAAGAAAAGACCTGTACTTGACATCTGACAATAACAATGCTCAAACAAAATTCTTTTCTTCAATTCTTATATTTCTATAACGTTATAGATGTCATTAATTTGTCCAATTAACAAAGATTTCTAATAATCGAATTTCTGAGAAAATGTATGTCAAATGAAAATAGAAAAAAAAAGAACATGTTTAATAACAATTACCTAGGGAACACATAAATATAAGAAATATTGTGTTCGGGTATCAGATATATCAAATTTGTCAGATATGCCGATTTCTTGCAATATTCAGATATCCTTTTCATATCAAATTAAATTCTATCAAATAAATGATGTCTCTGCTGTACCAAAAATATGATATCTTTACACAGTACAATAGAAGTATCAAATAGTTATCAGACAAAAGAAGTATCCAAAACCTGACAGTTTTTCGTAGCGTTATTGACGTATGGAATGCAAGATGTTAATCTGATATCAAATATATATTTTTTTAACATCAGAATTAAACAATCAAAATATTACTGATAGTGTATCGTTATTGTAACTCTGTTTTATTGAGTACCACAACTAAATATTTATAAATAAACTTACTTGTATGTTGACAAGCTGCATCAATTAATAGTCATACAGTAATTTGTACGTCGAATTTTATTATCAGGAAAGATTACGTACACCAGCAAAATAAAATACTAATTAATTGTAATAAGAAATCGGTGAAATCTGTACGTCATTTTTATGTCAGTTCTGTGTCGGCGATATCGGAACTCACATGCATTTTTGTCATTATGTATCGGAACTACTGTTGAAGATCGAAGTTTGGTCTAGAATCTGGCATAACATCGATAACCATTTCACATATCGGTGAGGATATCATATCAGCGAACGTTTTCGACAGATAAAGGTTATGAATTCCTGGCATCGAAATGATAAATCTCGTGTCGGAGGAAATATGCCTTTTTGATACCAATATTTCACTCCTGCGTTTACTGGGATATTTTTGTTAATATAGCATTTTTATTTTAATTATCAAATTATACTATTAATTATAACAGTTAACTTGTATAAAAACTATATATAGTATAACCTAAACTATTTAGCTATAAATTTTAATTTTTGTAGTATATTATCTATATAAATTTATTTTTCTTTAAATAAAAAAAAAGAAAAGAAATTATACCTTTCCTCAAAAGTTGAAACAGTGATAATTTATACGTTTTGAGCGGAAAAAGAAAACAGGCAATAGTAAGTACTTTTAAATGGACCCATGAATTAAATAATATTATATATAAAATTGTATAAAGTGGTTAAAAATGCCTGAATGCAATTACTTGAAGCTTACAATCTATTAAAATATTACAAATTTATTTTAAGTTATTAATTTAAATTATGTTAATTCAAATCAACATAATTTAAAAATTATTTAAATTAACGTAATTTTTTGATTTTAATAAGAAAAATTTTAAATTATGTTATTATACATTTTTGTGAACTAAGAATAAAATATATTCGGTACTTCAGAAAAAAAAATATATATAACGCACATATGCCAACATTTCTAATTTATTCTGGGGCATTGTTAATACCCGCTTTTTTTCTACAACTTTTTCTAAAATAATTTTTTACTAATTTAGTTGTAATTACATGTTGGCATACATGTCATTATTCTAATTAGTATTCCGCAGCATTCTTAGTACCCGCCATTTTCCCTCACCATTTTTTTTAAGAGAGTGTATTACACTCCAAATGCAGTGACGATTAAAGAAGCAGAAAAATACTTTCCAAACACACCGGTGTGAAAAAAAAAGGCGAAAGCTAACAACACTGCGGAATATTAATTAGAATATTGGCAGATATGCACAACTGCCAATATTTTAATTTATTCCGGAATAATTTTAGCCCCACCTCTAACTCGTGCCACTTATTTTTTTAAAGTATTTTGTCTTATTTTATCGAAATTATGTATTGAAGAAACTTTTTCTATAAAGAAAGTGGTGCGGAATAAAGGCGGGGCTAAAAGTACTCCGGAATAAATTAAAATATTGGCAGCTATGGATATGTATTGTAGATATTTACGCTGACACCTCCCTACCTCCCCCCTCCACAAAATAAATAAATAAATAAATAAATAAAATAAAAAAGCTGAGAGAAAACGTCGCAAAGTAACAATGCTCACGAATAATTTTGAAATGTTAGTTTATCAGATAATATTCAATTGCTATTTTCTTTAAGTTAATTGAAATATTAACATAAATTATAATAAAAAAGCCCCACAGAACTGCAGGGGTCGTACACTCCGCCCTTTTTTTCAGGACACTCTCAAAGAAAAAATTTCTACCTTCTTTGCCATCACTAATTTTATGCAAAAATACTTCTGTATAAATTTAAAGCCATGCGTCGTAATTATAGAGGGCACAAAAATAAAGGTAGCAATAAATTTTAAAATTTTTTATTCCTCAATATATCCTTGAAAAAGGTCGGAGAGTACGACCCCTGCGACTGGCGTTTATAATTAATCTGTAAAAAACCTTAAATAAATACCAGAAAATGCAAATTATTCTTAAAAAACAAATTAAACAATAAAAAGAATGCAGAAACACACACAAAACTACTTATTTAATGCAAGAAGCCCAAAGAAGCAACAAAAATTATGTGTAAATAAGCGCCACAGGACTGGCGACTATGAGTAATAACAGTTCCACAGGCAATTTTTTTATAATATTTTCTTACCGTTATTCCTCAAAAATAACATTCATAATACATGCAGATAGGTAAATCTGTGCATTGCCTGCACAAATACATTATAAATTTTGAGTTACAGAAACAGTGGTTAAAAAAAGCCGCCTGTGATAGCTCTGAATAAGTAAAACCTGAATAAAGAAAGAACCATAAAATGAAAGAAAAAAAAATGCGAGTATTTTCCTTTTTATGGTGTTTATTTAAAGTTTTTTTACTTATTACATTGTACACTGCTCATGAATTAAAAGAGTTCGAAGTTTAGGACACTTTAAAGGGTAAGAAATTCCCGCTTTTATGCTACCACAATTTTTGTACAAAATTATTTACCGTATTTTTATAATAATATGTTGTGATTAAATATGGTATAGACTATTGTTTAAAAAGTAGTAATAGGTGGTAATCATAGCCTCTTAAACTAGATGCCTTTCACGTGGCTCGGAAACTAGGCGGTAGACAATGTCACCTGGTACAGATTGCGCGTCATTTTTATTCAATTGACACCAAAATTTTTTAAAAGGGGGATTTGATATATATAAAAGGCGAACAGAATCTAAGAAAGATCGATTATATATATCATATATCACTTCTTAAAATTATTGGTGACAGTTGAATAAGGAAGTGCACAATATGAACCAGGTGGCGCTGTCTACCGCTTGAACTGTTTCCAAGTTTCTGAGCCAGGCGGAAGGCATTTAGTTTAGGAGGCTATGTGGTAATTTCTCATTTCTGAAAGTATTCAAAAAAGAAAAAAAAAAGGTGGAGATTTCGACCTCTGAGAGTTGATTCACTTAATTAAAAAAGTTTAGATATTTCTCTAAATATATATATATATAAATGCGTATTCATGTTTTACATGTTAAGTGCCATCTGTGTATGCATACATTAGTGGAAATTATCGCACCGATTGCTGACGAAAAACTTTAAATGGTTGAAACACGAACACGAAAAAACTGATTTGTTAAATAATGTATCATATCAAGAATGTGGGCTTAAAAAGAAATGAATGTGTGAACACTGAATTTTTTTTTTCTTTTTAAGAATTAAATGTTTTAAGTTAAATTTAAAAAAAAAATACACGTTGTATATGTATTGCTCATATAAATTTTTTTTTTTTTAAACAACTTTTAAAAGAAATGCGGCTTGGCAGCTTGCAATATTATATTATTACATATAGCAAAATTATATAAAATGGATTAATCAATCAATAAACAATATTCTAACATTTATCAATATTTATGTTCTTCATAAAAAAATGTAATATCTTATATAGCCGAATCATGTTCAGTGCTATTAGATTTCTCATAACATTATTTTTCACTTTAATATAGATGAAACATTTCCCTTTTTATTTCTACCAACATAATGCAATGGATTATTTGTATATACGTTATCCTATCTGAAAATATACTGTATCATCACTGTAACAAGATTTATTGAGTAAATATCGAAAAGAAATCATATATAGAGCAGAAACATATCCTTGACATCTGACAATAAGAAAATATGAAGAAAGTTCTATTATTCGATTTTTATACGTATAAAGAATTGCCGATATTTATAATTTATTCCGGAGTATTTTTAGCCCTGCATTTATTTTATTTCACATTATTTATGAATAATTTTCTGTAACATATACAGAATTGCTCCCATTTTAATTTATGCCGGAGTAATTTCTGCCCCGCCTTCATTTAGGAAATAATTCTATAAATAATGTGGTGCGTGATAAATGCGGGACTAAGAATAAATGAAAATGTTGGCAACTATGCATATGTATATATAAGATTAAATAAGTAAAAGATATGCTTAAAGAAAAACTACTATTAAAAAAAAGACGGGGCTAATAATGCTCCGTAGTAAATTATAACATTTGACAGCTCGATGTTTAAACCTTTGCGGCGCAAGACAATTTGGACCATTTAAATTATACTGACACCGGAATTCAAGAACTAAATTAAACTAAAAGAAATTTTAAATTGTCAGGCTAAAGAAATCTTCCGGGATGAAATTTATCAGCTGGATCTTAAATTTTGCGTTCTCGCAGCGAGAACAGCGCGCGTTAAGGGGATATAAGATTAATTAATTACTTCATTAATTTGTCTTGTTATTATACATATCTAATATAGAAACTGCTATTACAGCGTTGCCAACATTTCTGACTTATACCGTAGCATTTTTTAGAGTTCTCAGTACTCAAATTTTTTAATTCCACTTAGTTTTTACAGCAACCCTAATTATTCGTTTGCAGTACAAATCTTCGAAATAATAGTACAAGAATTGTTTTATGAAAAAAAAAAAAAAAGTATTCAAAATAATGACAGTACAAAACCCTCCATTTATCAGCGTACAGAGTTTCTTTCTTTCTTTTTATTTTCTTTGTAAATTTATCCAACATATAATAACGTATAACGTTTAAATAAGAAGAAAAGTACGTTTTCCAAAAAGTAATGATGCCAAAAATTGAGGTACAAACAACTGACAGCTCTAAAATAGGTGTTAGGACGTTAAAAATAATTTAAAACTTAAAATTTGATTATATATATATTCTAGAATTAAAATATTTATTTTACTTCCGGAATACTATATATAATGAAATATATGTTTTATGGTATATCATTCAAATAAATAAATAAATAATAAGGAGAGAGACAGGGTGAGAATTTAAGAAAAAGTCTACAAACAATAGAGTATTTAATAAAAACAAGATTTTAAATATACATCTATAAGCATATCCATATGAGTTTTAAAAAATATATTTTTTTCCTACACATTACGATACATTCTAGATGAAATTCTAAATTATATTTAAAATATTTGTGTTTAGAAAAGAGAAATTATATAGAAGGTCTCAATTTTTTATCTTCTGTGTATTTAGAAAAAAAAATAAATAAAATAAAATAACAGGAAAACGGCAAAAAAAATAAAAATAAAATAAAATAATAATAATAATAATAAAAATAATAATAAATAAATAAATAAATAAATAAATAAATAAAATACGAAAACTAATTAAATAAGTGCACTATAATGAAATTCTTGGAAATAAATGCATTTCGTACTACGATAAATTACTTTTTTTTTTTTTTTTTTTTTTTTTTCTTTTGGAACGATATGCATTTTTTATCCAATTAATGAAAATTTAATTTTTAAACATAAATTAATAACTTTTTTTTTTCGATGCAATTCTGCACAATTTTTGCTGTGTAATTCCCCCCCCCCCCCCCCCCCCAAGATTCATCTATTTAGAAATTTATTCTTATATTTTTTAATTGAGTATAATTTCTTTCATCCATTTGGTACATTTTCAAATTGTTGATTTATAATTTTTATTGTGTAACGAAAAAAAAAGTAAATACAATTTCAAAATGATAAAATAAATTTTCAAAAATCGGTTTACGTTTTTTTTTTTTTTTTTTTTTTTCCCCGAAGTAGTAAAATTTTAAAGACGATTGGTAATATTATATAAAATGAATTAATCAATCAATAAACAATAATCTAACATTTATCAATATTTATGTTCCTCATAAAAGAATGTAATATCTTATATATAGCCGAATCATGTTTAGTGCTATTAGATTTCTCATAACATTATTTTTCACTTTAACATAGATGAAACATTCCCCTTTTTATTTCTACCAACGTAATGCAATGGATTATTTGTGTATACGTTATCCTATCTGAAAATATAATGTATCATCATTGTAACAGGATTTATTGAGTAAATATCGAAAAGAAACCATATATAGAGCGGAAACATGTCCTTGACATCTGACAATGAGAAAATATGAAGAAAGTTCTATTATTCGATTTTTATACGTATAAAGAATTGCCAATATTTATAATTTATTCCGGAGCATTTTTAGCCCCGCATTTATTTTATTTCACATTATTTATGAATAATTTTCTGCAACATATACAGAGTTGCCACCATTTTAATTTATTTCGGAGTAATTTCTGCCCCGCCTTCATTTCTTACTACTTTTATTTTAAAAGTATTTTTTTTCTTTCTTTATCGTAGTTATATATTGAAGGAAATTATTCTATAAACAATGTCGTGCGTAAAAAAAGGCGGGACTAAGAATAAATGAAAATGTTGGCAACTGTCCGTTGGTATATGTAAGATTAAATAAGTAAAAGTTACGCTTAAAGAAAAAGTACTAAAAAAAAAAAAAAAAAAAAAAGACTGGGCTAACAATGCTTTTTAGTAAATTACAACATTTGGCAACTACCTGTATATAAGACTAATTCATTTGCTTCTTTCATTTATCGTATTATAAACATATCTAATATAGAAACTGTTATTACAAACATTTCTAAATTATTCCGTAGCATTTTTCAGGGTTCTTAATACAGTAGAACCTCGATTATCTGAACCTCGCTTAACCGAAACTCTCCGTTAACCGAAGTTGGTTTCTTCTTCAGTTTTTTTTTTTTTTTTCAATTTCTACTATCATCCAAAATTTTCTCTTAATAAACATGCATTTTTAAAGATTTTTTTTTTTTTCCCACATTCCTTTTGTACGCAAGCCGTCCTTTCGAAACTACGAGTGCATATAAATATTTTGGAATTCCCTTTTTTAGAATTCCTTATCGCAAGCTCAATTCTCGGTATGAGTGTACTGTTCCCCACTTTCAAGCGTCCACGTTCTGAACAAAATCACACCCCATTTCGAAATTTGGAAGGTCATACTGCCGAGTCCCAGAAAAATCGAATGTTATTGCACCCTCTGATTGTAAGCAAGTGCAAAGAACCTAACCTCTTTAACTTCGGGATAGAGCTGCACGGCAAAGGATGGCCAATTTACACCAGATCAAGCTTCCATTTAAACTATTGTAAGTTTTTGTTTCAGAAATAAATTTATTTTCATTTATAATTTTAATTTATTGAACAGTTAAAATAGTCATAATAACAGTTCAATGACGAAACTACATATTAAATTAGATGATTATTGAGGAATTCTCGATTATCTGAAAATTTCGATTATCCGAAGTAGGTTCGGTCCCAATTATTTCGGATAATGGAGGTTCTACTGTACTCATATTTTTTAATTCCACTTAGTTTTTACAGCAACCTTAATAATTTGTTTGTAGTATAAACCTTACAAGGATTGTTTTATGAAAAGAAAAGAAGTATTCAAAATAATGACAGTTCAAAACTCTCCATTTATTAGTGTACACAGTTTTTTTCTTTCTTTTTTTTTTCATTGTAAATTTCTCCAATATATAATAACGTATAACGTACAAATAAGAAGAAAATTATGTTTTCGAAAAAGTAATGATGCCAAAAATTGGGGTACAAACAACTGACAGCTCTAAAATAGGTGTTAGGACGTTAAAAATAATTTAAAACTTAAAAATTGATTATATATACATTCTAGAATTGAAATATTTATTTTACTTCCGGAATACTATATATAATGATACATATGGTTTATGGCATACCATTCAAATAAAAAAATAAATAAAAAGGAGAGAGACAGGATAGAAATTTAAGAAAAAGTCTACAAACAATACAGTATTTAATAAAAACAAGATTTTAAATGCACATCACATGTATAAGCATATCCGTATTAGTTTTAAAAAATACATATATTTTCCGACATATTACGATACATTCTAGATTAAATTCTAAATTACGTTTAAAATATTTGTATTTAGAAAAAAAAATATATATAGAAGATCTCGATTTATCATCTTCTGTAAAAAAAAAAAAAAAAAAAAAAACAGGAAACTAGCAACAACAAAAATAAATAAATAAAATATGAAAACTAATTAAATAAATGCACTATAATGAAATTCTTGGAAATAAATGCATTTCGTACTAGAGAAATTACTTTTTATTTATTTATTTTTTTATTTTTTTTTGGAACGATATGCATTTTTTGTCCAATTAATGAAAATTTAATTTTTAAACGTATATTATTAATTTATTTTTCGATGCAATTCTGCATAATTTTTGCTGTGTAATTCCCCCCCCCTCCCCCCCATAGATTCATCTACTTAAAAATTTATTCTTATATTTTTTAAATGAGTGTAATTTATTTCATCCATTTGGTACATTTTTAAATTGATTATTTATAATTTTTTATTGTTTAACGGAAATAAAAGTAAATACAATTTCAAAATGATAAAATAAATTTTCAAAAAGCTGTTTACGTGTTCCCCCCCCCCCTCTCCTCGAAGTAGTAAAATTTTAAAGGCGATTGGTAATTAATAAGTATAAAAAATATATAATTTTTAAATAAATATAATTAACATTCTTTCATTAACGTCATTTTTCATTCGGATCTTTGGTTTTCTTTTTAATAACGAATCATAGTTTTTATAACATAATTTAGAATGCAGAAAATAACTGATAAATAATCTTTTTTTTTTTTTTTTTTTAGAAACAATTTTTCTTTTACAAAAAAAGAAACTATTATTTTTTACATTAATGTTTTAAATCAAAGTATATTAATCAAGAGTCTTTTTACTTGTATATTGTGGGTAAATGTATTTCACTTTGCGTTTTATCGCCTGAAATTTATTAAATACTTGTTTTTAAAACTTATTATTTTTTTAAATATGATTTGGAACTAAAATTTAGGTATAGGTATATTTGAACTATTCTCATTCATTTTTTAATTGAACTATACCCGATCGTTCCTCATTTTTGAATCGAATCGAATCGAAGAAGGAAACACTGGAAAGCGCCTAGATCTAAAGTTCACATCTTTCCAATCTGACACCTGCAGACTGAGAGTAACAAGTTCAGTAATAGTACAGAGAGAAAGGAAAAAAGGGGAGGGGGGGGAGTCCTAAAATCAAGGAATAACCTATCCTTGAGCTCAATAAAAAATAATAACTAAGTAAAAAAAAAAAAATCACACGCTAGAAGGAAGTTTGAGGAAAGCTTTGCAAAATGAAGGTGTTTCTCCAACAAAAAAAGATAAATATGAAAAAGAAAATTTTTAAACTTATATATATATATATATATACATATATATACTTTTTTTTTTTTTTTTTTTTTTTTTTTTGTCCATTAGCTTAAATTAAATTTCCACGCCTAGAAATAACAATGACACAAACATACAGTAAAATAAGTCAACCAAAATATTGTCGAATAAAAAATAAGTAGGTTTAATGAACTAGGGAAGAAACTTTAAAATAATTAATTTATAAATTAAACCGGATACACAGACCTTGTCGCATGTTTGTTCAATACCCAAGAAAACTGTTGCAGTGCGTTTCTTTTTGTTCCTATCAGCGGTGACTTACTGAACAAGTTTATGGATAGTTGCGAACTTAGCACATTTTGGCTACCGGAAAAAGTGTAAAAGAAATATTTATTTTATTGAATCAGCGAACTGTAACGGTTTTCAATGATTAAATATAATACAATTCTTTTAAAAGATTTTTCTGGTAGCCAATAGATGATAATTTAGCAAATATGAACCTGCATAAGCTTGGTGATTGGCTGGAAATTGGCTTTTAGGTCCGAATTCTTCTATTCGCTGCAAACTGTCAGTAGCTTTTCCTTCTAAATGTTAATTTTATTTTCATTCTGGTGTTTTTTTTTTTTGTTTTTTTTTGTTAATACATTCGCGACCGCTGACGAAGATTCGCGTCATTTGAAATTCTGTAACTCCGACAGTGGGCGTGTTTTTCACAATTTGTGTGTTATTTATTTCTTAAGAATATGCACAGTATTCAATTCACATTTTTACAATGAAATATACTATGGATACAAATACTCTGATTAGAAAGAATATAATTATAATGCTATTTTCTATGGATTTTTGACACTTTTTCCTGTTTTTTCCATTCTAAAGTGCGGTGATGAAGTTGAGAATTCATTGTATTATTATTTTATACGCTTTAATTTGGCTCATAGGAAGTCAAACTGGTAAACATTAATCACATATTTTTTAGGGTTTTGTAAGTAACATTTTTGTTTAGTGGTCATGTTTTAAACAAATGCGTTTAATACAGTGACTGCTTCCGTATGATTCAATATTCATAGCTGCCAACATTCAGAATTTATTTCGTAATCTTGTTAGCCCCGCCCTTTTTTCACGCTATTTGTAAACTAGTTTTCTTGAATATTTAATTAGAATTAAATAAGAAGAAAATTACTCTATAAAAAATACGAAGCGGAAAAGGATGAATACTAACAACATTCTAAGATAAACAGAGGTAATTGACATCTCTGAATAACATATTACATAGATGCCAAGTTTTTAAATTTATTCTGGAATGTTCTTAGCCCCACCCCTTTTTCACGCCGTAATCTTCGTAGAAAAATTTTCTTTAATATATAATTAAGATTATTTATTAAAAAAAAGTACTCTAAAATTATTACGGTATGAAAAAGTGGCGGGGCTAAAAACATTCCGGAATATATTAAAAAACTTGGCAGCTATGCATATTAAATCTACCAGAAAGACCTTCATAAAAAAAAAAAATCACATCACAAATTTTTGTTAAATAATATTTAATTAATATTTAAGAAAAGAAGTTTCCGATGCCTCTTTTTTTTTTTTTTTTTTTTTTTTAAATAGATTGAACTTTCTGTTTTAGATATAAATAATCATTTTTCAAAAAATTCTAATTTTGAGATAAGGAGTTCATTACCTCAGTTTAAGGTTCTATCTCACGAATATTCCCATCTTTGTTTTACACTCTTTTAGGAACTGTATTGTTATAAAGATTTCGAATTCTTTACTTGGGTCTGTTTCTGTATTAATCCCTCGAATCATATTTTTAAAATTATGTAAAGTGAGATACGACTATTAATAAAAATTATAATTTTAGTTAAATCTGAAATTTATGTCATAAAAAAATAATAACAAGATAAAAGGATATATAGGCTTTAATTTAATCGAATTTAATTGTAAAATAAAAAAAAAAGAAAAAGAAAAATGTTGTACTTTACACTTTAATAATTTAGCACTCTTATAAGTATGTTTCAAAGAAAAAAGAAAGAAAAACTTTCAAATCAAGAAAATGATTTATTTAAAACTTATCAATTAATTTTTATAATAAGAAAAGTTTATTAAAATATTATAATTATTATCTCTTTCAGTTTAGGCATTAAAGTTATGACTGATATTTTTTATAGACAGTAAGAAACAAAAAAACATTTTTTAATTATGCGTTATTATTATTATTATTATTCGAATATACTTATACTTGTGCAATCATTGTTATTTTTATAGGCACACGAATTATTATTATTATTATTATTATTATTATTACTATTATTTGATTGCACATACACTTGCACAAATTTACGTTTGTTTACTACTTTAAAAAATTAAAACAAAAATGTCAAATTTTTAAACTAATAATTCTTTTGTACAAATAAAATTTTCATTTCGTAATTGAAATTTGTTTTCAACTGAAAGATAAAGGAAAATTCATTTCTATTTCTTTAAAAATACATGAAGTATCAAATAAATAAATAACTAGATAAAAAGATTTTAATCTTGCTATGTTTGAATAAACAAAATATATATTTATTTACTAAAAGAAATGAATGAATCAAAATTGTGTATTTGTTATTAAAATAAAGATTTTTTTTTTTTTTTCGTTGATATTCCACATATATTTAATGTTTTCTTTAATCTTACTGTTATATGTTGTTTGGAAATTTCATTCATCTGTAGTAATGTATACTGAAAAAATACTCTTTTGTTTTATTTATTTGAAAAGAAAAGAAATGTAATAATATAAACAAAATTTTTATCCTTTATGTACTTTTTCGAGACGCTTTGTTTATAAATTCGATTTCAATTAAGATTCACGGTTCATTTGTTTTTATATTCCGTTTATCAAATAAAAATAATAGATGAAGATTATTTTTACCGATGGATACGATTTTATTAGATATTTGAAAACACGTTTATTATTATTATTATTATTATTTAAAAAAATTATATACTTGAATTACTTTTTCCTGTGTTGAAATGTTCAATTACTTGCAGATATTGCATATCGTATTTAGTAATTTCAAAATAAATAAATAAATATTGAAGTTATAAAAATTTAACTACTTTTGTTGAAATAAAATTATCCTGTCTCATATAATTTAATTTTCTTAAAGTAAAAATTTTCTATTAGGGGAGCGTGGGGCGGGTTATAAAAGTTTTTAGAAAATTAAATATATTGTGAAATGTATTTACGTTTTCCTGTTTATAATTGCTGTTTTCCATAAACATCTATCATATTCATAAAAATAAATAAATAAATAAATAAATAAATCGTTAATGTTGCTAGTTCTAGCCCCCCCCCCCCCCAAAAAAAAATTATATATATATATATATATATATATATATATTTTAATTATTTGCCTGTTACAATTTGCTTGTTACAATTTGCCCCGGATTTGGGTCTAATTGTAACACACGTGGGGCAAATTGTAACGGATACAAAAAGAACCCTAAAAATAATAACAACAATATTTCAAAATGTTTTTTGTTATCAATCATTTATTAATTTAATAAAAAATGCAATTAATAACTAATATTAAATTATAAACTTCTTGTTATAGTAACAATGAATTATATCAAATGGGTTATAGTAAAATAAAGATAAAATTAAAGATAAAATCAACATAGAAGTCAATCTTAGTCAGAGTTTGAATTAATCCAAGCAATTTATATTTTCTTTCCTTTCATGCATTTAATGTGGGCTCACATTTTGAAAATTAAGCATCATGCACATTCTTCTGTCACAGAGAGGGTTTAGCAGAGATCAAATTCTCCGTCCGTTTTTCAGAACTTGATGAGAAAATTCTGCCTTTTTTTTTTTTTTTTTTTTTTTTTTTTAATTTAACCACTATTTTTATGCAGCATTTTCTAATTCGTGATTGAATCGTGATTAAAATTCTTGATTAATCACGGCACTATAATATAAAATCACAGAAAATATTTCTGTATAAATTTAGTAGTGGCAAAGAAGACAAGAATTTTTCATTTTTAAAAGTTTCCTGAAAATGGGCGGAGACTTCAAGTTCTGGCTGTAGACATCTCCACAAGCCACTCCTCTAACATGTTACAACTTGTCCTAAAATTTTGTTTCAACTTGCCCCACCATATGATTTTAGTCATTTTGTTTATTTATAAAATAATATATATATAACGATTTTTTAAAATAATAATAATAATATCAATTTTATAACTCCACGCGCAGACTAAATAAATAGCTATAAACATTTCGTTAAAGCATATATTAATATACCTTTAATTACAATTTGCGAAATATTTCTTTTTCCCCAGTAACTTGCTAAAATGAATTGCGTGTAGAGAACCTCTCATTAACCATTTTTGTGGAGCACCGATTGTGCTTACATTATGAAGCGCGTCATGAGAGTTACGTTTATAAAAATATTTAATCACAAATGTTACAAACTTTTTCGTAAATTGCGTGTTACTTGTTACCTTTGTGACAACTAGACCCACGCTCCCCTATTCATTATTTCATTTCTTTTATATAAATAAAAATATCTGTAAATACCTTTATATATACGAAAATATCCTTAAACAAAATTTTCTTTCTCTTTCATTTTAGCCTTAGAATTTGATTCTTAGACCTTTTGGTCCTTTCCCGCCCCGTACGTGTAACGGTCGTAACCTCATCTGACCCTTCTACCATTTTGTCCAGTTCGTCTCTCCAGAGAAAGAAATTATGGCTGCTTTTGTCGCCAAACAGATGGTTGGCAGCAAGTTAAATGCTGTAAAAGGTAAGATACGAAAATTATTCCCATAATTTTGTAAGAATGTCTTTGTGCATCTCTAACTGTATTAGTTTTCTTGTGTGATTATGATCTATAGTTGCTTTCATACGTATACACAGGCCTCACAGCGTTCCTAAAATTTTACCTTTATTTTATTATATTGTCACCAGTATCTTCAGTATGGAATTATTTTTGAATATTTTTGACGGTTTTAATGCTCATGTATTTTGTTGTAAAATATTGTTTTAAAATTGTGTTCACAGTATAATGATATGAGCGGAGCGTACCATTTTAGGAGCGCTGCGAGGCCTGTAAACATAATCCTGTGAAAACTATTTTATACTTTTAATTCGACGTCATGTAAATATTAATTTTAACATTAGCTTTATATGGAATAGGCTTGACCGTTCTCTCAGTAATATTTGCCTTATGACTAAAAAAGTTCTAGGCGTAAGATGCACTCTAAAGTAAAAATAAAAAATCTGTAAGCAGTTTTGTCAAAAAAATAATAATTAATTAAGATAAATTAATAAATCAGTTTCCAGGAAAGTGTGTTGATCCCAGAAGTGCAAAAATTTATTTCTTTTAAATAACCAGGAATACAGGAGATTATTTATAACTAACAAAAACCTTTTGATAATTATAAATGATGGTTTGTTTTATTAATTTACGACAAAAAGATCGTATAATTTGGTTTTAGTAGCAATTTTACATTTAGCAAAAAATACTATCACAGTACGAAAAACAGAAATAAATGTTTTTTTTTTCCTTTCACTAAATATATATATATATATATATAAAGATATTTGATAAATTTTAGCAGTAGGGTCTAAAAACTAGGTGGTACAAATTACATACCGAATATATTCTATTATGCTTGAAGGAGTGTTAAACCATAATTCTTAAAAACATAAATTATATTAAAAAAAAAAAAAGTCTCATTTTTGCATAGTTTATGCATCGAAATGCGCTATCGTTAAAAAACTTTTTTTTTTTTTTTTTTTTTTTAGATTAGAAACAGAGCGTTATAAGAATTAATTTTTTTATGAAAAGAAAGAGGGAAGGAAACTTCAGAACATTCTCCAAATATTAGCATTTAATATCATATGTTAAAAATCCTTTAGCTATTAACAATTACTTACCAATGAATATAATAGCAATGAAGCATAGACTATTCTACATCTGAAATGTTTTAATTAGTTTTATTACTGAGATCAAAATAAGTTACATATTATATGAAAGAAATTTTTTAGAGAAATTTAATTAAATATTAGTTTGTCAATAATATTCACCACGATATAAGTAAACAAGAGAATAAATCTTGAATATTTTAATTAAATATTTTTGCAGACGATGGATGAATGACATGGTTTTAAAACAAATAATCGCTAAATAAATAACTTCTGTACATGTGCCTATAAAGGTAAATATTTTTATGATTATCCGAAACGAAGCGTAAATTTCCTCATTTGTTTAATGATTTTTTCTGTACACGTCTCATGTGATTTATGGCTTATTTTCTTTTTTAAATGTAAAATATTATTGTATTATATAAATATTTAACTAATTGATGAAAATATTTGGAATGTATAATATGAATAAAGACAAATATGCGTTTCATGCTTCAGAGGGAAAAAAAAATTGTGTATGCAGCAGATAGGGAGGGAGAATAAAAAAGGGTATGTTTAAGCATTCATGTAAAAAGAAAGTGCATTATTACAATAAAAATTATTAAGATATTTTAATCCTATTAGAAATGAATAATCTTCTTTCTTTTGAAAGCTGGTTGTAATATCTTGTATATTGTGAAATTTTGATATATTCTGGACAATTAAGACCTAGGCATGTGTAGAAATCTTTTCTTGGAAGGTGAATTTTTCTAAGGAATACGGTCTTTTATTTACCCAAGTTCTGAAGTAAACATGCGAAAATTTTAAAAGACTAGGCTAATGAGCGGTTTCAAACTCCGCGCTTCTCATTTTTAAGCTTGAAAATCAGAAGTACTCAGGTACTGAAAGAATTATTTTATTTTACTAAAAACGTTACTTATGCTCAGATTTTGAAGCATTGCAAAAAAAAAAAAAAAAGCATAAAAAAAGTATAAAAATGAATTAATAATAAAAATTAAAAAATCTGCCATTTCGTTACTGATTTTGTGGGAAGTCATCGTAAATATAGCCTATGATACCTTTTGAAGTGGTTATAATGTCTAGTTTTTATTGCTATAATTAAGTTTTTTGTAGGGGATCATCTGCATATTAAAATTTGCACTAACTATATTTTTTCAAATTATAGTACGGACCACTAGCGGCCGAGAGGTTCTGCACTGAAAGCTGGTAGACGTGAGTTGTCGGGTTCGATCCCAGGTTGCGTTCGTTGGCTTAGTCTTTCGGAGTTTTCCGTGTCTTTCTCCGAAACCTGCGTAATTACGGGGTAGAACCCCTTAGAAGGACCCCCACGGATGTCACTCCCCTTCAGGCCAAAATCCTGGTGAAGTCAACTAGCCTCCATCCTCACAACCCAACCCAACCGAACTCAAATTGT
Source organism: Salticus scenicus (assembly GCA_963930645.1). Taxonomy (NCBI): domain Eukaryota; kingdom Metazoa; phylum Arthropoda; class Arachnida; order Araneae; family Salticidae; genus Salticus; species Salticus scenicus. The sequence continues at coordinate 78,519,911 of OZ005659.1, read as the reverse complement.
AGTACTCATTTATGGTATTCGAATTACTGATATCGAGGCAGTTCAAAAATGTATTAATTAACTCCTAAGAGAGTGAAAAACGAAAATGCATTAGTGGTTCATTCACAAGCTGAAAAAAAAAAAAAAAAAGATGCTGCACCAGGCAGAGCCTGATTTAGGCCGGGGCACTCTCTCACCGGAATATTTTTACAATTATTTTTTACTACATATCATAGGAATTCCACCATTTAACTAGCAAATTATTTTTATAAAAAATGAACGGTGTAAAACAATCGAATTTACTCATGGTTATTAGACACCAGAATTCTTTTAAAATAATTTTTAATGAGAATTTTTTGTTTATTATAACAGGAAAGTATTGCTTAAAAGATAATGGTGTAAGTGTAAATAATGTGTGCCCCGGTCTAAATCAGTCCCTGGCACCAGGGTTACCCCAAATAGAAATATGGGTACCAGAATCTTTATAACGTAATTTTTTAAAAATAGATATCAACGGTTAATCTAGCCTAAAATTGATATATAAAAAATGATGGTATTCAGATTTCCGGTTTTAAGAACTCTGTTCTGCACAGAAAAGTAATATATTCATTCGTTTAACATTAGAATCTTCAGACTTTGAAAGCTTATAACTCTACGAAAATTTAAGAGAAATATATAAACTGCACCATTTTCCTGGATGATCTATCTCACTGCGCTCAAACAACAACAACAAAAAAAAAAAAAAAACTCGATGGCTGATACTATCCTTGCAGATTTTTATGTAAAATGACCTCCCGAATCCGAATATGAGTACCATTTTTCCCAGTCACCCATATTTTTCTCAGGACACCACTCCCTCCCCCAATTTTTATCACTGTGCTGTAATTTTATCGCCACGAATTTGATTTGGAAAACGAAAAATAATTAATTTAACACTTAAAAACAAAAATATATAATATTTAATAAATAACCTTAATAATAGATTAAAAAAATATAAGAAATGTAATACGTAATTTCAGTGGCAAATCCCCCCCCCCTACATTTTCCCCTTGCCGCAAATGTTGATGTTTTAGAATTTTCCAACTTTGTAGCCCTTCAGAAGATATTTAAGAGTTATAATAATCATCTTCTCCTAACCCTAAAAATCAAATTTATCGACATAAAATTACCGAAAAGTGATAAAAATAGGGGGGCTATCCCTAAAAAACTGTGGATGATAGAGAAAATAGACTTCATTTTTGGATTCAGGACGTCATTTTACATAAGAATTTCTTAAAATAGTGTGGGGGGGCAATTTTCAAGCCGGCCAGTGTCTTATTCAAATAACTCAAAATAAATAAACAAAAATAAATATGCGTTGCTATTTTAAAAGAGGAAATTGCGGCAAGTTTTCATATGCAAATGACTTAATCTAATAATATACCATTATAAACTAGACGCTGATATTAATCTATCGGTATCAGCCACATAGTTGTGCGACGATTTGCAGAAAATTATTTAGGGGGCGGCCTGTCACATCTCCCCACCTGTATATATATATGTATATATACATGTAACTAAACACTTTTACTTACGGATAAGTATACACTTGTAAAATGTTTGTTTAATTCTTTAAACAGGAAAATTCGAAATCTTTTTCGGCTAGCAATTTAATGGATTTTTATACAGAGTTTAAATTGAACAAAATAAACTAATATGAATTTAAAAAAAAAAAAATTGCATAAGTTCTAAATGTATTCTTCAATACACGCAAAATAACAATATAATCTACAATTTACCTCAATACAGTGAAATGCTTTGGCGTGTAACACAGAAACAATTCACTTTTTTTTTTTTTTTCATTTTTAACGCGATCCTAAAAATAGACCCAGACACGTTTCTATCATACTTTCAATATTTCATAATATTAAATCACGCAAATTTTACATTTAAATACCAGAAGAAGTATATTTTATTTTTCCATTAAAAAAAAAAAAAAAAAAAAAAAAAAAAAGTATTGACGTTTTTACGGCAAATTCTTTATTTTACTCATGCTATGTTCCATTTCATTTAAATGTGAAATATACGAAAAAACGTAGCTAGTGCTGTTGCATGTTACTTTAGATATTCCTTTCTCTATGACTAAGATTTAGTATTAGTAGTTTGAATATTTTAATATATCTTATTTTCTTTTTTTTTTTCCCTAAATAAAAAGTTCAACATTGTAATCACGAAGTATTTCAATGTTTTTCCGAAATTTTAGTAGAGATCGCACTGTTCAGACTCAGAATGATTTCATGTCTCTCTACATCAATGTTCTCATAAAGAAAAATTTGAATACCACTATTTTTATACAGTAATATTAGACTTACTAATCGTTGTTATAAATTTAAAAAAAAATACTATATTAAAATTACCCTTTGTGAGAACCCTGGTGGGCATATTTGTACTGTATAGTGAAAAATCTTCACATTGATCTAAGATTTAGAATGAATTATAGCCTTCTAAACTAGATGCCTCCGTTTGGATCGGAAAATTGGCAGCAGTTCAAATGGTAGACAGCGCCACCTGGTACAGATTGCGCGACTTTTTTATTCAACATCCACGAAAATTTTTAAAGTGGGATTTGGCATATATAAAAGGCAAATAGAATCGTAAAAGCCTCGTTTATATGTATCATGTACTACTGAAGAAAATTCACGTTCCTGATCGGAAATCTCAATAGATTTTTCCCTAACTGCAAGCAGAGCCTGATTAAGGGGGAAGCACACATTACTTATACTTACACCATTATTTTTTAACAAATATTTTCCTCCTATAATAAACACAAAATTCGCATAAAAAATTATTTTAAAAGAATTCTGGTGTCTAATAACGGTGAGTAAATTGGATTGTTTTACACCGTTCATTTTTTAATAAAAAATATTTCCTCGTCAAAGCGTGGAATTTCTATGACATGAAGTAAAAATTAATTGTAAAAATATTCCGGTGAGAGCGGAGATAATGTGTGCTTCCCCCTTAATCAGGCTCTGACTGCAAGCTTTGTCTCATCCAATAGCTTGCAATATAGGTAGCTTAAACTGCACAACATTCATGAAAAAAGTTAATATAAAAAACTCCTATAAAATTCCGAAAAAAAAAGTACATTGCTTTTCCCAGCACATTATCTCCATACAGAAGCGATTCCTGTTCGTATTTAATTCACCCTTGTAATAAAATTGTAATAAAATTAGTATACCTATTGAACATTCTTTAAGGAATCGATTTTTCGAAAAATGATATGTATGGTATTCTTTGAAATATTATTCGTTCATACGTCAAGCGAGTCTAAGCCGCAAAAGTTAGTTACTGCAGTTATAATTAATTTTTAAATAGCTCCAATAACAGTAGCTATTAAGATTAGAACTGGGTGTAAAATAATATTTTTAGACAACCCAGAAATGAACAACCCATTTTCAGTCCTGTTCCATTGACATTTATTTTACATAAAAAATATGCAAATGACTAAGTCAATTTTTAAAATAAAAATATTTTTATTTTTATTTTAGTACAACGCATTGTATATTTTATCAATATACTAAGCAATAAGTAGGCAATAGTAATACATGGGTTGTTTGTGTCCCCGGAATTTGCTACCAGAATTTTTTAACAGTGATATTATTGAAAGTTTTCTAGTAAAGTTTAGCAATTAAGCATAACCAAAAATACAATTCGTAAATACTGGTGAAAAATAAAATAAAAAACCCGGAATGCAAACACCCCTGGTAATATAAATCATTGAATATTTAATATGTGTACTTTTTTTCATACCATTCAATATTTTTATATAGCTACGCTAAAAATTTACTTTCATGTACACAAATATTCACCCAATAGGTTATAAGTTGCAATATATGCATGAATTGGTATTAGATATTATATCAAACGGCATTAGTATATTTTTTTGTTTTAAGACAATTCTGTGTGAATACAAATTATACGCTGTACATTGTCACATATTTTTCATATCCATTAATTTAGTAATTGCATATAAACTTTAGAAAACGTTTTCTTGTTATTTTTTCTGATCGTTTTCTCTGACAGTATAAGTATATTAGTCACACATAATTTGACACGCAGATCAATATCACACTCGATGGAAAACTGTAGCACGGTATAGTCATCAAAATTGTCTGAAACTAGAGTTACTTTTTCAGGACATACGGACTTATTTCAAGCCAACGCCCTCATCGTGTGAAGAATTCAGTAGTGTTCTCAGGAGAAAGAAAGACACACCCTATCCCATTTCATTGCTTTGAAGCTGCAAACACCTATATTTCATACAACTAATGTGATTTGAATTTATAACCTGAGTGTAGTTATCTAAATTTTAATATAATGAAACAATATTATATATATATATATATGGATGTATATAGTTTACGCAACATTAGATTTGAACGTATTCCGTTATAGGTCACCGAGATGATAAATTTAATATACCATCACTGCCTACTAAAGCAAGTATATAATGTTAATTAACACCAGAATTTAAAAATTTCTTCTCACAAAGAGTACACAAAAGGGTACAACAGAGACAGAGAGTCGATGGTGTACACTAGGAAACATTTAAAATGTGTTGATCCCCTAGAGCAGCGTTTCCAACTTTTATAATTTATTCACGAGTATTTTTAGCCCCGTCAACTTTTCGTACCGGAAATTTTGTAGATTATTTGTGTTTAATATGTGACAACGATCAATTAAGACGAAAGTAATTTTTCAAAATTTTCGGTATGAAAAATAGGCGGGGCTAAAAATTCTCGTGAATAAATTATAAAAGTTGGGAACACTGCTCTAAAGCCCATCGGATAATGATAGCAGTCACACTAAAGATCTCATATATACGGAGCTAGCGAATCAAGCATTTTGTTGCCGCAGGGTTACCACATGTACCCAGCGTGTTCAAAACATAAATAAGCGGCAGCCATTGCTTCTTATGTTTTTTGTTGCATTTCTGACATGTACAAATGTGAAAATACAAAAAAAAGTGTTCGTTTTTTTATCTTAATATTTATATTAATAATCATAAATTTATAGAAGAAGACGTTATATTGCTGTGTGTTCCTACAGTTTTGACCACAGTCTGTGGGATCGCCGAAGTTTATTTCTTTCCGTGTCCTATTAACAATATTTAATATTTATTGTTTACTCCGAAATGTTCTTTTATTTGCATTTTAAATTACATGTCCTTAACTTACACCAATTTAATGTTTGGTTCATGTAAATGAACAGTATGTGCTAGAAATAACAGAAAATAAATAAATGAAAAAAGCTTTGCATTTTTAATCTGTACGCTTTTTTTTTTTTTTTTTTTGTTTTTTTATGCGAAAATTATGAATTGTATTAGAAATAAAAACAGATTATTTGTTGCTTATCATTCTTGACCGAACGTTGCTACAAATGAAGATTTCTTAAAATCGCCAGTGAAACGAAAACGACACTAAATTGGAAAGCTGTTCGCTACTAAGGCAACAAAATGGCAGCAATGCGTCGATCTATATAATTTATTTAAGAGGCTCTACGTCACACAAAGATCGTGCGTTGATCGTGCAGCTATAGTGTATATATATATATATATTTATATATACATACATACATATATGCCAACATTTCAATTTATTCCGGAGAATTTTTAGTCCCGTCTTTATTCCATACCACTTATTTTTTTAAAGTATTTTTTTTCTCAGTTTATTGAATTTATGTATTGGAAAATGTTTTCTTTTTAAAAAGTGGTGCGAAATAAATGCGGGGCTAAAAGTACTCCTGAATAAATTAAAATGTTGGCATCTATGTACATATTCACAACGCGTAGCGTGGAATTTTGGCAGATGGGCAATAAGAATGATAACACAAATTACTATTTAGTAGTTTTGATGTAAAAACGGTGGGAAGGCATCATCAGTGGAAGGTGATGATTCATTACCTTCCAGAAGTACTGGCTCACTGTATTTTACACTGTATTCATTTATAGAATACAAATTTACATTTAAATAAGTATTTTTAGTCAATTTTAGTTACAATCATGTTTAATAAAAATTATGCATTAAAAATACTTAAATATATTTTTTTTTAACTCTTCACCTATTTTCAATTGACGAGCTGCCACTGCCTTCTCCCCAATACATTCTGCGAATAATCTCATTCATCCTCAGGGTATCCTGAGAATGTCTTGAGGAGAATGAGGGCTTTTTCCGCTATTTTCATTTTAAAGGCCAACCTTAGTAGTACCTTTAACAAAACGTTATCACTTTGGAATATTTCATTATTGGAGTGTTTCCGTAAATTTGGGATATATGTCTATAAAATAATTCAAATATTCATAATATTCAACTGTTTTTGTTAATATATCTCAAGATTATTTGTTATTCATGCTACAGTTGCAGTAAGGTTTTCTGTATAGTTTCATGAAATGAAATTAAAACTGATATTTACGCAAAATTATTTCACTGAAATAATAATAAATGCATTTTATTTATATGTAGAATAAACTAAGATAATTTAACAATATTTGTTCTTTCACGGTTTCATTTTTGCAACTAAGAAAGTGAAATTATTTTGCATAATTTTATCATTGTCTATATAATTATATCATTGTCGGTATATCGGTATAAAAAATACCAATTCTTGTTAAAAAATACCTTACGGACACTTTTTTCTTGTCACTTCTCTTGAAATAAATAACAATGTTACTTGTGTTAAGATTTCTTTATTAAGGATACATTTTCGGCCAAAAATTTAAAAAATAATTCCTTAAATGTTATTTTTGTCCTTTTCTAAACTTTAATAATATACCGGGTAAAGTTTCATCTTTCTTTTGCAGACTTCTTTGTTGTCTAAAAGTTTTGGACATAAATCCTGCAGGAAATAAAATGTTCTTCTAAATAAAAATTCTTTTCAGCCTTTTTAGAAAAGGCATAGGTTAAACAAAAAAGGTGTTTGCCCTAGAGAGAATAAAATCCAAATTCTAAGACTGAATGCAATTTCTTGGAACAAGTATTAAAAAGTGTAAAAAGAAAAAGCGACAAAAAGCGATATTATCTTTTGGTTATTTATGAAACCTACAAATGCAGAGTAAAAATAAAATTAAGTCGTATAATTCTTAAATTAAATTCCTATCTTATAATAAAAATCTGTGTAAATAAGAAAAAAAAGCGTAAATTAAAATAGCTATTCAAAATGTGAATAAAAATAATAGTTAAAAGCATTGAAAATATATGTTGGAAAATGAAATAGGATTTAGTACACGGACACTATAAAATAAAATAATTCGTGCAATAACATTTTTGCATAGATCTATAGTATTTTTCCCATCATTAGGCAGTATGTATCAGATGTTCACTGTGAAAGCAACAATGTTTTTTTTTCTACTAATTTTAACTCTTTTTATAGATATTTAGTGTTTATTACTACTACTTTAAACCTTAGCCGTTCCTAATGCTCTAATAAAAAAGGCTGTAAACTGTGGTGCCAAATTTAGGGACTCTATTATTCAACTATCATCATTAATTCTGAGAAGTTTTATTTAATGTAGATGTTCATACTTGCCAACCTAGTCCGGAAGATAGTTAGTCCCGCCCTTTCTGCCTATTTTTTCACACCAGTCTTTTTTCAGAGTGCTGTTCTTCTTATTTATTCGTAAATATATTTAATGAACATTACTCTAAAAATTAAGTGGTGTACAAAAAGGGGCGGAAACTAACAATCTTTCGGGTTAGTTTGATAAGTATGGATATTGGACAAACGGAGCACTTTTTCTGGGTAGCACATGGCACGCATCTACCCTCGGAAATTGACTTGGTAACTAAATGGAGTAGAGATCAGATAAAGGTATTGGATACACATCCTCTGAAATGATAAGCCAACCGTTACATTTAAAATTTAGTGCTGGATATTTAAAAAAAAAAAATAGTATAGTCCTTAAATTTGGTAACACTAAGCAGAGAAGTGAAATTAAATTGGACCAGCAAAGAGTTAAGTTATCTATTTTTAATCATTTGAATTACAAATAATACAGAATTTTATGCATCCGAAAAGTGCTACCTAATTTGGCCCAGCTGGGCGCTGCCTTTTTTATAGAAACTGTAAAGCGAGGTTATTCTTCAGTAGTTTGAGATTAGATTTACTTATTATTTCAACTTAACGATGAGATTTGACGTTGTACGGTTCTTTATTTTTGTAGTAGTAGTTGTACCATACGGACTACTATTCCGTAGTAAGTAAGCTATTCCGTACAGTAGCAGTAATAGTAAGATATTAAGGCAATAGTGCCGAGGCTGACAGCTTAGAGTGTATTCCAAAACACTATAAATATTAATGCCTGAACCGAGATTTCAATTTGGTACCTGAAAACTGAAAAGTCAACAATTAACTCACCAAGTCGGTTTTTAATACAACAGAGATTTTATGCGAAACCTAAACCAATTAACATCACCGCATCTATTTTAATATTGAAGGTATATTTTGTAACAAATTATAAATAATATGCCTGTTTTACTATTTGTCATCAAAGAATTTTATAATCGATTCCCCTATGATATTATTATCCAACTAATTTTAAATTTTTACGAATTATTTTGTACATTATAATCGATTTTTTTTTTTTTTTTTTATTTGTTTTTATATGCTCAAAAAATATCGATTCTTACAAACTAGAAATTAGAAAAGATTCACAAGAATAGACAACTATTTTTTAAGTGTAAGTCAAAATCAACCAAAAACCGTTTAAAAAAAACACATTTCGGACTGGTGTTTTTTCTTCTTCTCCAAATGTCATGCTAGGTAGAGCCAGGCAGTCGGGTAACCCATATTTAACCAGAATCCGACCCCACCAGCAGTTCGGATTCGGGTTGGGTCGACTAATTTTTTTTTTCTCGGGTCGGGTTTAGTTTTCAACGAATCGGGTCGACTTGAGAACATTTTTCAAAATTTCTTTTTTATCTTTATAAAGTAGAAATTTGCTCTCTACACCCAAGATGAATATACGCTTACCCAAATTATCATTGTAAGATAAACATCCATATCCGACTAAAGCATTGAACAAACAAAAAAAAAAAAAAAAAAAAAAAAAAAAAGAAGAAAAAGGAAAAGGAAAGAAAGCAATTATTATTTAGAATATGAGCTGTTGAAATAGGCTACTTCTCCAGCAGTAACCATATGTAAGATTCATCTACTTCGGTTACTCACATTCTTTTAAAATAGATTGCGAATGTAAACTGATAATTAATATTTTCGTCTCTTGCAAATGTTTTTAAGAAGTTATAGGAATGTAGGATTAGATTGGTTTAGTAGACGTTTAGTTGGCACCTGTAACATTGTATTATTTTAAAATTATTCTGTGGGTGGGTGGTAAGTATCAAACAATAATACTACAAACACTAAGCTTGAAATCCATTTTTGTACACTTGAAGTACACAACACACATAAATAGCTAAAATCTGTTATTAATCCACTTTTCAGATTTTTTATTTTTAACTTTGTGTATAACTATATTTTTAATTCTTTTTAAAATGATTTACCCCAGCAGTATGACAGTGAAAATTTACTTTATTTTATATATTAAAAATATTTTCCATGATTTTTAGATGAATTATCAATTTTTATTTAGATTCGGGTTTCGGGTATAAAGAAATCAGGTTCGTGTAGTCAAATGTCTTTATTGCGGATTCGGGTCGGTTAAAATTTTTTTGTCGGGTTCGGTTCGGGTAAAACCCGACTTCTGTAGGACTCTAAGCTACATTAAATGGAAACTCATCTGAATTTAATCGGAATATTTTGAAATGAAATTTAAAATTCAAGGGGAATACTAATATATTAATTGACACCAGTATAGTTATCTAAAATTTATTTTATTTAAAAAATGAGTTACTGTGACGAATGCAGATTTCTTTATGGAGTTCTTTTAACTTCTTGTACAGCAGAACTGGCAAAGGCGAAGTTCTGCTAATCGTTCAGTAAATTCGTGTTGATAACGCACTGTGGTAGTGTTTTGAGTCAGCTGTTTATGATGCTAAGTGCTGCAAGACGGAATTCTGAATCAAAACTGATTGAAGGTAGCTAGCAAGGTTATCTGAATCAAGGTAAAAATTCGGCTGCAGCGGTACTGTAAGTACCCGCCGCTTATTAAAATCACATTCGTTCTGAGCCAAAGTGATTGTATTTAGTGGCTGATTTTTAACCGACTTCAAAAAAGAAGGAAGGTTCTCAATTCAAACCGTATGGTTTTTTTTTGTTTGTTTGTTAGCTCATAACTTCTGAACGTATGCTCCGATTTTGATACTTTTTATTTTGTTGAAAAGATCTTGGTCTGAAATAGGTCCCATTGTAATATCTTTGCTATCTAAAGAAAATACAGGGTGTCCACAAAAATCAGTCTCAACTCTTTTAACTGCTAAACAGCTTCAGCTATAGTGATAAAAATGGTATGTAAGTTTAGCAAAGTGGCCATGCAGTACAAGGTTAAACCGCTTGAAGCGCCATCTGGTGGAAAATAGCGGAGTTAGTATTCCTATCTCGAAAACGGTTGTAGAGAAAAAAGAGAATTACAAAGTTGAAGAGTACCACCGATTTGGTACAAAAAGATAGTTTAGACATTTATGCTAGCGTTCCTATCTCGGAAACGGTGTAAGACAAGGGGAAAAAGTGAATTATAAAATTGCCGAGCATCATCGATTTAGTACGAAAAGATAGTTTAGACACTGATGCTAAAAATACAATGCTAAAAAAGTGCATTTGTTTGTTAGCAATTTCTTGCACTATGCACACTTGAGCTACATTGCACCCGCTGCAGCGTAGCTGGTGAGACATACGCTATATAGTTCAAAATATGGTTTTGGTTACTTGATACGTTTTGTTTTGTTGTGAAGATCTTGGTCTGAAGTAGGTCGCATTGTAATATCTTTACAATTTAAAGAAAATAAAGCGTCATCTGGTGAAAAACAGCGAAATTAACGCTCCTATCTCAAAAACAGTTCAAGATGGGAGAAAAGTTAATTACGAAGTTGTAGAGCATCATCGATTTACTACGAAAAGATAGTTTAGACATTAATGCTAAGAACAGAACGCTTAAAACGTGCATTTGTTTGTTGACAATCTCCTATTTGGTGCACACTTGAACGACATTGCGTATGTTGTAGCGTAGCGGGTGACATTTATGCTATGTAAAATTCAAAGCATGGTTATTGTAAGCGGTCACATCGATTAACGCATAGACGTTTTAAGCCAACTTCATAAAGGAAACAGGCTCTCAATACAAACCATGTTTCTCATTGTTGTTGTTGTTGAAATTTGTTCGCTTATAACTTCGTAAAAGATGATTTAATTTTAATACTTTTTTTGTTGTCGTAATGATCTTGGATTGAAATAGGTTTCATTATGATTTCATTAAGATATCAACAAATTACAGGATATCCACAGTCTGTTTTCTCTCTAAATCCTGAACGCATGCAGCTACACTGGTAAAAACAGTATGGAAGTATCGATGATGAAACTTCTATCCGTCAGCTGCAATGCATATTTTGCTCTTTGTTTCAACTTTACGCTGCGCAGTTTCCAGCACAGCGGGTGAATCGTATTCACTGTAAAGTTCAATATACACTGCTCGACATTGAAAATGCAACACCAAGAAGGAATGATAATAACGGAATGAAATTTGTTGGAAACATACATTATAGTAGGAAGAACAATTGATTAAAATTTCAGGAATTTTGGAGTAATATGTACTGAGAAAACAGTACATAAAGCAGAGACCTCTGTGAGCAATAACAGCACATATCTGCCTAGGCATTGACTCGAACCGCGATTGGATGACATGTACGGGTAGAGCACACGATGCCACAATTCATCGATCGAAGTTACTGGTGAGTGTTGGGGGGCCAGTCGCTTTTCAATGATTAAACAGTCATTTTCATTGGCGCGAGATCAGGAGAACGCGCTGGCCAGAGCAACAGTCGAACACATTCTTTATCAAAGAAGGTCAGGACAATACAAACAATTTGCGGTCGTGCATTATCTTGCTTAAATTTTGCGCTACGGAGGCCTCGAATACAGGGCAGAGGGGCGGGCCTTAACTCATCAGAAATTTAATGGCCGCTGTTCAGAGTGCCAGGAATACGAACATGAAGTAATCGAGACGTGTATCCAATGGGAACCCATAACATCTTTGCAAATGATGGACAGTATGATGATGTCGAATCCCAGCTGGCAATGTGCATTATCATGCTTGCCAACCATCTCATTGCGAAGCGTAGTACTTTTAGTCACCGCCTTTTTTTGTACACCAGTCATTTTTTAGAGTAATTTCATTCTTATTTAATCGTAACACTATTTGGAGAGAATTGCTCTAAATATAAAGTGGTGTGGGAAAAGGGGCGTATTTTCAAGGGGCGTTAACAAGTCTACGCTTATTAATGAGATGGTTGGCAGTCCTGGCATTATTCATAATGCCGTTAAATACGGATAAGGCGATCTTGATGCTATAAACAGAATTGTGATTTGTCTGAAAAGTGACTTCACGCCCTTCCTGCGTCATAAAAGTAAAAACTATTTCTGTTCTAAGTTTTAAATTAGAACTGGAAAAAAGAACAACGCATAAAAAGAATAATAATAATAATAATAATAATAATAATTTTAAAGAACGGCGAAAATAAAATACCGAAGAAAGAAGTAATAAATTACGGTAATTAATACCTGTTCTAATTTTAATATTCTGTGATTCACAAACGTGAAAATGATAAAGTAATGAATTAGTGGCTCTGAATGCAGTGGGGAGAGTACCAGTTCTGTTCGACGTTCCCAACTTTTATAAATTTTTCACAATCATTTTTAGCACCGCCTTCTTTTCGCACCAGAAATTTAGTAGATTATTTCGCTTTAATATGTGACAGCAATTATATAAGAAGAAAATAATTTTTAAATTTTCCGGTATGAAAAAGAGGCGGGGCTAAAAATGATCATGAATAAATTATAAAAGTTGGCAACGCTGGTTCCATTTCAGGTAGAGGGGATTCCATCGGGTCGGATTGACTGATTTATTTTTCGTCCGGGTCGAGTATAGTTTTCAACAAATTGTTTCGACTTGAGAACATTTTTCAAAAATTTTTTATCTTAATAAAGCAGAAATTGGTTTTCTCTGTATACCCATGATGAATATACGCTTACCCAAATTGTCATAGTAAAATAAACATCCATATCCGACGAAAGCAATGAACAAAAAAAAAAAAAAATGAAGAAGAAGAAGAAGAAGAAAAGCAATTATTATTTAGAATACAGGCTGCTGAAGACATGCTACTTCTCCCTCGGTCATCTATTTTGATTACTTACATCCTTTTAAAATAAATTGTGAATTTAAACCGCGATAATTAATGTTTTTTCTCTTGCAGATGTTTTTAAGAATTTATAAGAATGTAGATTTAGATGAGTTTAGCCAGCGTTTAGTTGGCGTCTGTGACATTCTATTATTTTAATTCAATATTATTGTGTGTGTGCATTTAGCAATAAAACTACAAACACTAAGCTTGAAATCCATTTTTGTACACTTGAAGTACACAAAACACATAAATAGTAAAAAATTATTAATAATCCATTTTTAAGATTTTTTAATTTTTAACTTACAAGGGAGGGTCACCAACTGTTCAAAGGGTATTTATACATATTATATATCACCTGAAAGGTCTAACTGAGCTGACAGCGAAAATATTCATCTTATCGGCAAATGCGCCCCCTAGCGCGAGTTATTCTCAATTAAAGTTTTTAAATTACATATTCTTTAACAATGTCAAGGATGGAACACGGGCGCAGAATTCATACCGAAATCTGTTTGAGAAATTTCTCCACCTATAATATCATTGATTTAAGAAGTAGAAAATTTTCCTACATTGATAGTGGTATGAATTCTGCGCCCGTGTTCCATCCCTGCAATGTACTTTGTATAGTTTCTATCATTATAATCAGTTTTTTAAAATATTCTCATTCTAAAAATCCTTGTATATATTGTTAGTAAAGGTCGCCCATTTATTGTTTTGGTTGGTGTCCCTAACTACCTCACAATAGAGCCGGGTTCGAATCCTGGACAAAGCATGGATTTGTTAACTTTGTAAGTGGTGGCGATGGCCGCCCATTGGGTACTCCTTCACAAATGGTTATCAGTTCAGCGACCGCACAGTCAATGCTCATTTGCAAGTACCGCGCCATTGAAAAATAAATAAAAAAAATGTACATCATGTTATTGTATATATATATATATTACATGTAAAGTATTTAACTGTTTAATAATTACTTTGTGTTAACAATGAATTTATACATGCTAAACTGTATGAAAAGTATTAAAAAAAAAAGTAAAAAAGAAGCTATTGTAATTTTCATAGTAACGAAGAAAAGTATTACTTTATATACTTCATTTTCATTAAAATATTATAGTGAGATAGTAATAATTTTTTTTTTAAGTAGAAATTTATTTTTACGCTGATTTCCCCCCTCCATTATTATATTAGTGCATTAAATTTCTTTTATTGTTCCACCATGTACTGTCAATATCCAAAGTATCGATTATGTCGATGTACAGAAAAATCTTTCTGATTACAAATATTTTACACATGGCTACATATATAACGTATTATATTTATAACTTTATTGCTGTCACAAAATAATTATTAAACACATAATAAAATACTTTACTAACAATATAAATAGTCATAATTAGCACGAGAATCTGTTAAAAAATTTATTCTAATGATAGAAATTCTTCAAAGTACATTACTGAAGAGCCTGCAGTTTACAAACTTTAATTGAGAATAACTCAGGCTAGGGAGCGCATTTGTCAATAAGATAGTTTTTTTTTAATTATCAGCTCAGTTAGAGCTTTAAGAGGATACATAACATGTATAAATACCTTTTGAACAGTTGGTGACCCTCCCTTGTTAGTTATAACTTAGTAATTACATCTTAATTTTTTTTAAATGATTTACTACATACAATCACAGCAGTGTGACAATTAAATTTACTTTATTTTACGAATTAAAAATGTTTTCCGTGATTTTTTGATGAATTATTAATTTTCATTTAGATTCGGGTTTCGGGTCGGGTGCGGGTTGCTAAAAATATTTTAGTCAAGGTTCGGGTCGGTTCTCGGGTCGAATGAAATTCATTTGTCGGGTTCGGGTCGGGTCAGGACTCTGATGCCAAGTGATAAAACTTTTGCGAAAATCTAGACAAGTCTGGCTTATAGTTGTTCGTCTTGAGGTTAATACCAATAATTATGGATATCTGTAGATTACTTGTAGAGCGGCATTATAAAACTTACTGATTTTGGTTTGATATAATATATATATAGATATAGATGCCAATATTTTAACACTTTCGCGACCGCTGGCGTAGATTCACGTCATTTGAGAATATCTAAACCCACCAGTGGACGTTGCGAAAAGCACCCAATATCCATATTTGTACTATTAATATACTATGGATATAAATGCTGTAATTAGAAAGAGTTTAATTATAATGTATATCCATTTGTAATATAAATGGGAATACGGAAAATTTTGTTCTGAAATAGTGTAAGCGGGAAGAATAACGCCCACAGGCGGAAGTTACTGTGAAAAAGACAAAAACATTCGGTCTCGAAAGAGTTAATTTATTGCGGAATATTTTTAACCCCCGCCTTTATTTCACACCACTTTATTTCTAGAAAAGTTTTCAGCAATATATAGCTTCGATAAAATAAGAAAAAAATATCCTTAACACATTCGCAACCGCTGACGTGAATTCACGGTATTTGAAAATCTGTAACTCCGCCAGAGAGCGTTTCTTTAGGTTACATGGATTACATAATTTCTTAACATTATACCCAATATTCACATTTCTGCAATCAATGAATTACGGGTACAAGTACTTTGATTAAAAAAAGTACAATCGTAATGTATATTATTTTATACTATCTGTATGAATACAGAAAACATTGATTTAAAGTAATGTAATATAAAAGAATAACGCCCACAGGTGGAGCTTACTGTCAAAAAGACAAAAACATGCGGTCACGAAAGTGTTAAAAAATAAGTGACATGAAATAAAAGGCGGGGCTAAAAATACTCCGCAATAAATTAAAATGCTGGCATCTTTGTATATATAAGAAGTTATTCATTACTGGGATTTAAAAAAAAGTAAAAATATTATTTTTATTATTTGCTTTCAGTTTATATTGTTATGTACACACCAAGTCTTCGCGTCGAATTTAAAATATATATATATATATATATATATTTTTACATATTACTCTTTATTTTCGGAAATCAATTATTATTATGGAATGGGATACTTGGCTATCAGTGGATCATAGGTTTTCTAAGCTTTTTGATAGAAAAAATAACTATTTCATTTAATATGTACAGTCACCAGATATCACTACTAAAGCTGTAAGCAAATAGGTAACTACAGGGATGGAACACAGGCACAGAACCATAGCCTCCTCAACTAGATACCTGTCGCGTCGCTCAGAAACGTGGCAACAGTTGATTCGGTAGACAGCGCCACCTGGTACAGACTGCGCGACTTTTTTATTCAACAGCCACCAAAAATTTTTAAAAGTGGGATATGATATACGGAAAAGGTGAATAGAATCGAAGAAACTTCGATTATATATATTATATATCACTTCTTAAAATTGTGGGTGACAGATGAATAAAAATTTCACTCAATCTGTAGCAGGTGGCGCTGTCTACCGCTTCAAATGTTGCCAAGTTTCTGAGCCACGCGATAGGCATCTAGTTTAGGAGGCTATGGCAGAACTCATACCATTAACAATGTAACAAAAATTTTTATTCCTTAAATCAACGATATTTCAGGTAGACAAATTTCTTAAATAAATACCGGTATAAATTTTGCGCCCGTGTTTCATCCTTGTAAATATTTCAGTTTATTAGTAGCGTTATTCTGAAAAGAATTTTCGTGATGAATCTTAGAAGTCGGGTATAAAAGCTAGGAATTACATAGATAACACATGCCACCGTTATTAAAACAAATGATACGATAAATTTGAAAAAAAAAAAAAAAATCGAATTACAATGATACACATATTTTTAAAAATATATTCAATGAATATCTGAATAATAAAAGGCTTATAAAATCGAATCCTTTTACATTCTACATAACTAACATATTACATTTTACCTTACAGTTTAAATAGAGATCTCTTCTTTCCTCTAAAAAGTTTTTCTCCTAAATCCAACAAACGCATTCGTATTGAAAAGAGGTATTTCATGTCTTCAGTGCATCAAATTTTTGACACACATTCACGCTGAGTGACACCAAAATCAATTTCTTTTCCAACATCAAAATCTTTTCTTACCTTCTTGCTATCGGATGAAATACATCGTATCATCCGTTTTGGTCAAGCGTGTTTTCCGTCTCTAGAGGGTAGAAACATTTTTTCTTTAGAAAAAGCCTCTGGTGAATGTTATAAGGATTTGGACTTTTGTCCCGTTGCTTGCGAAACGGATTGGATATTTCGGACGCTGCATATATTTTTTTTATTCCTTGGAGTGGCTTTAGTTTTATTTATGTTACTTTTTTCCATCATTCAATGATACTTAAGATTTGGTGTTCTCTTCAATGGTTGTATCCTTTTATATTTGTAGAAATATTAAAAATAAAAAATGTATTTTAATTGTATTAGTCGAGTATTTCGAACAGATTTAAAGTTAGTTAAATATTTAATTGTGTAATACTTTTACAAGACTAAATAAAAAATCTGGTGTATACTCAATATTTAATGTTTAAAGTTTCTTCACACACGATAGAATTAAAGACAGTACAACTGGTTTCGAAAGGAAGTGGTCTTTTTTCATCAGGTTCAAAAAACACGTGCTATTGCCTTGGAAGCAAAAGCAAGACAGAAAGTAGGGCAAAATCCAGAGGGGAGGAGCAACACAACCAGCAAATAGGAGGCATCATGTAAGACCAATCAGAGAGAAACACATTCACAAAAAAAGGAGGGAAAAAAAAAACACCCAAAAGAGGTTGGTTGGTTGGTTGTAGGATTTAAGGCCGATTGACTCCTGATGTGTCCTAGGCCTACACCCAAAAGAGGAGGGAAGGAAAATTAATTATTTATTATTTTATTTATATATTTATTTGTTTTATTTAATTCAAACTAAAATTATTATTTTATTAACATAATGAAAGAAATTATTTAATTGAATTAAACAAATTTTTCCAAGCTATAGACAGCAAAGTGTATTCAGAATTTTCACTGACAATTTTATCAAGTGTAAGGTAAATAATTTTCCAAAAAATCCAGTTTGGAAAAGCTTGTGGCATCAAAGATAATTTTGGCACGCTTAAAATTAAAACTATGATCGAATTCCTAACTGTGCTTCGCAATAAAAGATTTAGATGTTACTTGATTAACAACATACCGAGAATGTTCACGTAAACGACATTCAAGATTTTTTTTTGTTTGACCAATAAAAGATAAATCCCAATTATTACAAGGGGCATTACAGACACACTACTTATGAAGCTCAAGAACAGGAGATTTAGTAGAAGGAAATTGGAATTTATTGACAAGTTTAAAAATAACGTGAAAATTGAAACGCTTCAAAACTTTAGCTAATTTAAAACATAAGGGGGGATGAAAAGGCAAGACAACAAGATTATCAGGTTTAATTTTATCATCACTGGAAAGAGAAGCATTATAAGCTGATTATAGAAAATTAATGTAAAAAATTAAAAGTAAAAATTATTGGCAAGGAGCCTTAGGTAAAAAATTCGAATTGTGGAAAAAGGAGGTTCCAAGTTTCAAATTATTCATAAAGCCAGAGTTTGGGAGCACTCGTGGCTAGTACATTGCATCTTTTAATTCAGAGAAACATATGGATTTGAAGAAAATCAATATAAAAAATAAAGAAAATAAAAATGTTAGTAATGGGCCTTAGTTAAAAGAGGTAAAAGGAGGTTCCGAGCTTCAACTTATTCAGAAAACCAGAGCTTGGGAGCACTCTTGTCTAGCACAATGCAACTTCTGATGCTTAGAAACATATAGAATAGTAGAAAATTAATATAAAAATCAAAAATTAAAAATATTGGCAATGAGAATTAGTTTAAAAAGTTTAATTTCGGTATGAGGAGGTCCAAGCTTCAAATTATTCTTTAAGCCAGAGATTGGGAGCATTTGCGGCCTGAACAATGCATCTTCTAATGAAGAGAAACATATAGAAGCGTAGAAAATTGGTATTAAAAATTAAAAATAAAAAATGGCGGTTATGATCATTATTTAAAAAACTGTGATGTTAGTAGCGGGAATTAACGTAAATATTGCCTCTATAACGTACTCTTCTTTTACTTTTCGCATTCACGTAAATAATCCAGTGTAATCAAGTGTGTGTTTACTTTCTAGCTGGGGAAATATCTTTTGTCCTATGAGTGTTATATGGGATGGAAATATTATGGGGATTCTTTAAATTTGAGCACAAAAATTGTGAAACAGGATTATCGTTTAAAGGCTGATTTTTTTCTATAAATCTGTGTGGGAGAGTTTTAATAAGTCTCGTGCTTATATATATATATATATATATATATATATATATATATATACATGTGTGTGTGTGTGTGTGTGTACGTATATACATAGTTGCCAACATTTTAATTTATGCAAGAGAATTTTTAGCCCCGCCTTTATTCCCTAACACTTTTCTTTAAAGAGTAATTTTTTTTTTTTTTTTTTTTTTTTTTTTAATCGCATTTATATATTGGAGGAAAATATTCTAAATTAAAGTGGGGCTAAATAAAGGCGGAGACAAAAATGCTCCGGAATAAATTAAAATTTTGGAACTATGTATATATATTTTGTATTACTATGCAAACTATCTTTTTCCAATAAAATTTCAGTTTCTTCCTTTTTGAGTTGTCAACTATTTTAAAATTCTAATTATTCTATTAAACAATATAATCAATCGTTGAATTCCATTGTTGCTTCGTGGTTTCATTGTTATTCAGCTGCTTTGAAATTTTGCTTTTTCAATCCATATGACTCCTATTCTGGTCGTGGCAGGCTAGGTGAGTGTTGCCGGCGTGAAACTAGTTTAACCCCACAGGCAAGTCACAAGTCTTGCCGCCTGCCTCCTTCCTTCCTTCCTATCTTGTGTTTCTTAAATTATTTTTTCATAAATTTTGATAAAGTTTATGGTTTAAAGCTAAGATTTGTTGTGTTACTTTATTGATTCGTCTGTTTTGCAGGCTGTTAATTAATAAATCTGGTTCTTTACATTAGTGTATTTCATCCACTGATAAACCAATTTTTTAATCATATTGGTCATTGGTTTTTCAGTGATCTTGTATCTCTTGCTTGGCTTCTACTATGCTTAATAGATCATACATATAACTGTACTAGTTGACAGCTATATATTTCAAATTATGTTTTAAATTAGCACTGAATTTACTTGTTAATGCTTCTATACTCTGGAGTTGGTTATGTACAATTATTGTTGACATGAATACAACATAATATTAAATATTTTTTTTAAAAGTTTGATTATTACTGTTCACCTAATTTTCTACATTTAAATCTTATTATAATTTTTTTGAAATGTTGAACGTTACGCTTGTTTTACCGAATTACTTAACATATTAAATACCTTCCATTTTGTGAAATTTTTTTAAGATAAAAAATCATTGAAATGTACAAGTACAGACATTTCAAGTACACGGAATGTTTGGCAGTAATTCAAATCCAGTGACATTCAAATCAATTTCGGGTCAAGCAGCATACATTTCTCCTCCGAACAGCTTTATGTTTTCTCTTTTTTACTTTCTTTCTTTCTTTATTTTTAATAAAACAATTACTTACAAAAGTTTTACATGGCACTCAGAATTTATCCTTGCATATCGTGAAAAATATTTCATGTCTTAATGAAATGTTTTTTACATGTTTGAAGATTATTGGGTTAAATGCTGAATGGACGTACCAGTTAAAGTATTAAACGAATGGTGCCTCTACAATTTTTGCTAAATTCTCTACATGAAGAAAAATCCAAGACGAAAAAAGTACATGCAGTTAGGCCTGCCAATTATGCTAATTTATCCGTAATAGTGTTAATCCCCGCCTTTTTTCCACACCAGTGTTAGGGGTTGTACCCTCCGCCCCTTTTTCATGACACTCTCATGAGAGATGAGAAAACTGACGCGAATGAGAAATTTTCTAATTTATTGTTACCACTATTTTTATTTAATAATCTCTACCCTTGTATAAACATGGCACATCACAATAAATGTACCACAATTACTCCTGTATGAAGTTAATGGTGGCATAAAACCGAAAATTTCTTGTATCTGAGGGTGTCCCCTGTAGTAGTATATTTGTATACCATCGATGCCAGCATCTTAATTTACTCTGAATGTTTTCCAGCCCTCTTTTATTTCTCACCAATTTATTTATCGTAAATCTCTCACCAATATATAACTTCAGTAAAATAAGGACAAATTACTCTAAAATACGTGGTATGAAATAAAGATGTGGCTAAAAATACTCCAGAATAAATTAAAATGTTGGCATCTATGGTATAGTAATAGTCTTTTTATTTAATCGTGAGTACATGTTGTTGACTATTATTCTACGAATTTACTAGTGTGAAAATATAGCGGGGGGGGGGCTAAAATTAGAACCATTGGCAGGTCTACACTAATGAAACACTAAACTAAAACTTGAATCTTACTTCGATAGTCTTTTGTCAAATCTTACACCATTTAGGAACACTTTTATTCAATTATCAGCAATAATTTTGAGGCGTGTTATTTGATATGCACAACACACGATTAATCTTCGAAGTGATTACGCAACCGTGGCAATTAAAATTTAGTAATTGATATTGAATAATCAAATCTCTAAATTTGGCGGCACTGCTCTTGTCTCTGATAGCATACATTTTAATTAAATAATTTTAAAACAAATTCACATATATCAACAGTTTGTAATTTATATTTAATTGTTTCCTTGGATGATTTTAAAATTTTATATTCATCTTTTGCTATAATAGCATCTAGATACACATTTCACTGAAATTTATTAATACATCTAACAAATAAATACATTGTTTGTCTGAAATTGCATGTATTTATAAAAAAAATACTTCCATGTTTTCAAGAATCTTTCTTAGCACGGGTAACAAATAGTTATTTTTCACATAAAAGTTGCTACAATTCCAATTTACGTAATGTCTGTTTACTATTAGAAGTAAAGAATATATATATACATGCTGTCCCATAAGTCTATAGACATTTAAAAAAGTCGTAATTATTGAACGAGTTCATAGATTTTAACGCGGCTTGCGAAAAAATCATTCTCGTAAAGGAGATTTTTTTTTTTTTTTTTTTTTTTTTTGTGAAGAAAAAATAATAATTAAGCTGTTTGTCGATAGAGGGCGCTATGCGTGACAAGATCACACATTTTCATAAAAAAAAAATTGTATTTATTCACATGAAAATTTTTACAATCATATAAATAATATTCTATGATTCCGTCATCACCACAAATTACAGTTTGGAAACGAGTTATAACACTGCTAACTGCAACTTCAGTCGGAGGTTCTTACTTGAGGGAAAGCATCTTCACCGATAACGCTTTATCCATGGAGTCAGCATCGCAATTAAAACTTCATGTATGCATAAGTAGGAGGCAAAATAAAAAATAAACTGTTCTAATCGCAAAGTTGTGCAATTTACAGGGCTTTCATTTTATATTTTTCTTTCACATCAGTGCGAAAAGTTTAACTATTTGTCTAACTATAGTTGACAAAAAATTTAACTATATTTTCATGATTAAAAAAAAAAAAAAAATAATAATCCCCCTTCACGAGAAAGATTTTTTCGCAAACTGCGTTCAATTCTATCAATTCATTCAATAGTTATGAATTTTTAAAATGTCTACAGACTTATGGGGCATCCTGTATATATATTTCAATTTGGAATTCATATGTGCTATCTATGATTACCTACATTCTTTTAGCCAGATTTGGAGACTTTTTTAATCAAAAGTCACCATTAATTTCGAGAAGTGATATTTGGTATACATAAGAGACCAATAATTTTCGTAGTAATTAGGCAGCCATTACAATTAAAAATTAGTGGTTGATAATAAATGAAAAAAGCCTTAAATTTGGCAACATTGCCTACACCTATGTGTTCACCAAATTTAATTCTATTCGTCTCATATATTTATCTATCACATTTTGAGAATATATAAAAATAAGAAAGCTATAATACAAATAGGACGTGTATGTGAAATATTTTTTGTGAAATACACACAAAATGCATAAACATTCGTATGCATTTGTATTCAAAAATCCAGTAAATGTATAACCCTCATATATAACCACAACAATTCTAATATTACTTATGCAGATGCCCGGAAAAGTGTATTGATAAACCTTATTGCAACAAATTTGTAATTTTTTGACTTATGCCATATGTATTCAGAACATATTCAGTATCATATCAATATCTCGCATAAGAGCTCCACTTTTTCAATATTAAAAATCTTCGAAGTGTACGAAACTGGCGTATCACGTATATATTTGATACCACGAAAATTGAAAATTGAATTCAAGAGGCTTTCTCCTCTATATTTTTCCAAATCTTCTTTGGAAAATAAATAAAAGGAAGGATATATAAGCCGGTTTTCAAAAACATAAAATGTCACGATTCTTACTTTAAGAATCTAAACGAAATTTTAGATTTTACTTTTTTTTTTTCTTTAATTTATTACATTTTTAAGAAAAAGGATATGAAAGTACTTAAGTTGTAAACAGCTTTATATATATATATATATATATATATATATGAGCTTTTATCAAGAGCTTTTATATAAAAGAATTTGGTTTCATTTTTAGTAGCATTAGATTAATAACTTTTTATTTGTGTGATTTCTTTTCGAGTGATTATTTATATCTTAAGTTGAATAAAATTAAATGTATTTAATTGAAAATCGTTGTAAATAACAAAAGTCGTATTTTATTTTTATTTCTAAGCACACATGTTTTATACATTTATTTATTTTTTATTTTTATTTTTCAATTAGAAAAAAAACATGCGAGATTTGCTAGCTTACTTCTGTTTCTTATAAATATCACGTTTCAGAGTTAGTAAAATGTGTGAATTGTAGGAAAATTAAACGCAATTTTCATTTATAAATGTAGTAATTTGAACAAAATTTGAACAAAATGTTCATATCTTAAATTAACAAGATTCTAATTATTTCCAAAACTTACAGGTTTACGCATATTTTAGTTTTGGAACGTGTACGTTAATAATTATATAATTTATTTTAAACAATGAAATACTCATTATAACATTCACTTAACATGTAATTATTGTGGAAAAAATCCATCAAATTATACGCGTGACCGAAATGTGGAACATAACAAAGTATATCTCTCTTGTCACACGATACAAAAAAAAAAAAAAAAAACATACTAAAACATCTTTTTATTTAGTAATTGTCTATTAACATTTTTTTTTTAAATCACACAAGTAAAAAAAAAAAAAGTTACATTTATGTCGATTATCCACATTTAGTGGTTTGGTTTTTCTCAATTTAACATAAACCATACCTGCCAACATTCTTATTAATATTCGGTAGAATTTTTAGCACCCATCCCTTTTACCATACCACTTTCTTTTTAGAGTAATTTTCTCCAAATGTAATTATGATAAAATAAGAAGAAAAATACTCTAGAAATAAAACTGATGGCGCGAAAAAAAAAAAATAAATAAATAAATAAAATAAAAACAGACGGTTTCTGAGATTACTACGGAATAATAATTAGAAAGTTGAAAGCTATGCATATACTTCTATAAGGATATATTTTACAGGCAAAAACGAAGATTTTGGCATAAAAATAGATGGCCATAGTTGCCTATTCTTCCTATTTTTTAATACCTCTTTCTACAAGAGGTATTTTCGTCTTATTTATATAGCAGAATGCTATACTTTTCTCCAGAAACGTTGTGCTAAAACATCAGATGAGTTGATAAGTAGCTATGAATTTGACTTATATCATACTTCTCAAGTCATTCCGATTACAGAGAAGACTAAATGCGAGAATGAAAGCGCTTATAAAATAACCGATGACATTTCTATGAATGGCTGGTAGTATCTTTCAAAAGCAGACCTGTAGCGGTTGCAGGGCAAAACTTCCACATTTCAGATCTAAATTTCTCAGATAATTCTTGAATAACTAAAAATAACGTTAATCATAAAATCAATATCCCATAATTCCTTGTGGCGAAATATATTTCGCGCTATTGTTTTCTAGCATTATAATTGAGTTTGAATATTAATTAGGTTTCAAATTTTATATTTTCTGATTTATGGTAAATTATACAAGCCTGCAACCAAAAAGTGTTTAAAAACCAACAAATGATAGTAATAGATTTTTGGACGCTGATTTCAGGAAAAATAGTCAAAAAATTCCAGGATGTACCAGATTAAAAAAAAAAATGAAAAATGAAAAATAATAAAGAGATAGTGCATAGATACCTAGGTAGATGTAATGTCAATATGATGACAGGCTACCATTTAATGCTACACAGAGAAGTTGCTCGTACTGTTTACAATAGAACAAGTTCCAAAAGGAACTTCCAGGGCAAAGAAAAAAAAAAAAAAAAAAAAAGGTGGGAGGGGGGAGGTGTTAAGGATATATGATTTAAGGATGTATTAAACAATAGTAACCATTATCTGTTCTAATTAATACATAGGTGCCAATATTTTAATTTATTCCAGAGTACTTTTAGCCCCGCCTTTATTTCCCACCACTTTATTTATAGAAAATTTTTCTTTAATATATAACTTCGATAAAATAAGAAAAAATAATTTTAAAAAATAAGTGGTACAAAATAGATGCGTGGCTAAAATTACTCCAGAATAAATTACAATATTGGCAGCTATGATAAATATACTTCCCAATTAATATAAAATCAATACATATTTAGCAAACCATTCCCAATTGTTTGATATATTAATTAATTTGTAAATAAAACACTTAAAATACTTTGAAAACATCTTCTTTTACTTAGAATGTGTGGAATAGGCTTTCTTGCTCATACATTTAAGTCTATTTTGTGAAAAATCTTTACGTGATTGGGAAACATGAATGCCATATTTCAAATCAGCTTATCAAAAAGTATTATAAAAAAAAAAAAAAAAAAAAAAAAAACACTTATTACATTGCAAACACCTTTTCATGACCAAATTTTGCAGGCCTGTGTTTGCGACTTGCAGCCGCAACATGTTAATGGCGCATTTTTTCTGCAACCGGTTTTAGCGATGAATAACGATGCTTTCTTGCTGATGTTTTGGCCAGAATTTTATTCGAGTGAACCACAAGTTTTTAAATCGCAAAAAGGTAATATCAGAGCTTTCTTTTAAAAACAGTGGTGGTAATAAACCTCAGTTTAAAAATGCTTTAAAATGTTAGCAGTATTTCCATAGAGAGGTTGAATTTTATTTATTTATTTTTTATGTATTACACGCTCGAAAATAAGTAAAAAAATTATTATACTCTTCAGGGGTGTTTGCGTTCCGAGTTTTCTATTTTATTTCCCACCAGTAATTATAAATTGTATTTTTCGTTATATTTCATTGCTGAACTTAACTAGAAAACTACCAATAATATCACTATTAAAAAATTCTGGTAGCAGTTTCTGGGGGCACAAACACCCCTGACCCTATGGTATACATTATTTCAATTTTCCGACAAAAGTCTCTTTCTTTTCAGACTTCTAAAATATTTTAGCACTATATTAACTGATGTGGTTCCTTGGTTGCCAACTTTAATCCATCTTGGCTACTGGAAATTTTTAATAGAATTTTTTTTATATATTTCACTCATTAAGAAAAACTTCTACTAAATATTTTCGGTATCCAAACCAAATGCTAAAGTTTACAATTGTAGGTCCTACCCTGATTACTCCTACAATTACATACATAAGTATCATTTAGTTATCCAAAATTATTCTTTCACTATTATCGGTAAGTATATCTTGAATGATTAACAAAATGATTTTTTGAAATAACGAAATGAAATTTCCTATCAGTTTAATAAACCGCATTCGGTATTATGCGATAAATAACAGAGCCTAATCTAATTAAAAATCAGTATTGGTATCATTCCTGATATACACAATCTAATGAGGGGTAAATTTATGAATTATTGATAGTATCGTCAATCTGGTGAAGATTTAATATATGAGACACACATGGCATTGTCAGGCAAACATGTTGAAGAGAACGTATGGGCTTAATAAAAAGAATCAATAAGGGGAACTTCTTTTATTACAACTATTTAAAAATACAGTGTATTAATTTGAAATACGCACTGTGCAAAAAGGAAATGTTTTTAAGCAAGGGGTATTTACTTATATATTTATTTAATTTATTGTAAAATGCCCAGCTTAAGTTTTAATGAGCTATTTAATACAAGTACTAAAGTTGTTAAATTTAAATAAACAGGATTCGGATTTCCTTGATTTTTAAAACCGCAAAATTTTTATAGCAATTTTTGGTATAAAGTGAGCTTTACAACTTAACCCATATTTTCCCATCGTCCTAAAAATAGGAAACCATGCATAAGTGTTATTTATATAAATTCTTTTGAATATTTTAATTCAAATTAAAGGCGATATATTATTTAAGAGTCCAATGAATACATATATGTTTTTATCGTTAGTTTAAATTAACGTTTAATATATATATATATATATGGGTATATATTTAATTTTTAAAATGACAATTCTTGAAGTTTTATTCATTACATTTTCAACACATTATTACTTAAAAAGGTTTTACGTTCAAGAATAACGGATATATAAGTTTATTGAGGTAATATTCTACACTTTTGTACTGGTAAAGCAACTTTATAGATATATATAGATAGATAGTCTGTTTTTCTTATATTTCCGACTGTCTTAGACCGTTGTCCTATTTTTTAGGACAGCCTGTACCCAGGCCTCGCAGCGTTCCTAAAATTTTACTTTTATTTTATTATATTGTCACAGTACTATCAATAAAAAAAAAATTGTAGAATACTTTGGACTGTTTTATTGCTAAAATAATGTGTTAAAAAACATTGTTTTAAAATTGTGGTGGCAATATAATAAAATAAGTTCAAAATTTCAAGAACGCTGCGAGGCCTGTCTGTACCGATTAAACTAATGAAAGGTTGTTAAGTTTTTTGATTTTGTGTGTACATAGGCTTAAAGAAACATATATTTAAGGTTTTATAAAGGAACAAAAATATTTTTTCAATGCTTAGTACGATATGGGTTAGAACGAAATATGTTGCAAGTGTCGCATTCTCCCCCTTTCTTTAGGGCATTTAAAGGGGTAAACAGTTTCCAACTATTTTGTTACCACTATTTATATAAACAACATTTTATGGTACTTTCAGATTAATGTGTCGCTATTACACATGTTAGAGATTTTTCTATTTAAAAAGTGGTAGTAAAAAAAGCGGAAATTTCTTTTTCCCGAAAGTGCCCTAAGGAAAAAGGTGGAGATTGCGACCCCTGGTATATTCTAAATATATTCGCAGAAGATTTCCTGAAGAAAAGGTGTGTCCGTATTCCTGAGGAAATTATTGAAAAAAGCAACTTTTTTACGAAGTGCGTTTATACAATTAAAATAAAACTACGTTTTTCCTACTGAAAAGAAAATTAAAATATTACACTTATATATTTAACAAAATGTGTAATATATTAGTGCATAGCAAAAAGCAAAAATTCCAGGGACCCGATGGACCCGATTTTTCAATGCATCGATCTTACTAAAATTTTGTATTCTTCTTCAAAATAGAACTGACTAGTGCTTAACCCCTTAAAGGTCGCATATTTAATCAAGACACGCCCATAAAGTCCACATTCTTGTCTAATAAAAAAAAAAAAAAAAAAAAAAAAAAGATTGAAAATAAATATATGAATAATATATAAAGTTATTCTCTACATATTCTCAAACACATGATATATAGTTTGGTACTGGCTGGTGCTTCCATGTACCCTAAATTGTTAAAGGAAAAATACACGTGGGGCGTGGTCACAGCCCGTAAATATCACGGGAGCGAAAATGAAGGGGTTAAATGAAGGATTTTTCTGGTTTTTATTATTATTATTGCAACTAATTTCACAAAGCTGTACGTGGGGATGTATATGTGGAAAATCTTTAAAGAACTTTGCTAAATGTTCAGATATTATTTCTTTTTAAATCTTTAGATTAAACATCATATTTTTTAAAATTCTTAATTCAAGCAGTAATCAATTCTATTTTGAATAAGTGCCCAAAAATTTAATAAGATCGGTGCATTAGCTTTTGAAAATCGTCTCTGTAGGATCTTAGAAAACCAGGGCCCACCGGCTGAATTTTTCAAATTTCTTAATAAAAATTTTATAAATTATTGTTAAAATATTACCAGGAATGGAACACGGACGCAGAATTCATACCACTACCAATGTAAGAAAATTTTCAAATTATTAAATCACCGATATTATAGGTAGAGAAATTTGTTAAACAAATACCGGTATGAATTCTGTTAAATTGAAAAAAAAAATTGAGAGAATATGTCTTTTTAGCTTTCGAATTCCACGTAACCCTCTAAGAGGACTCTACTCCGTTCACAATCCTATATCTATTTGTTCTCATACATTTATACTACAGAGTGTAATATTTCCATACTAAGAGAGATAAATTTGCCGAGCAACAGCCGTTACAAACTGAAATAACCCATCTACAATTTCACTCTCCGCTTCGATTCATTCTACTTATTCTAATTTCCAAATTAATTTTATTAGAATAAGTTTCGTATTTCAGTTTTCATGGAATTCCAATATATTACCAATGAAATAATTTCCCATAATACAAGTGTATGTGAAATACTGCCAATTCTTTCGTGTTAAGAATACATTTAATTGCAAATTACTTGAAAATCTTGAGTAGGCGGGGAATTTTCAATAACGTTAATTCGAGTTTCAATAAAAGTATTTTAAAACTCGTTCGACATGTTTCCGATAAAATCATTCCTCATAATATCATACATTATCTATTAAGTTAAAATGTGATAATTCCCAGAAAATTACCTCAAAAACGTTGTTAACTATAAATTATTTAATCGTTTGATTATGTTTCTTAAAAATGTATGATTTTTGTTCATTTATTCATACATTTTGTATCTCGGATGCAAAAAATTAAAAAATAAAATAAAATAAATAAAATAAAATAAAAAAACATCTTCCAAATTCTTCATTCTTTTCATAATCTGCAATAAATTGTTAGCTGATTTCCCATTTATTAATGGCCCACCATCGGCCGAGCGGTTCTGCGCTCAAAGCTGGTAGACGTGATTTACCGGGTTAGATCCCAGGTCGCGCTCGTCGGCCTAGCCGTTCGGAGTTTTCCGTGGTTTCCTCCGAAAATTGCGTAAATACGGGCTAGGACCCCTTAGAAATTCCTCCACGAAAGGCACTCCCCCTCTGGCCTAGGACCCAAGAGTAGTCATTCGGCCTTATTCCGGAACACCAACACACAGACATTTATTATGAAGATGTATGTATGTACAGTACTGAATCAATGGATAAAAAAAAGTTTTTTTTTTTAATATTTTTTATGTTTCAAGTATGAGTAATTCATAAAACATGTAGCAATTCAAAGAAAAATCATACCAAATTATTTCGTTTACCCCAAAGTAGGGTCCGAGATGTTCGTAGACGAGAAGTGCAGAGTTCAATTCCAGGTAGCGCTAGTCGAACTATTTGTTCGGAGTTTTCTATGGTTATCTCCGAAACTCGCGTAACTAGGTTTAAGATTTTTAGAAAAAATAATTAACGGAAAGCTTTCCACCCTAGATCGGCACAGGAACCAAATTTAGTTGATCATTCTTAACACCATACACGTACACATACCTATTTTCTTTTCCCTTAAGTCTGACAAGAAAAAAAATGCAAATCCAATTTTCATTCGTTTTTATAACAATAACCATTTGTTGAACTACATTGTTATAAATAGCAGCACTTATTCGCAACCTTTTTAAAAACAATTAAAATTAATAAAGTAAATGAAAATAGTTTAAAACTTATAAACAATGGGCATATATGACAAGCATCTCATTAATAATCGGAAGACTTTTAGTACCCGCCTAATTTTTTACACCATTCATTTTTTAGAGTAATTTTATACTTATTTAATCGTAACTACATTTGGAGATAATTACTCTAAAAATAAAACTGTGTGGGAAAAGCATAGCTGCCAATATTTTAATTTATTCCGGAGTAATTTTAGCCCCGCATCTATTTCGTACCACTTATTTTTTTAAAGTATTTTTTTCTTATTTTATCGAAGTTAAATATTGAAGAAATTTTTTTTATAAATAAAGTGGTGCGAAATAAAGGCGGGACTAAAAGTACTCCGGAATAAATTAAAATATTGGCAGCTATGGAAAAGGGGCGTGTACTAAAAAATCTTCATATTCATTATTAGGATTTTGGCAGGTGTTGCAAAGCGGTACTCGATGTATCAAAGTGCAAGTAAATAAAAATGAAACAGTTTCTGAGGGACTATATTGCCTTAGTAACAAAATAATACGAAGGAATAACCTCAGTATATTTTTTAAACATTTAAATGAATACCGGATATTAGTTCCTCAGATTGATAACAAAAAAATTATAAGAAGATAGCAAGGATTTCTTTTGTTAACATGTATTAATTTTTGCTCTTTTTGTATGTGTCTTTTCAAAAAGTTCTTTAAAAGGGAAAATTCAGTGAATTTGAAAAATTTTCACTTATGTCTATATTGAATTTTCAAGAGCCTCGAAACGAGCTTTTCTGAAAAGCAATCCATAAATCAAGGCTAAAAGGGAAAAAAAAGACACCTTGAATATTTCGCTTCTGTCTTCTATCTTATATGCCCTCTAGAATCACAAAAAATGGGAAGTACATTTCTTGTAAAAGGTTCAGAAAGTACTCACGTCAAGTGTGGATTCACATTTCAGACACATTTTATTTTTCTTTCTGTACGCTACTTTTTTACATAATCTTTTTGAAATCAGGTGACCATTTGAAAACTAAAGGACACTTATAACATAAGGAGATTTTGGTTATGTCCGATTCGATTGAGAGATCGGTTAACTATGATATATTAAGTCATGTTTTCTGAACAAATTTACGTCCGGTAATACCCATGGGGTATTATTTTGAATTGAAAAATTTCGTCTTGTGATGTTTCATTAAACGTTACATAAATTAGGAAAAGGATTTTGCTTATATTCATGTTTAAATCTTTAAGTACCGTATTTTGTGTATATGATAGCATTTGATACATACATGGATTTCTAATGATAAAATTTTAGTAATATGAATACGAATAAGCAAAACCCTTTGTTAATAACTTAAGTTTCTCCTAAACAAACAAACAAAAAAAAAGTTAGGCTAAGGTATTTTAATAATATAAAAATCAGGGATTGTATACTCAGATTTTACTCTAGATTTAAAATAGCACAAGCTGTACATTATTAAGTTGACTTAAGGACTAAAGGACAGTTAAAGACTTAAACTTAAGGACAGTTCTGGATTCTTAAGGACGCATTTAACATTTAAAACCTGTACTCTCATTTTGAGATTTAGTTATAAGAATACATACAATAAATATTTTTAACTTTCTTTAACTTCCATGTTAATAATGTGTTAACAAAAGTGCGAGGTTTGATTTTGAAAGAAAATTTAATGTAGTTATAGGTCCTACCATAACTGACACTTTGTCACATCAATTATATACAAAGGAAAAAAAAATGTTTAAATTTCTGGAGTTGTGTTGCTAGAGAAATACGAAAAATGCAACAAGAGTTCGCATTATGTCTTGCCTACATGTTACATAACATTGTTGTGATGAATGATAACGCCTTTATGATTGACAAAATTTCTACATCTTGCTTAGACTTTATTTGGATGATTGATTCACAGTACTTCTCTGCATTTATCAATTCACCGTTTGGAAAAGTCCGTGAAACCTATTTTCTTGGATCCAACATCACTTTTACAACAATTTTAATATTGTCCAAAATGTGTAAGGTTTGTAACTACGGTTTAATACTTTGAGGGCTATAGTATCAAATGTAACGAGTATTTTATTCTACCACTAAATTTTAATTGTAACAGTTAGCTAATAGGTTTCATTAGATACATCAGTCTATGCATACTTGCCAACATCCTAATTAATATTCCGTAGTGTTGATAGTCCCACCTTTTTTTGACACAGTAAGATTTTAGAGTAATAATTCTCCAAATGCAATTAGGATTAAATAAGAAGAATACTCTAAAAAGATACTGGTGTGAAAACGAAGGCGAGGCTAGTAATACTACGGAATATTAATTAGTATGTTGGCAAGTATATATATTTAAATGAACTTGGTATACCGAGTTACCAACATTTTCAGGGATGGAACACGGGCGCAGAATTCACACCGGAATGTGTTTAAGAAATTTTTCTACCTATAATATCGTCGATTTAAGAGATAGAAATTTTTCTTACATTGATAGTGGTATGAATTCTGCGCCCGTGTTCCATCCCTGCATTTTAAATTTATTCCGGAGCACCAGTAATTTTTAAGAATGATTTTCCTCTTAACTATTCGTTGTTCATATTGGAGAGAAATATTCTAAACAAATGTCTAGTGCGAAAATAAGGCGGAGCAAAAAATACTCCGGAATAAATTATAAAAGTTTGCATCTCTGGGCTTAGGTCGACTTATATTCTGAAACCTGTTAGGATCACGTAATTTCTTCGAATTAGGAGCTCTCCATCTACTGTAGAGGATGATTCTACATCTATTGAATTTTAGGTTTGAGTGAATTTCAAATTAAATTAAGAGATTTTTCTTGTTTAATATATTTGTTAAAATATTTATTGATTTTCATTCCACTCTTATTACTCATAGATCGTAATTAATTAAATGAAATCTATCGTTTCGTAAAAGAATTTAGATCTGATTTTAAGGCCTTTTTTTATACAAATTTAATTTTATCTTTGCTTAAAATTTAATATATATATATAGAGAGAGTGTATATATATATATATATATATATATATATATATATATATATATATATACACATATATATATATATATATAAAGAGAAAGAGAAAGATCTGCCAATTCTTCTTCTTCTTTTTTTTTTTTTTGTATTAATGTTAGGCCCCGCCTTTTTCGCACACTAACACATTTAGAGTGTACCATTCTTCAATATGTACTCATAGTTATATAAGAAGAATATTACTCTATAAATATACTGGCGTGAAAATATGGCAGGGCCTAACACTATCAGGCCCCGACTTACGGCAGGGCATACGGGGCAAATGCCCTGGGCCCCCCTTCTGGAAGGGGCCCCCCTACAGGCGAATACAGAAATTCTGCAACCTAAAGACCTCTTATGCCACTGCAAGGGGCCCCCCAGAATAGGCTTGCCCCGGGGCTACAGGTAGTCTAAGTCGGGCTCTGAACACTATTAGGGAATGAAAATTGGCAGATATATATATACATGCAATTGAACTATTACTTTTAGAAAACTTAAAAACGAAAAAAAAATCTACATTCTTTGAAGTGCGATATTACGATATTAAAATCATCCTTATGAATATCGATATTTGTTTTCTTACTATCTTCATTTTATTTTTTATGAAGTATTAGCTTGAAATGTATTTCTGCTACATTAATGCTGAAAGGTACTGAAAAAGTACTTTAGAATAGCTTAAAATGAAACAAACATCTGTAAATATGTCACAAAAAAATAAAAATAAAAAACAAATAAATAAATAAATAAATAATAAAAAAAAATCTGAATCGAAACATAAAGCAGATATTTCATCATCAAGAGAGATTCCACTTTTCTGGGCTATTGATTCTTTGGATGAATTCTAAAACTACCGTATCACGTAGATGCCTCAAACCGCAAAACTAAAGGGGGGACCAAAAAAGAAAAAGAAAAAGAAAAGAAAGAAAGAATTCAAGAGGGCTTTTTTTTTTTTTTCTGTAGTCTCTTTTATCCACGTCTTAAAGAAGCGGATAAGAAAATATAAAAATGCTCATTCAGCAAAATATGTAATATCACGATTTACTGACGAGTCAAATCGATTTTTCTTTAACTTGAATTTCTAATATTTTTTAAAGAAAAATTGAAAGAAATGTATGATTCTTTCTGAGATTTAAAAGGATTAGGTATAGAAAGAGTTTTGTTTAAATAAATATTCAGATGATATTGATGTTAAACTTATTTTTACTGGTAAAGTGACACTTTCCCATGAAGTAAAAGTGCTTTATAAATGATTTATTCATAGTTGCCAACAATCTAATTAATATTCCGTAGTATATTTTTAGTACCTCCTTTTTTTACATACAAGTCTTTTATTAGAATATTTTTCGCCTTATTTAATCATAATTTTGTTTGGAGAGAATCACTCTAAAAAATATAGTGGTATGGAAAAAGGGTGAGTACTATTGGTATTACGGAATATTAACGCTTTCGCGACCGCTAACGTAGATACACGTCATTTAAAAATCTGTAGCTTCACCAGTGGGCGTTTCTTTTGCAATTTGTACGTCATTTATTTCTTAAAAATATACACAATATTCATATTTGTACAACCAATATACTAAGGATGTAAACACTTTGATTAGACTGAGTGTAATTATCATACTTGCCAACCATCTCATTATGAACCGTACAATTTTTAGTACCCGCCTTTTTAAAACACCAATAATATTTTAGAGTAATTTTAGTCTTATTTAATAGTAACAACATTTGAAGAGAATTACTCTAAAAAT
Source organism: Salticus scenicus (assembly GCA_963930645.1). Classification (NCBI taxonomy): domain Eukaryota; kingdom Metazoa; phylum Arthropoda; class Arachnida; order Araneae; family Salticidae; genus Salticus; species Salticus scenicus. The sequence continues at coordinate 78,484,076 of OZ005659.1, read as the reverse complement.
ATAGTGGTGTGAGAAAAGGGGCGTTTTTTCAGGGGTGTTAACAATTGTACGGTTATTAATGAGATGGTTGGCAAGCATGAATTATAATGTATATCCATTTGTAATATGAATCTGAATGTAGAAGATTTTGTTCTGAAATATTGTAACTTGGGAGAAAAACGCTCACATGCAGACTTTACTGTCAAAGAGACAAATACTTAACACTTTCGCGACCGCTGACGTAGATTCACGTCATTTGAAAATCTGTAACTCCACCAGTGTCCTTTTTTCGCAATTCGTGTGTTATGTTTTTCTTAAGAATATAACCAATATTCATATTTTTACATTGAAATATACTATGGAAACAAATACTTTGATTAGAAAGAATATAATTATAATGTATATTCATTTGTAATATAAATGTGAATACAGAAAATATTGTTCTGAAATTATGTAATTTGGAAGAATAACATCAACAGGCGGAACTTACTGTCAAAAAGACAAAACAATGCGGTCGCGAAAGTGTTAATTAGAATGTTGGCTACTATCAGTGATCGTGCTCTCCGCCCTTTTTTCAGGACACGTACATGGATGTAAAGTTTTCGAATTTCTTGCCACCACTTTTTTTGTACAGAATTATTTATGGTGTTTTTATAATAGTATAAGGATAGAATTCCTTAAATAAAAACAGTGATAGTAATAAGGCAGAAATTTTTCACCTCCGAAAATATCCTGAAAAAAAAAAAAAAAGGCGGATACTCCTGCTTTATTTCTTAAAGATTCTGTTACACAGCCACGGAAATTTGTAAAAGTAAATTACGGAATCCATGCAGTCTTCTTCCTTAACCCCTTAACGCGCGGTGTCCTCGCTGTGAGGACACAAAATTTAAGATCCAGCTGCAAAAATTCATCCCGGAAAATTTTTAGCAACAGTTTACGTTTATAACATATCAGAAAAGACCGGTTTTTTAAACCTTAAAATTTAAAATTTCTTTTAGTTTAATTTAGTTCATGAATTCCGGTGGCAGTATAATTTAAATGATTCGAATTGTCTTGCGCCGCAAAGGGTTAAGAAAGAATTTTCATTTTCTTCACATTTTCTACTTATTGCCACATTCTATGTTATGTTTTTTATTCCTAAACTAATTTATAATGCTAAGTACATTATTAAAAAATAAATAAATAAAAATATTTCTAAGTTAAATTTGAAAACTTTTATATGCAAGATTATTTCTTTCACTGTTGAATTATCTTTATTTATTTATTCATTTATTTAATGAAGATTAAGTTACAACTAAATAAGCTGTTAAAAAATTCGCTCTTATAAGCTGAAAGGATTAAATATTATTAGTTTACTTTACTGTAAAAAGAAAATGAAAGTAATATAGAATATTAATATTAATAAAACTTTCATAAATAATGTTTAAATTCTCAAGGTACTCCTTGACACGTACAGGTGATTTCCTGGTTATTTCTAAGATGAGCGGCTTACTGTATAAGTTATTCACTTCACACTGTTAACATGGATCACATATTGGCAATCCAAGTATGAGTGACCTACAAATATGTATTTTTTTTTTTTCTAACCGTCTTCATCAGAGCCTGAGTAAGGGGGAAGCACACATTATCTCCGCTCTCACCGGAATATTTTTACAATTAATTTTTACTTCATGTCATAGAAATTCCACGCTTTGACGAGGAAATATTTTTTATAAAAAATGAACGGTGTAAAACAATCCAATTTACTCACGGAAGGCACTCCCCCTCAGGCCTAGGACCCCAGTGTTGTCAATCGGCCCTAACACCAACACCAACACCAACACCAACACCAATTTACTCACCGTTATTAGACTCCAGACTCTTTTTCGCCTTATTTAATCATAATTTTGTTTGGAGAGAATCACTCTAAAAAATATAGTGGTATGGAAAAAGGGTGAGTACTATTGGTATTACGGAATATTAACGCTTTCGCGACCGCTAACGTAGATACACGTCATTTAAAAATCTGTAGCTTCACCAGTGGGCGTTTCTTTTGCAATTTGTACGTCATTTATTTCTTAAAAATATACACAATATTCATATTTGTACAACCAATATACTAAGGATGTAAACACTTTGATTAGACTGAGTGTAATTATCATACTTGCCAACCATCTCATTATGAACCGTACAATTTTTAGTACCCGCCTTTTTAAAACACCAATAATATTTTAGAGTAATTTTAGTCTTATTTAATAGTAACAACATTTGAAGAGAATTACTCTAAAAATATAGTGGTGTGAGAAAAGGGGCGTTTTTTCAGGGGTGTTAACAATTGTACGGTTATTAATGAGATGGTTGGCAAGCATGAATTATAATGTATATCCATTTGTAATATGAATCTGAATGTAGAAGATTTTGTTCTGAAATATTGTAACTTGGGAGAAAAACGCTCACATGCAGACTTTACTGTCAAAGAGACAAATACTTAACACTTTCGCGACCGCTGACGTAGATTCACGTCATTTGAAAATCTGTAACTCCACCAGTGTCCTTTTTTCGCAATTCGTGTGTTATGTTTTTCTTAAGAATATAACCAATATTCATATTTTTACATTGAAATATACTATGGAAACAAATACTTTGATTAGAAAGAATATAATTATAATGTATATTCATTTGTAATATAAATGTGAATACAGAAAATATTGTTCTGAAATTATGTAACTTGGAAGAATAACATCAACAGGCGGAACTTACTGTCAAAAAGACAAAACAATGCGGTCGCGAAAGTGTTAATTAGAATGTTGGCTACTATCAGTGATCGTGCTCTCCGCCCTTTTTTCAGGACACGTACATGGATGTAAAGTTTTCGAATTTCTTGCCACCACTTTTTTTGTACAGAATTATTTATGGTGTTTTTATAATAGTATAAGGATAGAATTCCTTAAATAAAAACAGTGATAGTAATAAGGCAGAAATTTTTCACCTCCGAAAATATCCTGAAAAAAAAAAAAAAAGGCGGATACTCCTGCTTTATTTCTTAAAGATTCTGTTACACAGCCACGGAAATTTGTAAAAGTAAATTACGGAATCCATGCAGTCTTCTTCCTTAACCCCTTAACGCGCGGTGTCCTCGCTGTGAGGACACAAAATTTAAGATCCAGCTGCAAAAATTCATCCCGGAAAATTTTTAGCAACAGTTTACGTTTATAACATATCAGAAAAGACCGGTTTTTTAAACCTTAAAATTTAAAATTTCTTTTAGTTTAATTTAGTTCATGAATTCCGGTGGCAGTATAATTTAAATGATTCGAATTGTCTTGCGCCGCAAAGGGTTAAGAAAGAATTTTCATTTTCTTCACATTTTCTACTTATTGCCACATTCTATGTTATGTTTTTTATTCCTAAACTAATTTATAATGCTAAGTACATTATTAAAAAATAAATAAATAAAAATATTTCTAAGTTAAATTTGAAAACTTTTATATGCAAGATTATTTCTTTCACTGTTGAATTATCTTTATTTATTTATTCATTTATTTAATGAAGATTAAGTTACAACTAAATAAGCTGTTAAAAAATTCGCTCTTATAAGCTGAAAGGATTAAATATTATTAGTTTACTTTACTGTAAAAAGAAAATGAAAGTAATATAGAATATTAATATTAATAAAACTTTCATAAATAATGTTTAAATTCTCAAGGTACTCCTTGACACGTACAGGTGATTTCCTGGTTATTTCTAAGATGAGCGGCTTACTGTATAAGTTATTCACTTCACACTGTTAACATGGATCACATATTGGCAATCCAAGTATGAGTGACCTACAAATATGTATTTTTTTTTTTTCTAACCGTCTTCATCAGAGCCTGAGTAAGGGGGAAGCACACATTATCTCCGCTCTCACCGGAATATTTTTACAATTAATTTTTACTTCATGTCATAGAAATTCCACGCTTTGACGAGGAAATATTTTTTATAAAAAATGAACGGTGTAAAACAATCCAATTTACTCACGGAAGGCACTCCCCCTCAGGCCTAGGACCCCAGTGTTGTCAATCGGCCCTAACACCAACACCAACACCAACACCAACACCAATTTACTCACCGTTATTAGACTCCAGAATTCTTTTAAAATAATTTTTAATGAGAATTTTGTGTTTATTATAGGAAGAAAGTATTTGTTAAAAAATAACGGTGTAAGTATAAATAATGTGTGCTTCCCCCTTAATCAGGCTCTGGTCTTCATGATAACAGTCCAAAATTCAAAACAACATCTATATTATATTTATTATTTAAGAATTTACCAGCATAGTAATATTTCTAAGTATTTCCAAGGAGATGTTTCTGAGTGTGCGTACTCACAGTTGTATATAAAGGTCTCTTGAACATGAGACATACATTTTAAAACACAAAATCCATTTTCTTCGTGGGAATATAAATATATTTATCAATATGTGTATAATTCTACATAAAAAGCAGTTCTTGCTTTTAAATTCTCATAAAATTTAACTTATTTTTTAATAATTATGTTTTGTAGACTTTGAAACAAACTAAATAAAAACTCGATTATATATATATATATATATATATATATTATTCATACTTGCCAACCATCTTATTATGAACCGTACAATTTTTAGTATCCGCCTTTTTTTCACACCAATAATTTTTTAGAGTAATTTTTGCCTTATTTATTCGTAACAACATTTGAAGGGAATTACTCTAAAAATATAGTGGTGTGAGAAAAGGGGCGTTTTTTCAGGGGGCGTTAACAATTGTACGGTTATTAATGAGATGGTTGGCAAGTATGATTATTGTTTCATATCATAATCTTATTACTTCCCATTTATTGAGAAAAACGTAAGGCAAAAATGACATTTGCGGTTTTTTTTTTTTTTTTTTTTAAATAACGCTATTTCCATACACAAATTTTTATATTACATTTATTTTATTTTTATTTATTTATTTTTGGTGTGTGCATATTGTAAAATAAATAAATAATAATGGTAGCAAAACAGAAAATAGAAGCGGAATTATCATTTTACGTACATAATTTTCCTTTGAAAACTGTAACTTAAAATTTACTATCATCTTTATTTATATCGTTTTTTTCTTCTGCTAATTAACCCATTATGTATTTGTAGCCCATTGTTTGGGACGTTACATTTGTGTAGATTATATTTTAAACAGTGCATTCTGCAACTGTTCCAAAAATAAGTCGATTTGTAGTAGAATACTTAACTGCTTCAAATTTGTTGTAATCTTTTATATATTATTACGAAAACTAATAAAATTCAATAAAGAAAAACTTGGAAAAATAATTTTAGATATTAATGAGTTAAATCCGTTCTTCTGCAAAGCTGCCGTCATTTTGTATTATTCTGCAAAATTTTCAGTGCTTGACCCTTTTTTAATACTTTTTTCTTTTTTTTAGTTTAAAAAAATACATAATATGAAGAAAATTACTGTACAATAAGTGGTAGGAGAAAATGGTGCAGGTATATGTGATATTTTATAAGCGGATAATATAATGAAGTTTAGTCTATAATAAACCATCCTTTTTATTACTAAATTGTGCTCTTAATTTATACACGAAATTTAAAAAATACATACATGTATGCAGATTTTTCAACAATAAAATATTTTCGTAATTTAAGCAATATAGTCATGCAAATTCAGAGTTGCTAGGGTGCCGCCTTTTTCCCTACTATATTTTTACAAAGCATCAACCTTTTAATTTTATTCGTAGTGTTTTAGTACCAGCCTTTCTTCCCTACTATTTTATTAAGAAGAGTAGTTTTCGTTTTGTTTAAGCGTAATTACATATTATAGATAACTACTGTACAAAAAGAGTGGCGTGAAAAAAAAATGCGGATGCTAACAGTGCTATGGTTTAGATTAAAAAGTTGGCAGCTCTGTATTTGTACAGCAATTTACCTCTTAATTAATCGTGGAAACTTGTCACAGAAGATTGCTATATAAATAGAGTGGTGATAGAGTCACTGAAAAATTACAGACCGTAGCAGTCCTGTTGTTACATAATATTTGTATGCAAGAATTTCTCCTAATTATTCAGATAAATAACCTATTATCCAAGAAATAATTTCATTTTATAAGATTTCAAAAATATGTGTTTCATTCAAAATGAAAAATTTACACGTTTGGTAAATGCTATTTAAACTAATCTGGGTCGGCAGAATTTATTGCCTGCGTTAGAAATTGTAATAAGGAATCATTTTTCACCTGCGTGTATATTAACATACCATTAACATTTGCTTTTTAAAATGGCGTTAGAAAATTTATATATATTCTTTTATTTTTTTAAGCTGCTGTTTAAAGAAACTGTTTTTCTTTTAACGATGATTAGAAAAATCCGTTAAATTCATTAAATATGAAAATTTCGTTAATTACTAAAATGCCTTTCGCTTAAAAAAAAAAAAGTACTTCATTATCTGGAATTATTTAAGTTGCTCATTATTCAGTTCTTCATTATTCAAATTTCTCAGAAGATGTCAGAATTATTTTTTACCAATTTTTTCTTAAAGAAGATTAAAATTTTTTGATTATCCGAAACGAAAAAAAATGCTAATTATTTGCTAAGAATTTTCTTTTAGAAAAAACACATTAAACTAATAAATTTACGCAAGAACTCTTAGAAACTTTAAACAATATTTCTGGTTCAGTAACTATGACTTTAACTTCGTTTATAAAGCATATTATAATCAAATATATTGCTTTTGTACATTTTATTATTTAACATTAGAAGCATGAATAGTTTACTTAAAAATTCTTTAATTAAACCATGTTCTTCCAAAATATCATATTTGAAAAAAAAAAAAAAAAAAAATCATAGTTCTCGAAACATTTCAACTTCAAAAAACCAATACTTTTACTCCAGCTTAAAAAATCCTATTTATTTTGGTAGAGTGAGCTGAGAACCTGCTAATGGAGGAGGGGCCTTATGTGTATAGAAAGGGGAGGGAGCAATTCCTTTATCCGATGAATTTGGGACACACGATGCATTTGGATGGGTGCCAAGGCTTTGCAGTGGTTCCTGAATAAATGACGTCATAGTCGCAATGTCCCAAATCGAGCCCGCATTGGCAGTGTTTTTTATTATATTTTATTTTTATTCCCGGAACAAAATTATTTACTATACTACTTATGACAACAAAAAAATTGTTATAACTTTATTTGATCCAAAATAAAATAAAAATATAGTTGTGATTTATTTTCCAATTAGTTTATTTTCACTTTATTATTTGCAAATATGATTCCCCATTTTATTTTGTTGCTTTTACAGTGTCACGACGACTGCAAAAAGTGAATTATTGTATTTTTTTTTTTTTTAATAATAGTATTTGAAACAAAAGAAACAATTATCACTTATAAATTTCTGTCTATGGATAGTGCAGATTTAAACTTTATGTTATAAAAGCTGATGTTCATAAATTAACAAGAAGAATTATTGAAAAACTTATCATGATCTGCTAAATTGTGGTACGAAAAGCAAAATCTTATTGTATTTGAGCATTTTCTCCTACAATGCATTGTCTTTTTTAAAAGCGTGAATTTCGCAAAAGTTTATCAAGATATGCATTTAAATCAAAAATTTGTCTTTTGGTATTTAATTAATGTTTTCAATAAATGTTCTGTTATTTTTTATTGAATTCATGAAATTTGACTTTTTCAGGCATGTTCAAGGTCGAAAATATACACTTTTTTTTTCAACCACTATTTTCTTAGAAAAATATTTATTATTATTTTACAGTATTATTATTATTATTTATGATTCAATATGATATAATTTATTGGTAAAAAAATTATGTAAGTCACGGGTGCCAAGTCCTACGTGTTTCAAGAAAGACTTAATACCAAAATTGTTTAATGCGTGTTATCAGTTTATTTAATAGTCGAAAGTATTTGTGACAGATTTATTAAAAAGAAAAAAAAAATACTTGTGATAAATCTAATTTAAAAATTATAAAGGTTGGTAGCTATGTGTATGGGTTCCGTCCTGAAACAAAACTTTTTCACCTTCATCTTTGGGTATGTGACAAGTTTGTGTAATGCTGTTACACATAACATAGATTTAAAGGATAGTTAATAACATTTGAAGATATATACTACTTCATGAAATAAAATGTTAACTTATGAAATACACTCATGCCCAAAATTATCTTGATATGGATATACATAAATTCACGTATTTCTCAGAAACTTTGAATTATAATTTCATAATTTTATGATGCTTAACATTATGACATATAAATACAGAGGGAAAAAATTAAATGCACTGCATATTATTTTTAATTGCAGCATAGAACAATAAGAGTGGTGATAAATTGTGACAATCAGAATTTTGAAAAAAAAAAAAAAAAGGAATAGCTCAAAAAAAAAAAAAAAAAAAAAAAAAAGCCTCACAATATAAATATTAAATACTATTTCTCTGAACTTGTACACACAAATAACAATGTGTTTTCATGTTGGGAGTAACGTTGTTAACTACAGTTTGGAGAATTCCAGAGTAAATTCACCACAAGTTTTGAGCCCATTCCAAAGTCCATCAACCACACACTGTGATCCATTCAGTACTCCAGACGCTTCGGTTTGAGATTTACAACTTTTATAAATTGATTGGGTCTGTGTCACGTCGATAATGATTGTAGATTATTAACACTTTCGCGACCTCATGTTTTTGCCTTCTTGACAGTAAGTTCCGCCTGTGGGCGTTATTCTTCCAACTTACATTATTTTAGCACAGAATGTTCTGTATTTACATTTATATTACAAAGGCATATACATTATAATAATATTATTTCTAATCAAGGTATTTGTATACATAATATATTTGATTGAACAAATATGAATATTGGGTACATTCTCAAGAAATAAATAACTTGCAGATTGCGAAAGAAACGCCCACTAGCGGAGTTACAGATTTTCAAATGTCCTGAATCTACATCAGCGGTTGCGAAAGTGTTAAAAAGTTTTCGAAATCTCTGCAATTTAGAAATCTGCTTCACCAAACCATACTGGTCAATTCTGTTTTTCACTCTGACAATTTGCGTAAGGTATGTTCTAATGAACTTTGTTTCATATGATATATCTACGATCTTCAGAAATGGTTGTAATCCACAGTATCAGTATTAAATTAACATTTTTCAAAGTAACGAATTATGCTTAACTAACTATTTTGTGCATGAATATAGTTAAAATTAAGACAAGTACGAATTGTTTATATAATTATAAAAAAAAAAAAAAATAAAATAAAAATAAGTAGCAATTGAGTATAGCAGATTTTTACTGCAAGTTTGTAGCATTTCTTTCAAATTAATATACACAACAGCTAACTGTTTTTTTTTTTTTTTTTTTTTTTTTAAATGTGTGTGTGTGTGTGAATATATATATATAAACTGATATCAACTACTAGCCAAATCTAAAATTATTATAAAAAATATTGGTATTTCCTTGTAACATATAAGCATAGTTTTTAACTCTCCCTTTTCATCCGGGAATGTCACATCAGAAATATATATAAATATATATATATATTAACAATTTTTATTTCACACAATCGTAGAAAATAACTGTGACTGATTTCTGTCGTTAAGTAGTAACGCGTAGATGACTAGTTCCCCTTTAATAAAAATTTTCATAACAGAAAATTTTTATAATAGTTTTAAATTTATTTAAGCTTCGAAAACAATATAACACGTTGAACGCCGCGAAATTCTTAAAAACCAATTAAAATTCCATAATGATTCTTCCTGTAATAAATAAAAATTAAGCAAATTTTTGATAAATTTTCAATCATTAAATGTAATATTTTTAGTTTTATATCCTATTTTATATCTGCCACCGATGGTCGACACGGCTTTATATCATATCTGACACTGTCAGTCATCAGTGGCTGACAGGGCGCTCAACGTTTTAATTTTTTATTTGTACTGCTTTTACTTTCGGGGTAAAACTTTCACTGAAATGTTTGAAGTATAACATGTTCTACACACTCCTAAAGTTTCAAGATGATTCCTTCAGTACTTAGAGACATAAGACAAAATGTCTAGAATCTAGAATGGCTGACACGGCGCACATCGTGTTAAACAATTCCTTTTTAAAAATACTGGTAATAAATCTGATTTAAAACTCAAAATGTTGGCAGTTACGCAGACGTGAAAGTGTCCGCATTAACCTCACCAGAATTTCTGTAGAGAAATATTTATTACATTTCAATCGTATTATTTTGTCGTATTCTTATTCAATAAAATATAAATTATCGATAGTTGTATAAAAAATATTAGTGTAAGAGCTCACATTTTCTTTCACTCCTACGGATATGATAAGATATATATATATATATATATATATATATATAAAGTGACATATATTAAAGCGTATCCATATTTACCAAATTTTACGTTTTTTTTTTTTTTTACCAGAAAATTTTAATAGAAATTTTAATTGCATTTTATGAAATGTCTATCTATTAAAAATAAATAAATAAATCAACAATTTAATAAATAATCAATAATTCCGGTAGACAAAAAGCGCAAAAGTTGGTAGTTACGTGCATCTATATAACTACGTTTCATGAGTCATTCTGTCAAATATGAAGCAAATTTAGTTCAGCATTTATTTGTAATTATTTATTTACATACTGAATATGTAATAAAATAAAGTTTAAAGAAGTACTTCTGATATTAGACGCGAATTGAATTTTAGTTTACGTATGGATTTCTTACCCAAATTCAAGTGTATAACACGAGCTTGAATTTAAGCTCTAACTGATAATATAAGAGCCCACATTTTAAATAAATTTAAAAGAATATCTTTTTTTTTTTTTTTTTTTAAATTCATAAAAATAAGAGAATCAAAATTTAATTTATTCTAAGTGTCAAATTCAGTTAAATATAAAATTTAAATCAGCTTAAGAGCTTTATAAATGTTGGCATATCTTTGGGTATTTCAAATTGGAAAATTTTGGATTAAATAACAGCTCAATATTTCTGAAAATTGGATTATATTCTAAAAGAAATATGACACTCCTTATTGTTTATTTTCACTGATACAATACAAATAACAAGTGAAACATAATCTCTATTTACAAAAATCCTGAAATGTGAAACCTATATGAAGACGGAAGTTTTTATTTCCGAATTCCAAAACAAAATACTTCTATTGTTTTTCGTTATCAATGTTCACATAAGAAAAGCCTTTATCATATCTAAAGATGTTCGTAAGACATTAAGATATTTTTTCTAACGTATCAGTATTTTCACTATCTCCTTTATTCAAGTAACTTTTGTTTGAGAATTTAAAACTATTTTATCATATTATGTTTTCGGTAAAGATACTTATAAATTGTATGTATATTATTTTATGTATCTTATTTATTATAAATAAATTTCAGTTTAGGAATAAATAATTCCTCTGTGAAAAAAGCTGACAAAAACATATGAAAACTTTTCTAAAACGTTTGATAAATAACTTTGTATGAAATTAGAAAAATGGTAAAACATAACATAGCCTCCTAAACTAGATGCCTGTCGCGTGGGTCTTAAATTTGGCAACATTTGAAGCGGTAGACAGCGCCACCTGGTACCGTTTGTACAACTTTTTTATTCAACAGCCACCAAAAATTTTTAAAAGTTGGATATTATATATAAAAAGGACGAATAGAATCGAAGAAACGTCGATTATATATATCATATATCACTTCTTAAAATCATTGGTGACATTTGAATAAATAAATCGCGCAATCTGTACCGGGTGGCGCTGTCTACCGCTTCAATTGTTGCCAAGTTGCCGAGCCACGCGATAGGCATCTACTTTAGGAGGCTATGAACATAAAAATTAGTGTAATTGTAAGCATCATACTTGCCAACATACTAATATTCCGTAGTATTGTCAGCCCCGCTTTCTTTTTTGCACCAGTATCTTTTTCGGTTGTTTTCATCTTATTTAATCGTAACTGCATTTGGAGAATATTACTCTAAAATTTTACTGGTGTGAAAAAAAGGGCGGAACTAGCAATATTACGGAATATTAATTAGGATATTGGCAAGTATGAAGCATTAGAAAAACATATTTATTGATTAGAAATAAAATTTATTTTTAAGGAAAAAAAAAGTATCTAAACTAGTTAAAGAAATCATAAAAGAAGATTATATAACTATATAACTTCTAGCTTTTAGTAAATATATCCATCGTACGAAAAACTAGAAATTTAGTGAATAATTAAGCGAAGTTTGAACTTTATCATAAGCAAAGCATATATTTCGAATAAAAATTTCAAATATAATTTTTATTGGTAAAACTTTTCTACATAGATATTTCTGTAATTTATACAATATATAAAACACTTTTCCAAAATTGTTGAGGTCCCACTTTTTTCCCCCTCCCTGACTTTTTCACCGCAATATTTATGTAGCATTTTTTCTTTTAAATCGATCGTGGAAATATACAATTAGGTATCTGATATATAAGAACTTTAAATATCAGTATTTTTCACTAGTAATTTTTAACTTCGCTAATGATTAGTATCCGCTGATATCAATTTTAAAAAAAATTACTGTATGAAAGTTCTGGTGGCAATATTACGTTTGTGAAAACCCTGCATGCTAAAAAAGAATATTATACATACATAGTGGTGGATGACTCGGAAGAATATGGACCATGGCTATCCTGTATTCATACAAGTATTCGAGTTTCGATATTCGTCAACATATAATAAGCAATAAATAAAACACTACATTAGCTTCTCAGAAGCACCGAAAGTAATACACTAAGAGTTATGTTAATATCCTGATCAATTTCCTGTGTCATCTATATTCTTAATATATTTTGTGTTTAGTCAACGTTTAATCTTTCCTACTGCGTGGTCAGCTGCCAGCGGAAAAGCGGTAATAGATCCATAATGGATGTTTCGTTTTGGCTCTTATCTACAGATAATCATCTTCAAGATTACATTTAGTGATGACATTGAGAAAAGAGAAAAAAATATCAACGAAGTTGTACAAATGGTACTTGTTTTACATGAGAAATAGGAAATTTTCATCTCGTATACCATTTTTAGTTATGCTGTGCACTGAATTAATTTCATAAATCGTTTGACAAATATAATCATTTTAGCTCTTATTTAAACGTAGTTGCATATTAGAGAAAATTTCACTTGTCTGGTATTCTACAAAAGAATAATGCCAATACCCTTTTCAATTTCTAGTATCATCAATATGCCTAATCTTTTTTTTTTTTTTTTTTTTTTTTTTTTTTTTGAGCATGTGTGTATTATTCATAGTTTAATCTTTTTCATAAAATTAACTTTCTGTAATTTAACCATTATATTGCGCATTGCAAATATTTAGGATATTAAAAAATATATTTTTTGTTAAAAAAGAAATTTATGTTACAAATTATCTTTCATAATATTTAGAACAAAAAGTGATTGAAACAAATTCTAATAAATATATAAAACAAATAAATAAATATATTTAGTGCGCGTTACATATTATTACAATACTTATAACCAGTATTCGCATAAAAGCTAATTTGGATAACAGAATTTTTGTATAGTAATTTTTTTTTCAATTGCTATCAATGGATAAATTATAAATAATAAAAAAGATAAAATAGCACCATAAATAAATTTAAAAAAGATATATACAATGTATTTTAAAAGATTTAAAAAAGAAATAATAATAATAAAGATTTAAAAAATTAATACTTCAGATTTTAGCGTCGAATTGAATTTTATTTCATATATTGATTTCTTATCTAAATTCAAGTACAGAATAAATGTTTGATATTTGCTCCAAGCAGGGTTCCCGACTTTTGTAATTTATTCACGAGCATTTTTAGTCCCGCCTTCTTTTCGCACCAGAAATTTTGTAGATTATTTCTCTTTAATATGTGACAACGATTATATATGAAGAAAACCATTTTTCAAAATTTTCGGTATGAAAAAGAGGCAGGACTAAAAATGCTCGTGGATAAATTATAAAAGATGGGAACTCTGGCTCCAAGTAATAATATATAATCCAACACCATAAATAAATTTAAAAAGATGACTTAATTTCAAATTACTAAAAAATAATGGAGTCAATTGTATATTTATTCAAGGTGTCAATGAGAGTTAAATATAAAATTTAAATCCGTTTGAGAGTTTTACAAATGTTGGCATATCTTTCTACATTTCAATTTTGCAAACTCTGGATTAAGTAAGAGCTCAATATTTCGAAAAATTGGATTACGTTCTAAAATAAATATGACACTTCTTATCGTTTATTTTCACTGATACAATACAAATAACAAGTGAAACATAATCTCTATTTACAGAAATCCTGAAAAGTGAAACCTATAAGAACAAGACAGTGTATTTCCGAATTCAAAAGCAAAATACTTGTATTGTTTTTCGTTATCAGTTTTCAAATAGGAAAATCCTTTGTCATATCTGAAAATGTACGTAAGCTATTATGATGTTTTCCTAACGTGTCAGTATTTTCAATATCTACGTTATTCAAGTAACTTTTGTTTGACAATTTAACATTTTTTTATCATATTATGTTTTTGAAAAAAATATTTATTTTATTTCATGTATTTTTATTTATTATAAATAAATGTAAATTTAGGAATAATGAATCATTCTCTACAAATGCTTCACATAAATTTAATTATTTATTATAAATAAATTTAAGTTTAGAAATAAATACTAATTCATTAAAAAGCTTCATATAAACTAAATTATTTATTATAAACAAATTTAAGTTTAAGAATAAGTAATTCCTTTGTGAAAAAGGTTAACAAAAACATGTGAAATTTTTTTTGAGATGTTTGTTGAATTATCTTTTATGAAAATAGAAAAACGGTAATGCAAAAAAAAGATATTTGCAAACATTCAAGAAACACATTTATTCTATACAATTAAATTTATTTTTAAGCAAATAATAATAATGGTATTAATAATAAATAAAATTAATTAATTAGTTATATTAAAATTAAATTAAATTTCTCAACCAGAGAAATATATATATATATATATATATATAATAGTATTTTTGGTTAATTTCTTTCAATTTTTATCTTGTGTTGCATGAATTTACTGGATTAATGGATTATGAAAACTATCTCATAGTTTAGGCTTAAGTGATATATACGTCATTTCTCTTTTGCGTAAGTACTTTAACATGTTTTTACTAATCAGTGAATTTTAATTAAATGGTAATTGTGACAATAACTTTATACGTAATACATCTAACTTTTAATTTCATTGTTGGTATTTTCATCTTTCTCTCATTTGCTGATTATTGTAAAGGAATCAAATTATTTATTATATATATATATATATATATATATATAAAAGAAGAATAGAACACCTGACTTTTAGTAACTACCTTCATTGTATGAAAACTGTTAATTGAGAGAATGTTGAATATGATCATAAGCATATATTTCGAATAAAACATTCAAATTTAATTTTGTTTTTGTAAATAATTTCTTTATAGATATTTCCATATAATTTAAACAATATGTAAAAACTATACCAGGAGTCGCAAGGTCCCCCTTTTTTTGTTTGATTTTTTCACCATTATATTTCTATACCAATTTTCCTCTAAATTGATTGTGGAAACATACAGTCGGAAGCAAAATTATTGAAGCACTAGCAATAATTCCTATGTAAAATATGGGCACCTAATGCTGTTTTGTTAAGTAAATATTTGTCGGGTTATGATCTTAGTCTTATACTGTTTATAAAACAGCAAGTTGATGATAAAAATTAGCAATAAAACTAAAAAAAAATATGTATGAAACATGTGGATGTGTACTTCAATAATTTTGCTGCCGGCTGTACTATAAGCGTTCTCCCAACGAGGAATTTTAATATCATTATTTTTATTGTAATTTTAGACTTCAGTAATCGTTGGTATCTGTTGATATCAGTTTAAACAATCTTATATCTTTAAAAAATTAAAGAACACGCTTTTATTGAAATGTGAACTAAAAAGCACAAAATATCTATATTTATAGTATTAAAATGCAGGGTAAGAAAAAATCGTGTGTGTGGCACACCATGATATTTACATCTTTAATTAAAAATATTAATTGAATAACTGTTGCCACTCAACGTTATACAAATACGGCCAAATCCTGTGCCACATACAATAGAATTCAATATATATATAGATTTTTTTTGTTTGCCCCTGATAGTACAGGAGCCTGGAAACACTTGTATATACTATTGTCATCGACTATGAAGTCGTGTGCAAAATTTCAGGATAATCGAACGAACAGAAAAGGTCGAAAACTGAATTCCAAGATTCCGTTACATACATTAAGAGTTACATCATATCAAGTTAATAAAAGCATGTTAAAAATAACATAATAAAGGAATGAGAAATAAATAATTTAGAATTAAACAAAAACCATTTTTAAAAAATCTTCCCTGACTGGGCTCGAACGTTAGACCTTTAGGTTCGTAGCTCGGGGCTTTACCTCAGAGCCACAGCGTTCACGTAGGGAAAGTCTTTTTTTACAATATAGCTTTTTTGTTTGCTCCCAGAGCGGTTACAAACATACATACAAACATACATACAGGTAAAGCTAATTAAAGCGTGTTAAAAAATTACTGTATAAACATTAGGGTTTCCAAACTTCCCTTCGTGGGAATCCTGCATATAACAGAAGATTTTTATATAATTATAGTGGTGGAAGAATCTGGGGAAGAATATGGACCCTTAATTCTTACAAGTATCCTATTTTCAATTTTATTCAATATATATAATAAGCAATGAATAAATAAATAAAATAAATAAAAATCTACATTAGCTTCTCAGAAGCAGTTAAAGTAATACACTGCGGAAGAGTTATGTCAATATCCTGCTCAATTTCCAGTCTCATCTATATTCTTTCTTTTTTGTGTTTAGTCAACGTTTAATCCTTCCTACTGCGTGGTCAGCTGTAAGCGGAAAAACAATGATAGATTCTTAATGGATGTTTCGTTTTGGCTCTTATCTACAGATAATCATCTTCAAGATTACTTTTACAGACGACATTGAGAAAGGAGGAAAAAAATCAAAGAATTGTGCAAATGGATCTTGTATTACCTGAGATATTGAGAATTTTTATATGGTATAACATTATATATTATCAGACTCATTTTAGTTTTTTAATGACATATATCTATGGCAATATTATTCTTTTAAGTTGTAGATAGGTTATTATTTTATGTCGCTTTTGAATATATCGCTATTCACATTTCATATTTGAATGTAATTAAAAAAATATATATTTAAATATAAGCACAAAAAAAATATACTTGCCCATTTGAACATGCATTTATATCAGGAATCCAGTATTAAAAAACTTTATAATAGGTGTTTAAAAAAGTTATTGTTTGATGTTTCCTAACTTTTAAAAGCATCCTTGAAGCATTGCAAAAAAATTTATTATCTTCTGAGAATAGGTTAATTTTGTCGCAGATATGCCAACAAATTAATTTATTCTAGAGCACTGTTGCCCCCCCCCCCTTTATTTTTCCTTACCACTTTTCCTGAAGGTTATGTTTCTTCGTAATTATTCATAACTACATATTAAAGAAAATTTTAAATGTCTGGTACTAGTAATGTACAAAAGAGTAATGGCAATATCCTATTTAGCCCTTTACTGGTTCTATTTAATTTCACTCGTCTTCTCAGTGTTGCCAAAACTGGGGATTTTTCTGTTTTTATAAATTCACCACTGAATTTTAACTGTAATGGTTATGTAATCATTTTGAAAGCTATGCATTCATTTTATATATCAAATATCACCCATAAAATTATTGGTGGAGTTCAATAAAGGAGTCACTGAATTTGATAATACTTTTTAGGACGTTAGGGCCGGCAAAGAGTTAATTTCCAATAGTATCAATATTCCCAATAGCATTTTTTTTTTTTTTTTTTTTTTTGTGTGTGTGTGTGTGTGTGTGTGTGTGCGTTTAGTCAAAGTTTAATCTTTTCTATTTATCTAAGTATCTTTGATTATGCAAAGAGCCTGGCTTGGAATAATACTTTTGTTGGGCATTAGCTTACGATGACATTTAAGAGGGCAGTAACGTTATTACTTACAAACTTTGAATAAACACCATAAAATGCAATAAACTCGCAACAATTGTTTCGGGTCGAAAAAACACACGACCCTTCATCAGGCGAACAAAGTAAGCACGAGTGCTGCAGTCAAAGCGGCAACGCACGTATTGCGGAAGGATATTTAAAGTTCATAATTTTTAATAAAGATAAATTCGCATAAATTTCTTTAAGTGAAAAATAACAAACTTTCAGAAAATATATGTATTTTAAGATCATATTAAAGAATGAAAATCTAAAAATGATTTCTAGATTTTTTTTTTTTTTTTTTTTTTTTTTTTTTGTAGCTGTTGTGTAAAATTTCTTTACTGATTTTGAGAAAAATAGTGATCTAAATCATTCTTTTGAAAATTTTTGCATATTTTCAGCAAACGAATGATTTGTCATGCAAATTTCCCAAGATTGACAGAAAGTTTGTCAATTTTACAGAAAAGTGCTACAAATCTTGAAAGTAAAATATGGAATATTTAATAATAAAAATTTCTAGAACATAATTATAATATTTCCGTGCAATAATAATAACGATATTGAATTTTTTTGCAAAATATTTGTGAAACATTTCAAAGGTTAAAACTGGAAAAATTTGTACTGCATTGGGCAATGTAGAATGTTACATTTCAAATGCTTTCTAAAAGTATATGAATAATAATTTCTAAGCCTATATGAATAGAAGTATATGAAAATTTTCAGTAACTAAATTTTGAACCATAAATATTAATGTAATTATATTGAACCATATAAGATTTAACCACTGTCTACGAATGGAGATGAGAAGTAAGGTAAATTACATCACAACTAATATGTTCTATAAATTACAAAACTTTAAACTGTAGTTTGTATTATGTATAGTCAGCCAAGAAAAAAACGCCACCCCCCCCCCACCACCTAATTTCTCTGTAAATTATCGTAGAAACACGCGGCTGGTACCTATCGATTTGTAATAACGTCTTGTTTTTAATAGTGTAGTTACATTTTGCTTAAGGGGTCATCTACATATTAAAACACGTATAAACTTCATTTTTTTCAAAGAAGACCCATATTTTTGACCTCACATTCAGATTTCTGAGATCAAGGCAGTTCGGAAAACCTACCTATTTATATACTTTAAATAAATTCTAAACAGAGTTACACGTGAAAATGTGTTAGGGGACCGTCTATACATTTAGAAAAAATAAATCGTGATCTACCACCCAGTATACATTATTTATTAAATTTCACACCGGAAAAAAAGTTCAGAAATGTTATATTATTTATAAAATAAAAAACGATTCAAATTCGCAGAAATTCCTGTGTTAGCTTATGAATTGAAAGATTTTTATTGGTTTCAATTTATTAAACATTGATTAGTTAAATACAACACTTCATATAAAGAAAATTAAATAGCTTGAATCATATGAACCCTACAATGTTGAATTACAAAAGTCTACATACCAAGGTAAAAGAACAATAGCAATAATGATAATAATATTAATAGCGGTTAAAAAAAAAAAAAAGTGTTTAATATTTAAGAAAAAGAATTATCTACTTCTTAAAAGCAAAAACTGTTTTATTTAAGGGACAAAAATTTAAGTTAAAATACATATAAAATAAAATATATATATAAAATACATATACAAAATATATATATAAAAACAATTAATATCTACTAACTAACAATTATTATCTACTTCTTGATGGGTATATTTTTATTTTATACAGTAAGCCTCGCATGAAAGTGTTACTATAAAGATTTACATTTAATTTTAGGCGTACAAACCAACAATAGATAAAATACAAAAATATAGATAACAAGATTTAAACTAAAATCTGAGAAAGGATATTTAACATTTTCACGACCACTGACGTAGTTTCACGTCATTTTGAAATCTGTAACTCCTTCAGTGGGCGTTTCTTTCACAATTTGTGTGTTACGATATTTCTTAAGAATATTCCTTATATTCATATATATATAAACAAAATAGTATGAATACAAATACTTTCACTAGAAAGAGTATAATTATTGTGTATATTCATATGAAAATAAATATGGATATAGAAAAAACGGTTTCCTATTGCCTAGAACGAATATTCCCCGTTCTGCAGTCGTCTACTGTACTTGAATTCTTAATTTTAAATGCGTAAAATCTATATCTTTAACGGTTATAAGACCGTTAAAGAGACCGTTATAAGACCGTTATAAGACCGTTTATTACTTAGTTTTAAATTCTTTTTCCGTGATAAATGTGTTGTCAGTTTTACGCCGTGATTAGAATAATCGAAGATAAATAATATTACATATTGCGACGTCATGCGATAAAATTTAAAAAGCATAAACGGTAGAGTAAACGAATGCGAAAATGTCACAACAAGATTAAAACAGAGAAAATGTTTTAAAAAATCTGATAAAAATTAAATATATTAATTTAAAAGAAAGCAAAAATAAAAGTATTTTTCACTGCATATTGCTTTTTCAAATAATAATTCTTGTCCTACCGCATTTTCTAAATCATGATATATAACTTGAGATGCACGAATCCTAGAATATTCAAGTTAAAAACAAAAGACAAAAGGGATAAAATAGAATTTTAGCTGTAAGAAACTAGAAGAAGTTATGTAATATTTAAGAACAAAGACTTAACATTTCAGAATCGAGTAAACTCCTTTTTGCAGCGAAAGCTACGCCTTTACAGAATTTTTCTAAAACTTTACATTATAAAACAAAATTATTTTACATACTTCCAATTAAATCATTTAAATTTTGTCTTCAGCATTCAATGTAGTAAATGTCATTGACATTTATGCATACCAACGTAACATATAGAGTAATATACGAGTATGCAAACTAGTTTTTTTTAATACTGTTTCCGCAATATAGAGGCGGGGCTACATTTCTTTTGGAATTCTTTCCCAATCTCTTGCCTGCATTGCGATAATTTTATTAAAAAATAAGCCAATTTGTATAATAAACATCGAAATGTTCCTTAGAAAACAATTATAATAACATAAAGGTAAATTAAAATAGTTTTTCGTCAAAATGTATAGAAATATTGACTCACATAGGATACAAATTATAACAAGTGACGCCCCCCTAACAGCAGTAAAAAATGAAATATCACTGTAACTCAAAAAATAATGTTAGGAACGAGCTGTAAATTTGGAAACCCATGTTTTTGATGATGTCCGTTCTATTCGTGCAAAAATTAACATAGGTCATAATTCATAATTTTTTCAAATATGAATTTATTAATAATTTTCATAATTCAAAAAATATATTTTTAGCAAAAATTTGCATGGAATATGTTTGAGTCACTTCATTCTAACAAATAAAAAAAAAACAGAATTTAAATATCATAATTATTTCGGAAGATATGATTTAATGTTTGTCACATTCATTTAACATTAGCATCCCCAAACTTTGACAGCTTATAACTCTATAAAAAATTGAGCAAAATATATAAACTATACCATTTTCCGCGATGATTTGATCCAAAGAATTCAAATAAATTAAAAAAAAGGGGGGGGGGTTACCATTGAAAAAAATGAAGTTGATGTCAGTTTTAATGTGTAGACGACCCCCTAAGTAAAATCTAACTATAACATTATAAACTAGACGTTATTACAAACTGATTGGTACCAGTCGCATGTTTCTACGATAATTTACGGCGAAATTAGGTGGGGGGGGGTGGCGTTTTTTATTTGGCTGACTGTACATAGATGCATGCTCAAGAGCTATACATAAAAAGTCTGTAAGCGGCTATTATCATACTTAAAAACATGTCATACTGGTTTTGAGTAAAAATTATTACGCACAACACTTCATCCAGAGAAAAACTTACATACGACACACGAGTACAGTATGAAAGCAGAAATGTGTTACATACATGCATAGCTACTAACTCTTCCGTTTTTCAAGGAAGAGATTAGATCCGGAAATTTTTAAAATCGATTTTATTTATTTAATCGTTGTGAAATATGTGTCAGCTTCCTTTTTAAAAATAACGATGATAATTTTGATTTAAAAAATTAGAAATTTAAGCAACAATTCAGGTGCCTAATGTTTTGACCTAAAGCAACTGTGACCTGAAGCAACTGTTGCGTATTTCTGCAATTTGTGGTGTTTGATTAAAAAATATTTGAAATCATTCAATGCCGGAATTATTGTAATCATCAATGCATTTTTTTTTTTTTTTTTTAGTAAAACAATAGTATACAGACTGGAGAAAAGAAGAATATATTAGGGGGACCGGAAATAATGTCGTTTTGAATTAAAATACTGACATCGGAAATTTATCCTGGATAAAATTTAAGATATTCTTAGGTAACTTATAAGATGGTTATTTGTAAACACTGTTAAACAAAAATTTCCGGTTTTATTTTATTAATTCAAAACGACATTATTTTCCTGTCCCCCTAATACATTTATGATAAATTTTTAAATGAGTATACTTATTTTTATTAAGAGGAATTTAATGCAAAACACTGTTTGATAATAGCTGTTTCTTTAAACTTAGCTAATCAGGTTTATTAACACAGAAGTATTATATCAAATTTATTTAACTTTTCGTTTAATAATTTAAATTTAACGTAGTCTTATATGAATTACAAAGTGTACTTTAAGAAAAATTAGATTGAATAATGTGCTGAGTTTATATATTTACATATAAGATTAATAAAACCTGTATGAAAACGCTGCATACATAATATACAGGAATCAATGAAATATTATGAAAGATCTTGGTTAATGTTTATTAAACATTACTTCCTTCCATAAAATTCTTTACGGTTATTCAAGAGGAAAGTTATGGCTGAAGAATTTTTATGATTATGCGTGGAGTAAATATTACAAAACAAAGGTAACATGAAGAATCCAAATTATCTGATGATTGTAAATAACCGAATGGTTATTTTATTTTTGCTTTATTTGTACATATGCAATGATTCTTAAAGATGAGAAGAATTTTAATTGTTTTCTCTGATTAACCCCGAAAATATTTCGGTTGAAAATATTTAATCACTATGTATATAGTAAAGGCTACATAAGAAATATATCAGGAAATATTTGAAGTACCTCAAGATTTCTGATTAATTTACAAAAACCACTTTTTCTTTCTTTTTCTTTCTTTCTTTTTTCTCTTTCTTTTTTTTTTTTTTTTTTTTTTTTGATTACAATAATAACAATAGTTAATGATAAGAAGATGATTTTTTTAATCATTGAAAAAGAAAAAAAAATTTTTTTTGCTAATTTTTTTATGCACATATAAATATTATGTAATGTATATTTTATATTCTGCTACTTATTTTTAAAAAAGAATTTCTCCACATAAAATACTGGAGCCAGAGTTTCCAACTTTCATAATTTATTCACGAGCATTTTTAGCCCCGCCTCTTTTTCATACCGGAAATTTTGGAAAATGATTTTCTTCTTATTTAATCGTTGTCACATTTTGAAGAGAAATAATCTACAAAAATTCTGGTGGGGAAAGAAGGCGGGTCTAAAAATGTTCGTGAATAAATTATAAAAGATGGGAACTCTGACTGGAGCCCACTAGACGGACGGTGAAAGAGAACCCCTTAATTTAAGGGGACAAGACCGAAGGCCAAAAAGCGCAAATAAAGAATATGGAAAAAAGTGTTTTACAAATAAATAATATTTTTAAAGCAACTATGTCAATCATAATCTTGTAGAAATTTCTGTTTTATTGTATGATCAGGGGTGCTACAGACAAATTTTTTTTTAATATTTCCGTACCACAATTTCCGAAAAATAAAATTTATAATATATTTAATTTACGCAGGTAGCTGCAGTTAGCCTGAATAAATTTATTATAAATTTTATGTTCTGGAAAAACAGTTGTACGAAAAAAAAGAAAAAAAAATCGCCTGCCGTAGCCTTGTATGAGTAGTGGATAGTTCAAATAAACGTGTCAAATGAATCAGCTGTATACTTTTAGTGAGTTTTGTCGTTTACTTTTAAAATATCAGAGCATTACAAATTCCTTAATATATTTATGCTAATTGGTTTCTTGACATATATATTTATACTGATTGACTTATATAATCGAATTAACAATTCGATTAATTACGAATAGCTACAAGCATACTTGGAAATATATATCTCACAATGGAAAATTTTTATACCAGATTTTTTATATTGTAATTATTTTTAAAGATATCAATGGATACCAACGAACAGTCAAGTCTAAAATTATTATTAAAAATAGTGGTACTCAAATTTCCCTTTCTGAGAACACTGCTTTGGAAGCGGCAAGATCTGTCGGCGAAGCACAACTCAAGCTCTATTCTTTATAGAGAGCCTCCAACAAGAGAGACGACAAATGATGAAATTACGCTACAGAGCATGCTCGTAAGAGACATTTTTTCTACTAAACTGTTTTTTGGTATAAAAATTCGAACACTTCTCAGATAAATATCAACAACAAAAAAATTATATATATCATTGTTCTTTTTTATAATAATCCTTTATGTTAGCTATAGTTTCGAGTACAGTGCTTTAAAGCCATCAAAAATACTTTTATAAGTGGATTTTTGTCAAAAAAAAAAAAAAAAAAAAAATCCAAGCCAATGAGAAGTTGGTTCGCTATTGTCGCCTCTCACCTTGTAGTCTCACTAAATCTTTATGCCTTTTATTGTTTAGCCTAACTATTTCATACAACTTCGTCGATATCAGTTAGTTTTAAAGTTTTTTAACACTTTCGATTGGACGTTTATAATTACTGAATCTTTCTTCACGTTTTTTAAAAGAGAGGGGACTATTAAAAAAGTCAGGCAAAATTTTGGGAAAGGACTCCCTCAAACGCTTTGAGAGAGAGTCCTTAACTAGCGTCGCGAATGCATAATATTGTGCATTAAAATAATGTACAAATAATGTCCACTAACATATTTGGTTGCATCTAACTAATATTTACGTTTCGTTACTAGATGCTACTTTATATTACTACATTACATAGTCTCAGGATAAAATATTAAAAACGTATTTGTTGCCTTGCTTAACCCTTTGCGGCGCAAGACAATTTGAAACATTTAAATTATACTGCCACCGGAATTCATGAACTAAATTAAACTAAAAGAAATTTTAAATTTTAAGGTTTAAAAACCGGCCTTTTCTGATATGTTATAAACGTAAATATTTGCTAAAATATTTCCGAGATGAATTTTTGCAGCTGGATCTTAAATTTTGCGTCCTCGTGGCGAGGACACCGCGCGTTAAGGGGTTAATGTTTAGTTTTAACCCGTTAGTAGTCTCTAGTTTGTTGATTCGCCGCCCATCCCTTCAGTGTCGCAACATTTTTATTCAATAGCTACCAAAATTTTTTTTAAGTGGCATTTGATATACATAATCGAAGATTATTCGAGTCGATTCGCCTTTTATGTATATCAAATGCCACCTCTAAAAATGTTTGGTAGCCATTGAATAAAAAAGTCGCGACACAGAAGGGATGGGCGGCGAATCGACCAACTATGCGACTAATAACGGGTTAAAGGATCGTGAAATCGATCATGATTCCTTTTTCCGATTGGTTAAATTCATCTGGAACTAACCACACGCTTCAGATTAATAACGCTGAAAATTCTTCCTTTGCATTTTTAAAGATATATTCTTTAAATAACTTATACAATATAGCTCCTTCTGTGCAGGGTTATTAAAGCATGAAACCTAATCTTCAGACATATCCAAAAATGTTCTTTAGGAAATTTTCAGAGAGTTACTCCATAATATTTTTCAATTCTGAAAATGAAGCATGGAAAAAACTAAAGAAGATAATCCTCAAAATTTTCTTGCTTTGCAGAACAGTTTTTGAACAAATTACTGATACGTCGGAGTAAAGTTTTTTTTTTTTAATTCTACAAGATCATAAACTAGAAAGATTTAATGGACAAAACTTTTAAATAAAAGCGAAAAATTTTACCGTTATTTTTTTTTTTATTAATTATTTTATGACGTATTGCATTTGAGAATATTTACTGAAACTTTTGTAAGCTATTATGAAAAAGATTAGGGCTACACAAAAGCTTGTTATTTTTGACTTAACAAACAATTAATTAGTTTTATATTGTCTCAACATAACGTGAAAAGTAAATCTTAATTCAGAATAAAAAATGATTAAATTTTAATTCTATATTGTAAGCATAATTTTTCTTTAAATATTAATATTAAAGAAAAGTATTTGTTTGTAATACAAATTTAACATTCCTTAAATTTAAGAACAATTGTAAAGCTGAATTTAAAATAATTATAATACTAACAATAATTAGAAGAAGACGAATAGGAACTAAATTTAATAAATAAAGAAGAAAATTAATATTTTATTAATTTCATGTACACGAAAAATGTCCTGTAAAATGTATGGGGTAAAATAGTTAATTTTAAATTTTTGCTTACACCGTGTATGTTTTGGTGCAAAGAATTAGTGTTAAACGTATAAAATATTTTTGTCCATTTCTTGCCAACACTTATTTTCTAAAATACCGTTTAGATTTCAAATTTAGCAAGACATGTAACATTATGTTTCTTTCACGATTGCTTAGTTTTTTTACAGCCCTAGAAACGTTTTAAAAAGTAATATTTTACATCTTTCATTAACAAAATATATCCATCATTCACACTGAAAAAATCCAAAGTAAAGATTCATAATATTTGATTTATAAAGAATATCTTTGTATAATGTAGGAAATAGCTATGAGATAGGCTTAGCAATTTATTTTACAATTGTTATGAACTAAAATTTGCTTTAAACAAAAAAAATAACTCTATTTTGTCTTCTTCCAAGCACATCTC
Source organism: Salticus scenicus (assembly GCA_963930645.1). Lineage (NCBI taxonomy): Eukaryota > Metazoa > Arthropoda > Arachnida > Araneae > Salticidae > Salticus > Salticus scenicus. The sequence continues at coordinate 78,457,214 of OZ005659.1, read as the reverse complement.
AAGCTATATAATCTTTGAATGTTGGTTTTTGTCGCAGTGAAGTGCTCCTCCTAAAAAATTTTATACAGAGAACCCCATTACAGAGTTTCATAGCTACACTAGAGGTCTGCAAGGGCCAGGCTTCCGGCCCGAGCCTGAGCCCGGCCCGGCCATCGGGCCGGGTTCGGGCCGAATTTTTGAATTCGTTAGGGCCGGGCCGGGCTCAGGCTTAAAATTTTTTTTCAGGCTCGGGCCGGGCCGGACTCGGGCTCTGTTTTTGTGTATATCCGGGCCGGGCCGGGCCGGGCCTGATTGAAATTTGCTCAGGGCCAGGCCGGGCCTGAATGAAATTGTCTGCGGGCCGTGTCGGCCCGAATCTTTTTCTGGTTTCCTCGTTAATCAACGAAAAAGGAAAATCATAAAATATTTCTTCAGTCATTTATTTTACGTAATTTTACAGGCTTGTATGTCACATAAATTTTTTTTGTTAAAAAAGTGTGTGTAACGTCAATTTAATTGTCTATCAGTCTGCCTTTCCGAAATCTAATTTTTCGCAAATATTTTTAGCATGCCTCGAAATTAATATATTTTATTTAAAGTAATATTAGATGGTTTCCTATTCAAAATAGTATGCATGTCACTACCAGTTTGCGTACATGTACATAACAAAAGAAATTCGATACATTACTGTGTATAAGGGTTTGCTTCTTATGATTTGTTGAGTTTAGGTGGTATAAAGGCTATAAAAATCTTTCAGCTGTAACTTTTTCTCTAAGGCTCCTTTTCTATTTCTCCAGTGGACGAAAGCAACATCATTTTTATCATGGCCAAAGCAACTTTACTATTGAATATGGTTGGATTAACATTAAAGTTTTTTTTTTTTTTTTTTTTTTTTTTACCCGGAGCACATGAAAGATTCGAATACATTATGGTATATAAGAGGAAATAGTTGAAAGTGCATTTTCAGTAGTATTAACCCATTTAAAATACCTTCCTATATTCTTTGATGAATGCTAATATCTTCGATTTGATTTTCTGTTTGTCTTTGTGCCTTGTCTATAATAATGAATTTATGTTTATATATAATTGTCTTGTAAAATTTCAGCAGTTTTGTTAAAGAACGTACTATTGTTTGGTTATATAAAACCTCTGCAAAACACATACTAAAAATCTTTTTCATAAAAAGGCATTTTTTTTTTTTTTTTGTTATTTTTCATATTCTTGAATCGGGCCGGGCCGGGTCGGGCCTGATTTTATCGTTTTTTGTCCGGGCCGGGCCGGGCCATAAATCGTTAAAAAATAAACGGGCCGGGGCGGGCTCGGGCCGCATTTTTCGACTTCATAACGGGCCTGGCCGGGAAAGCAAAGTTTTCGTACGGGCCGGGCCGGGCCGGGCCCGGGCCTCGAAATTCCGGCCCGTGCAGACCTCTAAGCTACACTCCCTTACCTGCTTAAAAATCTTTCTGTAAGTTTAAATAGAAGCAATATATCACAAAAACTTTAAAGAAACAGGGTTTTATTCTGTTAGCATAGAAGCTGTCAAAAACATAATCTTACTAAAACAGAAATACGTAAGCAAAATTCAGATATTATAATTTTCTGTCAGAATAGTAATGTGATATTAAGTTAAACAGGCATATAACTTAAAGTCTTCTACTTCTGTATTCTCATCACCTCAGTCAAAAAAAGAAATTTTATAGGCTGTCATACGATAAAGGAAAAGTATGACGTGAAGTTGAAAAATGATGACTGAAAAATGGAGGTATAGTAGCAAACCATCTTCTTAACGGAAAATATCGCAGTAGATTAAGAAAAAAAAATCTGTTCTTTAAATTCGAACGAATAGAATTTTCAAGATTAAAAAAAAAAAAAAAAAAAAGAAAAGAAAAAAAAAGAAAGAAAGAAAGAAAGTTAGAAATCAATTAAAACCAAAACTGAATTCGATAAAAGCTGCATTCAGGTCAATGTTCTATTTGAATTTGTCTGAAACATCGCCAGGTATACATGCAACGTTAGAGTATGTAGTTCAATCAAAATAATAATAATAATCACATTATTGACAAGTATAGTTGCCAACTTAGCACTTTCTGGCTACAGGAAAAATTTAATAGAAATATTTATTTTCTTTAATCAGTGAACTGAAACGGTTTTCACAGATTTAAAAAAATAATAATAAAAAATAAAAACTAACATGAAATAAAATTTTTATGTACCCAGAAAGTGCTAAGTTTGCAACTATATTGACAAGGTATGAGATGATTTCATGGTGAAATAGTTAAAAATGTCAAATTTTAAAGGATTATGCTTTCTATAAAATGATGATACAGGATTTTATAATGAAATATCGGATTAAAATTTCGTAGAAACGCGATAAGCACAAACCTTTTTATTACACCTTTAGCACATTATTAAACCTTTAGATGCAAACTGTAATTATTGTAACTTAAAGTCCTTCTTGTTTCAAAATAAAATACATTTTCATTTCTTTTCGGATATTGATAGTAATTTTTTAATCACTGCCTATTTCACTCCATCTCTGGCTTAAAAATGGGTATTAAAATGTGATAAAAACTTTTTTTTTTTTAACTGTGAATAAAAATACTTTGAAGGTAGGTGATAACAGTAAGTCGGGGGTTGCAAATCGCAGTGTTCCTCTATTTATATGTGCATTTTATTGTATTACCACCACTATTTTCTCGAATTATAATTTTTATTTTATTTTATTTATTTTATTTTATTTATTTTTTCAAAGTTCTTTTCTAAATTCTGTAACATTATTTAAATTTTTTTGTTCTGAAATACTGGTAACAATATAATAAAACATATCTAAAATAAGGGAACGTTGCGACCACTGCAATAAGTTCATTGCATAAACTCACCAAAATTAAGTTTTCCATATTGATTTTTTTTTTTTTTTTAATTAAAAATTTGAGGCAAGAAGCAATATTTCTACCCTTTTCATTCCATATTTCCTACTGTGTGTGGCGACATTTTTCTAGAGAATATACACTACCATATTTCGTTGCAATCGACTTCTTTTTAATTTTCTTTGGTGGTTTATTACTTATATTCCTATATATTCATTAACGCTTAAATTAAAGAAAAAGTAATTTATTACTCCATTTAACATTTCAGTTTTACCAGAACATAAAATCGATCACACTTCCTTCTTCGGAATGGTTAAATTCAACTGGAAATAATCAGACACATCAGTTAAATAACGCGGGAAATTCTACTTTTCCTTTTTTCAAGAAATACCTTTAATAACTTGCAAAATATAATTCTCTTGTGCATGATTATTAAAGCATAAAACCTGATCTTCAGACATTTAGAATAACCATATCCTCTGTTTAAAAAGGATCTTTGGAATTTTACGGAGTTGCTTGACAACTTATGTTCACTTTTCAAAGTGAAACATAGCAAAAGAAAAAAAGAAAAAAGAAAGAAAGAAAAAAAGAAGAAGATTATTTTCAATTTTTTCATGCTGTGAAATAGAGTATTTTGCACAAACTATTAATACATCATAGTTAGTATGGGTTTTTAAAACTCTTCAAGATCATAAGCTAGAAAGTTTTAACGGACAAAACTTTTAAACAAATCCGAAAAATTTATCCTGTTTTTTTAATGATTAAAATTGGAACGATTATATTTGAGAATATTTACTCAACTTTCTGAAAGCTACTAAGAAAAAAAAAGTAGGACAACGCAAGAGCTTATTATTTTTTGATTAAAAAACAATTAACTGGCTTGAACTGTTCACAATATATCGTAAAAAGTAAATTTTAATTAATAAAAAATTCTGAACCTATTTTATGTCCATATTTCAAGCAGAATTTTTCTTTAATATAATTAAAGAAAAAATGTTTTTGAACTGCAAATTTATTTTGCTTAAGTTTGAGAACAAATGTAAAACTCGGTTTATAATAATAATAATAATAATAAAAGGAACTGGAAATTAATCTATGAAAAAAAAAAATGCTAATATTTTGTTAATTTCTTACACATCTATATGTCCAGTAAAATGTATACTATATATGGCGACTTAATTATATAAAGTAAAATTTAAAAGAATAGATTTTACCATGTTTGGTTACATTCAACATCTTATTACTTTCTTCGTTGGTGGTTAATAATTTATATTCCTATATTCTATATAGACCTGCTAACAATGCTAGTTTATCCGTAATGCAGGTGTCGTACTCACCGCCCCTTTTTCAGGACACACTTAAGAATAAGAAATTTTCTCCTATTTTGCCACCAGTAATTTCATGCAGAAACTTTTATGGTACTTTTTATAGAAATGTCTCCAGATTAATCTGGCTAGAGATCATCGTAAAAAAATAGTGGTAGGAATAGAGGCGGAAATTTGTCATATTTGAGAGTGTCCTGAAAAAAGGGCGGAGAGTACGACCCCTGTTAATGGTATTAAGCCCCGCCTTTTTTTTTTCTTTTTTAAACCAGAATAATTGTAGAGCAATAGTCTTCTTATTTAATCATGAGAACATGTTGCTAAATATTACTCTACAGCTATTCTGGTGTGAGAAAAAGGAGGGGCCTAATACCATTACGGATAAACTAGCATAGTTAGCAGTTCTATCTATATTCATTAAAGATCAAATTTAAGCAAAAGCTATTTATTGCTTCATTTAATGTTTTCTTTTTCTTTTTCTCAGAACGTAAAACCAATCACTCTACCTTATTCCGAATAGTTAAATTAATTGGAAGTAACCAGACATTTGAGGTTAGTAACGTGGAAAATTCTACCTTTGCCTTTTTTTTTTTTTTTTTCCTTTTAAGAAAAACTTTTAATAACTTACACAATATAATTCCTTTTGTGCGGGTTATTAATACATAAAACCTAATCTTTAGACATTTCCTATTTCAATATCCTTAGTTTAAAAAAGATCTTTGAAAATTTTACGACATTTCTTGGCATCTATTTTTCAGTTTTTAAAGTGAAGTGTAGCAAAAAGTCAAGAAGATAATCCTCAACTTTTTTATGCTATACAGAAAAAGTTTTTTACACAAACTATTAAAACTTCGGAGTAACGGTTTTTAAAATTCTCCAAGATCATAAACTTGAAAGTTTTAATGGACAGAACTTTTAAACAAATACTGCAAAATTTACGCTGAATTTTTCGTTTTTTAATGACTGTTTTTTTTTTTTTTTTTTTTTTTTTTAAGTATTACAGTTGAGGATATTTACTCAAACCTTTGTAAGCCATTAAGCCATAGAATTAGGGCAACACAAGAGCTTATTATTTTTGACTTAACAAACAATTCACTAGTTCGATATTGCAAAATATAACGTGAAAAGTAAATTTCAATTATGGAACTAAGTCGGTTACAGCGGTCTGCCCAACATCGTACCAATAGTAAGACAATGCTTTAAAGATAAATTTTTCTTTACATTTTAACATTTATTTTTACATTTAGGTAATATAAAATTTCCATTTCAAACATAAATTTTTCTTTAGCATTAAATTTAAAGAAAAATGTGTGTTTGAAATTCAAATTTTATATTACTTAAATGTAAAAATAAATGTAAAGAAATTTTTATAATGCCTAATTATCTCTTAAACATTTCACGTCATGAATAAACAAACTATTACTAAACATTATAAATGTTTTCTGAGATGATTTCTATAAATTTAATTCTCATTTGCAATGTTCATTTCGCAAAAATGGACATTCATTTTTGAATGCATCAAATGCAGTCAAAATGGATCAAAAGTTTTGAATTTGAAGACATAATCGTATTTTCATTTCTTTTTTGAATTTAGTTTCGTGAAAGTTTCCTATTATTTTTTTACAGGAAGTAGTATATTTAAAATAGAAATGTGTGCCGATTTTGTGTTGTAGTAATATATTTCGAAAAATATAGTATGAATAAAAAGCATGTGCAAAGTTTTTATAACTAAATTTTTAACGATAAATAATAAGGTAATTACACTGAATTATGTAAAGTTCATCCACTGACTACGAATGGATATGAAAAGTTAGGTAAAGTACGTCACAACTAACATGTTATATAAATTACAAAATTTTAAACTGTACCTTATTTTATTTACATACTTGCATGCTCAATATTCTTCAACCATGTTTCTTGTGACTATGGAAGCCACTGCGCAAGTTCTGACTCAATGAGTCTAGTGTTAAAACAGGGAGATAACTTTTGTGGTTGAGAGGAAAATAAGCGATAAGAGAACGACGAATGACTGGATGTTTACCGAATTTCAACTTCCCGGTCAATTTGGCACCACTCTAAACCTTTAGAATTGGCTTCAATGCTAGGCGCAAAAAACGAGGTTACACTATAAAAGCTTATTTTTCTATTTAATATTTATAAATCAAACTGTAATAAATTTGTTCAATAAAGTATATATTCTGACAAAATTTCTTACGGTTTTTAATATATATTTTACAGCTTTAAAAATTTTAAATTGCTATTTTTCATGAAATCACAATCTTCAAAATGCTGAAACTTCTATATTTATTTAAAAAAAAAAAAAAAAAAAAAAAAAAAAAAAAAAAGATTTTTTTTTTTTTTTTTTTGGTAAGTGTGTTTTATGCATGCTTAATATTTGTCTTTCTTGAAGGGTCATGGATAACTATAATGACCTGAACCAAATTTTACATGTTTCTGCATTTTGTAGTGTTTGATTTAAAAAAAAAAAGTTCGTAATCGTCCATTACCAGAATCAGCAATAGACTTTTCTTAAAATAATTTTTATTTAAAATAAAATAAAATAAAATAAAATAAAGCAGAACAATAACGCAGACTGTAGAAAAAGAGAATAGGGATTTTAGATAAATTTTTAAATGATTTTTCATATTAATTTTTATTTAGAAGAATCTACTTCAAAAAAAAAAAAAAAAGAAAGAAAATATTTTCTAATAATCTTAAATTTAGCTGATCAGGTTTGTTGAAACAAAAGTGTTATATCCAGTTATATTCCTTTAGCTTCTTGTTTAATAGTTTAAATTTACCCTTTTCTTATATGAATTAAAAATTATGTACTTGAATAACGCGTCAATTTTAGATAATTCATATAAGATTAATAAAACCTTCTTGAAAACGCTGCATACAAAATATACAGAAATCAATGAAATGTTATTAATGATCTAGGTTAATGTTTATTAAATATTACTTCCTTCCATAAAATTCTTCAGGGTTATTCAAGAGGAAAGTTATGGCTGAAGAATTTTTATGGTTATGCGTGGAGCAAATATCCCAAAACAAAAATAACATGAAGAATCCAAATTATCTTAAGACTGTTAAATAACTGAATGTTTATTTTATTTTTACACTGATTAGAACATATGCAAAGATTCTTAAATATGAGAAGAATTTTAATTGTTTTCTCTCATTAACATGGAAAACATTTCGTTTGAAAATATTTAATCACTATGTATACAGTGAACGCTACATAGTAAACATATCAGGAAATATCAGAATTATTTGCAAAATTTCTGTATAATTTACATAATATTTTATTAATTTATAGATTAGAATATTTACAATTATTAATTATAATGAGATTTTTCTTTCTTTTTTTTTATCAGCGAAAAAACGTTTAAATGATTTGTTATTTTTTCATGCTCAAATAAACATTATGTAGTTTCCGGATTAGGTTGGCAACTCTGTAGTATATATTCTATGCAACTTATTTTTTAAAAAAATGAGCTTTTGATAAGACACATGCGGCGTTAAAGATCTTAGTAGACTCGAAGTGAGAAGGACATTCCACAATTTCAGGGAACCCGACAGATGATCAAAAAGTGCAAATAAAGTGCAAATAAAACTTTTTTCATAGAAGTAATATTTATCAAAGCAACTACCTCAATTATAATATTGTGGTGATTCTTTTTCTTCCTGTAACTTTGTATAACTTTCTATTTTCTTGTATCAGTAGTGGAGAGTTCAAAATAAACGTATCAAATCAATTACCGTATTTTCCGGCGTACAACACGCAGGTGAAATAAGTAAGTTACACACCAAAAAATTTAATTTACAAATAAAGCTATATTAGTAAGAAACAAAAGCTTGTTAAAAAATAGCTTTTGCTGTAAATTTAAATTCCCTGTGTATAACTCATTTAACAAACCTGCACGTTATAGGCCGGAAAATACGGTGACTGCATACTTGCCAACCTAACCCAGAGGATTGTTAGTCCCGCCTCTTTCCGCCTACTTTTTCACATCAGTCTTTTTTTTAGAGTTGTTTGCTTCTTATTTAATCGTAAAGATATTTGAAGGGAATTACTCTAAAATTTAATTGGAGTACAAAAAGGGGTGGGAACTAACAATCTTCCGAGATGGGTTGGCAAGTATGTAACTGTATATTTTTTGTTGGTTTAGTGATATTAAATTTGAATTTTTAAAGCATAGCAAATATCCTAAAATAATTATAGTAATTTATTTCTTAAAAGATAAAGTTATAATTCAATTATATAAGTATAATTACAAAGGACTGCAGAAAAGTGTTCTCACAAAAGGTAAATTTCGATAAAAATTTTAAATAGATATCAACCGATATCATCGATTTGTCAAAACTAAAATTAATATATAAAAATAGTGGGATTAAAATTTCTCTTTGTGAGAACACTGTTAGGGATGTAGCAACATGTATACGACGTTCAAAAGCCCGAGGTCTATTCTTTTTTTCCTTTCGTTGTTTTGCCAAACTCTTTGGCGCGGAAATTTCGTCAATGTCAATTCATTTTCTTTTCTTTTCTCCCCCCCCCCCACACACACACTTAAGATCGTATCATTCTTTTTATTGAATCTTCTTCTAGATTTGTTTCTTTTTCTTTCTTTCTTTTTTTTTTTTTTTTTTTTAAACACGGGACTGTTCACAGTGGCGGATCCAGAACTTGACTTTTGGGGGGGGGGCTAAGATTTTTCAAAGTGTTATTCTAGACCAATAAAAAATTTACAATTGCAATATTCAATTGTGAATGTCAGTGTTTTGGGGGGGGGGCTTCAGCCCCCTAGCCCCCCCCTTAAATCCGCCACTGACTGTTCAAAAGTGAGGCATAATTACGCAGGACAACCCCTTAAACATTTTGAGATAGCCCCCAACTAGCACCGCCACTGCATATACAGCACTATATTTAATTGCATCTATCTAGTTTTTACTTTTCGTCGCTAGACCCCACTTCATATTCCAAAACTGCATATTCCCCTGTGATAAAATTAAAGAAATAAATATTACCTCACTTAAAAAATATTTCAGTTTTCCACGAAAATAAAAACGGTCACACTTCGTTATTCCGAATGGTTAAATTTATCTGGAACTAACAGACATTTCAGATTAATAACGCGGAAAATTATTCTTTACTTTTAAAAATCTTTCTTTTAATAACTTACACAATATACTTCCTTCTGTGTAAAGTTATTAAAGCATGAAGCCTAATCTTAAGATGTATGCAATAACCATATCCTTAGTTTAAAAAAGTTTGAGAAATCTTCGGAGTTTTTAGGTTTTTTTTCAAATTTTGTAAAGAAACCATAGTAAAAAGTAAAGAAGGTAATCCTCAAAAATTTCATGTTTTACAACAAAGTATTTTGAACAAACTATTAATAGTTCAGGGGAAGTAAGGGTTTTTTAAATCTCTGAAGATCACAAACTAGAAAGTTTTAATGGACAGAATCTTTTTTGAAAAATGCGAAAAATGTAAACTAAATTTTTATTTTTTCAATGATTGTTTTTTGAAGACTTACATTTGAAAATATTTACTCAAACTTTTGTAAGCTATTAAGCAAAAAGATTAGGGCAACACAAGAGATTAATATTTATGACTCAACAAACAATTTACCAGTTTTATATTATTGAAGTATAACGTAAAAAGTAAATTTTAAAAGCAAAATTTCAGAAACCATTTAAAATACATCTTTTAAGTAGAATTTTTATTTTAATATCAATATTAAACAAAAATATGTGTTTGTAATACAAGTCTGGTATCGCTTAGATTTAAGAACAAATCTAACACTATAATAATTTTAAAAAAGGGGGAAAAATCGAACCTGAATTTAATTAATAAAGAATTGTTAATATTCGTTAATTTCTTACATACATATAAATGTCTTGTAAAATGTGTACTTTGTTTGGCGATCTGATTACATAAAGATATTTTTCTAAAGAATATACATTACACTGATAATATAATAATAATAATAATAGCAATAATAATAAATCTGTGGTTTTTATTTAAAAACTAAATTGTAGCCCTAATAAAAAAAGTTCCATGTCATCCTTATAAGTTCTAATTGCCTTTGGTAGCAATTTCTATAACGCCTGTTAGAATTCTAGATCGATTTCCCAAATTATCATGGTCAATCTTATTTAAAAAATCTCTAAAATTGGATGCGAACACGAATGTCGTATCTATAATTCTTCTTCATGATCCAATTCTTCTCAATGCAAGATATTCATAATATTCGTAATATTGCTTCACCATCTAGGAAAGTATGGATTAGAAATTCTCGATCATTTCGTCTATCAAGGTTATTTCATTAACTTATACATATAGCTCGGAAATCTATATTTCTAGTTTGAGAAATCAAAAAATGACTACTTATTCGTTGTAGATGAAGGCGGTTCTCTGAGAAAAAAATGTACCGCTTTCATCTAGAATGAATAAGTAGGTATTTTCTAAATCTCTAAATTAGAAATATAGATTTCCGAGCTATGCGTTTAAGGTAAACAAATAACCTGGATAGACGAAATGATCGAGAATTTCTAGTCTACACTTTTCTAGATGGTGAAATAATATTATGAATAATATGAATGTTATGAATCCTTTGTATTGCGAGAAATTATCGTTGATTTCCTAGGATTGGGTTATAAAACAAAATTATAAGTACTAAAACTCGTCTCTGTGTTCGCATTTATTTAGAGAGATTTTTAAGTGAGATTGACCCCACCATAATATACCCTAATAGCACATATCATCCACAAGACATCATCAGGATATCCTATGGATGGAAACACATCCAAGGGGCATCCTCAAAATATTCTATGGATAAGTGTGCTGTTAGGGTAGGAAAACGGTCTAGAATTCTAATAGTGGTTTTTAGAACTCGCTATCGAAGGGAACTAGAATTTATAAGGATGACAAGGAACTATTTTTACTAGAGTCACGATTTAGATTCTAGACATCAATAACTCAATTTTTTTCTCAGTGTATACTTTTTCCCAGCGTGTACCATATTCTGAGTTGCCAACATTTTAATTTATTCCAGAGCATTTTTTACCCGCCTTAACTCCATACCACTTTATTTATTTATTTTTTATATTTCTCTTAATTTACTGCAGTTATGCTTTGAAGAAATTTATTCTAAAATTAAAGTGATGCGAAATAAAGACGCGGCTAAAAATGCTCCAGAACAAATTAAAATGTTGCAGAGCTGCCAACCTAATCCGGCAAATTGTTAGTACCGCCCCTTTTTCTACACCACTTAATTTTTAGAGTATTTTTCTACTTAATTCATCATAGATATATTTGAAGAGAATTACTCTAAAAATTAAGTGGTGTAGAAAAGGGGCGTTTTTCAATAGGCGTTAACAATTTGCCGGATTAGGTCGGCAGCTCTGATGTTGGCAACTATGCATATTTGGCTGAATTCAACTATTTTCGTTTTTCTTTGGTGATTTATATTTTTTTGTTCCAATACTGCACATTCTTTAATGCTTAAATCAAAGAAAAAGCTATTTATTATCCCATTTAATATTTCAGTTTTCCCAGAACGTAAAATCGATCACACTTCTTAATTCCGTATGGTTAAATTTATCTGGAAATATCCAGACACTTCAGGTTAATAACGCGAAAAATTCTACTTTTGCTTTTTTCGGGAAATACTTTTATTAACTGATGCATTACAATTTCTCTTGTGCAGTGTTATTAATGCATAAAACCTAATCTTCTGATTCTTGTAATAACCACATCTTTAGTTTAAAAAGGATCTTTGGAAAATCTACTGTTTTCTTGGCAATTTTTTTCAATTTTCAAAGTGAAGCATAGCAAAACGTAAAGAAGATAATCTTCAAATTTTTCATGCTACACAAAAAAATATTTTGCGTAAACTATTAATGCTTCAGAATAACCGTTTTTAAAATCCTTCAAAATCATAAACTGGAAAGTTTCGATGGACAAAACTTTTAAACAAGTCGGAAAATTAAACCCTGATTTTTTCTTTTTCTTTTTAGTAATTGTTTTCTGAATATTCACTCAAACTTTCGAAAGCTATTAGGTTAAAAGATTAGTTCAACTCAAGAGCTTATTATTTTTGACTTAACTAACAATTTACTAGTTTGATATAGTCAAGGTATACCATTAAAAGTAAATTTTATTTTAAAAAAATAAAACGAAACATATTTATATTTATTATAGTCGATGCTTAAAACTTATTTTTTTTAATATCAATTTTAAAGAAAAATATATGTTTGTAATGCAATTTTATATATTACGTAAATAATAATAATAATAAAAAATACAAAAATAGATTTTTAGTAATTATCTCTTAAAAATTTCATAAGCAGGAGTAAACAAACTATTATAAATGTTTTCTGAGACAATTCTATAAAATTAATTTTTTACAGTGTGAACATTCATTTTTGAATGCATCAAATGCAGTCGAAATGGACCCGATGTTTTGAATTTGAAAACATAACTGCACTTTCATTTTTATTTTAAATTAAATTTACGTAAAAATTACTATTATATTTTATTGGAAGTATTTTACATACAATAATGAATTTTCCTGTATTATGATTTTGGGTTAAAATGAATTAGAACAAAGCTGAATTGTTAAAATTTAATACTTTTATAACTTTGTTAATTTATTTAATTTCGGACAGTTTAAGCAGTATCCAGAATTTCAACGAAAATAAATATCATATGCTTTTTCCTAGTAGAATTTATATATATAATATAATAGCTGTCAACTTTTACGCTTTTCAATACCACTTTAGTTAAACAACAATTTTCATCCTATATAATCCCTGAAAACGGCTATAACAAAATAAAATATTTCCTAAAAAAAAAAAAAAAAAAATCTACTAACAAAAAAAAGTAAGTATTGATTTTGTATATATTAAACTGACCAATTCTCCTTATTTTTTCATATTATATTTTTTATATATTATAAAAAACATAAAATCGAAACATTTTAAAATATCTAGATAACTATTACAGAATGTACTAAGGCTATCTAATATTTTTGAAATAATATCAATCTACAAACCTCAAACATTATTTAAAATTTTTACAAAATATTAAACTTTTTTTTTTGTCTTGGATTCGAAATTTCGCGAATAATTAGTTACTCATTATGTTCCTTGCTAATTTATTTTCATTCAATCCTCTTAAAAATTGTGTGAATATTTATCAGTGTATTTGTCATACTGGGCGTTCATTTTGAAATCAAGAAATTATTGCATATGTTAGAAATTTTTAAATTCACTCGCATGACAATATCCGTTAAGTTTTTAAATACTCTTTTGTTTATAAATTATGCTGTAATTGAGACAGAAAAAATTTAGTTTTCTTGGATTCGAAATTTCGAGAATAATTAGTCACTCATAATGTTTCTTGCTAATTTGCTTTCATTTCAATCATCTTAAAAATTTGTGTCAGTGAATATTCATCAGTGTATTCGTCGTATTGGGCATTCATTTTGAAATCAAGAAATTATTACATATATATTAGTAATTTAAAATTCAGTTGCATTACAGAAATTAGTGATGGTTTTAAATATTCTTTTGTTTGTAACTGATGCTGTAACTGAGATATAAAAAATTCAATGTATACTTGTATTCAGTTACATACCAAACACTCATTGTTAAAATTAAAAAAATAAAAATAAAAGAGAAAGAGAGAGAGAGCGAGCTTTAAAATAATTTCCGCATTATTTTGAATTATTATTACTATAAACTAATGCGTTTTTACCTCAAATATTACTTTTTATCATTTAAAACAGACTTAAGGTCATAGCTGCCAATATTTTAATTTATTCCGGAGCACTTTTAGCTCCGCCTTTATTCCATACCACTTTTTTAAGGATTAATTCTTTCTTATTTTATCATAGTTATATATTGGAGAAAAATATTATAAAAATAAAGAGGTGCGAAATAAGGAAGCTAAATATACTCCGAAATAAATTAAAATATTGGCAGCCATAGCTGCCAAGTTTTTAAATTTATTCCGGAATGTTGTTAGCCCCGCCCTTTTTGGCAGTTATGGGCAGCTATGTAAAATAATAGATTTCATGGCTGTACTTCATTTGAAAAGCAATAGAATATACAACAAAAGTAATTAATTCCAACGTCCTTATCCCTTTAAATAAGCCGAAGATAACTTTAGACATACTTGCCAACCATCTCATTAATAACCGTACAATTGTTAACGCCCCCTGAAAAAACGCCCCTTTTCTCACACCACTATATTTTTAGAGTTATTCTCTGCAAATGCTGTTACGATTAAATAAGACTAAAATTAATAAAGAAGCATCACAAAACTGGCGTTGTAAAATTATTACTTACAAACTTTGAATAAACACCATAAAATGCAATAAACTCGCAACAATTGTTTCGGGTCGAAAAACACACGACCCTTCATCAGGCGAACAAAGTAAGCACGAGTGCTGCAGTCAGAGCGGCAACTCAACGTTGCCGCTCTGACTGCAGCACTCGTGCTTACTTTGTTCGCCTGATGAAGGGTCGTGTGTTTTTCGACCCGAAACAATTGTTGCGAGTTTATTGCATTTTATGGTGTTTATTCAAAGTTTGTAAGTAATAAGACTAAAATTACTCTAAAAAATTATTGGTGTGAAAAAAAAGGGCGAGTACTAAAAATTGTACGGTTCATAATGAGAATGGTTGGCAAGCATGCTTTAGAGGAATAAGGGTATAAATTAATCCAAAGGGTCAACAGCCCGGATATATATATAAATGTGAAAAAAATCCGGTGGAAAAACTTCATACTAAGAATGAAGTAAAGATTACACACCTTTTTGAGGACTAACATATGTTTAATCATAGCCTCCTAAACTAGATGTCTGTCGCGTTGCTCAGAAACTTGGCAACAGTTCAAGAGGTAGACAGCGCCAACATTGCGAAACATATTTATTCACCAGCCACCAAAAATTTATAAAAGTGAGATTTGATATATATAAAAGGCGAATGAAATCGAAGAAACGTCGATTATATATATCATATATCAATTCTTAAAATTATTGGTGAGAGTTGAATAAAAAGGTTACACAATATGTACCAGGTGGCGCTGTCTACCGCTTGAACTGTTGCCAAGTTTCTGAGCCACGCGACAGGCATCTGGTTTAGGAGGCTGTGGTTTAATATCTCAATAATGACATACATTAGATACAAAACTTTTAGATAAAAAAAATAATAATAATTTCCTTTCGTCTATTTCTTCACACCTAGGGCCTGATTAAGATCGGAATACACATTATTTACTCTCACACCATTATTTTTCAACAAATAATTTATTTTTATAATAAACAGAAAAATCTCATGAAAATAAAGAGACAATTATTTTAAAAGAATACTAGTGTTTCTCTAACTAGCAATCAATAAATTCGATTGTTTTACACTTTTCATTTTTTAAGAAATAATTTCCTAGTCAAAGAGTGGAATACCTGTTATATAAAGTCAAAAATAATTGTAAAAATGTTTCGGTGAAAGAGTGCCCAGGCCTCAATCAGGCTCTGTTCACACCACTGATGACATCTCCACATCACCTAAAAGAAAGTTCTTTGTATGAAGCGCCCCTGTTAACGCCTTACACTATATATATAGTCGCAATAAAGGAAAAAGTCCTTACTTATAAGATACTGAAAAAAAAAATATTGAAATTGGTTCGTAGGAATATGAAGATGTATATTCTATTTTTTTTTTCTAACCTTTACTTGCTTTAACCTTTAATGTTTATAAAATTAAATGTTCTTTTAATAGTCATTATTGTAGCTTCCAGGCGATTTAAAACGATATCGATGTCAATAATCAAGTGCTTTCGATGTAGTGACCAAACTCTGAAAAATACAAACAAAAGCTTAATGGTAATGATTTTTTAAATAAATAACAGAATGATTTTTTTTTTCTACAATTATTTGCATTCTAAACGTTATAAAAAAGAGCATAATCATCCTGTTTAAATACATTTTTTTTTTTTTTTTTTTTTTACCCATGCAGTAAAAATAAAATATTTCTTAATTATTTAAGAGAAAGTAAAAAAACGAAATTTCCATAGATTAAAAAGTAAAAAAAATACTTTTGCATATTTATTGATTGCATACTCAGTAATTACTGTAATTAATACTGAATAAATAATTTTCCAATTAATGTAATTCTATGAGTATTTAAATTTTTAATGCGTGGGAATATCAAATTAAGCAAAATCTCAAATTATGTAACAAAATTATCTTAAAACATTACTTAACCATTATTATTTATTTATTTATTTTTTTTTTTAATTTAAAAATGAAAATAAACAGTATTTTAGCTAAAATTATAAACTGATTCATTAAATCGAGTATATAATTTATTATGTATAAATATTTGTTTTAATTAATTCTTATAGGATATTCAAATCTTTCAGTTTTTAAAAGAAATACAATAAAGCATAAACCATTCTTTTTTTTTTTTTTTTTTTTTTTTATAAGGTTGAAATAGTTTATTCCTAACCTTCATTTGTATATTATAAGCAAGGTATTCATATTTTTTGTTTAAGTTATATTTTTATGGGGAGGTGGATATTAAGATTTCTTGAAAACAACCGTTTAAAAATTTCTAAAATTTTGCACTAGTAAATAAAATTCGATTATTTTTTTAATACTCCAAGCTAACTAAGAGCTAACATTTTAATTTTATTCTGTAACATTGTTAGTATCCGCCCTTTATCCCCAACCACTTTCTTTGTAAATTTATTTTCTTCAATACATAATTACAATTAAATATGAAGAAAATTACTGTTCAGGAAAAGTGTTGTGAAAAATGGCAGGAAGCAACAATGTTACGGAATAAATTAAAATATTGGTAGCTATTCTATTAGGTACTAACAATCTTTACTTTATTTAACTAATGGAGACTGTCTGAAAAATGCATAATAGATATATTTTTTAAATATTCCAAGCTAACTTAGAGCTAACATCTTTATTTTATTCTGTAACATTGTTAGTCTTCGATCTTTTCCCTCATCACTTTCTTTCGAGAGTAATTTTCTCCAATACATGATTACAATTAAACATGAAGAAAATTACTGTTGAACAAACGTGTTGTGAAAAACGGAGGGGAGCAACAATGTTACAGAATAAATTAAAAAGCTGGTGGCTTATATATACTAAGAATCATTACTTTATTTAATTAATGAAGACTGTCTGAGAAAATTATAACATATATATTAATACTCTGAGCAGTATACTCCAAGCTAACTTAGAGCTAAAATTTTTATTTTATTCTGTAACATTGTTAATATCTGCCCTTTCTCCCCACCACTTTCTTTGTAGAGTATTTTTTTCCAATATACAATTACAAATAAATATGAAGACAATTACTGTTCAAGAAAAGTGCTGTGAAAAATGGCGGGAAGCAATAATGTTAAAAAATAAATTAAAAAACTGGTGGCCATTATATTATGTACTAGGAATATTTACTTTATTTAATTAATGAATTCTGTCTGAGAAATTTATAATATATATATATTTTTTAAATGCTTCAAGCACTATACTCCAAGCTAACTTAGAGTTAACATTTTTATTTTATTCTTTAACATTGTTAGTACCCGCCCTTTTTCCCACCACTTTCTTTGTAGAGTAATTTTCTCAATACATAATTATATTTAAGTATGAAGAAAATTACTGTTCGAGAAAAGTGTTGGGAAAAATGGCGGAGAGCAACAATGTTACAGAATGAATTAAAAAGATGGTGGCTATTCTATTAAGTCATACCTGCCAACAATATAATTAATATTTTGAAGTACTGTTAGTGTCTGCCTTTTTTACCCACCAGTCTATTTTTTAGGGTATTTTTCTTCTTATTTAATAGTATTTGGTGAGTGCAAAAGTCCTACCCGTTTTTATTACCCATAAAGATGAGCAAAATAAAAGCAAAATGAAAAGTACATAATCCTCATTGCTATCTATGACCTCTTGTCATCTTTCTGGTAGGAGATGAATCCACGGCGGTAAAATTCCAGTGGTTTCGAATAAAAAAATCTTGGATGCCAGTTTTCACAGCATCAAGATCATCAAAGATTTTTCTGACAATAATTGTTCTACGTACGAAATAGGTGATAGTCGGTTGGTGCCAAGTCAAGAGAATAGGGAGGATGGGGTAAAACCTCCCAACCAAAGCTCAGTAACTTTTGGCGAGTGATTACAACAGCATTTGGCGTGGCGTTATCGTGATGAAGGATAACACCGCGACGACTGATGAGACCTGGACGCTTTGTTACCAAATTTGAAAGCAGCCTGTCTAACTGTAGAGAGTAGAAGGCAACATTTATGGTTTGGTTGATTGGCAGGACCTCCCAGTGAATTATTCCCTGCATATCCCTCCACACACTCGATAACACTTTCTTTGAATGAAGTTCAGCTTTCGAAGTCGATGCAGGCTGATCAGAAGGGCTACACACAGTGCTAAGTCGCTTTGCGTTACGGTACATAACCCACTTCTCATCTCCTGTCACAATTCGTGTCAAGAATGGGTCATTTTTGCACCGGGAGAGCAAGGAAGCACAGGCGGCGATTCGGTCATCCCGTTGATTAGCTACCAGGTTATTTGGAACCCAACGATCCAACTTTCTCGTAAAACCTAACTTCCCAGACAGCACATCGCCTCCCCAGGATATCTCCAAGATGTCTTCTGGATGAAATGGCATCCCAGAAACGTCCTTAAGATGTACTTTGGATGAGTTAAGCCTAACTGTGCTGTAAGGGTTAACCAGCCGTCTCTAGACTGTTGTCCGGTGTTCTTTGAAGTTCTCTGCTGATTCTTGCACGGTTGGGCTCGGGTTATTCCTTATGACTCAATTCCTATTAACTCCCAGTCAATATCGTCGTCTCCAACGTGTGATGGCCGTCTACTCCTAGCCTGAACTTGGCAGCTTTCATCTCCTTCCCTGAATTTACGAAACCATCGACGACATGTACTTTCATCTATTGCATCCTCCCCATAAACTTCAAAAGCAATGCGACATGCTGCGGCTGCCGTACTCTTTTTATCTAACTCGTATAACAAACAATTTCTTATATGCTCCTTCTCGCTTTCCATGTTACAACTTATGATTTTTTTTTGAGATGATTAACTTCGTGAGACACGATGCATTTATATGTGAGGCATCCACACGTTTGATTGGCCGACGATTTGCGTCATTACAATGTCATGTGTGACGTCAGTTCCATTGCAAATTTGTATAACGTAAAACAGGTAGAATTTTCGCACTCGCCCAATAATTACATTTGGAGAAAAGTAATTTAAAAAAAAGTTTATGAAAAAGGGGCGGGCACCAACAGTGTTACAGAATAATAAGTGGAATATTATCAAGTATAATATTTATTTTATTTGATTAATGAAAACTGTCTGGGAAATTTATATCCCAATTAAAAATTACTGTTTGCCGTTATGCTGTAAAATAATATTGTTTTTTAATTGTAAAACCAATTGTTTAATTTCTACAGTAAAATAAATATATCAAATAAATGTGCTCATAAATATGTGTATAACTTGTGTAACTTTTCTGAAGCATTCGATATAATATTTTTAATAGCGAAATACAAATAAATTATGTTGTACAAAATTAATTTAAATTTTATAATTTTAGATTACTTAAGCTAAATCTACACATGAACATGATTAAAACTCTCATATGAAACTGTACCTTCCGCATATAACGGATCAAGCATGCTTAATATTAATAAATGCTTCTGCATGCATTAAGCATTTTGCCCGGCAAAATGCATTTAACTGGATCAAGTGGTTTTACTTTAGGCGATTCAAACTGTTATTAATATTTCGCTCACAGGCAATGGAGTGTAGTATAATTAGATGCTTTTGTATTTACATAAGCATTAAAACTTCATCTTTTAATTTCGTGAGAACTAATAAGTAGACAAAATTAGATTTTCAATTCAATTAAACGTAACTTTCATAGTTGTAAATGTAAATGTATCAGGTGCAATAAATTTTATAATAATGAAGTTATTTTTTTAGAATGTACCTGGTAAAATACGCATTTAATATTTTTAATGACACTGATAACATATATGCAACATTTTAACTTATTCTGGAATATTTTAAGGCCCGCCTTTATTTTTATACTACTTTTTTTTTTTTTTAAGAATAATTTATTCTTATTATATCGAAGTTATATATTGGAGAAAAAATTTCTGTAAATAAAGCGGAGCGGAATAAAGGTGGGGCTAAAAGTACTCCGGAATAAATTAAAATGTTCGTATCTATGCTAATAACTTCACAGACGATGCTATCATGTTCTTTAGAAAAAAAATGCAAACCAATTATAATTTTTTTTTTTTAATGTCATTAAAAATTTTAGATCGATAATAAACAGAAAAGATAAATATTTAATATAAATATATGAAGTATATATATATTTTTAATTATTTTTATCAAAAATGCAACATTCGAGAGCCAGGCTATAGCCTACAGAACTAGATGCCTGTAGCGTAGCTCGGAAACTTGGCAACAGTTCAAGCGGTAGACAGCGCCACCTGATACATATTACACGACTTTTTTATTCAACAGGCACCAAAAATTTTAAGAAGAGATACATGTTACATAAAATCGACGTTTCTTCGATTCGATTCGCCTTTTATATATATCCACTTTTAACACTTTTTAGTGGCTGTTGAATAAAAAAGTCGCGCAATCTGTACCAGGTGGCGCTGTCTACCGCTTGAACTGTTGCCAAGTTTCCGAGCCACGCGACAGGCATCTAGTTTAAGAGGCTATGGCCAGGCCCAAGAAAAATCATCGTGTTCTTAAATAAAACATGGTGATCACAGGCCCCATTTTCCCCCTTATTCTTCCACCAGTATTTTTCTTTCGAAATTTTTAATAGTAAGATTTCACGATTAATTAAGTAAAATATAATCATATAAATATATTGATGTAAGTATCAGGGAAAAAAGGCGAGTCTATAACCAACCTGTAATGTGTTAAAAGGCCGTTTGAGCCCATGGTTCCTAGACAATTCTGAATCTTTGTGATTTCTCTACCCCCCCCCCCCCCCCCCTCCAGGTTGCTACGTGTCCATCCTATATAACATAGATATATGAAATATATTTTTTTCTTTCAATTATTTTTATTTAACGACGTTACGCATATTGTGTAACTGCATAAAATGCTTTTCACAAGGTGTAAAAAAACATATTGTGATGCAATATAAGTGGTCGAAAACAATAAAAATTCATATAATTTTCTTCAATTAAAAATGCTTATTTTAAGTGAAATTAATCGAAATTTTTAATGTAGAAAAATGTTAAAATATCTTGAACTACGGTTTAAGGATAGCTGTCAAATTTTCCGTTTTATCCGGGAGACGTTTGAAAAGTTTTATGAATATTTTCAATTCATTTTATCGTAGAAATTACATGTGACATATTTATATTTAATCAGAATATAGTGGTGATAAATATGATTTGAACATTCAAATTGTTGGCATGCATGTTTACAATTCGTTTATGTGTTTTACTTTTTTTTTCTTCATATCAATATCTTCAGTGCCATGTTTTACATTGGGCTGCATGCATTGCATATCTGCCAATATTTTAATTTATTCCGGAACACTTCTAGCTCCGCCTTTGTTTCGCACCACTTTATTTTTAGAATATTTTTCTCCAATATATAACTATGATAAAATAAGAAAAATTTACTCCTTAAAAAAAAAAAAAAAGTACTGTGTAATAAAGGCGGAGCTAAAAGTGCTCCAGAATAAATTAAAATATTGGCAGCATTGGTGTATGAAGTTTTCTTTTGCTTCTTTCTTTTTTTTTTTTTTTTTTTAATTGGCATGGATGAGTTGGCTGGTAGTATCCATGGCTAACAGATACTAAGAATTAGAATAAATATTTACTAACCGCATTTTAACTGTTTTAACCATTTTATGGTAGCCGTGTGCATTGTACAAACGCAAATTTTTATTCCTTATTGAAGAAATGGCCGCAATGTTTTATATATATATATATATATATTCACATATAAATTAAAGGGAGAACTTCAGTTTTTTCTTGTCGTCTAATATTGTTGGGAAATTCTGGTGGCTCTTGATTTTAAATGAGATCTTTTGCTTGGCTGTCAAAGGTTAAAGGATGTCCAACTTAATTTGAAGCCTCAACTGCAAAACCTACATCCGGAAAATTGTGTATGAAATTTTACTTTTACTTAGAGAAAAAGCTTCTTTTATTCGTTTTCTTCTAACTTTATTCGTAAATTCAAATGGCAGTTAATTTTAAAGGATCAAAATGACCTTACTCTTAAAAGCGCAGAAATCTTTAAGAAAAATCAAAATGCAAAAGCAGTTTTTGCAACCGTAAATTGATTGCCCAATATGTGAAAAATATAAATTGTTAATCATGCGTTTCATTTCATAATAAATGCAAATTTCACAATCGGTAAATTTAATAAATATATGTAGTATCTATATTAATAAAATCAGATTTTTGTCTGTAAATTTGTCGGAATCGAAAAATTTTGCGATATCTTCACGTTTCACACCCCATGAAAGCCGAAAATGACTTCAGAAAATTTTGCCTGAGTGTGTGTGTGTGTGTGTGATCGTGTCCGTATGCAGAGCCCGATTAAGGCCAGGGCACTCGCTCACCGGAATATTTTTATAATTATTTTATACATCATACCATAGAAATTCCACGCTTTGACCAGGAAATTATTTTTATAAAAAATGAACGGTGTAAAACAATCGAATTTACTCACCGTTATTAGACACCAGAAATCCTTTAAAATAATTTTTAATGAGAATTTTCTGTTTATTATGAGAGGAGTGTATTTATTAAAAAATAATGGTGTAAGTATAAATAATGTGTGCCCCGGTCTTAATCAGGCCCTGTCCGTATGTCGCTCTTTTTGCCCGGGCATCACTTGAGAACGGTTGGGCGGAATTCAACGGCGCTTGGCAGGAATTTAGGTCTCACCCAACTTAAAATTGTATCTATCAACTTTTCCGAAATCCCCCCCCCATTCCCCCCTGGGGGGGGGGGGGTAAAAAACTAAAACACGTTTGTCCGGGCATCACTCGAGAACGGCTAGACGGAATTCAACGGCGCTTGGCAGAAACTTAGGTCTTCACCCAACTTAAAATTATATCTATAGAATTTTTCCAAATTATGAATAGTGTTTAAATTATGGGTAAAAAACGACTACGCATGCGCCATAAATATTTTTTCACTAAAACGCTTTGAATGGAAAAATAAAATATAAAAATAAATTTTTAAGTTAAGGAATTTTTTATTCGCGTGATTCTGACTACAAATTATGAAAAGATTGAAATGAAGTGTTGCCATCTAACTTTTATACTTTAGTTAATTTTAAAAAATCTAATTGTCGTATCGAAAAACTGTTTACACCCCAGGAATCAGAAAAATCACCCCTTTCATTTGGTACTGAATATGTAACGATAAGTCTGATACTTCTAATTTATTTTTCCCTTTTTACGTTTTTACGTTGCCACTTAAATTTCATACTTTAGTTATTTTTAAAAAATCTAATTGTCGCATCGAAAAACTGTTTGCACCTCTGGATTCAGAAAAATCGCCCCTTTCATTTGGTATCAAATTTAAAAATATAGGTATGATATTTCTAATTTATTTTACCCTTTTTCCGTTTTCAACCCAGATTCGGTAGAAGGTTTTTTATTTATATATTTTTTTATTTTCCAGAAATAAAATGAAATACTTTCAATTTCACGTGAATAATAATAATAAAAATTAGATAGAAAAATACCTACAAAAGTTTTTTTTTTTTTTTTTTTTAATCAGGAATTTGTATGTGGATAAATATTTTCATAGAGATATTTGGCATTAGTTTAATATTTTTATGTAATTAAGCAGCACTTTTATTTCCTGCAGTAAAACAAAATTTTTTGTTGTTATTATGTACCTTATGAGGTTTTTTGTATGTTCTCCCCTTAATTGTAAATAATTTTAATTTGGATTTTATTAAGATTTTTTATTTTTATTTTGTAAATACCAGAAAAGAGTTTTTATTTTGTTTTATTATTTTATTTTATTTTATTTATTTTTTTATTTTGTGTATGGACCAGCTTTAGTATTGGATCCCTTTGGCAAAATTTGAAATTCGGAACCGAAGTTGCTCGGACGTTTCTCGCCAAGATCTTTATTTGCACAATTGAGATAGCCAATTCAGTTCATCGCAAAAATGGCTTAAAATATTTAAAATCACCAAAGGTTTCCCATACTAAAGCTGTGCGTTTTGTATTTATTTATTTATAATATTTTCTATTAAAGACTTCTGTGGTCACGAAATTTGGTGCGAAAATTGTTTGTTTGCTTCCGGCACTTATTGTAACTGGATTTCACGAAATTCGAAATCCCCCCCCCCTCCTTCTCGGAGTCGGAGGGCAAAAACGGTATAACTTCAGTATAACCCCACAGCTGAATTTGGCGATTTTTCTTTGGCGCCGTTTTGAAGGATAATGATGTCGTACTGGACTGTTTGAGAAATAATATGGCAGCCTAATATGTTGTTTATTTTGGATTTATGATTTAATGTTTTATGATTTATGATTTGGATTATGATTTTAGCACTTATCATATATGATTTATGATTTAGCCATAATCGCCAACAAAAAAGTCGCCAAATATCGTTGTGGGGTTATACTGAAGTCGTTTCCAATAAACATGTGTAAAGTATGTTTTTCCGTTTGAATTCGCTTTGAATTATCTTAGAATGGCGAATTTTGGTGTGCGGATGTTGATTAATTGTACGCAATATGAACATTAGTGGGATTTTGCAAAACTTCGAACTCACCCGTTGGGGAAGGGGAAGTAAGAAGTGGGTAAGTTGTGCCGAAGGCAGTGGGCACCCAAACTGGATATTGATTAAGTGTACGCATTATGTACGTTAGTGGGATTTTGCAAAATTTCGAACTCACCCGCTGAGGAAGGGGAAATAAGAAGTGGGTAAGTTGTGCCGAAGACAGTGGAGACCTAGACTCCTCACTTTGCGAACGAGAAAACCTCTACCAATCACAGTGAGAATTTAGGTTATTAATAAAGATATGGGATTTTCACAACTCATTTAAGTTTAATGTCCAGCGAAGCGGGCAAAGCCTGCTTGTTAAGTAATATAGAAGCTCACAGTTTTTACGCGTTTTGAGAACCACTTTAAACCATTGAAAGGCGAGATAATTTTGATCATATAAATTCACAAGCTAGCAGAGTTTTCGAGCGATGTTAAAAGATAAGAAATAAACGAAGTTTTTCCTCTAAGTTATAGAAGCAGAATTTTCATTAAAAAAAAAAAAAAAAAGAAGAAAAAAAAAAAAATCCAGGGCAATTTTTTACAGTTGAAAATTATCCCACCGCTTTTCAACGGATTAACAGAGATAAATGTTTCATATAATTAAATTAGAGAAAACTGTTGCGCAAATTTATAAAATATTATCATTTAAAATTTACTGGCAGGTAATAACCATAAAATTTGCAAATGTGTAAGATTTATCTATTTTTTTTTTATATATATTCATAATAATAATGACAATGATAAAGATTTTTATTATCATACAAACTCTTCAACCCAAATGAAACATGAAAAGCATTGCGATTTAATAAAGTAAAAATAAATAATAATTCACTTGTTATGAATTATATAATTCCCTTCATTAAAACATTTTTGAAATTTACTGTTTATTAATTTATAATTAATTAATTAATTAAATGATTGTTTTAGATAATAGCCATTGCAATATAACACTAAACAAAACAGTTTCAAATTTTACAAATTATTTTCATATATATATATTTTTTTCTTGTGTGTTGGCGGTCGCAAAGATGCAGAAAGTTTGCATTAAAACAACAAAAAAAAAAAAAAAAAAAAAAAAAAAGAAAAGAAGAAGAAAGAAAGAAAACAATTAATTATTAATTTATATCAATGTTTTACTTCTGATTAAATATGCCACAAAATAAAAATAAGATAAAATAAAACATATTTAACTGAAGTGTTACTTTTGCAATAAATAATTTATCAGAATTAAATTTTTAATATTTTGATATAGTTTATGCAGATTAAGTGACATTTTTATACTATGTAAAATACATCTATCTAGATCTGTTTCTTTAATTTCAGCTTTAATAATATATTTTCACGCAGCCATCGCTAATTACTATGTTAAAAATAAAAAGCGTCATATAATATTCATGTTATAGATTCGGTATTCGTTAAGTGCATTCTCACGCAAATCTAGAAAGACAAGTGTATTCGCCACTTAAAAAATATTCAATGTATTGCAATGTTACACGTATGTAGAATAATATCATTAATTTGTGAAAGTTAGCTAAATACGAAAAATTTGAAATCTTAGTAATGAAATTAAATACTAGAAGGAAAAACGACAAACGTTTTCTGCAAAATAAATAAAGAAATTACGAAACAAAAATAAATAAATGAATGAATAAAAATAAATAAATAAATAAATTACTTAGATATTATGAAACATTTTTACCTTTTAAAAAATGCTTGAAAAGAAGAAAATATTGTTTCTGCGACAGACGCTAATATCAAGATGTTTTGTATGTATAGCTGAGTAATGATACAAAGTTCATTAAAAAAAAAAAATAGTTTTAAGTTATTCAGATAGATATTTCGAAGTTACCTAAACATTACTAATCAGTGAGAGACAAAACCGCGAGGGAAGAATTCTTCC
This sequence comes from Salticus scenicus, assembly GCA_963930645.1. NCBI lineage: Eukaryota > Metazoa > Arthropoda > Arachnida > Araneae > Salticidae > Salticus > Salticus scenicus. The sequence continues at coordinate 78,430,299 of OZ005659.1, read as the reverse complement.
CAGTTGGAAAAATTATTACAAGAAACACAGGTTTTCATACTGATGCTTTTGAGGTGCATCATTACATTACGAATAATGATAAGAATTGAAAAAAAAAAATATTGAAGAAATATTTAACTCTAAATTAGCGAAAATATCTAAATTTATTCAGGAAGTCTCTAAAGTTATATATAAACTTATCTGGATAACTGAAATACCCTTAGGTTAAAATATATCGAGGATTTTAAATATAGCAAAGAAGAAATGGATGACATCATTACTTAACAGATCTACAACCGTTAAACAACAATTCTGAAACAAGAACATAAAAAATAAAGCACATTTTTTCAAAGGCAAGTAAACTATCAAAGACGGTAAGAAGAGGATTGTCTGATTGAATTTAGTAAGCAGTGGTTAATCCGATTTTAATTTCTGATGTTTACTGCAAAAAAAAAAAAAAAAAAAAAAAAAAAAAGATTGGAGTTTAAAGATAAGGAATATTCCAGTGTTATCAAAGTGATGTTATTTCCAATCAGTGATTTCAGCAACTACCAAAAAAAAATTTTTTTAAGAGATATAGCTTTTAATTTGGCATTTTTTAATTTATATTTACGCCAATTAACCCTTTGTATCCACCGGTACTTTAAAGTCCCATAAAAAAAATTCCTTATAACAGCCTAAATTTACTACAGGATTTCATTGGGATTATAGTTTAAGTTTTAGACCCTATAGTTTAAACTTCCCCTATAGTTAAGCGATAGTTTAAGCTAAATTTAATACTTTCTCGACCGCTGACGTCGATTAACATCATTTGAAAATCTGTAACTCCACCACTGGGCGTTTCTTTCGCAATTTGTATGCTACTTTTTTCTTAAATATATAACCAATATGCACATTTTTACAATGAAATACACTTTGGATACAAATACTTTGATTGGAAAGAATATAATTATAATGTTATAATTGTTAATGTTATATAATTATAATTATCACTTTCTAATATAAATGTGAATGCAGAAAATTTTGTTCTGAAATATTATAACATGGGAGAATAACGCCCACAGGCGGACCTTACTGTCAAAAATTCAAAATCATGCGGTCGCGAAAGTGTTAATATGAGATGATTCTCATGCATAAAGAAATATAATAAAAAAGTTTCAAACTATTTTTCAAAAATAAAATAATTTAGAATATAAAGGGTTAAAGTCATAGAAATTTCAGACCAAACAAACGTGTTTTTTGGATTACTCTGTAGGCATCGGTATCTGTAGAGATCTTGGGAACCTTTTTGTCTGTGAAGAGAGAAAGTTACGGACACAAAAAAGAAACAGCGGAAAAAGTAAATTTTGTTTTTATTAAAAAGATATAAAAGTGGATTATGTTCGATTACATTGTTGTTAACTTCATTGTTTTTCAAAGAAAATTTAATACCAATATTTACTATCATTTAATAACATAAAAATAAAATCCAGTTTGTAAAATATTCTATTTGAATATAATGATGTGAAATCTTCCGGGAAATTGGAAGCGTTGGCAACTATGTATTAATTATTTTTTATGATTACTTCGCAACTCCCATTTCTGCCAAAAAAAACGTTAATTATGCATAATGGTAAACAATAATGTTCGCTATAAAAGGTTTATTACCTTCTTTTTTATTTTCCCATAAAAATATGTTACATTAATTTTCTCCGAAATTTATTGTAAGATAATGATATCAAGTCCACCGCAAAAATCAGAACAGTTGTCAGCTATGTTATGTATATTATTTCTCTTATTTTGAAGATTGCAATATTAAAAATTATTTTTCTATCGCTTACGTATCAAGTATTTTTAATAGACTTCTTATTTAATATCTAGTGGATATATATTGCCTAATTAAACCTTTCATATTGGAATTAAAAGAAGCTACACGAATTTCTTTTAAGTTTGATCACTGCTTTTAAGCATCATTGATGCATGTAAAAGCTACTTACATAGATGTTCAGTTGCTACTAACTAAAAATAATTTCCAGGTAATTGCAGATATTTAATACAAAATAATATTATCAAAGAATTATGGTTTGAATGTTACTAAAAATTCGTTGGCACCTTTAGCTTATTATCGTTGTATAATATCTTTAGCGAATTTAAAAGTTCGCCCATAAAATATATTTATGTAACATAATTGTTTCTTATACTGAACGTCAATATTGTAGACTTTGCCGTATATATATATATATATATATATATATAATAATAATAATAATATGCACAAAAAATAATTTCGTTTCATTACAAAATTCTACTATTAATTAAATAGCTAATAAACTTTCTTATTTCTGATTTTGTTTTCTTATTTGAAAAAAGCTATAAAGTTCAGTGAGAATGATAAATCATTTTTTATGTAAAGTGTTTGGAGAATGATAATCACTCAGTTACTTCATTTATTATCTCAGTTATTTCCCACCTCCTTTTATTTTATTCCGGTTTAATCTTAACCTCCATTAATTTAACTTATATATTAATCTTGTTCTCAACAATATTGATTTTATACATTTAAGCTCCACTGGAATTCCCATATTCCCAGAAGAGATATTAGAGTGTTCTGGTTTTCAAGGAGTTTTCCACTTTCGCGTCATTAACATAATAGGAAATTCAAAATCTTCCATCGGGATATTTTGATAGCCATGGGAGATTTTCCCTCCTGGGCTAACTCCTGAAAACTTTAGAAGTTTATATTATGCAGACATTCTTGACATTTTCACATATCTTTAAAAATATGCGTAAAGGATATGCAAAATGATTTAAAAATGAATTTTTTTTTTCTCTATGAAATGCATGTCAGGAAAAGTTAAAAACAAGGATCAAAAATAAGTAAAATGGTATATAAAATATCATGTGTTCAAAAAGAAATGCTGTTAATCTAGCTGATGTATTAATACGCGCAGAGTCTTAATATTTAAATATGCACTGAATAAAATGAAATTTAATTTTAATCCAGTCCTATAATTTATTTTAATGTTAAGACAGACTCCAAAGAAAATCTACGCTATTTTACCAATATAATATAGATCTGACATTTTTCAAATAATGAAAAAAAATATTATTTACCAAAAAAACTGTCTTGCATAATCATAACAAAATTAATATATCTTTTAAATTCACAACCCCTCCCCCCTTTTTTTTAAGAATGCAGAATAACATAAACAATTGATTTAATTACAGGGACGCATAAAGCTTTTTGCATGCATTATGATATGTTAATTAAATGCGATTAATGTAAATTTCCAGTGGTAAGAAAATTTTTCGAACATTACTTTTCTAGTGGTCCCGTGGGGCCGCTAGTATTTGAGAAAGCATTTTATAAACAAGTACAACTGATTTTTTTTTTCCTTATACATGTTTAAAATTGTATTATTATCTTTATTTTACCTTTCTTATCTTGACCTAAATATATACAATATGGTAGATACATAAAATAAAAATAAATTTTTATGGTGTTTAAATAATATTTTAAAATCGCGGCTTAATATTTATTAGTTTTAATTAGTGATAATATTGTTTATAAAATTATTATTAAAAAAAAAAAAAAAAATGAAAAGAGAAGAATATTATTCTGTCACTGTTTTAGTAATTTGTTTTCAATTCGGAGAGATTTGCATACATGCCAAGACATCTAATTTAATTCAGAACATTATTAGTACCCGCCTTTTTCCACATCATGCTTTTGAAGTGTAATTTCTTTCATATTAACCCTTTGCGCTCGGCATATTTTCCTTAAGACACCCATGTTGGCGTTCTTTTAAAACGTCACACGTATAGTTTCCAGCTTATTACCTTTTGTCTACCGAAAAATTGTAATAATTTGTTTTATTTTACATCATCATTAAATAAAATAAATCTTTCTGTTAAAATTTTTCGGTAGCCGACAGGTAGCTTGTAGTCACACGTTTTAGAAAAATAACATTTCATTTGAAGAGAAACACCTTAAGGCGTGGCTCGATTTTTTAATGTCCCCTCAGAAGGGACATACGAGCGATAAGGGTTAATTGAAGTTACAGAGCTGCCAAATTTTAAATTTTAAATCAGAATTGACACCAGTATTTCAAAATTGAATACCTTAAACATATTTTCGACGATTAATAGTACCAAAAAAAGATTTTTTTTTTTTTTTTTTTTTTTTTTCGGCGTGAGGTCGTCCTTGAAAAACGGGAGACTTGGCAACAGAGTTCCCAACTTTTATAATTTATTCACGAGAATTTTTAACCTCGCCTTCTTTTCCGCACCAGAAATTTTGTAAATTATTTCTCTTTAACATGTGACAGTGATTAAATAAGAAAATCATTTTTCAAAATTTACGGTATGAAAAAGAGGTGGGGCTAAAAATGCTCGTGAATAAATTATAAAAGTTGAGAACGCTGCTTGGCACCTATGTGATTATTTATTAGCGGGGAAAAAAAAAAAAAAACTCTACAAAAAAGGGGTGTGACAAAAGAGAAGTATTAAAATTCGGATTAAGTTAGGAATAAGTTAAAAGTTATTAAGTTACGTCGGAATAAGGTAAAAATTTTGATAGGTCTGGATTAGAGGGCACAGAATAGATTTATGCTCACAACTACTGAACTTCAAATGAGCATAAGTGCATAATTTTTTATAAATCATGGTTAAATATTGGTTACATATAAGATTAAATGTAATGAATTTACATTGTGGAAAATATAATCATAAACCATTTAAACAAAGAAATGAAAAACTTAACGATACATGAAATATTCTCAGCAAATCAGTGTACATAAACAAAGTGAGTTAATGCAATGAATTCCCAATATACTATTATGTTATATTGAAATATGAATGCATCTGTTATTAAATAAGCGTTATAAATAACGTATTTTATTATGTGGTATAAAATAAATTGCGAAACATGAGTCTATTCATGCATAAAAGATTCCTCCAACTGAAATATGAAATTAATCACGCAAAACGGAAGCTATGTATAAAATTTTACTAAGCAGTTATCCCTTCAGTAATCGCATTGTCAAGTGGAAAATTAAACCGATAAGTGCATGCTTAGCTGAGCGTCCACTTAAAGCAACTTACGTTACCATAGTAGAATTAAAAATTTATTGATAGTTGCAAACATGCAAACCATGCATTTTAAGCATTAGGATAATTGATAATAATATTTAATACATACTTCTACATGAATAAAAATGAGTGCTTTCCAGTGAGAAATTTTTAGTTTAATTACAACACAAAATACTTTGTATTTATATACAGAAATGTTTTAATGTAAAAGAGAGACAAATTAAATTGCATTAATTATTTGTGAAACGGAATTTGTTTAATAGGGAAAAGAGAAATCGTGCATATATTGTATGTACAGATTGATTATAAATGAAAAAGTGCCAAATTATAGAAAACTGTAAATAAACATTAAATCACTGTTTACTAATAATGATCTTCAGATTTTTAAAAACTTTAAAAACTTTAAAAACTTAAAAAAATAATAATAATAATAATAATAATCCGGATTTGAAACATTATTTGTCCCAGAGACTGTCCAAGACCGAGGCACACTCTCCTCCACTTTTTGACACTTAATTTTGATTTATTTGACATAAATACATATTAAAAAAATCTGATGTGGGCACCACATGACTTCCTTATACATATTTAGAAATATATAATGTTAAAAAGCATTGTCATTGGACCTAAGACAAATGGTTAAAAATATTTTAAAAATGCATTACCACCGTGTTCTGGCTTTTCTGAAAGTTTCAAATGTCTAGCTAGTCGGGAAGTTAGTTAAAAATCGATTGCAAGATTTGTACAGGTAACGATGCCGAAGGCAGCAGGGATTCGAAGCAGTTGTCTAAAAGTATTTAAAAAATGGATTTTCACCGTGTTCTGAACTATTCTGAAAGTTTAAAATGTCTAGCTAGTCGGGAAGTTAGTTAAATAATTTTTCTGTTGAACCATATAAACGCTGTCAAAGGCAGCAGTGACCCGTAACAATTTGCTAAAAATATTTAAAAAATGCATTGTCACCATGTTCTGAGCTTTACTGAAAGCTTCAAATGTCTAGCTAGTCGAGAAGTGAGTTAAAATCGATTGCAAGATTCGTCCAGGTAACGCTGCCGAAGGCAGCAGAGATCCGAAACAGTTCGCTAAAAATATTAAAAGAAATGCATTTTCACCATGTTTTGAACTATTTTGAAAGTTTCAAATGTCTAGCTAGTCGGAAAGTTAGTTAAATAAATTTTCTGTTGAACCATATAAACGCTGCCGAAGGCAGCAGTGACCCGAAACAATTTGCTAAAAATATTTAAAAAACGCATTGTCACCATGTTCTGAGCTTTACTGAAAGTTTAAAATGTCTAGATAGTCGGAAGTTAGTTAAAAATCGATTGCAAGATTTGTCCAAGCAACGCTGCCAGAGGCAGCAGGAATCCGAAACAGATCGCTAAAAGTATTTCAAAAATGCATTTTCACTGTGGTTTCAAATATTCTGAAAGTTTCAAATGTCTAGCTAGTCGAGAAGTTAGTTCAATAATTTTTCTGTGCAATCACATAAACGCTGCTGAAGGCAGCAGGTATCCGAAACAGTTGGCTAAAAATATTTTTAAAATGCATTGTCAACGTGTTCTGAGCTTTTCTGAAAGTTTCAAATGTCTAGCTAGTCGGGAAGTTAGTTAAATTGCAAGATTTGTCCAAACCGTTTTTGAGTTATTACCGTTTTTTGATACATTTTGGCCTTTATGAACCTAATTTTCCTAAATATCTCTAAAACGGAAAATCATACAAAGTCCAAAAAGGGAGGTGCACAACTAGATGTTAAAACAAACCTATGTACCAATTCGCAACTTTCTACGTCCAACCGTTTTTGCGTTATGCGACATACTCACACACACAGAGACACACATACATACAGACGTCACGAAAAAACGTGTAAAGTCGCTTATATCTCTAAAACGAGAGCTCGTGTTAAGACTACACTTGCATGTGTACAACTAGACATCATGACAGTCATACGTACAAATTGGGAACATTCAGTGATCATTCGTTTTTGAGCAATATGAAATAGAAAATCCCTTTCGCAAATCGGGATTACTATACTTCCTTATACTTTGTATAAGGAAGTAAAAAAGGAGATTATTATTTTTTTAAATATTAGAGTTTCTAGAGCTTTCCTTAAATTTGATTTATTAACGCTACTAATATCAACCAACAATAATTTCCTCATTAAACACGCAATTTCCGAATAGAATCAGTGATACCAGTCTTCGCGACTTTTTTATTAAATAGTCACCAATAATTTTGAGACGATAATTTTGAGACAATAATTTCGACGATTCTTCGATTCGTTTCGCCTTTTATGCATATAAAATAACACTTCTAAAAATTATTGGTGGATATGAATAAAAATGTCTCGCAATCTGGCAACACTGAATAGAATGTGTCAAATGTTACAAAAATAGCTGTGATATAATGTGCTCCTGGGTTAATCTGGTTTGATAGTCGTGATATTTAAAATAAAATTTGCAAGGCCTTTACGTTTTATCTGTTCAGTTACATTTTATTTAGACCCTTCTACATCCATTTTCACGTATTACATTTTGATTAATCCTGATATAAATATGACTTGGATTACGGAAAAGGGATTTTAATTATTTCAAAAATAATAATTAAAAATTTGACAGCTCGCACTTTTAAAATTTCGCACTAAAAATTTTTTAATTAATATATTTGGATTTCTGTAATGTTGAATGAACGGCTGAATTTTCAAAAATATTAATGTTTCTTTAGTATGATTAAAAACAGTTTTATAAAATATCTCGTTTCTTTTACTTTCTTTTTGTTGAACTCTCAACATAGTAGAAATCCAGTTATTTGTCTTTAAAATGATATAGCGTCATATTTTTATGTGTAACTAATAACAGTTATAATTTTGCTGTTAGACATGAATTATTATTACTTTTTTTTATTTCGGTAATCATTTTACTATTGTGTAACAAGTGTCTTTAAAATTGATATTTAGAATGGGGTATTTGGGTTGGCGCATAATGCGCTTTTTGCTTATTGAGTCTCATTAGACCGGAATTTACGTCTTATGACTACGAAATACTACGAACATCCATGCATAAACTGGGATTCGAACCCGAAACATACATGTAAAATAGCATTTAGAAGAGTTTAAAAAAAAAACAACTTTATTTATAAAAACTTAAACATTTGCATTCGGTTCGCATTGCGAAATACAAGGCTAAATCATGTGGTTATGACATTTAGCAGGCCTTTGCAGCAGTCCTAAATCTTTACAATTATTTTATTATATTGTAACCAGTATCGTCGATAAAAAAATATTTTTTGAATATTTATGACTATTTTAATGTTGAAATATTACTTAAAAAAGTATTTTTTTAATTGTGGTGACAATGTCAGGGATGGAACACGGGCGCAGAATTCATACCACTATGAATGTAAGAAAATTTTCTACTTCTTAAATCAACGATATTATAAGTAGAGAAATTTCTTAAACAGATTCCGGTATGAATTCTGCGCCCGTGTTCCATCCCTGCAATGTTATGAAATCAGCGTGAAATTTTACGAACGTTGCGAGGTTTGTGTTTAGTTACCAGGGTTCGGATCCTACACCTGTTTCAAGTAAGTAAGGCTTTGTGATCTACTTTAACCCATAAGTCATTCTCTAACGAGTCTAATTTTGCGAAAAATAACCGCAAATTGTAACAACTCTAAATAATTTGCGTTTTTTTTTCCTTTATTATTATTATCATTGTTATTTATTTATTTTTGTATGTGTGTGTGTGAATTAAGAATGATTTTAATAAAATTTTATTATTCCAGCAATATCAGATTATTAAATGTACATTAATAGCTATTTTCTTTAAAAAACAAGTTCATCTATTTGAAAAAAAAATGGTTTATAAAAGTATAAAGTATATTTATGCATCATATAAATGAAACAGAAATTGTACTAAACTTTTTTTCATTAATAAATATTGTATCAGGTCACAATTTAAACATTCTTGGGGAAAAAAAAAAAAAAAAAAAAAAAACTCTTATTATGTAGCATCTACGTTTCCAGAGGTCGTATTCTCCGCCCTTTTTTTCAGGATACTCTCGTGAATGAATAAAAATTAAATGTATTGCTACCACTATTGTTATAAAATTATCTCTAAACTGTATAATCAATCATAATACATTATTTAGAATATTCCAGCATTGTTTCTGTATAAAAATAGTGATACCAAAAAAAGGCGGAAATATGTTGTATATGTAAGTGTCATTAAAAAAGGCCTGGGAGCACGAACCTGGTTTTAAAATTTTATGTACTAAATCTTTTAGAAATTATATAAGCATACAATGTGAATGATTATAAAATTTTAATCGATGATGTGTTTTTCAAAATTTATGGTTCGAGTCCTTAAATATTTTAAGATTATAAATAATAAGTTTCTAAGGATAATATGTTTAATGTAACAAACATCATGCATAAAATTATATTATGAGTTTTTTCTATCATTTATAATACGCATTCAAGTAATAATGTTAACAGCGAAAGTACGATGAATATAATAAATGATTATAAAAATGACAATGAGAATATTAAAAATAACATTGGTCATTAAAGGAGAATATACATATAATCTTTATTTTTATTCCGTCAAATACTGTATCTTTTTTAGATAGTATAAAAAAATATAGATATCACACGAAGTAATAATGAAAACAGCGCGAATAAAACATATTATTTATCTAAAAAAATCTGTAAGGAAAAAACAGGAAGGGAATGCAGAGAACAATAAGTAATCTCACTTTATGGTTTCCCTAACACCTCATAAAATATCCGACCATAAAATAGTGCGGAAGACTTTTTGTTTCTGGTAGGTAGAGTTTCCTTTTTGTTGTATCACTTTTATGGGGAAAATCCTGGGGTGTGTGAAAAGAAAACAAATTTACTTTTTCCGTTTTCTACTCTGTTAAAGAAAAACAATGGACATATAGGATATTTTATTGCTATGAATCATAAAGTTGTAATCTTTCTTAGAATATATAGTGCATTATGTTTTGTTACATTTATAAATGTTTAATAGTAGACAAAATTATGTTTGATGCAATAAAACATGCTTATAAATTTAATAACAAAATCAAATATTAATTCGAGATAAGTGTTTTATTAGATGTAACGGAAAGTTATATCGTTTTAAATAATAATAAAAAAAAAGCATCATCGAAATGTTTTTGTAGATAATGTTTATTAATATTTAAGAAGATATTTTGTATAACATAATTAAGTATTTTTAATCCCTTCCTTCTCGTTCCCGTGATATTCACGGTTTGTTACCACGCCCCACCTGCATTTTTCCTTTAACATTTTAGGGTACATGAAAGCACCAGCCAGTAGCAAACTATATACAATGTATTTGAAAATATGTACAGAATAAATTTATATATTATTCATATATTTATTTTCAATCTATTTTTTTTTTTTTTTTAATTAGTCAAAAAAGTTGTCTTTATCTGCGTGTCTTTGAAAAATATGCGACCGTTCAGGGGTTAAATGAAACTTTCCTGTATCATTTTACTAATTCAAACTGTTAGAACTTTCAGGTAACCTGATATATTTTACTTGATATTTCTTTTCCAGAACGTGTGACTTGAATGTTCAGTAAGGATAAAATAAAAGCATTAAAAATATTTCTTATTCCTTACATGTATTTTAAGTTTAGGAAAATTAACTTTCATAATTTCCATTAAATAATACATTGCCGTTACTTTAAAAGTATTCAGGATTGCTATGCCCCACCTTTTTTCCCTGACTCTTTCAGCACTTAAGTTATTTAGAAGTTTTACTCTTAATTAAACGTTGAAGCTTACTATAGAAAATTACTATATAAATATGATGATGGAGGAATCAGGGAAACAATCCGGACCATAGAAATCTTGGTATTTTTTTGTTTTCTTAAATAAATGTTTAGACACTGAAAAGAATGAATATAAAATGCATTTTAATTTAAAAATATGGTAAATAAAACTACTTTATGAATTTTCTGTATCAGGGATGAAAGTTTTCCGACTTTTGGCGGAACTCTTCCATCAGAAATTTTTTACAATAATCTGAATCCTATTTAGATATAGGAAAATAGAGTAAAAATACGCTCATATTTTCTAAATAAAAATAGTGGTGCCGATAACGATAACCACTTTCATCCCTGCTGTATTAAAGGTACTGAAATAACAAAATAAAAAGGCTAAAAAGAGTATGAAATATTTATGAATTTATATATTTACAAAACATATAAAGGCAACGTTAAATATGACATTTATCATTAAAGAAGAAAAAAAAATATTTTTATTCCATCAATTATTTAGTATTTTTTTTTACAAGAAATAATATATGCATATATGTACATATACGAAACAATGATGAAAACAGCGTGTATAAAACATATTATTCATCTAAAAAATGTTGGAAAGAAATACAGGAAGGGAATCCAGCGCGCAATAAGTAATCTCACTTTATGGTTTCCCTAACACCGCTTAAAATATCCGACCATAAAATAGTGCGGAAGACTTTTTGTTTCTAGTAGGTAGATTTTCCTTTTTGTTGTCTCACTTTTATGGAAAAAATTCTTGGGTATATAAAAAGAAAACAAATCTGTTTTTTCCGTTTTCTATTCTGTTAAAGAAAAACAATGGATGCAGATGATATTTTATTGTTAGTAGTCATAAAAGTGTAGCTATTCTTTGAATATTCAATACATTGTAACGTATTATAATTATATTTAGTAATATTTAATAACATCCAAAATGATTTTTTAAGTAGTAAAGCACACTTATAAACGTACTATGTCAAATGAGATTCCTAATTTGAGATTGTTAAATATTAACACATTTTTCTCTAACGTTTAAAAGTCTAATTCAATTCTATGTTTTTTTTTTTTTTTTTTTTTTTCATCCAATTTAATAAACGTATTATTTTTTGTCTGTACAAATACTTTCGTGTTCCATAGTTTTGGATTTACTTTTCGTGTATTAAAGTAATGCATAACTGTCAATCTTCCTAAAATTTAAATCTGATTTATTACCAGTATCTTTAAAAAGAAATCTGTCATACACAGCTGCCAACATTACTAATTTTTCAGTCAGATTTTTTTACAAGCATTTTTTTTAGGAAATCTGTCGTATACAATTTCACCGAATAAATAAAATTAAATACAGTAAAACAGTAGAACGAATTCTTGGCAACCGTGATTATTTACATTTTCGACGATTAAATAAACTGAAAATAACTATAAAAAAATTCTGGTATGAAGTTTCCTTTAAAAAATGGCAATGCATTGATTTTAACCCGTTAGTAGTCGCTATCGATAGCGCCACCTATTACAGATTGCGAACTTTTTATTTAACTGTCACCAATAATTTTAAGAAGTGATGTGATCGACGTTAAATCGATTTTATTCGCGTTTTATCTATATTAAATGCCACTTCTAAAATTTTTTGGTGGATATTGAATAAAAAAATCTGGAAAAACCGAATGATGGGCGGCAAATCAACCAACTAGCGAACACCAACGGGTTAAAAGAAATTTTCTATAAATGTTTAGTAATAAAAAATAATTTATTATTAAGTTCTTTTCTATGTATCACAGTTTCTTCGAAAATAAAAATTTCATGTGCAATTTTTCTTGTAAAATTATATAGATCCTAGTGCGGATAAGTAGCCAAAAGGCAAATTTTATTTTTAATATTTAATCGGTATTCGTTATGTTTCTTTAATAATTACGAAAACCAAATATGTTTGAGTTAAAAAATTATTTTGAATGATAATATATACTGAGAACAACTTCATAAATAAAAATATTATATAGATCTTTTAATGTAAAATTTGTTGTAGATTTGCTACAATCTGTTTTATTCCTTGACTTTTTCCACAATTATATTTATACAGTAATCTTCTACTTTATACTTTCACGTTCAAATAGGGAAGAATTAGCTATATAAATACAGTGATATAACAATCAAAAAGGAAGGGAAAAAAAAAAAAAACAGGTGGATCATACCATCTCTGTTATGTATGAGTAAATTGCAGCATCAGCGAAACAAAAATATTAGATTAATAATGTAACTGCATAATAAAAAAAAAATCTTAGATAGGCACAATTATCAGTGATATAAATCAACCATTAGAGTAGAGTTCTTTCAATTAATTTGAAGGAAAAAATGCTTATGCTGTAGTATTGAAATGATCTACCACGCTTCACAGGGCATAAAATTATTTTTCTCACATATTATTTAAAATCCGTATAATATTTATTTAACAGATTCCATTTTAAATTTTTTGTCTAATTTTTTTCTTCTTTTCATTGCAGGTATGTACAGCTTCTAATACCATGCTCTATTGTATCTATTTTGGAAATTATTAAGGTAATATTCACGTGTCTATCACTTGTACTATATTGTTTAATAGTTTTTATGGTATTCTGATTTCCAGTGTAAATCTCTACAAAAATGGAAATATTTCTACATTCAAAACATTGTATAAATTAACATATAGTTATTTTTAAAAACATATATATTGCAAATTACAAGTTATTAGAGCTGTATTTTTAATCTTTTATATACCGTGTACTAAAAGAAAATTTTTAATTAAATATGAATTATATTTTTTTGAAAATATTCCACTTTTTTTCTTGCTTTTATTAATGGCTTTCATAATAATTATTTCCTACGTTCATAATTAATAATTCACATTAATAATTTTTTTCTCATATTCAGTTTACTCACGAGTAGTATATTTTATCATTATTTTCTTCATGTAAAAGTTAATCTACATTAGAGATCAAAATATACATAGCTCAAAATACATTAAGCTCTATAAAATTCGAAAATCTTATATAACAACATCATGACACCGTGATTTGAAATTCAAAATTTTTTTCCATCAACATTTTCATTCTACTACTTGATCCTAATTATAATTTGAACTGTAAAATTACGATAAAGATTTCAGTATGGAAGTAAAGATAGCAAACATTCAAAACTCTCATTCATATACCTCATTTTTATAAATATATAGATAAAAAAACTGAATGGAAATGTGTTTTTTTTTTCTATTATTTTCAACTTATTTAACCCGTTAGTAGTCGCTAGTTGGTCGATTTGCCGCCCATCCTTCAGTTTTTCCAGATTTTTTTTTATTCAATAGCCACCAAAAATTTTTAGAAGTGGCATTTGATACACATAAAACGCGAATAAAATGGATTTAACGTCGATCACATCACTTCTTAAAATTATTGGTGACAGTTAAATAAAAAGTTCACAATCTGTAATAGGTGGCGCTGTCGATGGCGACTACTAACGGGTTAAGACCTAATTCCAAGAATTAGGGATTAAAGAACAACGAAAATAAGGGCTTTGTATATAAACATCATAGTATGCTTAAACACACATTACTCGTTTACAGTCTAAAACTAGTTGGCATAGGTGGACTCTGCTCAGTTCCCCATCATATTTATGTTCTCAGAAATTTCTAGTGCGAGACATATTATAATCATGTTAAAAGAAATGAATTTGACCAAAGCTTGATACAGTGACAGAATGAAATCCCCGCCTAATAGGCTATCCACCGTTCACTTCGATATAATTATCTTATTCTAATTTATTAATTTATTTTATCAGAGTCATTTCTGTTGTTTAGTTTTCATGCTACTATTTCCAATGCAATAAACCTCAAAATTCATATTTATATGAAATATTTACAATTTCGCTATGTTGATAAAATCGTAAATTACGAATAATTTACGAAAATTTCCTAGTAGAATATTTGTATTCAATCATGTTCAAACAAATATCAGAAACTTAATTTTGAAGTTGTCTAATGTATTTAGGATCCTCAAAATGTAAATTTATGCTCAATTTTGCCTTATTCTGACATGTTAAGTAAATCGTAAATTCCAAATAACTTACGAATTTTTTTAAATTGGAAAAATCATGGTCTATGATATTCATGCCAGTATCCTAAATAATATTTCGAAAGTGGTTTGACATCTTTACGATGAAAATATCCCTCAAGATTGACGTTTATGTGAAATTTTGCTCTATTCTGACATGTTAAGAAATTCGTAAATTTCCAATAACTTACGAAATCTTTATATTGGAAAATTCATAGTCATTAATATTCATGCCAGTGTCCTAAATAATATTTCAAAAGTAATCTGACATCTTTACGATGAAAATATCTCTAAAAATTGACGTTTATGTGAAATTTTGCCCTATACTGCCATGTTAAGAAATTCGTAAATTTCCAATAACTTGCGAAATTTTCAAAGTAGCATATTTATAGTTACTGATGTTCATTCCGGCATCCAAACTGATATTTTAAAACTGGTCTGACACTTTTACAGTAAAAAATTTCCATTTAATGCACGTTTAAGTGAATTTTTGTCCTATTCTCCCATGTTAAGAAACTCGTAAATTTCTAATAACTTACGAAGTTTTTAAATTCGAATGTTGCAAATCAATAGGGTTCTTGCCAGTGTCGAAAGTAATATTTTAAAACTGATCTGACCTCTCTGGGACAATTTGTTCTTGAGATATCGTGTACACAGACTAGCAAACTAACGGACTGACCCACTAACAGACTAACACACTAACACACTAACACACTAACAGACACCCTACAGACAGACACCATAGAAATTTTGTCATTTTCGGATTCCTCACACCTGAAAACGTGTAGAAAAGTCGAAAAACCGAGGTCGAAAATTTTCATGATTAACCTAAGTTCCCCATACCTATAGAATGATGGGGAACTAAAATTAAGCGCAGCCCTCGTAAAAGGTAAGCACTAGTTTCACATGATGGTGGTTGGGGATAGCATGAGACATGTTGCTGCTTTCACCCAGCACTTGTGCTTGAATTGTTACCTTATTAGAGGAAAAATTCGGATTAGTTTTATTTACCCCAAAAAATTTGTTTTATATTTATATATTTTACCGTGTTTGTTTAAAATTTTTGTAGCCAGCCTTTGGCATTTTTTCATTGATAAACAAACATTTCTGAAGTTCATAAATTTCGAAGACGGATTGAACACACAAAACCATCATTGAATGAAACACAGAATGCATTGTAAACGAAATATATTTTGTTTCAAAAACATATTCGGTGTATTATAAATCAGAAAACAACCTTTTTCTTTTTAAATTACGGAAAACGTTACGCGATATGTTTGTGAAAACATATCACATTCTATAGAAATAAACTTTCGTAAAAATGACATTTCATACATTGCACAAAGATAACATTTTGGAAATGTTGCTATTTGAAATATATAAGTATTCTTTTTCAAATGCTTGAATTTATTTTAAACTTTTGGAAATAGAGTCACTAACCTAAAAAATAAGATATTTAAGCAGAGTTGTCAACATTTAATTTATTCCGTAATACTTTTAGCCCCAACTTTATTGCATACTACTTTTATTATAAGAGTGATTTATTTCCCCTGTTTTATCCTAGTTATATATTTAAGAATTTTTTTCTGCAATTAAAATGGTATAAAAATAAAGGCGGGGCAAAAAAATGCTCCGGAATATATTAAAATGATGGCAACTCTGATTTAAGTGGATATGGGAAGACGTAATACTTTTAGCCCCAACTTTATTGCATACTACTTTTATTATAAGAGTGATTTTTCCCCCCTATTTTATCCTAGTTATATATTTAAGAAATTTTTTCTGCAAATAAAATGGTATAAAAATAAAGGCGGGCAAAAAAAATGCTCCGGAATATATAAAAACATACTTGCCAACCATCTCATTAATAACCGTTCAATTGTTAACGCCCCCTGAAAAAACGCCCCTTTTCTCACACCACTATTTTTTAAAGTTATTCTCCCTAAATGTTGTTACGATTAAATAAGACTAAAATTACTCAAAAAAATTATTGGCGTGGAAAGAAAGGCGGGTACTAAAAATTGTACGGTTCATAATGAGATGGTTGGCAAGTATGTAAAAATAATGGCAACCCTGATTTAAATGGATAAGGGAAGAAGAAAATTGTCAAAGTCTATTCGGTTAAAAATATCCAGGTAGTTATAATAAAATGTATAAAGCTATGTAACATTTTTAAGAAAATACCAGTCTACAGTTCCTTACACATTATTTCAAAGATTTTACAAAACTGTAAACTTTAAATTCATGCTTCTTTGGTTCCAAATTTCGAGAATATCCAGTTACTTGTAATGCACAATGCAAATTTGTTTTTAACAGATCTTTTTGAAATTTTTTATGAAGAACCAGAGTGTTTAGCACAAAACTGGATATTCTTTTTGAAAGGATGAAATTGTTACCTTTATTACGAATTCTCAAATTGACTAGCAAGACAAAAATTTATTATAAAATCAAATTTTACACTTTTTGTTTGTTTGTAACCGATTAAGATGCAAAACATTAGATACTCATTAGGTACTAGGCACAAACTCAGATATAAGGATTAACACTCAGATGCAAAGAATAAACACTCAGATGTGTTCAACTGATTATAAGAAAGGCATAGTAAAAAAAATATAGAGATTTAACCTCTTGTCAACCATAATGCTCAATAGAGCTTTAACCGTTTGCTTTCGAGTGTCGCCTCTCAGGCGGCATTCTATTCATTACTTCAACTCGAACGTCGCTCGAGAGGCGCCATGACAAATTAAGTTACCATATATCTTATATCCACCAATAATGTTCTTCAACTAAAAGTGCTATAATAGGTGTAATACTTTGGTAAGAAAAAGACTCCAGCTACATTTTTTATTAAGTGTCTTTGGGCGTTGCTTGCCTTGGCCATTGGAAAGTGGTTAATAATGCTTTGCAAAATATCACACAATGGAAAATTATAAATCGTAATATTAATATATAATGTTTGTAATATGTAAATATACATCAAATATAAAAATAAAATGTCTATATAATTCTTATGTTTTATATTTTGCATTTTTTTATTAAAACTAATGTGGGGTAGCTCATTACGCTTACTAAAAGAATGTTCGATAGCAAAAGGTTAATTTTCCATCACACTTCAGGCCCGCACATTTGGAAAATACAAAGTGGTCGGCATAAATGAGGCCACTGACAAAAAAGAAGGCGCGGCCTTCGTAAAAGGGGTATAAACTTGCATTATGCTAGCATTTTATTACGCAGCTGACCTAACATTAGGACAGCCAGATCGTATATTAAGCTAGATTAGCCGCATTAGATTTAGCTAGACTAGCTAAAAGTCGCAAACTATGAGACCTGCTGTACTTCTGTACTTTCGAATAGATCTCTTACACAATTACAGAGCTGCTAACCTAATCCGGCAAATTGTTAGTAACGCCCCTTTTTCTACACCACTTAATTTTTAGAGTAATTCTCTTCAAATACATTTACGATGAATTATGAAAACAAATACTCTAAAAATATATTGGTGTAGAAAAAGGGGCGGTACAAACAATTTGCCGGATTAGGTTGCCAGCTCTGCAATTATAATTATGTTCTCAAGCCACGCCCTTTTAAGAAGCATTTTCTAGTACGAAAAATTATTCCATAAGTATCGGAATAATTTCTTCGGAAATAATTCTTCGGAAAAATTAGGAAGTTTTATATGCGTATCACCAAATATCTGGAAAATATGTTCGAGTTGTTGATTTACCCGTGCGAAAAAGGCTTCGAGAGCAAACGGTTAAAGAATATTGCGAAGTTAGACTTTTATTCAAATACAACCAATAATTCTGAGAATTAATATTTAATATAAATTGCCTTCGAAGTTTAGTTAAAGTATAGTTGTGTAGGGGGGTGCCATTTCATTGATGCGCGAATTTTTAGCTATTTGAGATTCCTGGCGCACTACGTCATATGGCGTGAGGTTGAAATCTTGTTTACATCTGAAATAACTGTGTTTAAATTGCGTTTTTGTGATTTAATTTTTTTCTTTTCTTTTAATCGAATTTGTTTAAATGTACCGTATGATAACTCTTAATTTACGTCTTTTGTTGATTCTTTGACATGCTCCGTATTAGAAAACAAAATTTTTGTAAAGAATAGATTATTGAAAGTGATAGAACATTCATGAAAAACTGTGATGTATAATAGCAGTAGATAGATTGCTCATAAAATCAAATCATGTAAGTAATATATCATCGTGTATATTATGTCATGCATTTTCAAGTTCAGAAATAATAAATCAAAGGTATATTAATGAAACAAATTGTGGTATCTCATAATAAACAAAATGTTTAAGTTATGTAGTGGATAAAAATGAGTACACACAAAAATATTTCTGCACTTCAAAATTAAATTTGCAGTTAATACACTTAAAATAAAATAAACGTGTAAAAAAAAAAAAAAAAAAAAAAAAAAAAAAATCTTAGGTACTTTTTTTTTAATTTTAATTTTTTTTTTTTTTTTTTTTTTTTTTTTTTGCTTTAATCCTCTGTAGAAAGTATCTGGATAATTGAAAATTTTATGAAATTGTTTTTATGTAGTAACACATTTCAATGTAACTTTTGTAATAACATGTTAAAAGTGTCAGTGGTAGCACATGTTTTCCAATGAAAATAGTTTTAAAAATACCTACAAGCCAACATGAACAAAATGTTTTGAAACTATTTCTGTCATACCATATTTAAACAATGAATATAATTTTTCTTTTGTAAAAAATTGTTGATCATTGCTTAAACATTTTGGAGTATTATATATATATATATATATATATATATAAAACAGAACTGAGGTTTAAAAGTAATAAGTACAAAACTTTGAACTCAGATATCTTTTGTGACTCTTTGTTTTTAAACTGTGCTGTCATAATGTTAGAACCACCACACATATAATTTTTTTCTGGATTGTGTTTTAACAACTGCACTTCCCTCTTTTTTAACTAAAAGAAAGAAAAAAAAAGTAATTATCAATCCATTCTCATATGAAGCTTTTATGTACATCCATATTGCTTACCGCTATAGTACTGCAAGACAAGTTAGCTGTGTAAAATGATCTTTTTTTTATCAGGTACTGAAGGCATATTGCTGATTACATATATGCATATGATACATACATGCATATTATTGATTGCTGCAGTACAAAATTTCATGTAAAGTGAAGTATAATCAACTATCAAAAATGCACAATTCTCTGAAATCTGCATATCATTTGTAATGTAAACAAACACTGTCATAACTGTTTTTTTGATTAGTGAATCGCAAAAATTCAGCTGTATTAGGAGATAAATCAATTATTAATTTGTGCTTGTGAATCACCAATCACTCAGCATATTGAAGTATTTAAAAGGTAAACAAACATATCATAATATTACAGATAACTTAATATATTATGTATTTCTTTTAAAATTGAAAATTATAAGTGTTTTATTTTGAACAAAATATTTTAAAGAATGTATTTTTATTTCATTTTTACTCATAAAATTAAAATGCATAATTTTACTGAAATATCTGAAATGTAAACAAACAAATCACGCTAGTACAGCAAAATTTATGTATTTTAGATTTTTTAAACAAATACGTGTGCTTTCTTTTGAGCAAAATATTTAAATAAATGCATTTTTATTTCATTTTAATATAATTGAAATTCATGGTCTTACTGAAGTAATTCATGACAATATTGAAGTTAGGTAAACAAACATATCATAATATTACAGATAACTTCATATATTGTGTATTTCTCTTTAAATTGAAAAATATAAGTGTTTTATTTTGAACAAATATTTTTAAAAATGTTCTTATATTTCATTTTTACTCATAAAATTAAAATTCATAATTTTACTGAAATATCTGAAATGTAAACAAACATATCGCGATCGTACAGTAAAATGTATATATTTTACATTCTTTTAAAAAAATGTATGTGCTTTTTTTTTGAGTAAAATAATTAATTAACTGCATTTTTATTTAATTTCATTTTAATATAATTGAAATTCATCGTTTTATTGAAGTATTATAAAAGTAAACAAATGCATAGCAATGTTGCCGAAAACTTGAAAGCTTTATAATTTTTTATGAACTAATATGTACTTAAAATAAATTTTTTAACGAATTTACTTTTATTTCATGTAACACCGTACATGATTTTCGTTTTTGGGTAATATTTATATCAGATTACAGGACTGGGTTAACAGCTGTATATTTGTATCGTAGTTTGTGTCTGTCTTCCGCCATGTGACGTTTCACTTCTGCTTGCTTCTGATTGGCTACTCTTCAAATGGCCCAACCTTATGATAGAAGAACCTTGTAGTTGTGGACATTGAATAAAAAAAGTCCCTAAATTTGGCAACACTGATCAGAGGAATGAAATTAAATAGGACCGGCAACGTGTTACTTTCGCGCTACCGCTGACGTAGTTTCACGTCATTTGGAAATCGCTAACTCTTCCAGTGGGCGTTTCCTTTGCAATTTGTATGTTACTGTATTTCTAAAGATTATTCCTTGTACTCATATTTGCACAATCAAAATACTCTGTACACAAATAATTTTACTAGAAAGTATAATTATTATGTATATTTACATGTAATCAGGGCCTGATTAAGGGGGAAGCTCGCTCATACCGGAATATTTTTACAATTATTTTTTACTTCATGTCATAAAAATTCCACGCTTTGACGAGGAAATATTTTTTATAAAAAATGAACGGTGTAAAACAATCCAATTTACTCACCGTTATAAGACACCAGAATTCTTTTAAAATAATTTTTAATGAAAATTTTCTGTTTATTATAGGAGGAAAGTATTTGTTAAAAAATAACGGTGTAAGTATAAATAATGTGTGAAGAGCGAGCTTCCCTCTTAATCAGACCCTGTATGTAATATCAATATGGATATAGAAAAACTTGTTCTACAATAATGTAACTATAGAGAATAACGCCCACAAGTGGAACATACAATCGAACAGACAAAAATATGCGGCCGCGAAAGTGTTAATATAATTTAGAATTCGCATGGAGCATTTTGAATTTAACCATTATTTTGCGTTATTTTCAACCATACAAAAGAGTTTTCCATTTCTAAAATTAATTTTTTACCTTTAAAATATGTTTACAGATAAAAAATTGTTTACGGATTTAACTTCAGTACATGAACTAAGAAGGGATAGAATTCAAAACAAAAGTGATTAATTTCAACGTCACCCACCCTATATATTATATACAATCTACAGAAACATATTTAGATACAATTCCTAAACTTTGTTGCCAAAGATATTATTTATAAAGATATTATTATTTTTCAAAGTTACTTGAAACTTGATGCTTAGATATTAACCGTGTGTTATTTCCCTGTTTTTATATGTTTTTATGACATCTAAAGTTAAGAAATAATAAATATAACGCCTTTCTCAAAGAACAGAATATTTTATTAAAACATTTCATAAGTTTTCACATTTCAAATAAGTGTTCTTAGCTTCCGGCTAAATCCAAAACACTTTCTTTACAACTTATGACATACCTGAAATCAATTTTTAAACCGAAATTCTAATTTCGATTTTCATTTTAAAGAAGTCAGATGAAGAAAATCTTGCATAGCCTTTGGTGCTTGACATAAATGTCATCTTTTTAAAACGCATTTCATTTTCATGTTTAGCGAGTTTTCATTTCAATTTTTATTTCTTTATGTAACTCTTTTACATGATACATTTTTATACAGTTTTAACTAACGAATCGAATCACTGCTAATAGCACGTAAATTTTCTTGACGTACTTTAGTGACTTTGTGTTTAAGAGATATTACTGAATAATTAGGTTGAATTTAATACTGCTGTTTATTATAAAGAAAAGGAATGTATTTTTAAAAAAAATGTACATGAAATGTAATTATTTTAATATTTTATTAAGGTCTCTTTTTTATAGTATATACTCACATTAACATATTTTAAGTATTTTAGCTATTTTTTATTATGTTATTTACCGAAATTTTCGGTGTATAATCCGCAGGTCAGGTAAGTTAGTTACGTACCAGAAATTTTATTTCACAAATAAGGTTATATGTGTACGAGCCGTTTCTTTGAAAAAATATAGGTTTTTCTGTGAAATAAAATTTCTCGTGGAGGAATGACATGTTTTACCTGCGAATCATACATTGAAAATTACATTAATAAAGTTTCAAGGCAAAGATGTATTCCAAACACATTTAAAATGTTTACTCTTTGAATTACTCATCCCATAATCTAAAAATAATGAAAACATATACACTGGTTCTCATAATTATAAGGACACCCGTTTTTCTATATTAACTAAACACTGAACACTATTATTTAAACAAATATATTTTTTATTAATTTGAATTTCATTAATAGACTATATTTAAAAAGTTTTACCGTTTTTCTATCTTAAGAAACTTTAAACACGGTCAAAAAAATTATTTTTCAGGTGTTCACAATTATAAGGACAGCTGGAATCTTAGAAATTTTTATTCAGTTATTCTTTAAATTAATATTTTATGGGTCTCTTTTTAGAATGAAACAGTCAGGCATTCTCTCTGGTATATATATGCATTTTTTTTTTTTTTATATTCAGTTTCAATACCATTTCATACAGCATAGATGATATTCTGAATACATTTAAACTGTTTAAAACTGTTTTCTACTTGCATGCACTTTTCTAATATGATACGTTAAGGTTTTTCAACTTTTAGGCCACGGAAAAGGCAATAATACAGAAGTTACTTTCGTCAAACTATTTCCTATTGCTCTAGACGTAGGGCAAAAATGTAAGTCTTGTTGAAAAAAGTATTATTACACCTCAAATTCTAACAAAAATCTGAGAATTCCACGTTTAAAATTTGCGAATATTCTCTTGATGTTCATAATAGTAGAAAAAATTACTAAATTCATTCTGCCTTCAGTACAAACAGCTCCCCAGAGCACCATAGATCCATCTTTAAAATGACCGATTCATATCTGCCTTTAAAAAATCTGCTCTGTTTTTCGCTATCTTTAGATCGTGCCAGTAACTGCTAAAACCATTTGATTAATCAAGAATAAAATGTATTTCATCCGAAATTGCAACATTTCATCATTTAATATTGTCTTTATCCAACTTTAACACAGATGTTCTTTCCCCCATTAAATGTTTATTGATTATTACAGGTTTTTTATTCATTTTAACATATTATTTATTTTAAACATGCATAACTGTGGATCAAAACCTTTCGTTAAAAATTAGGAGCAAATTGAGCAGCAGTCATTATGAGTAGAGCAGTAAGAGGAATTGTGAGTCTTCGATCTCCGTAAAACAACTCTGATTTTGCATCAGATCTCTCTCCTATCGACCCAGCAGTTCAACGTTTGATCACATTTCTTACAGCAATTTTAGATCTTCGAATTTCATAAAAAATTCGGCGGATTGAAATTATCATTCCACTTAAAAAACACATTTATCATACTTCACTACCTGAACGTTCTTTTCTTCGAGGAATTATCAGTAATGTCCGTCCAAGAAAAATTGAAGGTTTATATATAAATTAATCTAGCCCAGTAGTTAACAAATTCGCATGTCAACTGTAATTTATCCGCTAGTAAGTTAAATCAAACGAAAAAATCTTGATTGTCCCTATAATTATGAACATCTAAAAACGTGGAGAAAAAAATATTTTGCATTATTTTTTATTAATTTTGTTTCATATTAAAAAATTTATAGCAGTTTTGGTTTTTAGAATACTAGTTACATTAAGTGCACTTAGTATAATCTTGTTCACAATTATTTTTACATTAGTTATTTCAAAATATAAACTGTCCTTATAAATATGAGAAGGAGTGTATAAACACCACCGTATAGCTGCCAACATTACTAATTTTTTTTATATCAGATTTATCACCAGTATTTTTAAAAAGGAATCGATTATATATATTTTTGATCAATAAATACAATTAAATTAATTGAAATCAATTAGAATATATTACGGTGTGAAATTTCCGTTGAAAATAACAGAGACTTGGTCCTTATGCCACCGCGGCTTACAATTTAATGCAAAATAAAATTATAAATTTTGTTCACATATAAGAAATGGAAAGGAAGAAAACTTTGGTGTAACTGATAGTATATGACGTAAACTTAACAGTTATCAAAAATATAATACATTTAGTATATCGTACATCATCTGTACTAAAATCGATCATTTTAATACTTTCGCAACCGCTGACGTAGATTCCCGTCATTTGGAAATCTGTAACTCCGCCAGTAGGTGTTTCTTTTTTAATTTGAATGTTGCTATATTTGTTAAAAATATTCCCTATATTCCTATTTGTGCAGTCAAAATACTTATGGATACATATACTTTCATTAGAAAGAGTATAATTATTATGTATATAAATATGTAATATAAATATATAGAGAGAAAGCCGTGTTCTCAAGTGATGTAGGTTGAAAGAATAACGCCAGAGGTGGAACATACTGTCAAGTAGACAAAAAAGCATGCTGTCACAAAAGTGTTAACACTTTCGCGACGACTGGCGTGAATTCACGTCAATTGAAAATCTGTAACTCCACCAGTGGGCGTTCCTTTAGTTTACCGAGGTTACATTATTTCTTAAAAATATATCCAATATTCACATTTTGGCAATCAATGCACTATGGATAGAAATACTTTGATCTAAAGGGTATAATCGTAACGTACATTAATTTATATTTTATATATAATTACTGAAAACATCGATTTAAAATAATGTAATAGAATAGAATAACGCCCACAGGCGGATCTTACTATGAAAAAGAGAAAAAAAAAAAAAAAAAAAAAAACATACTGTCGCGAAAGTGTTAATATACTCTTTTAAGTAAAAAAGTAAAAAAAAAAAAAAAAAAATCTGTATATATATTTTTTTTTTTTTCAAATTCTTAAAATATATATATATATATATATATATTATTTTTTTATTTTTTTTACATGAAAGTCATTTAGACTACACTTGCTGCTTTTAATGTTTTTTTTTTTTTTTTTTTTTTTTTTTTTTCCTCACAGTTATTTTTAACATAAAATTATTTAGAAATATTCTATGAATTAATGAGCTTAAATTTATAATGTAACACTCTTTAACTAATTTTACGAATGATTATTAACGTTAAGATTAACACAAATCGTATGCATAGTGAATATTATAATAAATTTAGTAGTAAAAATTCGCAAATCAATTTAGCTTTTAAGAGTCAATGTTAGTTAACACTTTAACGACCGCATGTTTTTGTCTTTTTGACAGAAATGTCCGCCTGTGGGCGTTATTCTCGCAAGTTACAATATTTCAGAACAAAACTTTCTATATTCAGATTCATATTACAAATGGGTATACATTATAATTATACTCTTTATAATCAAAGTATTTATATCCATAGTACATTGGTTGTACAAATATTAATATTGTGTATACTTAAAAAAAAAAAAATAAATGACACACAAAGTACAAAGGAAACGCCCACTGGCGGAGTTACACATTTTCAAATGACGTGAATCTACGTCAGAGGTCGCAAAAGTGTTAAGTAAATTATTATATGATAATGGCATAATCTGCATATTACTGAAAACGTACAAACTATTTTGGTTATACGATTTCAATTTAAAATTTTCATCTACTGATTATTTGTAATGTTAAACTTTGAGAATTTCATTCAAAAAGTTTAACACAAAATTTTAATGGACGTATAAAATAATTTAGGCTTTTGTAAGTTGCAAGAGTAGAAACATTCGATTTCAGTGCGCAGTAAAAAATTAAAATTATTTTCAATTTTTCGTTTAATATGTATTTCTTTTATTTTTAATTATATAATAATGCTTATTAATTATTATAACAATAAAGATCTGCAAACATTTTAATTTACTCAGTTATACTCATACTTGCCAACCATCTCATTAATAACCGTAGAATTGTTAACGTGCCCTGAAAAAATGCCCCTTTTCTCACACCACTATAAATTTAGAGTTATTCTCTCCAAATATTGTTATGATTAAATAAGACTAAAATTACTCTAAAATTTATTGGTGTAAAAAAAAGGCGGGTACTAAAAATTGTACGGTTCATAATGAGATGGTTGGCAAGTACGTATACTGTTAGCAGTCACTTTTTGTTTTACACCACTGTTTTTTTCATGAATATTCTTCTTATTTAAATGCAATCGCATATTGGAGAAATTTATTCTACAAAGAAATGAGTGTAAAAAAAGGCGGGTACTAACAATACTACCGAATAAATTAAAATTTTGGTAGCTCTGAATAATGTAATTATTCTTGTTATAGATATGCTTTTGAAGTCAATGAAAAAAAATATATATATGAGAAAAATACAAAACATTATATTACATTCTATGTCCTCATATTGGAATTTTCTTTAATTATTCCGAGGTAATTAATTATATCTGTAAGCATTTCAGTATTGAATATCGCATCACTGCACAAGCTGAGTGGTGAAACATAGAATTCCAATTTCCACAATACACATATGTATATTTGCTAAACGTGTCACGATGGAAGGAACATATACATAACCCCTGGTGTCAAATCTATTCTAAGTATATATCAATGAAAGCCTTAATATATGCTATACGCAATGCCAAAATAATTTTGATTGAAATTTTAGCTTTTTAATGAAACTTTTATGCTTAAACTTTTTTTCCTTTTGTTCAAACCGTATTTCCATTTAATTGTATTGTGCAGAACAAGTATTTTAAAGATATTTTGGAAACGAAAAACTGGAAATTTCATAGTCATTGCCGAAGAATTAAAAATAACACTTTGATAAATGAGATATAATATTTGATTCAATACTGAAAATTTTATTTGCTGATGTAATATGCACAGCTGTCAAACTTTTCGCTTTTGATACTACTTTACTTGAAAACATTCGGAATCATATCACACACAATATAAAATCATTGTTACATAGTTGCCAAATGTTACGGTTTTTGGATACAAATATTTTTAATACAATTCTTTTCGTATTTATTCATATAAAATTGTTATATATACATATGCGCAGAATTACCAACATTTTAATTTATACCCTAGCATCATTAGCCCCACCTTTATTTCGAAAACTTTATTTATAGAATGCTTTTCTCCTATATATAACTACGATACAATAAGAAAAAAATACTCTTAAAATAAAAGTTGCAAGAAATAAAGGCGGGGCTTAAAATACTCCGGAATAAATTAAAGTGTTAACAACTGTGTATATGTAAACGCCGGAATCCAAAAAAGAAAACGTTCTGATGCTATGTGTTATACTGAATATAAAATCACATTCAACAATATTACCATAAACAAAGTAAAAAATAGTGTAATAGTTATTTGAAATATTAAGATTTTTAGTACAAAAATGATATTATCAAGATTTTTTTTTCCTTTGAAAAAATGTAGATAATTCATCTTAGCTGTCCAAGCTAATTTAATTTTAAAATAATATTTACCTAATTTAACATTTAATCAACTTAGACGTTTTTCCTACCAGAATTTTTTAAGAGTAACATTTTTCATAAAATTTCCAGAGATTTTTCAGGACTATTTACGATAAAAATAACTTTATTTAGAAAAAGCGGAGTAAAAAAACCGTATAAGCTAGCAGACATTCTCTTATAATACCACTTCTTTTTTTTTTATATAAAAAAATTAGCAATCGTTTACATTGGTAATATTTGATTGAAAAAGAGGGTGGATGTTATATAAAATAGTGGTATTCCAGAAAATGACTATGCCGATCCTTGCATAAGCTGAAATATATTGCAAGTACGTTTTCATTTGTAAAATAAATAAATAAATAAATAATCGTAAAATAAAACCTTACGGATAATAATATTCCCAATAGTCTTACTTAATTAAATTTCTCAGAAATAAATAATAAAATTATCTCTAGAATAATTTTTTTAATTAATTGTTTCCGTAAAATAATTTTAAAAAAAATTACGACAATGACAAATGTTTTTACGAAGCCTACAGAAATACTTTCAATCTTTTAGAAAAGTACATCATCACGCTAAAACCTTTTATTCCTGTAAGACACATCAAAGCAACGTTCACAAACAAAGCACAAAATAGAAAGTAATAAAGTATAAAATACTCTGAGTACATGTCTTAACTTTACGAGCGCTAGAAATGGCAAAGCATCAAAATAAATTTTGTAAATGAAATAGGATTATCAAACAAAGCATATAAGAATGAATGCGCATGTTACTCGGAAGCTTTTAAATTTTGAGAAGCATTTCACTATAAATAAGAGCTTATATTCGCTGAAATACATGAAATTTCTGAAATATACACCAAAAATTTTATGGGACATAATATTAAACATTTAAATATTAACGTTAGAGTTGTAATATTTGTAATTTATTCTAAATCACTGTTAATAACCATTTTTTTTCAAAATATTTTAGTCGAGTAATTATTTACAATATGTAATTGCAATTAAATAAGAAATGAATTTATTGTCAGTAAAAGGGGTGTGACAAATGGAGAGTATTGAGAATGAATACGGAATAAATCAGAAATATTAGCAGCTATGTACTATGGATTAATTACACTTTTTATGCCAAAAGCTTTCATAAATTATTAATATTACAAATTATTATTTTAACAATTATTTTTATATACAGTTATAGACATTCATTTCTAATTCATACAACTATTAACTATAGAGAAATATTTTTTATTAATTATCCTTCATTTAAATATAGTTAATTTGATTAATTTAATAATGTTATCTTTCTCTTTAAGTTTTCCAGATCATTAATAAAGTTAATTGTATTTTATATTCAAATGTTATTACGATTTTGTTGGCTAAATCATATAAATAATAATAAAGATAAAAATTTTTAACGTTTATTTAAATCTAAATTTTGTTTCCATTACAACAACTTATAAATATTTTGTTTTCATGAACTTGTTTTTATCGAAAGTGATAAACTTGATCTAAGATTCTTTTATAAAAATAAAGCTCTTTTTATAACTAGTACAGTCAAACCTTCTTAACATGAACGCGCTTAACATGAATTACTTTTAACATGAACTGTTTCCACAGTCCCCGTCAAAATGAACATTAGTTTCTTAGTTACTGATAGCATGAAATACTGTTAATATGAACAATTTTTTTATTCACCTTGAGATTCACATTAACGAGATTCGACTGTATTAAGAAACACATAAATCATTTCACTGATTATTATCCAGTTATACCTAAAAGGAATTTTAAAAATCCGTAAAAAAGCATCTTTCAAAAGCTTTTATTTTGTCACTAAAAATGCATATCTTTCAAGCTAAAATTCTCTGAAAAAAAAAAAAATCTTCAGATTCTAAAGTTTAAGCATTGCAAAAACTTACAGCATAGACGTGTTTTATCTGCCTTACAAAATTGTTACCCTTCCCTGTCATTCTTTTTTGGTTGATTTATTTTATGCTTGGTTGGGTTTTTTTCTGTTCATTTCCCACATCCCCCCCTTTTTTTTTTCGAATATACTAACAAATTCGAAGGTTTGCGTTAAATATAAATGAGAATACTTAAATAGAATTACACTGCTCTGAAAAAAAAAAAAAAAGCCTTCAGATTCTAAAGTTTAAGCATTGCAAATACTTACAGTATAGATGTGTTGTATCTGCCATACAAAATTGTTACATTTCCCTGTCATTCTTTTTTGGGTGATTTATTTTATGCTTGGTTGGGGTTTTCTGTTCATTTTCCTTATCTCTATTTTTTTTTTTTTTTTTCGAATATACTATCAAATTCGAAAGGTTTGCGTTAAATATAAATGGGAATATTTAAATAGATTACACTATGTATTTAAATAGATTACACTGCTCTGGGAAAAAAAAAAGGTTTTTTTTTTTTTTTCGAACCCTGGTACTATTTCTGCTGATTATTATATAAAATGATCTTCTGAAACCAAATATGACCCCAATTTTGCAATATCACCGACCGTTTTCTCGGCACGCCACTCCCTCACCCAATTTTTATTACTGTTCGGTAATTTTATGTCCATGAATTTGATTTGGAGAATGGAAATAATTATTTTAACACATAAAAACAGAAAAAATATAATGTGTGATAAATAATTATAACACAGAAAGGCGAAACCGTACTTTTAAATTTTTTTCCTACATTGAATTGGGTGTTTCTAATGCGTTTCGGTACGCTGGATGGAGAAATGATGGTCTTTTCCTAAGTAGCACATAACGTTGCTCTAGTGTTTCAAAATGAGTCTGAACAGTGAAAAATTAGTTAAAGCAACGTTATAACAACGTTATGTGCTACGTGAGATCTTTCTATCACTTAAGGGATTTTCACAAAGTAAGGACGAAAATCAGAAGATTTCCAACAAGGGCTATAACGAATTCGATACAATTTATGAATAAAATGCATTAAAATAGGCAATTATTTGCACATTATATTTAAATGCGTCTCTTTAAATCGAAGTTCCCTTTAGAACATTTTACCTTGTGCACGGCTTGAGGATGTAGAGAGGGGGGGGGGGATTCTCTAGCTCCATCCAACAATAATTTGCTAGCATGTTAACACTCGATCGTCTCTGATACATCCTCTACATTTCTTTGACGTCTTGACAAAACTCTTGTTCAAACAACTCTTCTTGTTTTACACTCATATCACCAAGATTTTCTGGGAAATAACTTAGATTGGAGTTGAAAAAGTGGAACTTTAAGATCAAACAAACCAGTTTTTTGTCAGAACTGTACGTGATGGAAAGTTTTCAGTAGTTTTTCCTTAATCAACACCCAAAAATACACCACCCTGCAGAAAAAAATGTCAACGTCGACCTGTTTAATAATTGTTTAATAAAATATAATTGATGTACTGTATAATTTCAGTGGCAATCCCCCCCCCCTCCTCCAACATAAATTTTCCCCTTGCTCCAAATGTTCATGTTTTAGAATTTTTCAATTCTGTAGCCCCTCGGAAAAGATTTAACAGTTAAAAGAATCCTTTCCTTCCCTACAAAACAAAATTTTAACCATACAATTACAAGAAAGTGATAAAATTAAGGGGATGTCCCCAAAGCCCGGTGGGTGATAGGGCAAAATGGGCGCAATATTCGGATTCAGGAGGTCATTTTACATAAGAATTTTCAAAAATAGTGTTGGGGGCCGATATTCATGCAGAGCAGTGTTATTGAATATAAAGATAATGGCAGTTTTGAAGAGTTTATGAATCTATTATAAACATGTTTTTATTTGCTTTGCTTTCCTTTTTACAACAATTGTAATAAATACTGACATACTTTTTCGTAACTTATTGGCTTTAGAGTAGTGAAATTAATGTAGGTATAAAATTTCCCGAAATTTTCAGATTCTAATATTTAAAAATACTGTTATTCAATTCGCTATTAGCATTAGAAGTGGAATTTTATTTTATTTTCGATGTAATTTTTATAGTAAAACAAAGCTTCCGTTCCTAACAGAGATATTTTTTGGACAGATATTTTCTGCGAGGAATCTTCACTAACAAAAAAACCTTTGAAAGAATCCCCACTAAAAGTGTTTTTGGAAAGGTTCTCTATGTACAATAAAGTTTTTTAATAAAAGAAACCTTAGTTTTTGTGATACAAAATATAACTCTTAATTAACGTTTAATATTTTAATACATTTTGGACCATATATATATATATATATATTTTTTTTTTCTTCTTGAAGAAATATTTGTTTGTAAGCAAACTATACCAAACGATTTTAGCAATCATCAATAGCTTTTGATTTCACGGTGCATAAAATAAATTTCCGTTATTCACGTTACTTAATTGTTTCTTATCTTTCGGCATAAGCCATCATAATTACAGAAGAAGGATTTTTGTCGCAAAAGAAATCGTGCGAGAATCATTTCCAGTCGCAATAAAGTAACCATATTTTATTCCTTATTTAATATTTTCGCCATCAAAAATATTTTATTATAAAAATTATCATTCAATTTATTATTTTTAATTAAATTTTAATTAAAAGAAATCATAAAAGACCTCTCAATTACATAGATTTTATACCTTTAAAAAGAAAATATTTATTTAGTATCATATTATGTCAATCGATATTAATAATCACGGGCAATCTTCCCTTGATTCTGTGTAAAATAAATTTCCGTTATACTCGTACTTAATTGTTGTTTGGCATATACCATCATATTTATGGAAGAATTATTAATGTGGCTAAAGAAAAGACGTGAAAATCATTCCCAAGATATGATAAACTTAATATAATATTCCTTACTTAATGTTTCCATCATTAAAGAATATTTTATCATATTAATTATCATGTAACTTATTATTATGTAATCAATTATTTTTAAATAAATTTTAATTAAAATGGTTCATTGAAAAACAGTTTATAATTACGGATATTTTTTTTCTTTAAAATGTCAATCGATATTAATAATCACGGGCGACTTTTCCTGTGATTATGCTTAAAATAAATTTCCGTTATTACCGTTACATAAATGTATATTATCTTTCGGCGTGTACCATTCTAATTACAAAAGAATCATTAACGTCGCAAAAGAAAATACGTGAACATAATTTTGGTATCCGATAAACTGAATATAATGTTTCTCATTCAGCGTTTTCATCGTTAAAAGATATTTTATTATATCCTCTTTAATTAAATTTTAATTAAAATATTTCATTGAAAAAGAGTTTGTAAATATATATATTTTAAATATTAATCTTGAAATAATTTTTCAAAATGATATAAGTAAATTATTAATAACTGTCGGGATATAGCTACATAATTAAAGGAAAAAGTTAATGTAAAAATATAGACTTCGTGAAAAATTTTAAAAAGGCGTAATAAATTACAAGTGACTTTTCATAGCAGATAATTAATTTATAATTTTGACATTAATTATAATCTCTATAACTTTATAATTAAAATATATTTGTCTTATTTCTTTTAAAAATATTTTCTTATTTATGTATCTATCTGTCTATGGGTAGTTCCATGAAAAATGCAACGTCAGTCACACACACAGATATTTCTTACAAGAATCACTGTCATATTTAATCACAAAAAATACTGTTAATATGCCATTAATATTTCTGTATGGTAATAGTGGTGGCAAAAAAAGAGGAAATTATATTTTTTTATGTGACTGACGTTACCTTCATCCATGGAATCACCCCTATCTCTCTCTCTCTCTGTATATGTACATAGTTGCCAACTGGTGCGTTTTTGGGGGTATGTGCTGAGTGATCAAAACGCACATACTGAACATTTATAGAATGTACCTGAAACTTGGTGAGCGCATAGTCTCCTAAACTAGAAGCCTTCCGCGTGGCTCGGAAACTTGGCAATAGTTCAAGCGGTAGACAGCGCCACCTGGTAAAGATTGCGCGACTTATTTATTCAACTCACACCAATAAATTGAATAAGTGACATATTATATATATAATCAATGTTTCATCGATTCTATTCACCTTTTATGTACATTAAATCCCACTTTTAAAAGTTTTTGGTTGCAGTTGAATAAAAAACTTCCGTAATCTGTACCAGGCGGCGTTGTCTACCGCTTGTAATGTTGCCAAGTTTCCGAGCCACACGGAAGGCATCTAGTTTAAGAGGCTATTGCGAGTGCATCTATCTTTTCAAGTATAACCCGTTTTTGTATATCGTACACCTGTAAATAAGTAGTGCTTTGAAACCAGTTAAATCATTAAGGCTAACCTTGTGCATACAGGGCTAGTACAGGGTATAGGTAACCTACAGGGCTAATAGGGGAGCGTGGGGCTAGTTCACACAGGGGTAAGGAGTAACACGCAATTTGCAGAATAGTTTGTAACATTTGTGATTAAATATTTTCATAAACATAATTCTTATGACGCTCTTTATAATGTAAGCACAATCGGTGCTCCACAAAAATGGTTAATGAGAGGTTCTGTACACGTACTTCATTTTAGCTAGTTAGTGGGAAAAAAAAAATTCGTAAATTTTGATTAAAGTTATGTTAATTTATACTTTAACGAAATGTTTATAGCTATTTATTTAGTCTCTGTGTTGAGTTATAAAATGAATGTTTAAATTTTTGTATAAATTGTTATATATATATTTTTTTATATAAACAAAATGCCCAAAATTGTACGATGGGGGAAGTTGAAACAAAATTTTGGGGCAAGTTGTAACATGTTAGACGAGTGCCTTGTGGAGATGTCTACAGCCAGAGCTCGAAGTCTCCGCCCATTTTTAGAAAACTTTCAGAAATGAAAAACTTTTGGCTTATTTGCCAATACTATATTTATACAGAAATATTTTCTGTGTTTTTATATTATAGTACTGTGATTATTTAACCACAAACTAGAATCACGATTTAATCGCGAATTAGAGAATATTGCATAAAAATAGTGGTAGAAAAAAAGCACACACTTCTCATGAATGTGAGTGTCCTGAAAATAGGGCGGAGAATTCGAGCTCTGCTAAACGCTATCTGTGACATAAGAATGGGTATAATGCCTAATTTGAAAATGTGTGCACACATTAAATGCATGAGAGGGAACAAAATATCGTTTGCTTCAATTAACTTAAACTGTGACTAAGAATCACTTATATGTTGATTTTATCTTTAATTTTCTCTTTATTTTACTATAATACATTTGATATAAGTCGTTGTTACTATACCAAGAAGATTAATATTTAATATTAGTTATCAATTGCCTTTTTTATTAAATTAATAAATGATTGATAACAAAAAACATTTTGAAATATTGTCGTTTTTATTGTTAGGGTTCCCTTTGTATCCATTTCAATTTGCCCCAAATCCGGGGCAAATTGTAACAGGCAAATAATTTTGAAAAAATATTTTTTGTGCTAAAATTAGCATAATTAACGAAAGTTTTTTTTTTTTTTTTTTTTTTTTTTTTTTATGAATATGATAGATAATGCATGCTATGGTAAACTGCAGTTATAAACAGAAAAACGTAAATATATTTCAAAATATACTTAATTTTCCAAAAACTGTTACAACCTTCCCCACGCTCCCCTACAATGTATAGGATACAGGGTACAGGCTAATAGGTGGAAGTAACCCTGTTCTCCTGCTACCTAGTTTATTCTGACGTGACATACGACTAATGCTTCCTTCAGGGACAGTGTTGCCAGATTACGCGACTTTTTTATTCAACAGTCATCAATAATTTTGAGAAGTGATATTTAATGTACATAATGAACGATTAATCGTCATTTATGTATGTCAAACATCACTTCTCAAAATTTTTGGTGACTATTAAATAAAAAAGTCGCTCAATCTGGCAACACTGTTCATGGATTGAATGCCTCCTTCAGGGATTAACGCGGTCACTTTTTTAACACGTTCAGCGCCATGTCAGCCATCGGTGGCTGACACTGAACTTTCCGT
Organism: Salticus scenicus; assembly: GCA_963930645.1. Taxonomy (NCBI): domain Eukaryota; kingdom Metazoa; phylum Arthropoda; class Arachnida; order Araneae; family Salticidae; genus Salticus; species Salticus scenicus. Next base: position 78,393,974 of record OZ005659.1, on the reverse strand, counting down.
TTAGGCCACGTCAGCCACCGGTGGCTGACAATGTGAAAACTAAAACTTCGATTGAATAATGCGGATGTTGTTTTATAAATATATTGGTATTAAAAAACGTGGCTGCGCATACCCTTGCTTTTATTTCAGAAAATATTATTGTTTAAATTAGTATATTCCGTGTATTAGGCACAACTTTTTTTACATTAAAAAAAATATATATATATATATATATATTCACTTTTTAAGATAAACGAAGAACAAGTTTACAGTCCATATAAAATTATTTAAAGATATTTTATCATTTAAAACCATATATATTTACAAGCTGTTATAAAGTTTTAAGTGTATTAAAAATTTTTTTCGTTGCAGGCCATTTAAGAATTTAATGCTACCATCTTAAAACAAGATTTGAATACTTCATCATTCTTATCTTTTATTGTTGTAAATTCACCTGTATTAAATAAATAAATAAATAAATAAAATGGTGACCCTTGAAGCAATGTAATTCCGAAATTTCCAAACTATAAATCTTTAAGGCGAAAACTTAATCATTTATTAGATTTTTTTCTTACATTATTATTTTTTATTTTATTTTATTTTTAATTTTGTGAAACATTATCGTCTGCTGCATACTGCGTTAATCGACATTAATAATTACAAGCCAGTATACCTATCAAAAATCTTAATATATATTTCCATAATGACGTAACGTAATTGTTTATCATCGCTTATGATATGCCATAAAAATAATGGAGAATGAATTTATGCAAGAAAACAAGCGATGCAAAAACTATTTTAAGATGCGTTAAACTTAATTTACTATCGCTATTTATTGCACATTTTAATCGCTAGATGACATTACGTTACTTTCTCATTAATTAAATTTTTATTTTAAATGATTCTGCGAAAGAAAAAGGTGACTTATTTTCTTGTATAATTAATAGTATTCCATAAATAGATTTTTAAAATGATATTATTTTTATTATTTTTAAAACTAGGTTAGCTGTTGAAGTAAAAAATGTTTTATATTATGATGAATCAACCGTTATAAAAACTATCGTATACCAAGCTCAATTCGGTTTCCGTTTAGTTTTTTATAAAATAACATACTTGTCAACTATCTCATTATGAACCATACAATTTTTAGTACCCGCCTTTTCACACCGGTCACTTTTTAGAATATTTTTTTTCTTATTTAATTGTAACAACATTTGGAGAGAATTACTCTAAAAATAAAACGGTGTGAAGAAAGGGCCGTTTTTTCAAGAGGAGTTAACAATTGTATAGTTATTAATCAGATGGTTGGCAAGTATGAAATAATATTTTTTCCATTATACAATAACATTTCATGCGTAATTTATTTTTATTACATTCAATAATAATAAAAAAAGAGTTTCATTAGTATGAATTATTTTTTATTAAAGTAAATAAAAGAAACAAGCCCTACAAACTGAGTTCCCAACTTTTACAATTTATTCGCGAGCCTCTTTTTCACACCGGAAATTTTGAAAAATGATTTTCTTCTTATTTAGTCGTTGTCACATATTAAAGAGAAATAATCTTCAAAATTTTTGGTACGAAAAGAAGGCGGGGCTAAAAATGCTCGTGAATAAATTATAAAAGTTGGGAACTCTGTCTACAAATCACATTTTTATTTCCATTTTTTTCCGGTTTGTACGATTTTTAATTTTAATAGTCATATAAACCGGTTTATATGATTTTATTCTGTATTCAATAGAATAAATTTATACATTCTTAAAAATTTTCGATTTCAGGATTCCGAGGGATTTACATGTTTTTAGAGTTCCAGTAGACAATTTGACCATTTTTAGAAATTGTCTGTATGCGTGTGTGACAAAAGTTTTCTTCCAACCATATCTCAGGAACTAATGCACAGAAAAGTATATGTAAATTCCCCTTAAAATATATTAATACCTTTCAATTTTTGGTAGCAATCGCTTAGCAGGTGACACTGTTATACAACGATTTTCATAACTTAGGTTCCATTACGTATAAAAGAACAAAACTTTATATGTGAAAAGGCTATCATGAGACATTATGTTGAAATAATTTGGGTACATATCGTCCGATAGATAGCGCTGCTCAACTGAAAATTTACCCGAGAACGGGAAGGATCTCATCTGCACGGTAAAATGTCACTTCCGGTGGATATTTCGTGTATTCACTACACGTGTAACTTTCCTCTCTGAGAGGAAAAAATTCTGCATTGATAATAGAAAAAATAATAATAAACAATTTGTATTACGTGAATTGACATAGAAAAATAAAGGGGAAAATTTGGTGACAATATACTAGTTATAATTTTCTATGCACCACTGACCACTGAATATATATATAAGAAAATTTTGAGTGCTTACAATATATAAATCTGAACGAATTTTGATATTAATGAAAGTTAAGAAATAATTAAAATCTAAAGCAATTTTTATATTAAAATCCCTTCATTTTTAATGATATTTGCGGTTATAAAGAATTTCTATACGACATAAAAAGTACTATTCAAGTTCGTATTCACTTTAGCTATTATTTCTTTTGACTTCCACCATTTTCCTGAAGTTACTTATCTTCTATTGAACTTGTAATCTGTTCTTAGGAATAGTGCTCTCTAATGAGGGCTAAGAGATTATCTGCACAAGTGGTTCTCTCCTAATACTGACGCTTTTACGTTAAATTGTTAAGCGATTTGATACAAAAAGCTTTTACAGCTCAATCTAGCTTGCGTCGTAAATAGGCTGTTTCGTGAAAGTTTCGGAACACTTTATATTGTACATTATAAATAAATCCAATTAGAGTGAGTGAAGCTTATTACTATCCCAGAAAAAAATAGGAATTGTATCTATAACAATGAACATTCTAACATTAAAAATGAATATATTAGTGTGATATATTTATATCTACAGGGTGTCCCATAAGTCGTAACCACAGCTGCCAATATTTTAATTTATTCCGGAGTAATTTTAGCCCAGCCTCCATTTCATGCTACTTATTTTTTAAAAGCATTTTGTCTTATTTTATCAAAATTATATATTGAAGAAACTTTTCCTATAAAGAAATTGGTGCGGAATAAAGGCGGGACTAAAAGTACTCCGGAATAAATTAAAATATTGGCAGCTATGCGTAACTATTGAATGAATTGATAAAATTGAACGCAGTTTGCAAAAGAATCATTCTCGTGAAGGTTTTTTTTTTTTTTTTTTTTTTTTTTTTTTTTTTGGGGGGGGGGGGAGGTTAAAGAAAAAAATACAGTTAATTTTTTTGTCGACGATAACTAGAAAAATAGTTAAAGTTTTCGCATGGATGTGAAAGAGAAATATGCAAATGAAAGTCCTATAAATTGAAAGTCCTATAAAAGAGCTCTCTAATAAGGAATAAGAGATAATCTGAGCAAGTGGTCTTCTCTTAATATTAAAGCTTTAACGGTTAGAATGTTGTTATGAGAATTACGACAGAATTATTTTACGACCTATTTTAGCTTGTATGGTAGATATAGGGAGATTCATGGGAGTTCAGATCATTTTATATTGAATATTGTAAATAAAAGAAATTAGAATGAATGAATTCACGACGAGATATTATTCTTTACAAAAAATTACGAATTATATCTTTGTGAATGCGTTCTGTACCATTGCAAATAAATAAATTAGCGTCAGATACAGAGCTGTCAACTTTTTAATTTATCCATAGTATGGTTGGTACAAGTCTCCATTTCATACCACTTTATTCGAACAATAGTTTTCATCTTAATTAACCGTAATTCCATATTGTGGAAAATAACTGTAAAATAGTGTGAAAAAAAAAGCAAGTATTAAAAATGTTACAAATAATTTTTAAAAATGTCATCTCTTTACATCCACACACACACACGTATATACATACATATATATTAAGTTTACCAGAAAGTTCTGTTGTTTTGAATTAAAATACTGACATTGGAAATTTATCCTGGATGGTATTCAAGATATTCTTGGGTAACTTTTAAGACTGTAATTGGTAAAGTACTATATAAATATTCTTAAGTAAAATTTTCTGGTGAATAATTCAAAAGGATAGATCTTTCTGGTAGACCTAATATGTATGTGTATGTTTTTTATATTATATTTGGTTTTGTTGTTTATCAGAAATGCTGACATTTTTAATTTATTATGGAAAATAGTTATTAACCGAGCTATATTCAAACTACTTTTTTCGAAGAGCAATTTTCTTTTATTGTTTTGAATACCGAAGAAAATTTCAAAAGTAGCAGAGTGGGAAATTTAAATATACTAACAATTCGTCGAAATAAAATTCAATATTTGGCATCTGCATTTTTATCATACTTTAGAAATAATTAAATGGTACTATACTAATAAAATTAATATAAAATTATTAATATATTTTTTATTAAATTCTTTTCTTTTATAAGTTATATATATATATTTGTAAACAATTCCTATAGAATATAATAAATATTATTCCAGCTCGTATTCACTTTAGCTATTACTTCCTTCTACTTCACTCCTTTTCCTGAAGCAATTTCTCTTCTGTTTAAGTACTAATCTGTTCTCACTGTAATGAAGGCTAAAAGATTATGTTCTGAAGTTTTTTTGTCCTTATACTCACGCTTTCAAGATTAGATTGTTATGTGAATTGCTAGAAAAGTCTTTTAAGGTCTATTATAATTTTTATTGCAAACAGAGAGTTTCTGAGAAATTTCTGAAAAATGTATTATATATATATGTGTGTGTGTGTATCTGTAATTAGAGTATGTGAATAACTCATCATTATGGATAACTAGTAGATCTGCAGATAAGGACCCTCAACGTCCAATTTGCATCACTCATTACTCAGCAGATCACTTTTATTTATTTCACATTATTTAATATGTATAATATACATATAAATATACATTAACACATGCACATATATATATGACTAATTCGCTCCATAACCATAGCTGCCAAGTTTTTTAATGTATTCCGGAATATTTTTAGTCCCGCCACTTTTTCACACCGTAATAATTTTAGAGTAATTTTCTTAATATTTAATTGTAATTATATATTAAAGACAATTTTTCTATAAAGTTTACGGTGTGAAAAAGGGGCGAAGCTAAGAACATGAATAAATTAAAAACTTGGCAGCTATACATAACCATATACTTTTCGAAGAGGTTGGGGAGCTACCACCCCTCAATTCGACCATTGTGTCTGTCTGTCTATATCTATCTATCTGCATATATACATTTCTTTGTAACTTTTAGCATTGTGTTAGTTCCTTGTAGCTCATAAATACTTTTAGCAATTATTTTGCCAAATGATTGCATAATTTATCAGAAATACTTAGTATAGCTGTTGAAACTAATTAAGAATTATATACTCTTAATTTTCCACGGAAACCATGCTTTTAAACGTTCTAATAATATATGTTTATTTCATTATGTTTAATGAAGTTTAAGCATGTTAAAATACATGTATGAGAGTTACTGTCTATAGACCGCAATGGTACGACATTCTTTTACGTGTCTTTTTGCACGAGCTATAGTAAATATACATATTAATAAAATTATACGACTTATTCAGTGTAACTCTTATATATATGAACCAAATTTAATATCATTTGGATGATCACAGAATGTTGTCGTATTTCTTTTGTGTGGTTATGTAGGTAAATATTTGTATCATACATACCTTATTTTTTAGCGATAACAGGCTTTTAAGGATCTAAATAATGCATAATAATTCTATCCTGTTCAATGTAGCATAAATGCATTGAAAATAGAAATCTGTCCATAGGCTCTCATGTCACGAAATTCTTTTGCATGTTCCTGTAAAAGAGCCATAAATACTATATGCACCCCTCAAAACAATAATTTATCATATAGTATAGCTCATGAATAATTGTTCGAAATTCAACATAATATGGATGACTGCGTGACATTTTCAGAACACTTTTGTAAGGCCCTGTATATTAATTATTAAATCCAAGATTTTTCTACAGAAAACATGCTTTGCAGCATCTCAATAATACATGTTTAATTTCTTTACGTTGAATACAGTGTAACCATGTTAAAATGCATTTAAACGAAATTCTGCCCATAGGCCATAGTGAAAATAAGTATTTCGGTGTATCCCTGTACACGAACCATTTACTATATACACGCCAAAAAGTATACAGCTATTACTGTATAGCGCGTGAATATTTGCACCAATCTGAATGCCAATTGGGTGATTTTTGAGGCCATTATGACGGTACAGAGAAATTATGTCCATAGGCCATAATGATTTAAAAAAAAAAAAAAAAAAAACTTTGGTGCTTCCTTGTATACGACCTACTGACAAAATATAAACCCAGAGCTATACAGCCCATTCTGTACAGTTTATGAACCTGTGTACTAATTTGCACGTCAATTTTGTGATATTTACGGCAGCTATCGTGGTACAAACAGATTATGTCCATAGTCCATAATGGTTTTTTAAAAAAAAAAAAAAAAAAAAAAAGGTGTATTCCTGTACACGGCCTACAAACAAAATATACACCCAGATAAGTACAGTTAATTTAGTGCAGCTCATGAACCTGTGTACCGGTTTGCAACTCAAACTTGTGATGTTTGTAGCCGCTCTCGTGGTACAAGCAAACACTAAAACGCTCAAACACACAGCCGTATAAAATGTCAGCGCGTCTCCTTTTCAGTCTCTATACTGACGTTTCGTCAATTATCCGAAAATATTAATATAATGAAACAATATTATTTCGCTTTTAACCTCATACACGAAGTTTACTGGTCCCTGAAGTGAATAACATTTTCGTTATCTTTATATAGTAAGTACACTTCAATAATTGTATGTAGTACTTTTCTTCGATTAAATAATACTAGTATCGCCCAGTGGTCGAATCTCGACCATTTTTTTTCCAAAGCGAGGCAAAGCAAAGTTATTGCCTTGTCCTAAACGGAATGCAATTGCAACACAGCTGCGCCAATTGTTTGCCGATATTCACTCTAACTGAATCAGCAGAGTTTTACTTAATATAACTATTTCTCTCTGTAGATGTTAGCCTTTCCTGAAATGAGAAAAAATCGCAACGTGAAAACGCCCCTTGTTGTGTGATACAGCCCAGAAGCTAATAGGTACCATGTCAAACCAAGGCCCAACCAAGTATCAAATTCTGTTAAATTAATTCGATTGGTTCATAAAATACAGTGTTTTTTTTAAAAAAAAAAAAAAAAAAAAAAAAGATATTTTTCAAAAATGGTCAAATTGAGTTCAGGAAATTTCAAAACGTGTAACTTTATCGAAAATCGAAAATCTAAAACTTTTCTAAATCTTATATTTTCTACTTATATATGCAGAGGAAAGAAGAATAAATCCACTTTTTAAAAAATAAAAATAAGTAGTCAATTTCACTTAATTAAAATGCAAGGAAATCTCAAAACGTGTAAATTCATCGAAAACCGGAAATCAAAAGTTTTTATGTATCTTCTACTTGCTTCTTCTACCCACAAAAGCTAGCAATAAAGACACTTTTTAAAAAAAATAAGTAGCCATTTTCAGTTAATTGAAACGTAAAGAAAGCTCAAAACATGTAAATTCAGCAAAAAACGGAAATCGGAATTTTTTCCGTATCGTCTACTTATAGATGCAACAGTTAGTAACAGATCCATTTTCCTTTTATTTAGTATATTAGTTGAATATTTATTGTTTAATTATCACCCTTTGAAATGAAATGTTTATGTTTACATTCGAAACTGGAAGTTTGCCATTTTTTTTTTCTGGAGTTTTGTGATTTTAAATTAAAATTTTATCAATTTTACAGAAAAAATAACTCAATCAAACACATGTAGACAGTAACTTATATATAACTATACCCAAATATCGGAATTAAAATCGGCAGATAATTTCCGTTATTTTTTAATAATTTTTTACAAAAAATCCAATGGACGATTGACATAGAAAATCTTTTTCATGGCTCCATGGACAGACAGTGACGTCCTCACTTCGCTTGCATATAGAGCATTTCCTCGTGACGTCTGGTGGTTGGCAAAAAAGCGCGCTCGACTTTCCCGCGCCTCGCCCACCATTGATACTATATTGGTGATCCGCCATCGCTATGCTTTTCCCAAGCCTTTTTGCCAACCACTCATAAAAGTTGAGATGTTTGTTTACAAACAAGGAACTGCCCTATAGTGATGCTACATTATACAAATTACTGTGTCTATGGTTTTATTTGAGCTTTATGAAATTGCCAGATTTAACAACTTTCTACTTTTAGGTATTTTTTAATGTAAAGGAATACGTGTGTGAAAGGGAGAAATGGGGGAAAATGCATAAAATATAAATGTACTTTTAAATACCTTCTTGACATCGTAAGAAAATAATATTTGTATTCGCACCTTCCGGCTAACCATACCTTTCGAATGATACCATTTTCAACCCTCTACTCCCATAATTAATATGTTAAAAAGGGACTACAAATTTTATGCTTGCCTATTAATATATAGATGAACATTGTTAAAAAAAAGAAGTGATATTTGATTTACGGACCGCTAGCAAGGATGATAACTTGACGCAAAACCCATACCACTATTTATGAAATAAAATTCTTTTTTCTTAAGCCAACGATTTTACAGGTAGAGAACAAACACTGCTATGAGTTCCGCACCAAACCACCAAATTCCCATCCCTGCACTAAAAGCCCTGTACATACCATCATTTTATAGATATTTCGTAGCATTGTTTGACCCTAATTTTATTCAAATTTTTCTATATGTAAAATAATTTTCCTTAATATGTAATTACGATTAAACACAAAGGGGAAAACCCCCCTCTGATTTAAGAAAAAAAAAAATGTTTAAAAAAGGCGGATCTCAAGTGCTCCGGAATAAATTAAATGTATAGACATGTATTTTAGTTTCTTCTGTAGTGTTATTTTGTGTAATGTGTAATTATGATTACAATTATGATTACTGTATTATCTGGCGTATAACGTGCAGGTTTGTAATTAAGTTATACGCTGGAAATTTAAATTTACGGGAAAATATTTTTTAAAATAATTTTGTTTCTTACAAATATAGCTTTATTTGCAAAATAAATTTTTGGTGTGTAACTCATTTATGTGACCTGCGCGTTATACGCCGGAAAATATAGTAAATGAGAAAAAAAAAAATGAGAGAACAAAAAGCGAGAGTAAAAAAGGGAGAACTAACTATGACACTGAACAAGAATAATTGACAGTTCTACATATGTATATCACCTTGCTAATGAATACATTAGTATCTAGTAGTTATATATAATCGTATACAAGTATACAAGTATACAGCCATTTTAGAATAAATTCCATTTATTTTTAAATAATATTTTCGTTTATAAACAATTTCTGATGGCATAATATGTACTACTGAAGCTCGCAGTCACTTTAGCTATTATTTTTATTAAGGTCCTTCATTCTCCTAACACTACTTATCTTCTATTAAACTACTAATCTGTTCTCAGAAATAGAGATCTCTAATGAGGGCAGAGAAATTATCTGCGCAAGTGATTCTCATCTAATACTGACGCTTTCACGGTTAGATTGTTATGAGAATTGCTACAAAAGGCTTTTACGGCCATTTTAGCTTGTATAGCAGGTAGAGAGATTCCAAAGCGTTTCTGAGAAATTATATTTGACATTTTATATATATCCAATTAGAATGACTGAATTCAAGGCTACGTATAGTTATCAAGAACTTAATATATATATATAATCCCTTTCTAAGAAATTTGTTTAAATATACGTGCTTTTATTACATGTTTGTTACAAACTACTACAGCAAACAATATTTTCGTCTTCTTTAAGCATATTTATCATGACTTCTTTTAGATAAAAGAAATTGTGATAGTTAAACCATAGCTGTCAATATTTTAATTTATTCCGGAGTACTTTAGGCTCCGCATTTATTTCGCACCACTTTATTTATAGAAAAATTTCTCTAATATCCTGTTAGTAGTCGCCAGTCGGTCGATTTGCCGCCCATCTTTTAGTGTTGAAAGTTTTTTTTATTCAATAGCCACCAAAAATTTTTAGAAGTGACATTTGATATATATAAAACGCGAATAAAATCAAAGAAACGTCAGTCAAATCACTTCTTAAAATTATTGGGGACAGTTAAATAAAAAGTGCGCAATTTTTAATAGGTGGCGCTGTCTATAGCGACTACTAACGGGTTAAATAACTTGGATAAAATAAGGCAAAATTACTTTTAAAAAATAAGTGGTACGATATAAAGGCGGGGCTAAACATACCCCGGAATAAATTAAAGTATTGGCAGCTATAATTAAACTATAAAAAATGTTAGTATGAAAGATTAATGAATCTTAATTGTAAATAACAATTAATAATAAAATAATAATAACTAGTAAATATAGTAAGCAGTGAATATTTATAATAAAAAAACAATTAACTTAGAAAATAGAAATGATATTTATGATGTGTAACTTTAGTAATATTGATACCGAAAATAGTACTGTTTTTGCATACGACTCTTTGGCCAAAAGTTCAATTTTGATTCTTTTTTTTAATCCTTCATTGAAGCACTCGTCATTTCAATTTTCGAAAAAATGCACAAAATTTCAATGAGATTAGTGCATTAGTTTTCAAGAAATCGTGTACACACCGCTTTCTGAAATGTCTCCAAAACTAGAATTTGCCAACTGAATTTTTCAAATTTTTAGGAAAATTTTTACAAAATATTAATAAATGTTGCTATTTTATATGTTAAAATTTTTGATTAAGGAAATACGTATTATATAAAAGAAATAAAATAACGATACAAAAAATATTCTTTTTTGTTAGCTTCCAAAACTCATGTAACCCCTCGAATTTCCTAAATTCCACTAGTTTTCAAAAAATAAAAATGCTATTTATTTTGATTAATTATATATGGACTTACTTTCAGTACTTCTAAATTACACATTATTACTTTTAATATTTTATAAAAGTAAACAGAAGTGTTAGAAAAGCTCAGTTAACTTATGGTTCTACGGAAAAAAAAGTTGTGTAATGGCCAAATTTTGTCAGACGAAAAAGCGATAAGTTTCATAGGAACTGGAAAATATTTCATTTGTAGTATTTATACTTTTCATTTCTAATATTTCGTTCATAATAGGAAGCTAACTAGTTATGTTTTTCTCTTTAAAAAATTGTATTTTTTATTTAGTGTGATTTTTATAAATTTATTGAATTCTTTAACATGAAGTTTACTGGAAAGTTTTACCCTTGTGAATTAATTATACTGGCATCAGAAATTTATCCTGGATAATATTTAAGACATTCTTGGGTAGCTTTTAAGATGATAGTTGGTAAAGTACCATTATGAATATTGTTAAACAAAAGTTTCCGGGGTCAGTTTATTAATTAAATCAATAAAAATAAAAAATAAAAAAACTTTCCTGTAGACCTAATATATATTTACAATTATACACTCAGTTCACGATTTTTGGTTGTGGTTTATTTTCCTTAATGAGTGAAAACTAAAAGTTATAAAGATTTCCGGTTGCAAAAATCTTAAAATTTGGCAACTGTGTATACACATAAACTATAAATAAATATGTGTACAGGGTGACCATAATTAAACTTGGTCTATTCAGAGCACTCTGCAGTTCTAACTAAAATGAATATTGAGTCGAAAGTTTGTATAGAGACATTTCAATGGATAGCACTCAATGAGTACTCAATGCGCTCATGCGCTCATAGCGGTCAATGCGCTCTAGGAATCTGAAAAAAAAAAAAAAAAAAAAAAAAAACTATGTTAGATTTTAAAATTTCCCCTTCGAGGGGGCATACATCAAAAAGTCAATTACAATCAAAATGCTTAAAAAGTTGTGTAATAAATAACTGTGGTCTAATTTTAACATTTGTAAACTATACGACATTTAAAACTGTTATTCTTACCAGTGGCACCAAAATTAGGTGAAGAGGCACACTGTAATTTACACTGTATTTTTTTATAGAAATAAATTTACGTTTAAATAAGTATTTTTAGTTAATTTTAGCCAACACCATGCTTAATGAAAGTCATGCATTGAAAATACTTAAATGTTATTTTTGAGCTCTTCTCCTATTTTCGGTTTACGAGCCGACACTGATTCTTACATTTTGCAAAGGTTTTTGTTACAAATTTTTACAGATGACAGAGTGATTACCCGTTCACCATGTTCCACTCCTTTACAAGACGTTCCCCCGATCTTAATCTGTGGGATTTTCGGTTATGGAGCCATTTAAAAAGTGGTTTTTAAAAGAAATGTTGTAGCTTTAGCTGACTTGAAGGACCCTATAACTATAATGAAGCATGTGCTGAGGGTCACTGGCGACCAGCTGTTGAATACATTATTCATCGGCTGCAGATTTTACAGATGAATGATGGGACCCACATTGAACAATATAATCTCATCGATAAACAACAGCAACTTATAACAAATAACAATAAAATTTGTAATAAATAAAGTAGTTTGTGTTAAAATTTGTAGCTTGTTCGTATTTTGGGGCATGTCCCCTCTGAGGGGAAATTTTAAAAATTTTATTTATTTATTTATTTATTGTAGATCCCTAGAGCGCATCCTTTGAAATGTCTATGTACAAATTTTCGACTCAATATTCATTTTAGTTAGAACTACAGAGTACTCTGAATAAGCCAAGTTTAATTATGGTCACCCTGTATATATCTGTATGCATTCTCTTTAATAAATATAGAAAAACAATTTATGTTTACTAATAAATAATCTGTATTTACTTGATTTGATTATGTAATTCAATGGATAATATTTTTATGTTAATTTTAATATAGACTTTTATAGACAGAAATATGATTTTTATATAAAAATAATCGAAAATATCAAAATTTATTCCAGGTAATTTTAGTATTGGTTTACATAGGACGTTGCCGTTCTTTGGTTTTAATCTGAAATAAAAAAGTTCCTTAAAATTAACCGCTGCTTTTTTTTTTTTTTATTTATTTATTTACATAACTATCATTAGCTATGTGTCTAAAAGCTATTTTAAGAATTAGTTTGGCAATTGTCAAAATAAAACGTGTAGTAAACTTTAAAAAGTTTATTCCACTATTACTGAGTAGAAATTTTTATTCTACTTACACAGTGGAAATAGTTAGGGGAATTTATTAAAATTTGCAAGATGTCACTATGCCAAAATTTTCTATTTCTCCGGAAAATTGCTATTGCTTATTATTATTATTATTATTTTAAATACTATACCACTTTTTTTTTTTCAAATAAGGTAAAGCTAGGAGAGATTGTACGGTAGGAGAGGTTGCGTACGTAGCTGATCTGCAGGAAGGTGTAGTGTTGGCGCGCTGAGACTTTAGGTAGTTGTACAATATCAGTAGTGGAGTGCTGACTATGCATATTGATTTCTTTTCATTTTATCGTAACAATTTACATTTTGGAGAAAATTTTCCCTAAAAAATGATGTAAAAAACAAGTGGATATTTGCGATGTTTTGAGGAAGCAGAAATTATTTGGCATTTAATAGCAAAAATACTTCTAACGAAAACCAATTTCGTACCACTATAAAGAAATAGTAAAGTTTGTCCAATTAAATCGCAGACAAGTATTACAAAAGAATACAATAAAAAATTTCCGGTATTAAAGTTACGCACAATCCGTAATATATTGTAATTTTTGTTTAACCCCTTAACGCGCGGTGTCCTCGCCACGAGGACGCAAAATTTAAGATCCAGCTGCAAAAATTCATCCGGCAATATTTTAGCAAAAATTCGCGTTTATAACATATCAGAAAAGGCTTGTTTTTTAAACCTTAAAATTTAAAATTTCTTTTAGTTTAATTTAGTTCATGAATTCCGGTGGCAGTATAATTTAAATGTTTCAAATTGTCTTGTGCCGCAAAGGGTTATATGTTATTTCGATTCTTCTACTTTTCTAAGAACTGTAGAACGCATATCTTGAATAAAAATTTCACCTTAATTAATTATACAAAATATTTATAAGGGAATAGTTTTTTTTTAAATAACGGTACGGAAAAAAATTCTTTTATCGGCTAAGATGCTTGAAAATGTATGTATTCATTATGTATGCATATAAAGAAATTAAAGATATTCTCGTTATTATTTTACTAATTGAACAGACGAGGAAAAAAGAAAAACGTAAAAGTCGCTGTAATTTCGTTATTAATTCGTGCAGAAAAATCTAATCGACACCATTCAACAGGGAATTAAGTGTACTTTAAGAAAAAGATGTCGAATTTTATATTAGAGATCAACTACATATTGAAATGAGCTCCAACTTTGGTTTTTTTGAATAACGGCACCCAATTTTGACATCATAATTGAATTCCTGAGAGTCTGGCAGTGCGGAAAAAGTTTGTATACTTTACTTTAATATTCACAGAGTTATAACCAAAAATGTGTCACGGACTTATCTGTAAATCTAGAAAAATAAAATTAAGATCCTACAAAAATTAGAAAAATTTTACTTTCTTACACCGGAAATGTTTGTAGAAGAAAAGTAATATCAAAATTAATAATGATACAATTGCATTACTTTTATAGCATTTTGGCTACTTCTGATTTCGGTCCTTTAAATACGCATATACTTAAATAATTCATCAGAGAATGCATTTTAGTTTAGTTAGGTAGCGTTCTTTGATAAATGTGCGACATTTTTCAATTCAAAAGCGTCATCGGGGCTCTAATGATCAACAATAAAACTTAAAGTCTCCTTCGTATTATTTTGTAGGTGTGACATAATATAAGATATTACTAATGACAAAATCAAAGTTTGTGCATGTTTCAATATGTAGATGACCCCCGATTCAAAATTTCACTTCATTTTCTAAAAGTAATAATAATTTCCAGTCGAATGATACCTATTAAATTTTTGTGCATCGATTAAAAAAATGTTCAATATACTCTATAAATACTAATATTTTTTGCATATAAAAAATACTTTTACCTAAAACTCTATAAAAGTCTATTATTAGTCAAGAGTTAATTTCAAATTATGATACCTCAAACAAATGTAACTGACTAACTAATTTATCTCTACATTCTCATAATCTGAAATGTACATTAGCGACTTCAAAACTAATCATTAGACGAGATATCTCCACCAAATATTGTTAATAAATGCAATTAAATATCTCTTTCACTTTGGAAATTAATGATACAAAACTGTCAACTGCATTCTCCTGATTTCCTCGTACGATATTTTATGAACTTACGTATCACCTGTCCGTATGTTCAAATTGGTCATCTGCCCAAATTACTCTGGGATTTTATCAGCTTTGATAAATGATCACAAAATGTCTTGAACATCATTAACAGCAGTTGAAATTTTCAACTTCGTGGCCGAACTGGTATCATTTATTAAGTTTACGTTAGTGACATATATATTGATAAACTATATTGGTGTTGTTTAAACAGTTCAAAACTTTTTGTAAGTATATTTATTATATTTATTTTTTATATATATATATTGATAAAAGTTTCCGATATTTTTAAAACTACAGTCATTAATTTCTTTTTTTCTTTCTTTTTTTTTTCTGAAAAAATTCCGATAAAATTTATAAAAGTGTTATCGACATTTTTAAGTTAATTTTTAGTTTGAAAACGCAATATGGGAAAAATGAAGAAGTATATATATATATATATATATATATATATATATATATATATATATATGTGTGTGTGTGTGTGTGTGTGTATATACAAATATATGTATATTATAAAAATTAATGCTGATCAAACAACCACAATACGATTATGAATAAAGTATAATTATTTAAAAATATGGATTAAGTTTTCAATGAAAGATTCAGATATGCAATTATCCGTAACTTTCTTCGCCACTATTTTTGTAAAGTCATCATTCTTATATTGTATCGTATAAATATATTACAAAAATTGCTATTTATAAATGGTGATGGACAATATTACACCAAATCAGGAGTTTTAGCAAAGCAAATTAATTAACACTTTCGCGACCGCTGACGTAGATTCACGCCATTTGAAAATCTGTAACTCAGTCAGGTTTCCTTAGTAATTTGTATGTTATTTATTTCTTAAGAATATACCCAATATTCATATTTGTACAATCAATGTACTACGGGCACAGATACTTTGATTGGAAAGAGTACAATTATAATATATATCCATTTATATTATAAATGTGAATACAAAAAAATTTGTTCTGAAATATTGTAGCTTGGGAGAAAAACGCTCACAGGCGGACATTACTTTCAAAAAGACAAAAACATGCGGTCACAAAAGTGTTAAAATAGCTTCTTAAAATACAGTAGAACTTGGGTAATTCGAAGTTGAAGGGACCAGAGAAAAATTCGAAATATCCAAACATTCGAATTACATATACTATTTTGTCAAAAAAAGAGTAAATTAAAAAATTAAAACTCTACGATCAAAGATTTAACACATAAACTTTATATCTAAGTATACTGCAACACCCACCCCCCCAGTTAAATCAATATTTTTTACGAGCTTAATTATTCAACATTTTTAAAAAAAATAGTCAGATATTTTTAATTTCTTCTTTAAGTACAATCTTTGTGTCATAGCATATGACTTGATACAAAAATAGAATCTTCTACGTTAGACATGAATTTCAATTAAAAAAAACTTCAAAATTCATGTATATTCACCATATCTTCTGATGCAGCTAGGGGCTTCTCTTGTATTTCCTTATCTTTCTTCTGAAAGACTGTTAAAATATATAATCAACTTTAGCTGAGAAAAATCTCGGGAACAAATTTTATTGTAATATTTTAAAGGTAATCGTATGAAAATTTGAATTATCCAAAATAGAATTCGAATTATCCACAATTTTTTAACATTATTTTAATATAAAATTCAAGGGACCGAGTAAAAAATTCGAATTATCCAGAATTTCGAATTCAACAAGTTCGAATTATTCAAGTTTCACTGTATATACATTTAGATAGATACATTTATGTATTAATTTGTTACGAGAAAAATGTTATTTTTTGTTAAACGTCAAAATTACAATTGCAACACATATTTCATGCCGAAATATTTGAACAAAACTTTTCATCAGGTAAGTAAAATGTAGGTATAAGTGCAGCTTTTAAGACGCAAACTTATCTGCTTTACATGTGTTGCTGCTTCAACGCTGCATGCATGCTTACCGCATGCTAACAAGTTTTTGCTCGATAAAGAAACTGGGTGATATTTTTTCTGGAAAACATTCTCGTGCAATATTTCTATTAGCAATTTATGTTTTTTGTTAACAAACTCCCTATTTTTCATAATACTGCACCAGTCTTTTAGTAATTTTTATAAGAATGTATTCGTTTGTTTCACAGATGCTTTTTTCATGGTGATAGTTTCTAAGTTCCAGTGAAATTTCAACATGGATGTTTGTTTTCGTCAACGCCTGATTAAGGACAGGGAGCTATACTATCACTAGTTTTGACTACATTTTTTTACATATAATTTCATAGATTCAAATTCGTCATTCAAACAAGATAATTGCTTTTTTACAAAGCTGCCAATTTTTTTCTCGGTTTGGCTGCCGGAAATTTTTAATAGAAATTTTCTATAATGTTTTGTTACAATTTTCATTGGTTAAATAAAGTAAAAATTTTCATAAAATTAAAGTGGTATTTTAAAAAGCGTAAAATTTGGCAGCTATGTTTTTAAATTAGTCTGTCTCAGGCTCGACGTAAATAAGGTACTTAAACATTAATTTTATTTAATTATTATCATTTCCTAATTAAACTACGGAGTCTCTGCCAGAAATATATTGTTCTAAAACCAGTTTAAGCAGTAGGTCTCAATTTAATTAGTCGTACTACACAAAACGAAATTTTTAAACGGCAAACAGTTTTTTTTTTATTTATTTATTTTTTCCCAAACATGCATCAGAAGGTGTAACGAAAAAAAGTAGAAGGAGAAGAAGAAAATGGAAAAGAAAAGAAAAAAAAAGAGTGAAAAAAAAAAGAGAAAAAGAATTTCATCTTATCGAAAACGGGGAACTATCATCAGTAGTAACTTAAACTTATGATCATTTTGCAAAATAATATTTTTTTTATATCATCTTCAATATCTATACTATACAAGAAGCATAGCATTAAAACTATGATTTTTCTGTAAAAGTTTTTCTTTCTTTCTTTCTATCCTTCTTTCTTTTTATTTATTTATTTTTTGACGAAATAAAAATTTTTCTGTTCTATTTATTTTTGGAAAGAAAAAGTACATTATTTTGCAAATGTAATTTTCCTTTATTAAGATTACCCCCAGCTATTTCATAATTTAAATTATATGGAAAAAATATCAGAAAAAATTGAAAAAAGAAAAATCCATATATTTTAAAATTTAAGCCTCTTCCGTAACCTGAAGATGATAGCAAATACTATTTCTACTATTGTAATTACTACTTTTACAACTAATACTATTGATAATAATAATAATAATAAATTGCAAAATTGTTCATAGGATCAAGCTACAGGTAAAGATATTTATCCGTTTTCGATTTTTGAATTTAATTATTTTTCTTCATACCTGGTAATTATTATATTATGCAACCAAAAAATGATTATTATTATATCAGGTACACATTTTTATTATTATTTTTATGAAACAATGAAGAATATATTAGTCTAAGAATGAATTATTAAAATTTAATGAAAGAAACATTCTGATGGAATCATGTTAAATAAAAGATATAGACAAACTGGTGTGTAAGGTTGATTTTTATATCAACTATAGTAAAAATGAGGAGAGCCGGGGAATCGGACCCTGGCTGTCCATTTAACGAACGGTTGCTCTATCACTAAGCTGCCCTTGCTGATAACCAGTTCGCCATTTCTCGTACAATAACTGTTGTCTAGGTCGCCGCGTCTGCAAACGCAGATGCATACTTGCCAACATCCTAATTAATATTCCGTAGTGTTGTTAGTCCCGCCTTTTTTTTCACACCAATAAAATTTTAAAATAATGTTCTGCAAATGCAATTACAATTGAATAAGAAGAAACATATTCTAAATAGATACTGGTGTGAAGAAGGAGGCGGGGCTAACAATACTACGGAATATTAATTAGTATGTTGGCAAGTATGCAGATGTAACAGGTGAGAATATATTATATATGCTACATCTGCGTTATTATTATAATTATTATTTATGTATGTACTTATTTATTTTATTATTTCATTTAAAAATTTTGTCAAAAGTTTAAGAAATTTAATTATAAGTTAAAATAGAAATATTTTTATTTTTTTATAAGCATCTTTTCTGACGGAACAAAATTTGGAATTTAATAACGTTTACCAGACATAAAAATTTGAAACTTCTCAGAAAACAGTATTTTTGATTAACGATGGCTGAAGCACTTAAATTCTTTGACAAAAATCTTTAACAGCAACTTTAAATATATGTGACAACATATCATTGGTTATATATTCTTGGTGACAGCTTGTTTCAGCTTTCATGTAGTAATTTTGCGGTTATCGAGACATCTGCTAACATGTATTACCTTGAAGAATGTAACATGTTTTCACTGCCATCAGAAATAAATCATGTGTTCCGGTTTTCAATGATGCATTTCAAAAATATATATGCTTCAAAAATAACATATGTTATGTTCCAAATTCTTTTACCCAGGCATTAAATTCTTATAAACTTATGTATTTTTCATGTGTAATAGCATTTGGAAAATATACGGGAATATATCAGGCACGTTTATATGTTGGTTTGTTGCTTGTAGTTGGAATATTGTATTAACGATTTGTTTACTGAATTGACTAAATCCTTAATAGGCGCTTTACAATTATATTTACTTTAAGGTTCGTACGTTATTTACCAACAGTAAAATTTTGGAGCATTCTTTGTCATAAAATAAGCTTATAGTTTTAAGTAAAATTTCATTATATAAATATTGCGGTGAGGAGATCTTTGTAAAAGGGTGTGTCCGTACGAACACTGTACATGTGACATAGCTTTGATATTAAAACTGAGCATGTATTAAAAATCATAGTGTAGCTTTATAAAAAAAAAAAAAAAAGTATTACCAAGAATCAAAGAACATTTTTATTATATAAAATTTATATTTTACTGAAATTTATGTAAACTGAAAATAAATTAAAAGACGTAATAAGCTTATAATTTTAAGTAAAATTTTATTATATAAATATTGTGGTGAGGGGATTTTGTAAAAGGGTGGGTCCGTACGAACACTGTACATGTGCCATAGCTTTGATATTAAAACTGAACATGTATTAAAAACCGTAGTGTAGCTTCATCAAAAAGTATTACCAAGAGTCAAAAAACATTATATTATATAAAATTTATATTTAACTAAAATTTATGCAAACTGAAAATAAATTAAAAGCCGTATTTTTGTTTTATAAAAATGTATTATCAAGAGTCAAAAAACATTTATTTCCACAAAATTATAAAATATAATTCCACCGTCGACTTAGATATTTGAAAGTCGTAGAGAATCATGCCCATAAGCAGAGTTATAATTAAAAAGGGAAATATGTAGTATTAGCCCTTGACTGATTCCAAACATAACAGTGAAATTAATAACTGTTAAGAAAATTGCATATAATATATATTGCATATTAAAAGCAAATAATATTATTTTTGGGGATGTTTATAAAAAAAAAAAAAAAAAAAAAATACAATTTAATGTGTTTATATTTATTTTATCATACATACTTTTTTTATTCTACATATAATTATTTGAAATATTATAATTAATGAGAAATTGTTTTTCAAAAGTATGATAAAAATAATAAATTTGATGTTATATTCTATAATAAATTCTTAAAAATTTGAATAGAACAAACACTAGGGGATATTGGAAAATTACTTATGACGATGCGGCATCTTCCATAAGCTAATGACACGAAATGCTTTTTCTTATATAAGAAATATAAGAAATTATGCATTGCTCCAAAATTTCAAGGTAATAAACTAACAGAGATTCTTTGTTATTACGAAAAAAATTGAATTTCATACCTTTATTTAGGAAGAGCAATCTTAGTTTTATTTAATTGTAGATATTTATTCCAAAAAAAAAAAAATGTTAGTGAAAGATTCCGGTACAAGGGTCACACACAGAGCTTGGTATACTATTTAACTAGCAGTGTTCTTGGCAAGAGGACGCAATTACTAATTATCAACTATCCCTGATTTTTTTCACTAAAATTTTACTTTTAAAACATAGCGAAAGAAAAGTTATTTATTTAAATTGGATGTCCTTATACACACACTATTACTTGATCTTAATGAAAGGTTTAGTGTAGCACACCTACATATATGAATTTAGAATACCGAATTTGGAATTCCTTTAAGTATTTGTTCTTGAGACAAAAGTGCCAACTTGTACGGTTTTTTAACACCGGTATTTCTTTGTAAAAGAAATCATTATGATTAATCAAAGAAAACTACTAAGGAGATTTTTTTTTATATAAAAAATTTCCGGTAGCAAAAAAAAAAACAAAAAAAAAACATACAAGTTGGCACCTATATTGAGATATGCTGATAACAGACACACACACTCAGACTAACAGCTAGAACCCTATTTTTGGACTCAGGGTACCTATTTTTTTTTTTTTTTTTTTTTTTTAATATAAC
This sequence comes from Salticus scenicus, assembly GCA_963930645.1. Lineage (NCBI taxonomy): Eukaryota > Metazoa > Arthropoda > Arachnida > Araneae > Salticidae > Salticus > Salticus scenicus. The sequence goes on along the minus strand of OZ005659.1, from coordinate 78,372,374 downwards.
ACAAAAATTTGACTCATGAAGAATACATTCTTTATCATATACAGGATGTTTTAGAAAGAACTCTTCGATTTTCAAATAATATAACAACAAACAGAGAGAGACAGAAAAATGAAACGAATGGAACGTTAGAGAGACATGTCTAGAATTTTTTATATGAGTAAATTATGAATTGTTTTCTAGTCTGGACCTTTTTTAACATAAAATTTTTGTTGAAAGTTTTGCCTAGTCGACGTCGGACTTCGACAAAGTCGGAGGTATTCCAGTGCAATAAAATCACGTTGCTCTAACGGATATGTCATGATTTTCTTGAATTTTCTATAATATTAATAACTAATTCGATGGAACTCTCTAGCACATGGCAGCAATGAAACAGACTGACGAATGAACTTTCCGTTCTACTGGAGTAGTATTAAAAGCTTTATGTACTTGTGCCGCCACCTATTAACTAATATCGGAACAACTGTTGCAAACCTCTGTATAACAAATTCCAGACCTGTCCATCCAACATACCACTTGTTTCACCTTTCTGTTCCTCATTGTTTCACAGTTATGTTATTTCAAAAATGAGAAGTGCTTTCTGAAGCATCCTGTATATAGGTAGAGAAAGTAAAAATGAAAGGAACTTAAATAAAGAAAATACTAAAATTTGAAAGAGAATGTATTTTTGTTACGAGTTCTAATATACAAATTCGAAATAAACAAACAAAAAATAATAATAATATAGTTTTTGTTTTTTTTCCCTAAACGCATGAATCAATGAACTAGTATTTTTAAACTATAAATTATTATTGTAAATATTTACATTGCTTATATACGCGTTAGATTAATGCAGGGGTCGTACTCTCCGCCCTTTTTTCTGGACAGTCTTAGACATGAGATATTTTCGCCACTACTAATTTCATGCAGAAATATTTATGCTATTTTCAAAAAGAGGTGCCATGATTAAATAGGGTTGGGATTATTGTATACAAATAGTGGTAGCAATTAAGAAAAAAGTTTCTTATTTCTGACAGTGTTCTGAAAAAAAGGGCTGAGAGTACGATGCCTGTTAATATAGTATGTATAAGCCATGCTTGCCAACCATCTCATTATGAAGTATAAATCCAATGAGTATAAATCCAATCAATGCTGTAATGTACATCAAAATACACGCCTATTCCATGATCTTTGTAATTCAGATAGAATAAAGAATAATTCATAAATAGTAAATGATATATAATCCATAATCCATAAAAAATCCATGAATAATTAATCCATAAAAATTAATGTATAAGCCATACTTGCCAACCATCTCATTATGAACCGTACAATTTTTAGTACACGCCTTTTTTTTTACACCAATAATTTTGTAGAGTTATTTTAGTCTTATGTAATCGTAACAACATTTGGAGAGAGTAACTATAAAAATATAGTGGTGTGAGAAAAGCGGCGTTTTTTCAGGGGGCGTCAACAATTGTGCGGTTATTAATGAGGTGGTTGGCAAGTATGTATAATAAGCTCAAGGGTCGCAGTCTCCGCCTTTTTTACACACTTTTGGAAATGAGCAATTTATGTCTTTTTTGCGACCACGATTTTTATTCAAAAATTTTTATCATGTTTAATCACGGTATGTTACTTATAAAAAAAATCTTTAGGAATAAAGTGGTAGCTAAACAGGTGGAAATTTGTCATCCCTAAAAGTCTCCAAAAAAAAAAAAAAAAAGGCGGTGATTATGACCTTTGTATGAGCTAAATGTAAACTCTTTCAATTTCCGTTACAAAAAGGTATGTCTCGGTATCATTTTAAAGATTGAAAAATGTTTAATATATATATATTAATGTATAACATTCAGTAATATGCTTTTAACCCTTTGCGCTCTGCATATTTTCCGTAAGGTACGCCTTTTAGCGTTCCTTTAAAACGTCACACACATAGTTTCCTACTTACTACCTTTTGGCTACCGAAAAATTATAGTAATTTGTTTTATTTTACTTCATCATTAAATAAAATAAATCTTTCTGTTAAAGTTTTCCGGTAGCCGTAAGGTAGCCTATAGTTACACATTTTAGAAAAATAACATTTCGTTTTCAGAGGAACACCTTAAGGCGTTGCTCGATTTTTTAATGTCCCCTCAGAAGGTACATACGAGCGATAAGGGTTAATATTCATGTTCATAGTTGTCAAATTTTTACTTTTATGAATACCTTTAATAGTTGTATTACTCTTATTTAAACGCAAAAATTATGTCTTTATTCCCTTTATCCACCGCATTATGAAACAAATAGAAAATGTATTCCAAACATACTTTTTTAGTTATTTAAGAATTATTAAAAAAAAATATATGCATTATAAATTATGCATAAAGCCTTATCTTAGTAGTAAATGAAGATTCTGAGATTTAGTACTTTAGTGTACTACTGGCACAGGTCGAAAAAGATATTTGGACCTTAAAAAAGTGTAAAAATGGTTTTACTATTTGTACTCCTTATTATTATTTTTTCTAAGATTGATGGGAAACTATTTATACTCCTTATTATTTTTTTTCTAAGATTGATGGGAAACTATTGACGTTATATAGAAATTAATTATAACACTCGCAAAGATCATGAAAAATACCAAACAAAAACAGTGAGAGCACTCTTTAAAATTCTTTCTGGAATAGAAACGGTTACTTGTACAGGGCTGATAACCTAATCCAGCAAATTGTTAGTGCCGCCTTTTTTCTACACCACTTAATTTTTAGAGCAATTCTCTTCAAATGTATCTGCGATGAATTAAGCAGAAAAATACTCTAAAAATTAAGTGGTGTTGAAAAAAAGGGGCGGTACTAACAAGTTGCTGGATTAGGTTGGCAGCTCTGCTTGTAGAGTCTAGTGGCTTGTAAAGTGAGGTATATACGTTCTATTTTTACAAATACGTTTGATATTTCTCCCAAACTGATTTTATACGCCTTTTTAACAAACAGTACTTTAAAGCAGAGACATTTTTTTATAATTTTATAAACAACTTTCTAATTTATTCCGGCGCATTTTTAGTCCAACCTTATTTTTTCACCAGAATTTTTTTTAGAATATTTCTCTCTCCTATAAACAATGAATAATCAAGAAGAAAATTATTCTTAAAAATTACTGGTATGAATAAAAGGCGGGACTAACAATGCTCTGGGATAAATTATAACACTTGTCAGCTCTGCTTTAAAATACCTTTAGTAGATAAAGAGTTTAAAAATTTTTAAATAGTGATATTTGAATAGTGGGAGAAATGATAATATATTCTGCGACAAAAAACATTTCCTATCAGACAGTCCTTATCATTATTATTCATTTAATTGCGTCCCTTACAACACATATTGAAATTTAATACTCAAGGGAGATTATTCTCGTTTATTTTTAAAACAAACAGAAAGTGAAATATATGGACTTAAGAAAACATCTATTATAATATTATTAGGATAGCCTTAATATAAACAAAATAATTGCATTTATCGCCTTGAAGCTGTAAAATCTACAAACATTAACATTTACAAAATCGTATTATAATCCCGTGAGAATGCAGTTAGAAAGTTTCAAAAATATTTGCTGGATTGACATTTCCCTAAATCCTTCGCTAACAATCTCTAAATATAAGCATTTCCAAGTGCTTTTCCAGTCCCTTCAGGGGATATAGATGCTTCTACATTTAAATCCTCCCTTTGTATTGGAAATCTGCTACTTAAGACTCTGCTAAGTCTCACAGGAATTGAGCTGTTTCTGATGAAGAATTAACTGTATTTATTGCCAAGTTTCTCTCACATTTCACTAGCATATCGTATGATTAATTTCTTTATAAGGTGTTTTTGTTCTATAGATGTGTGTAATGTTGAGATAATGCTTATAAGTAAAGAATATTTTATAGTTCTAAGCAATATGCAGAAGCTCTATTTAGGCTTAGAATTGCACTAAAATTGGCCAGATGTTTTCCCTGTTAAACTTATAAAATAGCCAATCTTCTGGATTACGTTGTAGCGCAAATTTTTAGCGAATTTTATTATTTTTCATACCGTTGTTGTTATTATCATCTGAAAAAATGCATTGTTTCACTCAGAAATACCCATAACGGATCTAATAAGTTTTACAAAGGATACCATTGCTTCCAAACTTTCCAATTTTTAGATGCTTTTTTAAAAATATTTTATAAGCTTTTGAAAGAGCTTTCTATGATTAAATAGGATGAAATGTTCTTTGAAAATTACAGACATCCAACATTTGGAAAGGTTTACAGCTATAGAATACATATAAAAAATGGGGAGGAAATTAGTTAATGTTTCTGAATAATTTAACATAAATTTAGAATTAAACTAAACTTTATTTTACCACCTTATACTCGCTTAAATTGTATGTATATATAAATTTTATTTAATTATTGATAAATTATGAAAAAGGACAAAAGGGTGTAATAACAATACATAACCAGTGTTTAAAAAAAAAAAAAAAAAAAAAAAAAAGACAAGAAAAAATGCTGTATCATCTTTTTCAGCAAGTAGGAATACTGCAAATGATAATAATAATAATAATAATAATAATAATAAATTGTATGTAATTCTAACAGCAGGGCCTGATTAAGACCGGCGTACACATTATTTACTCTTACACCATTATTTTTTAATAAATACTTTCATCCTATAATAAACAGATATTTGTCATCAAAATAAGGAAACAATTGTTAAAAAAAATAAAAAAATAAATAAATAAATAAAAAAATACTGGTGTCTAACTAGCGATGATTAAATTCGATTGTTTTACACCGTTCATTTTTTAGAAAAATAATTTCCTAGTGAAAGCGTGGAATTTTTTTTTTATATAAAGTAAAAAATAATCGTAAAAAAATTCCGGTGAGTGAGTGCCTCAGCCTTAATTAGGCTCTGCCTAACTGGTTTCAGAAGATATGTCAAGCTAGCAGGGCGTGTTCATGCTTTAAAAAAAAGAAGAAGAAGAAGGATTACATAAATTTATAGTTGCCAACTTTAATTAATTTATTACGGAATGTTGTTAGCACCCGCCGTTTTTCACACTCTATTATTTACAGGATAATTTTCTTCAATGTACAATTACGATTATTATGCATACGTTTAAAAATTTATATTAAAAGATATTTTATTAAACAAATTTAAATATATTAAAATATTTATACAGGTATTTATTCAGTTTGAAAATAATCAAAACTTATATTTAAAAGTAATTATAAAATGTATATATATATTTTTTTTTACAGTTAATTAAAGTTGCTTTTTACTGACAGGATAGTCAGAACACTACTCCACCTGTACGTGTTTGAGAAAAAGAAATGCCATTTAGACTCACCATCTGCATGAAAGGAACTAGTTAAAGCTGCTGTAAAAGTACAGTGCCTAAAATGTGCATTGTAGCAAGTGCTTAAAACCGAATGCATAAAAAACTGCTAAAAAAATTAAATCATCCAGAAAGCGGTGCAATTTCATTTTTGGCTCAAATCGTAAACAGTGCATAAGAGATACAGTCGGCAGCAAAATTATTCCAGCGCTATCAATAATACTTATATAAAAAAGTATGCTTAGTACTATTTTGTTAAATAGTGAAATAGTTTGTCGAATCATTTTCTTAGACTGACAAAGAACATGACTCGACAAGGATTTATTTGACAAAACTGTATAAAGTGTACTTTTTTGTACAGGAATTATTGCTATCCCTCGAATAATTTTGCTGCCGACTGTAACTGTCTTTTCTCAGTTTTGTCTGCTCAGTCACGTGATCTAAGGACATAAATAACCAATAAATACATTAATTTCGGTATTTTAAGCAATAACCTCGCTCTCTAGTGAGAGGCTTAATCTTTAGGACACTGCCTTGCTGGTTGGTTTCCATACTATGTATTATAGGCGCTGTAGTAAGAGCTATTACAGTGTACAACTCCTCCTGTTATTGTTGCATGTAATATGTTTTTCAAATACATTTCATTTATTTTAAAGATACGTGTTGTATGAAAATATTGCGTACAAGAACGAGTTGCATTGTAATTTTAAGTAATATACTTGAACTAATTTGCGTTTTCAGTTGTGTAAAAGCTAGTAAAAAATTTCCAGTGATATCATTAACATTGTCAAACATAGAATGCTTTTTTTTTTTTTTTTTTTTTACGTTTTTCGAAAATATATAATGATTTCGACAAATATATCGCCAACAATTCTAGTACATTTTACAATTAAAACGCAGCAAAAAATTGTGCAGGAAATTAATTAACATTTAGGAATCTTTTGTCATACATTGCAGAGTTACCAGCATTTTAATTTATTCCGGAGCATTTTTAGCTCAGCCATACTACTTTTTTTTTAAGTTTTTTTTCCCCCTTATTTTATTGTAGATGAAGAAAATCGTATAATGAAGAAAAATATTCTAAAAATAAAGTGGTGAGGAATAACGACGGGGCTAAAACTGCTCCGGAATAAATTAAAATGTTTGCAACTATGATATTGTCTTAAGTTGAGACACATTTTATTTAGCTTATATATTTTAAGGAATTTAAATATCATAATTTAACGAATAAATATTTTAGCTTATTATATTTTAAGGAAAAGGGCACACATTTTCATCTTCCCTTATAATAAGTGGAAAAATCAAGACTATTTTAAAGATTAGTTTCCGGATATATCTGTTCTTAAATAAAAACCAGAGGGTTAAACAAACACTAATGAAGGCTGGAACACACTTTCTCTACATTTCTTGTTTTACTTATTTTTTTATTATTATTATTACTATTATTACTATTACTATTATTATTTTAATTACTTATGATGGAAATTCCAAGCTTTGATTATGAAATTATTTTTATAGAAAATTAACGGTATCTGAGAATCGAAATTATGCATCGCCAGTTAGACACCACTATTTTATAAAAATATTTCTCCTCTTATTTTAACAAGGAAATTCTCTTAATTATAAGATGAAAGTAATTATTAAAAAATAATTTAGACTATAATAGGGTCTTAATAAGACTTCTATATGATAAGAGCTGGCGCAGTGTCCGCCATTTTCTATCCCGTCTGGGAAAGTGTTGGCGGTAGAAAAAGCTAGGTTACCTGATTAGCGTTGTTATCGCCTTTAAACTTCTATACAGATCAAGTGAGCAAGAACTTCTTATCCGGACACAAACAAGTTGGCAATTTTAAGTACATCGCCAACATTCTCAAAACTGCAACCCTTCACTTTAAAAGAAATGTAATATTAAAGTTAATTTTAAATGAATTTAAAACAATCACTTAAAAGAAACAGTACATTCATATAAAATTTGTCAAACAACTTTGAAAATAAAATGAAATAAGTTGAAAATAAGGGAAATCTTACGCTACAAAGTTGTGCTTCTGCTCCGGGTATCCACGAGTTACATCTGCAATTTATAATCCACTTTTACCTTCTTTCTGGATTAGAAGAAAATATAAACAGGCGGTGCCTTTTTCTGGAGTTATTCGTGCAATTTATTGCAGAAAAGCCACCAATAATAAACGGTCAGCCGGTCTTGTGGGATAGAAAATGGCGGATGCGTCAGCCTGTCTATGTAGGAGTTCTAGGTCTTAATAAGGCCCCAGTATTACGTCATAAAAATGTTTATCAAAGTTTCTTAGGACTCATTATGTTGACTCTGGCTTTAGGTGGCCGGGTGTCGTGTTCGAATCCGGGTTCATACATGAATATTCGTACTGATACGAAATCGACTTTAAACTGTAGAGAAATTAAACTGAGTTATATACGTTCTATTCTTACAAATACATTTCACATTTCTCACAGGAATTCGATTTTATGCGCGTTTTAAACTATTGCAGGGGTATTTGTGTCCCAGGAAATTGCTACCAGAAATTTTTAATAGTGATATTATTGGTATTTTTCTAGTAAAATTTAGCAAATAAATATAACCAAAAAATTAAGTCCTAATTACTGGTGGGAAATAAAATTAAAAATTCGGTACACAAACACCCCTGCCAATGGTAAATTAAATTAAATGCGAATATGTATGTTATGTAAGCTGCCAATGATAGAATAACTTGTAAATATGTTTGATAATACACATCTCATAAAGATATTGATTTACGTATACATATATAGGGTAAAATATTTATATTACATATAAATTGCTTTATAAACTAAAACATTTAAAAGAAAATTAATATATTTCCTTTATAGAAACGTAGGTAAAGATTGAGTTTTTAAACAAAACCCCCTAGCAATAGTAACTTTCGTATGTATTTTTATTTTATATCAATTTATTCTTGTACCATATTATCATACACATACTTGCCAACCATCTCATTATGAACCGTACAACTTTTAGTATCCGCCTTTTTTATCACACCAGTCATTTTTTAGAGTAATTTTATTCTTATTTAATCGAAACAGCATTTAGAGAGAATTATTCTGAAGGTAAAGTGTTGTGTAAAAAGGGGCGTTCTTTCAAGGGGCGTTAACCCTTTGCGGCGCAAGGTAATTTGTTTAATTTAAATTACAGTGCCACCGGAATTCACGAAGAAAATTAAAATACAAGAAATTGACGACCTTTTCTGCTTTGCTATAAAAGTAAATTCTTACTAAAGAATTTCTGGGATGAGTTTTCGCAGTTGAAAATTAAAATTATGTGATGTTGTAGTGGCATCACCGCCCCTGAAAGGGTTAACAAGTGTACGGTTATTAATGAGATGGTTGGCAAGTATGCATACATGCCAACATTTTAATTTATACTGGAGTATTTTTAGCCCCGCCTTTAATGCATACCACTTATTTTTCAAAACTTTTTTTTTTCCGAAGTTATATATTAAAGAAAAATATTCTATAAATAAAGTGGTGCGAAATAAAGGCGAGGCTAAAAATACTCCGGAATAAACAGGGATCGTACTCTCCGACCTTTTTACTATCATGAGTGAGAAATTTTAAAATTTATTGCTACCACTATCTTTATAAAACATTCCCTACCCTCTGTAATCATTCACATTATAATAAATATACCAAAATTATTTCTGTATGACATTAGTGATGGCAAAGAAAGAAAAAATTTCTCATCAATGAGATTGTCCATATATATATATATATATAATAAGCAAAGCCGAATAAACAAAAGATATTTTATAGAAAAATTTATAGAAGAGATTATCTAACAAAATATGAAACTTCCAAGACTTCTTATTATTAGCACCTTAAACTATTAAAATCTATATATGCTTAAAATTGTTTAAACATATTTTACACTTAAGTATATGCAGTGAAAATACATTTTAAATATGCACAAGATTCTGATTTTCGTATATTCTTTTCAAACAATCTCAAAATATTACTGCAACCAAGTGCTTTTGAAATTCCTTCAGGAAAAATAGAAGTTTTGGAATTAAAATCCCTCTTTTATAGTGAAGATTTTGTGCCGAAGATTAAGTTAAAACTCAAAGGAGTTCAAATATTTTTGATATAGAATTAATGATATTCATTTAAAAGTTTCGTTCATAATTTCAAAGCATTAAGAAGGCATTAATTCATTTGGTAATATGTTGTACACGCTAATTTATACAAGTACAAAAGAAACGAACATTAAAATATGCATTTCTAATTTATTTTATTAACTAATATGAAATCAAGTGTAGTTTTGTGTTATTAAAAACCCAACTTTTGAATAAAATTAAGTTAACTACTTTAATTTAAATATTAGCATAATTGCTTTCAGAAATTTTTTATTATGATTAATAAGAGTATAAACTAAAACGTTGTTGCTAAATATTTATATTAACTTTTTCGCATACATTCCCAGGGATGGAACACGGGCGCAGAACTCATACCACTATCAATGTAAGAAAATTTTCTACCTCTTAAATCAACGATATTATAGGTAGAGAAATTTCTTAAACAGATTCCGGTATGAATTCTGCGCCCGTGTTACATCCCTGCATTCCTAATAATAGTAATTGCCAGTTACGTCTGCAAAAAAAGATCTGCATGAAGTAGATCTTTTAAATTTAATGTATTCATTTTTTTTTTTTTTTTTTTTTTTTTTAATGAAACATTTGTTTAATAACTTATTTAATATTTTTATAACATGATTGATAAAATTATTGTCTAGACGTGAACAATTTGGAAAAGTTTGTTCGTACAAGAATATAAAATATCAAGAAGCATTGACATTGGTACAGATTTAGAAGAGTTATGTTTTTCTTGATTAATCTACGGATTATCTAATGGTGTCACGGTATCTGGTCCTTGTTAATATGCACTATATCGTTAAATGCTCAATTTCGCAAGCAGGTAGTTGGGATACAAAACGAGGGAATTGTTTCGTCCATGGTGAATTGAAATTGTGATGGCATGTTTCCGAAATGGTCATCTGTAGTCCATTGCTTTGCTCTATTGCTTGAATCAGGGTTCGTACGGCCACGCCTTTTTTGTAGGAGTCTTACACAAATAATTTTTAACGATAAATTTGTTTTGAATTTTATAGGCTTCTATAATAACAATACTTCTATATAAATTTAATGGTTGAAAAGATCAAGGAAAATGTAGGAGCGTACGAACCCTGTTGATTTTTCTTTTATTTTTTATTATGGTGTTTTTAAAGTTGATTTCAATTTACATTGCTATATATATTTTGCAAAAAGTAAAACTTTCTGTAATTGTTCAATTTCTCATGAAGAATTTTGAATAATATAAACATATTGTTTTATAATGTAAACAAATTTTTTTTTTTTTTTTTTTTTTTTTTTAACTTCTAAATATTTTAAAGAGAATTTATTTATTTATTTATTTTAATTTTTTAACTTCTAAATATTTCAAAGAGATATTTTTGGTTTTCAAAATCAATTTGTAGATTACTGAAAAATTATTTTTCTAAAACCATATTTTTAGTCATACGACGATAAAAGAAAATAATAATAATAATAATAATTTTACATGGAACAGCTAAAGTAAACTGTCTAGTTGATTTCTTTTTTTGTAAAAATGCTTAAAATGCTAACTTTGCAAACGTCTTTTAATTACATTTCTAAGGTCTTGAAATTTAAGCGATCTTTTTAGAATTTTATTTGTAAATATATTTACGATCAATTTTCATTACGGATATGATAATTAAAGTTCTATTAAATTTAAAAATGCTGAATGATGTTTTGTAAGACAAAAACGAAATCTACGGGGAAAAAAAAATCTTTTGCAGATCTTTAAAATATGAATGTAATGTTTCATTATATAAAAAAATTATTATTTAGAATCTTGTCGATATTTTCGAAACAATTATTTATATTACGAAGTAAATATTATAAATGGTATATATAGAAATTGTCAGGGGTCAGCATGGTCACTTTTTTGAATTCCTCCTTCATTAATGCGGATTTTAGCAATCGTTTTCTATAATTATCTTCCACTGAATAATACGAAGATTATAAAAATAGTGGTATTCAAAAAATGATTGCGCTAACTCCTGACCTGTCTTTTTCTTTTTTCTTTTCTTTTTTTTTTTTTTTTAATTGTGATTTATGTTAAAGGGGAATGTATAAATTCGTATTATTTTTTTTTAAGCACACCTGACAACAATCCAATTGATATTCCGTAAAATTGGTAGAACCGCGTTTTTTTTTCTTTTTTTTTTCACCAATTTTTTTTTTTAGATTTATAGAGTTAGCACTTAAGGCACACAAAATCCTTTAAATGCTTCGAGTGTTTTTTGTGCTAATACTCTTCTTATTTAATCATAATTACATTTGGGAAAAATTATAATGAAATAAAAAAAAGACTGGTGTGAAAACAAGGCGAGGCTAACAATTTTATGGAATATTAATTAGAATGGTGGAAGCAGTGTTGCCAAATTCAAAGACATTTTTATTTTATGTCTACCACGGAATTTTAATTGTAACGGTTCCATAAACCCTTCCAAGATAAATCGTCTGTTATATATATCAAATATCACTCGTCAAAATTATTGGTGGTTATTGAAAAAAAAAAAAAACGTACCTGAATTTAGCAACACCGTTTATTAGAGTTGACAACTTTTATAATTTGTTCCGGAACATTGTCAGCATCGCCCTTTTTTCAAACCATACTTTTTTTTAAGTAATTTTCATTAGTACGTAACTATGATTAAAAAAAAATGGAAATTACTCTAAAAATATAGTGGTAAAGAAAGAAGGAGGAGCTATTAATGCTCCTGAATAAATTAAAAAAGCTGGTAACTGTGTGCTTATTATCAAAATTCCTCCTTCTATCAAAATTCCTCCTTCTCCTTCTGTGATCATGTGTCGTAGCCTTTTTTTCAGGATACATTAAGAAATGAGAAAGTGATGTCTTTTTTGTTAACAATATTTTTATGCAATAGATTTTATTATGTTTAACCACGACATGTTACATTTAAAGCACAATACAAATTTATTTAAGAAAAAAATAGTGGCTAAACAGGTGAAATTTTGCCATCCCTGAAAGTGTCTGGAGAAAAAAAGGTAGGGACTTTGATCACTGTGAGATTATTAACACTTTTGCGACCGCATGTTTTTGTCCTTTTGACAGTGAGCTTTATTCTCTCGTTACAATATTTCAGAACAATCTTTTTTGCATTCACATTAAAATACAAATGGCTATACACTATAATTATACTCTTTCTAATCGAAATATCTGTATTCATAGTATGTTGATTGTACAAATTTTAATATTGGGTATATTCTTAGGAAATAAATAACATACAAATTGCGAAGAAAACGCCCACTGGCGGAGTTACAGATTTTCAAATGACGTGAATCTAAGTCAGCGGTCGCAAAAGTGTTAAATAAAAAAGTCCCAAATGTTGTTTTTTTCACGTAACTCTGTCCTGTTTAATCATGACATATTTTATAAAATATGATAAGTATTTCTGTATGAAAATAGTGTTTGGAAAAAAAAGGCGTAAAATTATCATCCTTGAAAGCGTTCTGGAAAAAATTGGGGATTTCGACCTCTGATAACAGTACCTTAAGTAAAGAAAAATAATAATACTAATACTATTACAACTAAGAATAATGATAATAGCATTTAAAGAATTTTACTTAACTAATTTCAATAACATAAATGTTAATTTCAGTGTAAACATTATCTACAAGAAAGCGTCATTAAAATCTTCAGGTGAAATCTTCTTTAAATCAATCTTTATATATATTTAAAATCTATTTAATTATAAATTTACATTACATATAATACACATTCTCATAATATCCATCTATATATTGCATGAATTATTAACAGAAAATTTTAATTTATGCAAAAGATCTATTTATTTAAATAAACTAATTTCTAAAATATATTACAGTGAGTTATTTAAAAATATTATCCTGTTATATTCTGATAGATTAAGCGTTTTATCTAGAAACAAGTAACTTAAAATCCCTTATCAGTGATAACAGTAACTTTGGGGAAACACAAAAAACACTCGAAGCATTTAAAGGATTTTGTGTGCCTTAAGTGCTAACTGCAATTCACTTTAAATAGTTCTCCCAAAGTTGACGTAATTCAAGTTTCCCCCGACAATATCTACAAAGTACTTCAAGAGTTTCTTAATCTCCTGCGGAGAAGGCTACTTCTATTAAAATCCTTTTTCTGTTTGAATCAGCTGAGATTTGAGAAAGTTTTTATTTTGAAGCCATTAGAAGTATTACGGGGAAGTTATATTAACTGATATAATGTTGTTCCACGTTTTGTGGAGTTTTAAATCTTCGTAATTATAAAGATAAGGCAACGTACATTGTAATAAATTTAAATGATTACTTCAAAATTTATACAAAACTTTTCAGTATAAAATTTATTTGTTATTTTAAGGAAAGTATGAAAAAATATAAAAGCATAAAACTTTGATAACAGTAATCGCAACCTGAATTGTGTTGATACCTTACAATTAAACGATATTCATATTCATGTAATTTATTATTTTCAATAATGCTTAAAGCTTTCAGAATTATTAGTTGTGTGCTTCTATAACAATAAATAAATAAATAAATAAGATTAAAAATATTTTTCCCGCTCTGTGTTGCCAAGTTTGGAGACATCTTTGTTCAATATCTACCACTTATTACTTTCTTCTATATGTAATATAGAGAAAGTATTGGATTCGCGAAAATTTTCGACCTCCGTTTTTTGACGGATCTACACGTTTTGGGATGTCCTGAACACGAATTGATAGTTTTTAGAAAATGTCTGTCTGTCTGTGTGTGTGTCTGTCTGTCTGTGTGTCTGTATAATTTTTTTGTGGACGCTGTATCTCACGAACCCATAAATGAAATTTAACCAAACTTGGTATTTAGTTGCACCCTGACATGAACTGGTGCCCATTAGATTTGGGGATCAATAGCTCAACAGGTGGCGCTGTGATCGCATTTTATGCAAATTTTTAACATGACAGCATAGGACAAAATTCCGTATAAATGGGCATAATGAGAGTTATTTTAAACTTGTGATTGTAAAATTAATATGAATTATTGATAATAGTAGTAGTTAACTAGGAAAAAAAATGTGTGCATAGGGGGGCATCGGTTCCCCCCCTGGGGGGTAAGTACCCCCCGGGAGGGTTAAATTTTGAAGATGGGTATCATTCGAAAGATCTCGTCAATACCTTTAAAACGAATGGTTGAACCATAAATCTGTAATAATTTAAAACAAAGTTATCGATTTTTTTTACTTTTAACAAAAAAAAAAACTTAGAAAAAAATCGTATTTTTTTTTTTAACGAAATTTTACCAAACTTGGTATTTAGTTGGTCCCCGACATAAACTGGTGCTGATTATATTTGGGGATCAATAGCTCAACAGGAGGCGCTGTGATAGCATTTTATCTAAATTTTTAACATGGCAGTATTGGACAAAAATTCGTATAAATGTGCATAATAAGAGTTATTTTACACTTGTGATTGTAAAATTAATATGAATTATTGATAATAGTAGTACGTAACTAGGAAAAAAATTTTGTGCATGGGGGGGCATCGCTTCGGGGGGGTAAATCTTGAAGATGGGTATCATTCGAAAGATCTCGTCAATACCTTTAAAACGAATGGTTGAACTATAAATCTGTGATAATTTAAAACAAAGTTATCGATTTTTTTTACTTTTAACCAAAAAAAAAAAAAAAAAAACTTGGAAAAAAATTCGATTTTTTTTTTTTTTTTTTAATATTGTTTTTTTTAATATTGTTAGTGATTGAATATGTATTTATTTTTACAAAAAAAAAAAAAAAAATCTTTTTTTTTTTTTTTTTTTTTTTTTTTTTTTTAATATTGTTACTGATTGAATATGTATAGCAAAATATAGAAGAAAGTCTTGTCGTGGCCACAACATACTAGTTTTTAATTGCAATGTTTCCCTAATCACATCGAAAAATAATCGTCTGTGATGTTTATCAAACATCATTGGTGATTATGTGCATTATGTATATCATGCACATGTATATCAAACATTACTACTCTTCAAAATTATTGGTAAATATTGAATTAACCCCCCCACACACACACACATATGGCAACGCTGTTACCGCTTTCTTAACAATGCGCCTTTAAAACCAGCCAATCAACAAATCTGATTTCTTAAAACATCTTTTACAGTAATACCAGAGTTGGCAATACTTCTAGATAAATCCATATCATTGTTAGTAACCAGCTTTATTTCGTGCCACTATTCTTGTACAGTGATTTTCTCTAATGTATAATTACGGAAGAAAATTACTCTTGAAGTAATATGGCAAAATGTCCAGCATTTTAATTTATTCCAGTACATTTATAGCCCCAATATACTTAATCGCAGTTATATTTATATATATTACTTAAAGTTATTTTGTAAATAAAGTAGTGAGATATAGAGACGGAGCTAAAATTAATCCGAAATAAATTAAAATGTTTGCGATTATGATATAGTCAGAGATCGTAATCTCCGCTCTTTTTTCCGGATACTATCAGAGATAAGAAATTTTTGTCTATTTTGCCATCACTAATTTCCTGCAGAAATATTTATAGTATTTTTATAGTAGTGTGTCGTAATTAAACAGGATAGAGTTTATTGTATAAAAATTATGGTAGGAAAAACGGCAGAAATGTCTAATTCCTGAAAATGTACTGAAAAATGGCATAAAGTACGAACCCTTGGATATGGTATGGAAAAAGTACATTCTAATAATTCTACGGAATAAATTATAAATGTTGGCAGCATTGGTAATAGTAACTGTAGTAATTTTCATCTCATAGTTCGTACTCTACGCCTTTTTTTTTTTTTTTTTTTTTTTTTTTTTAACATTTTCAGAAATGAGAATTTTCCAGTTTTATTGCTACCACTATTTTTATACAGTAATAATTATTTTGTTTAATCACTACACATTTTTATTAATAATACCAGAATGATTTGTGCATGTAATTACTGGAGGTGAAAAAGTTGAAATTTCCTCACCCTTCAAACTGTCCCAGAAAAAGGGCGGATATCACGACCCCTGTCATCTATTTATAAATAAGAGTTAAGCTTTCAAATTAGACTTTAATAGTTTTCATCATGAAAACTGAATTGACTCCTTTTACAATGTCTAGGATTTATTGAAGTAATTTTGATAGATGAAACATGAAATGTTTGCTTTTAATATAAAATACTGTCCAAGGTTTTCTTACGTAGTATTATTTATTTACATATGAATTTACGAGGCATTTCCACTTTTTAAAATATTTCGCACATCAGAGAATTAAATTGTGTGCATTAAAAAAAAAAAAAAAAAAAAAAAAAAAAAAACTAAATTTTTGATAATTGAAACTTGTCACTTTTCCTAATTCATTGTGTTTGTGATTTAATGTCACTCTAAATTTTCCACAGCAAAATTTTCCCTAAGGATAATATCGATTAAAAAATACTTTGTTACAGTTTTATGTCATTTTTGCTGAGTTAATTTCAATCAGATATCCCTTTTAAAGATACAAGGAAATATGGAGACATAATATTATACGGCCGTTTATTTAGGTAAAAAATGTGTTTCTAAATAAAACATGAATTAATTCTTTGTCGATAATTAAAAAAAATAATAATATAGCATATTTTAAATATAATCAAAAGTGTTACATTCTTAAAAGCGCCAATCATAAAATTAAATTCACTTACATTTTTAAAAAGTGCCATTTTTACTTTCTGTTATATTCAGTAGAAGAAAGTATTGGATTCGTAAAAAAAAATTGACTTCCATTTTCAAAGATTTACATGTTTTAAAGGTCTAAAACACAATTTTGTCAATTTAAGAAAAAGTCTGTGTGTGCGTGTGTGTATGTGTTTGACACAAATTTTATTCGAATTGCATCTCACTGTTGCCAAATTTAGGAACTTTCTTATTTAATAATCCCCAGTAATTTTGAAAAGTGATTTTCGATATACATGATACACGATTAATCTTCCGTGTGATTACGCAAACATTACCATTAAAAAATAGTGGTAGATTTTGAATGTGAATGTCCTTGAAATTGACCTTAGGAACCACTGCATTTTTTGTTCAAATCATTCAACAGGTGGCGCTGTTTTTTCGCTTTTTTCAAAGTTTTTAATATGACGATATAAAACAAAATTTTATATAAAGGTATACAATAAGAATTGCTTTTAAGAAAACATTAAGATATTGAAAATAATTATTTGTAATAACAATAGTCAAGTGGGGAAAAAATTGGACTTGTAAAAGAGCAATACTTTCTTCCTAAGGCAGAGGGGGGGGTGGGTCAAAATTTCAGAATGGATATATTTAAAAAGAAGTCGTCAAGATGTTTAAAACGAATGGTTAAACCAATGATATTCTAAAATTTGAAACAAAATTATCAATTTTTTTTTTTTCTATTTGAACCAAAAAAAAAAAAAAGAGAGGAAAAATTGAAAAAAAAATATTTTTACTATGATATGGTTAGTAGAACATGAAATCGACTTTCTTTGAACATTCAATGTTAAACTTCCATGAAAAAAAAAATAATAACTATTTATATAAGTATTTATTTAAGATTTAAATTGAATCAATTATTTATATAAATAATTCAATAATTTATAAATAATTCAATAATTTATAAAAATACAATAATACACATGAACTATAAACAATTTTTGAAAAGGTTTTTCTTGCTTTAATTTAGATATTTGTTTTAAACTTGAATGAAAGAATAAATACCATAATTTCTGGTAGATACCTGCAGGTTATATAATCCAGTTTTTTACCACAAACTTCAATTGATAAATAAATTTATATTTGTACGAGCTTTTCTTTCGAAAAAGTATAGATTTCTCTATTAAATAAAATTTCTGGTGGAGAATTAACACATCTTACCTGCATGTTATCTACCAGAAAATACTGTAAGTGTAATTTATAATGACATTTGAAAACTCTCAGATATATATATATATATTATTTTTTTTGACTGTGTAGATTATATAAATATATATAATAATTAGAATATTTTTAGATCTTTATTCGGTTACAAAAGGAAAAGATATTTTTATTATTTATTAAATAGAAGGTTTACTTTTCTTTTAATTTTTACCTCTATTTATTTATTTATTATATTGTTAAACATTTATAATATATTATTTTTCTCCTAAAGTCATTTACTTTTATTCAAATGTAGCGATCAACCAGAATTTCATAATAAGAAATCATGCTTTGGAACGACACCATAATAATTTTTCAGTTATTAACAAATTTTAAAATAAATATAATTGTTCTACAAATTACTAATTACCAACAACTTTCTCTTTAATATAACTTTACTTATAATTACAAACTGAAAGAATTAAAATCAAAACAACGTAATTTCTTTTAACAAAATTTCTAATGTTAATGCCCATTTTCTTTTTTCTTAAAAGATTATAAATGCAAGTATGGATTATCCTAGACTTCAAGAAATTGTATGTCACAGCCTTTTAATTCACTTAAAGCTTTATTTAAACAAAGAAAATGCATTGTGAACTGTTTTATATAAACATAAATATAATTAAAGTTTCACTAGGCGAATATTTTGAGAGTTGAGGGGGATTCGAAAATGGTTTAAAACATTTTGTTTCTTGGAAACATATATTTTTAAAATAACTTTCAGAAATTTGTGGGAAAGTTTTGGAAAGATTCCTTAATCTTCTATAAGGATATTAGTAATTTTACTACTTTCCATGTTATCCTATGGGAGTTTTGTTGCTTTGTTTTATGAGGATATCTGATTCAAATATGTTTTTCGAATTCTCTCTCTCTCTCTCCCGTTTTTTTTAATATTACTCTTTGAATTTATCTCCTTTTAACTTGGGGATTTTACTTTTATTTATTTATTTATTGAAAATGATAATTTAACTATTTTATTTCATTAAGTAAATACTTTATTATCTTAAAAAGAGATTTTTCATTAAAAGTATGCACTATGGTCAGAGCTGCGAACGGCCTAATTAATAGATCGGAATATTGTTAGTACTCATCTTTTTTTCTCACACCAGTCTTCTTTTAGAGTACTTTTCGTCAGTTTTCCTCGTAAATACATTTAAAGAGAATTACTATAAGATTTAAGTTGTGTGGAAAAAGGGGCGGGTAGTAACAATACTCCAGATCACATACTTGCCAACATCTTAATTAATATTCCGTAGTGTTGTTAGTCCCTTTTTTTCCACACCAGTAAATTTTTAAAGTAATATTCTCCAAATACAATTACGATTAAATAAGAAGGAAAATACTCTCAAAAGGTACTGGTGTGAAAAAGAAGGCGGGGCAAACAATACTATGGCATGTTAATTAGTATGGGGTTAGGTTGGCAGCTATGTATGGTATATGCTGAAATTGTAATGCACAAGAAAAAAAAAACTTTTTTTTTTTTTCCTTAGCTGGCACAATTTCGTACAAAAACTTCACAAAATCAATTACACACGCACGAAAAAAATTATTTTACTTTGAATCTTGAAAGCACCTGTGGCCAATATCCCACACAGTGTTGCCAGATTGCGTGACTTTTTTTATTTAATAGTCACTAATAAATAGTGATGTTTGATATACATAATAGGCGATTGATCGTCGATTATGTACTTTGAATGTCACTTCTCAAAATTATTGGTGACTGTTGAATAAAAAAGTCGCGGAATCTGGCAACACTGGTCTCACATCGTCTTCTGCATAATAATATGAATAAATAACAGGATGAGAAAATCAGGAATTGAATTGTCTGTCAGTAGAGAAGGGGAATAACAAAAATAATGAAGTTAAGTAACATTACGCATAAAAAATTCAAATTAAGCTCTAACTGCTGTGACTGAAATTGTCGCATAATTACTGTGCTCAGTTTCTCAGACCGTGACATCTAAATAAAAATTAAAATTAAACTAAAGGATTTAAAAAAATGTTGTTTATGTTTGAGTATGTATTAAACATCTTAGAAAACCACTTTTTGAATTTAGTGACCAATTTTGGGGAAACGCGTACAAGAATGATATTATATGAGGACAACAAGAGAAAGAAATTATCATAATGGTAAACGAATTAAAATTTTACATCTACATAATAAGTAGACAAAATTGCAGTTACAAAAAAAAAAAAAAAAAAATTAAAATGCAATGGGATTTACCAAAAATTAGTTACATAAAAAATTATAGTGTTATTTGCATAAAAACACCATTATGTATAGATAAACGAGATATAACATTTGCTTAAAAAATACCACTTTTACAAAGAAAAAAGCGGTCGAATAAAGCAAGAAAAACTGCTTGCTGAATCACACGTGGAAGTTGACCTTAGATTGTGATTTCAGAAAGATAGAAAAAACGACTTGGATCATTTCACATTTCAAGGGCTGGAAACGACCGCTCACAGCAGTTAAAGATTAACAAGACAATAAACATATTTCATCTCATAAACTAGTTTCTGTGAAAGTAATACAATATTTCTGTATAGAAATAGTGTTGTCAAATAAATAAATAAATATTCTTTGTACCTATCCACCGCGACCTATTTTTAATTCGTCAGCACTTTTTTTACGTACAAATGGATTAGAGTCTGTCTCTCATCGCCGCAGACACAGACAGTGCTACCAGACTGCAGAACTTTTTTATTCCATAGCCACCAAAAATTTTTAGCAGTGGTATTTGATATACATAATATGCGAATCAAATCCAAGAATCGTAGATTTTACATATAAAATATCATTTCATAAAATTATTGGTGACTTTTGAATAAAAAAGTCGAGAAATCTGGCAACTCTGGACGCAGATTCCTTAAATTATTTCTCTCTCTCCTGATTGGTTCATATATCAGATTTTCCTCCCTGTATTTTTTGGTTTTTTTTATTTATTTATTTCATATCATTGTTATGGAATTATTGTGTTTTATTTTTTATGCTTTTATGCTTTTAAACAATGATTTATATAATTTTACTAGGTAAGGTATTCGAAAATTTGAACAGATTTCCAGCAGCGCATTTCTTTATGCATGTCTGCCAACATTTTAATTCGAATTCCGTAAAATTGTTAGTACCCGACCCATTTACGACATTATTTTATTTTTAGAGTAATCATATTTAAATAGAAATTGCTGCTATACTTTCTTTATAAAACCATGATTATTTCGATTATTTATTATAGTATGCACCTAATCTATTTATTTTTCTTAAAAACATGTCTTTTTTTTTTTTTTCGCATTGATTTGCAAACTGTAAAGAGTCTAATTTTCATTATTCTAACATCGTTATAAAAGATTTTTTTAGAGAAACTTTAAATATTTAGTTGTGTCCTGTAATATAAAATTATATAAATACAATAATTATATAAAATTACTATGCAAAAATATCGGTGAAATAACCACTTTAAGATATATAATTGAAATAAAAGATTTTATGATATGAAATAGTGTACTGTTCTACATTGCTAATACGTAACAAACGATTTGTTGTAAAATTTATAATTCAGAAAGGTTGACTAAACAGGGAAGAGCATTGTACGTTTCAAATTCGTTTAGAAATTTCTAAATATTCTTTCAAAATAACTTTAATATATATGCTTCATAAACATTTTTAAATTCAGGCATATTTTAAACTATACACATTTATTTAAATTCACTTTTTTCCTTCTTTCTTTTTTTTTTTTTTTTTTTTTTTCACTTGTCGCGACCTTTAAAAGAGTAAATATTTTCCTTCTGCCTGTGTTTTGAAAAACTTCCACGAACTTAAGAGAAAAAAAAAGAATTTTTCAGCATTTAATAAGTGAAAAACTTTCTCAAAAGCATTTTGTATAAAAATAATTTATATTTCCGAGAAAAGCATCATTATACGTGCAAAATATTTTCTTTTAAGTTATATGAAAACTTGTTTTGCAGACATTTTCTATTAAGATTTGTATTTACAAAAGTATTAACCTAACTTTTCTTAATATAAGAATAATATACATTTTCAGAAAGTCAAAATGAAAGATTTTTTTTTTTTCGGCACCAGTTTATTTTTGACTTATCTGCACGAAGCCAGACTAACTTATACAAAAATGCTGCTCCAGTAAACACCTTTGCATTCAAGCATAAACTTTGAGATAAAAACTTCTTTGAAAAGACAGAAATGTTTTGTTCTTTTTTTTTTTTTTTTTTTTTTTTTTTTTTTTTTCGAAGTTTAATAAAAAAATCAATACGACTTTTTTTAAAACGCGCTTTATATATATTTTTTTTTTCTGGAAAAATAAAAGTTTCTTAAATTATATTTCTTTATTAATTTGATTTTAAATATTTCTTTATTGATATCGTAGTCGTTCTCTACACATATATTACGAACTTGTAATACTTCCGAACTTTTAGAAAGCAAAAACGTTTCTTCGAAAATAATGGGGCTAATTAATCCCTAATCGTTAGCAGTTATACATATTATTCCTCCTACGAAATGACGCAGTATTCATCAGGTTAAAATATAGCAAAAATACTCTTATAATTCATCATTCTTCACTATCGAATAAAAAAGAAAAAAAAAAAAGAGAAAGAAAGAAAAGAGAATATACCGGAAGTCCGGTTTCATACGCATTTTCATACGATTGAAACGACACAGCGCATTTCGTAAATCAATTCTTAAAATTTTTAAACACTACCGCATAAAATTCGAAGCCATTTTTTTTCTTTTAAATCGATATTCAAAGGAAGATTTCCTGAGAAGTTTTAATTTTTTGATTCTGATTCTATAAAAAGTTTTATCATTGAGCAAAATAGATTTCTAAATACGCTAAATCGAATGACTTAAATTCCAGAAAAAATCTGCTTTATTTCACTCTAGAACTAATATAAAAACAACCCAATTAAGAATCAACCAATTAAAATTATCTATCATGATGAATGCAAATGATTTTCATCTTAGAAGAAAATAGCAATAAAAGAAGAAAAAAAAAAGTTTTTTTCTTTATAACCTGTATATATATATAAATAAACGTTTTCATAATGATTATCTCATATGTTAAGTTTCGTACACTTATGTGCCGTAGAAGTTGAAACATAGCTTTCCCATACTCAGGGAAAATTGCAGTAGAGTAACACCAGATACTGGCCTATATGTATCCAAATTATATACATTCATGCATAGTTATACACTGAAATTATAACGACAAGCAAGAATAGAGGAAAAAATGACCTGTAAAATTTTAACTTTATAACAGTCTATCAACTCTTTTAATTTTTTAGCACCACCCTTTCAGAAAAAATACCTTCGTCTTATTTAACCAACAAAGAGCAGTAAATTAACCCATAAATGTTACTAAATAATGACACATAGCAGAGTTTTAAGAAATTAACAAAGAAAAGATTTTCTTATAATATACCGTGCCTGGTAACATTTATAATTTATTGCTGAATATTGTTATCCCCGCCCTTTTTGGACACAGGCATATTTTAAACCGTTAGTAGTCGCTAGTTAGTCAATTCGAAACCCATCCCTTCAGTGTCGCGACATTTTTATTCAATAGCGACAATAGCCACCAAAAATTTTTAGAAGTGCATTTGTTATACATAATCGACGATTATTCGAGTCGATTCACATTTTACGTATATTAAATGCCACGTCTAAAATTGTTGGTGGTTATTTAATAAAAAAGTCGCGACACTGAAGGGATGAGCGGCGAATCTACCAACTAGCGACTACTAACGGGTTAAAAGCAATTTCTTCTTCTTTCGTCGTAATTACGCATTATATTAAATTTTTCTAAAATCTTACTGGTGTGAAAAAAGGGTTGGACTAACAGTTCTCCAAAATGAATTACAGGGGTCGTAGTCTCCACCTTTTTTCCAGGACACTTTGGGAAATGAGAGCACTCCATTATAATTTTACTTTTTTTTATTTAACAGCTTCCCTAGCTTTAATTTGTTTAAACAACTGTTAATAACTTAATGTTCAGAATGTCGAGTGTAGTCACTCCAGATTTTTATATTTAATATTTGTATTCGTTACGAATTTAATCATAAAATGAACTTGTAATTTCATAAAACCTTGCAAACTTAAAAAATATATATATATACCAATTTCAGTAATCATCTTTTACTCGAAATAAAAAATTATAGTTGGTTGTTGGTTGTAGGATTTAAGGCCGATTGACTCCTAATGTGTCCTAGGCCTAGGGGGGGAATGCCCTCCGTGGGGGTCTTTCTAAGGGGTCCTAGCCCGTATTTACGCGAGTTTCGGAGGAAACCACGGAAAACTCCGAACGGCTAGGTCGATGAGCGCGACCTGGGATCGAACCCGGCACCTCCCATCTACCAGCTTTGAGCGCAGAACCGCTCGGCCGCTGGTGGGCCGAAATAAAAAATTATAAAATAATATTATCTATTTTATTATTAATTTATATTATGGAATCGTCTTCAATGTATTCTTCGTTCATAAATAAAACAAATTTTATGAATGTGCAGTAGATTAATTAGAATTTCATATTATTTTTCAGTAAACAAAATATTTGATTATCTATTTTTCAATGTCTTAAAAAAAAAAAAAAAAAAAAAAAAAAAATTGCCCAATATATTTTTAGTGTGTAGTTAAAACATTATTTTAATGAAAAAAAAAAAAAAGTTTACTTTTTGAAATTAGTTGAGTTTTTTTTTTTTTTTTTTTTTTCTTTCTCTTTTCCGAATATTTTCTGATTAAATGCAAGTTTCCCGAAACGTTAACTAACTAATCAAACTTAATCAATTTACTCGAGAATATATAATGAAGACTAAAAACTAAATACTCTTTTCCCGCATAATGAAACAGGTCTTTTGTTACGCCCTACCACCATAGTTATTAAGGTTATTTCTTAATCAAAAATAGCTGGGTAGAACTTCATGTATAATTTTCTATGAATAATTACTGCTACAGTGTTTTCAATGAATTGATTAAAGGATTTTTGGAAGTATATAATTTTTAATCAAGTTTCGGTTTTCTCTGCCACTATGATTAAAAAAAAAAAAATACTGATATAATTATTAATTTTTAATTGGATATTTAAAGTACTCCCCAAAAAATCTTATAATAAAAATAAAAAATAAAAAGATATCATAAACAAAATATGTTGATAGTTTAATAGTTCTTCTTTTACATCAAAAAGTGAAGACAGTTTTAATAAAAAAAAATTCATTCTAAAAATATATATATACATATACATATATGTTTGACTTCTACTAAAGCATACTGTGAAATTGTGCATAAGCTATTTACTGTTATTGTTGCTATTATTTAGCAGTTTCTCAGAATTTTAATGCATAAATACAGAAATTAAATTGTTGCTTATTAACCCTTGATGAATAAAAGATGGGTGTTATAAGTTCGATGCTGACTACAGAAAAATCTAGAGCAATTACAGCCATGACAAAGTGAAAATAGTGATTCATTATTATTATTTTTTTTTTTTTTAATTCATTTAAATGTAGTGACGAACGACGCGGACAAAGCCTGCTAGTGTTACTATAAAATATTCGAGTTGGTAATCTTCCAAATGTGTTTAAATGCAATGCTAGTAGTTTATTTAATTACTATAAAGTTTTCCTTTTAGGGAAACAGATGATATAAAAATTTCATGATAGTAATATTAACCCTGAATTTATAAATTTAATATTGTGATATATGAATGAATTTATTTTTCATTATTCTCTTCAACATAAACAAAAATTAAACCAAGGAAATAACCTTTAATGGGGGGAGAGGGGCTAAGGGGCAAAAACAAATAGAAATACAGTTAGGGCGTTCAAAATTGATACAGATAGGTTTTAGAGGCCTGCAAGTCGAATGAGGATATTTTCGATTGTGTAAAGTTATTAGGAGGGGCAGGAAGGGGGGAGGGGAGAGGGGGGGGCAAAAAATAAAAATAGAGTTAGATCGTTCAAAATTGGTATATAGAGGTTTTCGATACCTACAAATCGATTTCGGATATTTTCGAATTTGTAAAATTATTAGGAGGGGCGGGAAGGGGGGGGCTATGGGGCAAAAACAAATAGAAATACAGTTAGACCGTTCAAAATTGGTACAGATAGGTTTTAGATGCCTGCAAGTCGAATGGGGATATTTTCGAAAGTGTAAAGTTATTAGGAGGGCCGGGAAAGGGGGAGGGGAGAGGGGGGGGGGGGCAAAAAAATAAAAATAGAGTTAGATCGTTCAAAATTGGTATATAGATGTTTTCGATACTTACAAATCGATTGCGGATATTTTCGAATTTTTAAAATTATTAGGTCGGGCGGGAAGGGGGGGGGGTATAGTCAAAAACAAATAGAAATACTGTTAGGCCGTTCAAAATTGATACAGATAGGTTTTAGAGGCCTGCAAGTCGAATGGGGATATTTTCGAAAGTGTAAAGTTATTAGGAGGGCTGGGAAGGGGGGCAGAGGGGCAAAAAAAAAAGAAAATAGTGTTAGATCATTCAAAATTGGTACACAGAGGTTTCCAATACCTACAAATCGATTCCGGATATTTTCGAATTTTTAAAATTATTGGGAGGGCGGGAGTAGAGCGGCAAAAAAATAAAAATAGAGATATATCGTTCAAAACTGGTGCATAGAGGTTTTTGATACTTACAAATCGATTGCGGATATTTTCAAATTTGTAAAATTATTAGGATAGACAGGAGGGGGGGCGAAGTGGGAAAATAATAGAAATAGGGGTTAGAGCATTTTGGGAATTTTTTCCGAAGGCAGTGAGAACCCGGTGCGACATTTTTCCTACTCAGATTTTGTTTCTCTTTTTTTTCACGTGATAAAAATTAATGCAATTTTGAGAATTCATTATAGTGATTCATTTAAAAATAGAGACCAGCGAAGCGGGCGTTGCCTGCTAGTATATATATATAGATATATATAAAGATGTGGAAAGATTTATTTTTAAAAAGAAAACAATTTGCATAAAAAATCTATTGATTCAAAAAGTCAACTATTTAAAACAATTGTTAAAATCGTCTTGTAATAATAAAAGAAAAAAAAAATAGATATATATATATATATATACTTTTTTTTATACTTTTTTAATGCGAATTCACTATCTAAAAATAAAATTTTAGTACCGTGAAATGCAACGGTAAATGTTTTATGACTGTTCCAATTACTTTACTGAATATTTCCGTTTTATAAAAGATTGCAATTCATTATTTATTCCTTTTCCAATACTCGAATCTCATGTTATTTTATTTTAAAGGCAGGAAAAATTTTCTATAAGCAATTTTTCCTTCTTTTCCTACGGAAACAGTTCAGCATTGAGTTAATCTATACATAGATTTTTATGGTTCCGTCAGGTGTTAGGAGGGAATATTCTTTGAGAGCAGGAAGTTAGAGTCATAAATTTAAAATTTAACAACCTTAAATATCATGAATAAATAATCGAAAAAGGGATTTAGAATTGTAACGTATTTTATAGGATCAAAAGTACTATATACGTTATTATGTAAAATAATATGCAATTTATCGTTCCTTGACACTGAATATTATCCTGGCAATTTACATAACGAGAAAACGCTTCTAAACATTTTAGTCTCGTTTCAATTTCAGATATTTATGTAATTTTCTTTTTATTATTATTATTTCAGAAAGGAATAAACATAAATACAAAATGCTTCTTTTGAATATTTTAAGAAAAAATAAATATCTTTTCAGTTTTTCTGCGTATTAAGTGAATTCAATGGAAATTTCCCATAAGCATTGAAACAGATGGCTTTTAAAATTTTGTGATTTTTAAAATGTCTGCTTTTCCCTAAATACAACTAATAGATTTTAGAAATGATATATGTATATAATATTTATATTTTTATCAAACATAATATAACATGTATGCTACACTGATAATATTTGTATGAAGAAAAGAAAAATAATCGCGTGTGTTACGATGAAACTTAACACTTTGCCTTCTAATGCTGAAAAACGCTCGAATCTTAAATGTTCCCTGCCCGCTTAAACGCTCAAAACGCTCGAGTTGCAGTCTCGCTAAATCTATTAAAATACAACTAACAGAAAATTTTAAGAGATTTCTTTTTTCCGGTTTTTTTAGAAAATGAAAGAATAAGGTTCTATTTGTAATAATTGTTATAATTTTTTCCGAAAAAAGATCATATAATATGTTATACCTGCATGTATATTAAATAACTTGTACGACGGAGACGTACGTTTAATGAGTTTTTATGCATCTGCACTTTTTTTATTGTCTTCTACTTTCTATAATGATTACATGTAAGAAATAATTATGTATACAAATTTATACCTTATTTATCAGATACATCTTAATTGTATATTTATCTGTATCACGACATACTCCGAGCGTTCACTTTTATCTCTATTATAATATATGTATCAGTACTAAAGTTATTGCAATTTTAAGCAGGCAAATTTTTGTGTTTGAATACCGTAAGGTAATGTATTACTATAAATATATTAAAAGAGAAGTTTATTCCGGTGTGAATCCCGGATTCAATTTCTTTAATGAATAGCAGAAAAATTCAGCTCTTTTGACCCAGAGGTAAGAATTTAAATAGGACCAACAGAGGGTTAATTAAAAAGGAAATAAAAAGTTTAATGTAGAATTTTACATGCAAAAATTCGTTGTGTACTCTTTCTTCTTCAATGGAAGTTTAAGATTTTATTTCATTTTATTTTTACTAATAAAATAAAATGCGAAGCTTTTATTATATACAGTGGTCACATTGCATACAGAGAAACCATTTTCCTAATATAGGGCATATGTTTTAGAATTTATAAAATTTTCTCATCTTAAATTTAAACATAATTAATGGTGCACTTAAAGATATTATCTAAGTTTTTTTTTTTTTTTACTTATTTTACGCTTGCGATAAACAAACAAAAATAAAATAAAAATAAATAGATAGATAAATTAAAAAGGTGTTACACATAATATACAAATTTCAAACTGCAATACTAAAAAAATATATTTTGTAAACTATTTAATGTTATAATGTCATGAATTTCTCTCACTAAATGCTTCTTCTTAAAAATATATTATTTAATATCGCATAGATATTTCAAAAACAGTTAAAATACATTACATAATTAAATCCAAAACAAGTAGTAAATAGCAAAAAAAAAAAAAAAAAAAAAAAAAGGACCATACTTTCTATGTGTATATTTTGCATATAAAGAAAACATTTTCTTTTTTGTTGAGTCGCCATATCTAGGTAAAATCTAACCTTTGAGAAAAAGGTGTAAAGTTTTTTTACGGGATATTGTCCTCTTTATTGAGCTAATAAACGTAAAACGTTTACGGGGTCTGGATATAAGGCTATCTTTATTATTCATATGGCTCGTTCTTTCGGGATTTAACTTAGGATTAGTGGTATAAAAAATACATTTCAATTTATTCACGTACAAGAATTTACCTTTTATGTTTAGACAAAATGTTTAAAATGGTACCCGCGATTAACTTTTATATACCTTTTATGTAAGCGTAAATGTTCAAACATTTTGCTTATAGCTTACAGAATAAGTTTATGGCTAGAATTTTATATGAAATGTTGATGCTGTGCTTTAATTATTCCTTTTAATTAATAGCTTGGCTGAGCGTAAAGATTTTGTATTTTCCATGAGTTAAATTTTTAATAAAAGGAATTTTATACACTTTTAACAACTTTTCTCTTGAAAAAAAAAAAGGCTAGAAAACATAATAAAAGTACTATTATATGTTTTTATGTTAAAGAATCATAAAAATCTGCTACTGTACCAGAATTTTTTTTTTTTTTTTAACCTTTTAAATTTTAAACTTTAGCCGGTCCTATTGAATTTCACTCCTCTGGCGAGTGTTGCGAAATTAAAGGACTTTTTCACTCAATATCTATCATTAAATTTTATCTGTATCAGTTGTCTTATCAGTTCAAAGATTATTTATCCACTATGTTAATTAAAAACCACTCTTTAAAATTGTTGGTGGTAGTTGAATAAAAAAAAAATCTAAATTTGATAATATTGTTTAGAGTGATTTGAGCGTTAGGGCCGGCAAAGGGTTAATTAGAATCTTCACGGAACTTCTAGTATCCCTCAGGACCAATAAAAATAATAGTAATAAAAAAAAAAAAAAAAAAAAAAAAAAAAAGCTTTTCCCTAGTTGATATATTACTATTATTAATTACGTTAATTTCCAAAAAGGTGAATGACATAAATAATCCGCAAAAAAAAGTATTCTCAAATGGAATATCGAATGATAAATAAATAAATTATTTAATTTTCTTAATATCGTAAGATACTTAAGATCTTAAGATTATTAATTTAACAGATAAGATAGTAAAATTTATATAATTTTTGATAGCTTTCAGATTTAAAAAAAAAAAAAAAAAAAGGTTATTGATTTTTAGTTTTATTATTACGTAATATAGAAAGATACTCTCCATATACAAAGGAAATATTCCAGAAATATGTCTGATTAATAATTTCTGGAATGAAAAATTCGAGCAAATAAATTATTACACTTAATTTTAAAGATTCGATTACATACATACTGTAAAATCACGGGTGCAAGTGTTTCAGTCTCAAAATAAAAGACTCATCTGCACTCTTTATCAATAATTTCTTTTATATCATCAATCGTAATAAATTGCGTACAGATATGACACAAATTATTGATAAAAATACACTGGTGTGAATTTTCCATATTGAGACGGAAACTCTTGCACCCCTGTGCGAAATAAAATAAATAACAATAAATTGATATTGGGCAAATTTTATGATTAAGGCTTAATATCAAAAATAGAATAAATATTGATCTAAGCCCAAGGTATTTAAGATTCATCAACAATGGCTTTTAAAATATAACAAGTGTTGTTTTATTACTTTTTATTTGTCATTTCTTTCATAAAAGTGGAATTCTTAAGTTTGACAGTGATGATTTGTTTAAACATAAATCGTGTTTCAAATAATGATATTTAACGCAAAATTGTTAAAATAATAAAAAATTTTAAAACTGTATATTATTTATTTTTCATTGATCCGTGTTTTTAAAAAACAATTTTTAGTATCAAACAAATTCTTTATTTAATATATATATGACACTAAAAACGAAAAAACTGAAAGAAATCGCTATATTCAATAATTCTTGTATTAAAGGTTACATTTTTCAGCTACCTATCTTGTGAAGACCAGTAATTCTTTATTGTAAATTCTTCTTCATTTACTGATGATATTGAACTATTACTTGAAGAAAATTTTATTGGTAAAATATTGTGGTATTCAAAACACAGAACGCTGCAATACTCGGTATTGCGTTAATGTTCACTCTGCAGTTAAAGAAATATGAAATTATAAGAACTATTTATTGACGATAAATCTTACTTTTCAAAATATGCAAAAAAATTCAAAACAATCAAATGAATTTTCAGATGTAGAATGTTCAAAATCTAGCAGGATTTTCTAATTTAGATTTGAAAGCAGTAATCTTTAATTCACAATGTTTAGTCATATATGCACAGAGATTCACAAATGAACTTAAAAACTTCCTGTTTTGCAATAGGTTTTGAGCTAATTTGGTATGATGAAAATCACTCGTCCGTTCAAGGACCGAATATTAAAACCACTTCAGTACAACGATGAGCTACGTTGTTATGCTCAATTGCTCTCATTTCTGGGATATAGACGCATAATGATAGGATAATCCTACCCCATTTCTCAATGCAATGGAGCAAATAAATTCCTATTTGGATGTCATCCAATGGAAAAGGGTTGTTGAAATTCGTATGTGGGAATTTCTCTACAACGTATTTTAGCAGAAAGTTTATAATATTCAAAATAAGTTGAGGGGGAAAAAAGAAAATGAGGAGGAAGAAATATATTAGAAGGATTGTTGAAATGAAGTTTTGCAAACAATGGGATTAGAAATGAAGTGGTAGAATGACAAAAGAATAAGATTTTTCTCCCTTCTTTTTTCATAAATGAATTTGTTTTGTATTATAGTTTTATAAACATAAGTTCACATTTAGGTAATTTTTGAAAGGAAGATATTGAGTTAAAATATAAATATGAATAGCAAATAATTCACTCGAAAATAGAAAATAGTTAGAGAGAACAGAACAGACAAAACTGGTATTTAGCACGCGATATTTCAGTATGTTGGCTTTCAAATAAAATCTGCGTACTGACATTTAATGTTAAAAATGTACTGAAGACAGCTGCTTAAATCTAATTAAACTCATAAATGCCAAGCATTACGAATTTTGAATGCCGGTATTCCTTCATAAATAGAAAAAAAAGAAAAGAAAAGAAAAAAGAAAATATATATATAAACTTTTGTTTCTATAACAAAATAATGAGAAACTTTATAAAAACTACTGGTATTTAAAAAAACCAAAAAACGTAACACTCAGCATAGTTTCCAACATTTTAATTTATTCCAGAGAATTTTTCGCCCCGCCTTTATTTCCTATCAATTTTATTTTAAGAGTAATTCTTTCTTATTTTATCGTAGTTATATACTGGAGAAAAGTATTCCATAAATAAAAAGATGCGAAATAAGGGCGGGCCTAAGAAGGCTTCGGAGTAAATTAAAATGTTGGCAACTCTGCACTTAGCAACTAGTATGCATTGATTTCATGTAAAAATAGAGCTTTTATTTTTAAAAATTCATACAAATTAATACTCGTATTGTGTATATGTTAGAAAATGCCGTAAAAAATCATGAAGTACAAGTTTGCTAGTAATGAAGATTAAATTTTAATTCCAAGATATATTTTGTTGGATTGATTTCTAATTCAACAATTAACGGTGTTTATAGTTTGTTTTTAATAGATATTCTTTTCTAAAAAATATAATTTAATACTAGTTAAAAACCAAAATTTAGAATTTTACACATGATAATGTAACCTTTAAAATTTCGCAAGTCATGCAAAACTTTTAATTTAATTTGCAAAATGAGAATATTTATTATCGAACAGGAATTTCTAATTATGCACATGATTTAAAAGCTTAAATCTTTAATTCAAAATGTTTAGTCATATGTACACAAAGATTCACAAACAATCTTAAAAACTTCCGGTTTTGAAATAGGATTTCAGCTAATTATGTATGATGAAAATCATTCACTCGTTCAACGGCCGAATATTAAAACCACTTCAGCGCAACGATGAGCTACGTTGCTATGCTCAATTGCTCTCATTTCTGGGATATGGACGCATAATGATAGGATAATCCTACCCCATTCCTCATAGCAATGAAGCGCATAAATTCCTATTTGGATGTCATCCAAGGGAAAAGGTCTGTCGAAGCTCTTAACTGGGAATTTCTCTGTAAGGTACTTTTAGCAGAAGTTCTTGAAGTTCAAAATAAATTTTGAAAAAAAAAAAAAAAAAAAAAAAAAGAAAAAAAAAGAAATTTATTATAAGAATTGTTGAAATGAAATTTGGGAATGAATGGGGTTAGAAAAGAAGTGATAGAATGAAAAATGAAGAAGGGGTTTGAAAAATTTTTCATGAATGAATTGTTTTACAATAGTTTTATAAACATAAGATTGTAATAAAGTAATTCTTGAAAGGTGCCTATTAAACTTAATAGAAATTAAAGGAGAAAATAGAAATACCAAATATTTTTTTGGAAAAAAAAAAAAAAAGTAACCTGAGAATACTGGATAAATAAAACTGACTTTTATCACAAAACATTGCAGACCCCCCTTTTTTTCGGATAAATTTTGTGTAGTAATTTAATAAACATAAATATTAGAATTCAAATTTTGTACTTCAAATATTTTTAACTGTGAATAAATTTACAGTTAATGTTAAAAATGCATTTAACTCTTTAATGTTTATTGGATTTACACTGAAAAAATAAACAAATAAATAAAATAAATAAATAATAATCATTCAATAATTTATTAATACTTTTAGGTGTTTTCATTTATTTTTAAACTTTTGTTTCTGCTCTATTCAGTAGATTACAGAACTTCTCCGAAAATTAAAAATCGATTTTTTTAGTACGCAAAAGCAAAAAATTCCTTTCAAATTTCTTAGTAGGTGTGTGTGCTTAGTTGTTGCTTCAATGGTACACTCGTGCCTGATTTTTTTTTTTTTTTTTTTTTTTAACTTAATAAAGATCTGTAATTTTGTTTTAACCTGCAACAAATATTGCGTATTTTTCGCAATTTAAGGTGTTTATTAATCAGTTTATTTATTTATTCTATTTCATATACTTATTATTTGAATTTAATCAGGTTAACAGAAATGAGATTTGAGCTAAAACATTCACAAAAATTGT
The DNA here is from genome assembly GCA_963930645.1 of Salticus scenicus. Lineage (NCBI taxonomy): Eukaryota > Metazoa > Arthropoda > Arachnida > Araneae > Salticidae > Salticus > Salticus scenicus. The sequence goes on along the minus strand of OZ005659.1, from coordinate 78,337,754 downwards.
AAGTACTATATAATTTTTCTTTTTACGTATTAATAATGTTTTTAATTGTAACGCTTACCTAATCACTTTAAAGATTGATAGTATCTTATGTATATGAAATATCACGTATCAAAATTATTGGTGATTACTGAATAAAAAATCTGCCAGATCTGGTAACACCGAATGTGACAAACAAGAATCTTTTGTCATTTCTATAAACTAAACAATTGCCAATGTTTAAAATCATAAAATTCCCATACCACATTCAGGCTGCTGAAAAGGTTGCGAAACTGGTCAATGAATCTGCAAAAAAGGTATTTGTGGAAGAATCAAGGGAGAGATTTGTAATAACAACTCTATACTCACGAGATTATCAATGCCAAAACTGATTAAAATATTCCAACCTTAATAAAAAAAATAGAAACTTGTTTAAAATCATGTATTAAATGTAAATGCGCTATAAATATGTAAATATTGTAAATAACTGTACGTCAAGTTTGGTTGGATGGTAAAGACAGGCTAGAACTCGAAGTTCAATAATCTCACAGTGGTCAGGTTTGGGTTGTTTACCCGTTAATATTCGCTAGTTGGTCGATTTGCCGCCCATCCCTTCAATGTTACAGATTTTTTTATTCAATAGCCACCAAAAATTTTTAGAAGTGACATTTGATCTATAAAAAAGGCGAATAGAATCGAAGAAACGATGAGTTTATATATCGTATATCACTTCTAAAATTATTGGTGACAACTTGAATAAAAAAGTGCGTAATCTGTATAGGTGGTGCTGTCTATAGCGACTATTAACGGGTTTAATGTAACAAATTATAATTGCATGACAAACGAAGATCTGCACAGTGAGCATTTGTTCTGAAAAGTGCAAAACTGGACTACAAAAGACAAAATACTGCATAATTTGTAAAATAAAAAGCTGAAAAATTCAAATTTTAATTAATTTCACGAAAGTTTACGGCTTTTATGCGCGATCTAAAAACTCAAAAATTATATAAATATTTTTAAAGATACATGAAAAGAGTGTTAAAAGGAAACCTTTAGAATGGTATTGTAACAAAAACTAATAATATTTGTATTTTAATAAAAAATTTTGAAATTGACCTTTTTCCATCATTTTTTTCAAACTTTAAAGGTCATGTGCGAACTAAAGATATAAATGCTTATTTATTTATTTATTTTTAAATTATTATTATTTTTCACAAACTTAAGATATTAGAGTACAACTTTTTTCTGCTATTAGAAATCGCCTATCTAAAATATTCATATTTTCGGCCTACTTCTCATGTGTAGTCTAGTTTTTTGATTATTCTTACGATGTTAATTTTAAAATAGTCTGCAATCAAATTGTCACAACATCATATTCGCATTAGTATAATTAGTGCTTTAAATAAATCTGTTAGAGACAACATTGTTACTATGTATATCTTTTTATGTAACCATTAAACGAAAAAAATACAGGGATTGTACTGTCCGCCCTTTCTTCAGTACACTCAGAGGAATAAGAAATTTTAAAATTCATTTCTACAACTATTTTTATAAAATAATGTTTACCTTTTATAATCGAGGCCCCCATTACTATGACTATATCCAGAAATTTCCTGCATGAAATTAGTGGTAGCAAAAAAGGCACAAATTTATTATCTTTGAGAGTGTCCTGAAAAAGGGCGGAGAGTACGGCCCCTGAAAATATCATTTAAAATTTTATAATCCACGCCCACAGCTTATAAAAAATACCCCCAAATATCCGGTTCGCAATGTGTTAAGAAGAAATTTCCGGACATCGTTTCCCTTACAATTCTGAATCTTTATGATGTACCTATCTCCTCTTAAAGTTGGTCGTTCTAATTTTGGAACACCCTGTATATAATTTATTTTTTTAAATATGTGTCGGTGATCTTTATTTCATAAAGCTTTTATTTAAAATTAGAAGATAAACAAATACTGACAATTATTTTAAAAACTGTTTTAATAATTACAAATACTTTTAGTTAAAAATTTAATTTAAAGAAACGTTAGCTAAATCATGTAGGATATCATATTCCGAGTTAGCAATATTTAAAATTTATTCTGGAGAACAATTTTAGCCACGACTTTATTTTAAACCGTCTAATTTATGAAAAAATTTCATTAAATATATATCTGTGATAAAATAAGAAAATAATTACACTTAAAAAAAAAGAAATAAAATAAAATAAATGTAGTATGGAAAAAACGCGGAACTAGCAATATTTTGGAATAAATTATAAAAGTTGGCAACACTGCTATATTATATATTTTTTATAGAGTTTTCTGTTGTTTAACAGATTTATGTAATAGAGAGATACTAACATTTTAATTTATTCCGGATCATTTTTAGCCCCGCCTTTATTTTATACTATTTCTTTCTTATTTTATCGCAGTTATTAGTTATATGAACAAAATGATAAATAAAGTGGTTCGAATGAAAGGCGGGGCTATAAATGATCAGGAATAAATTAAAATGTCGGTAACTACGTTATAGTCAAAGGCATTAAGGATTTTAAAATGTTTCTCTTTTTTTATATAAGGTTTTTTATTTTTATTTTTTATTTATGGTATAAATATATTTATTGGCAATATAATACCACAGTAATATGCACTGTACTGTATTGTTACATAATAATTAGCTATTTAAGGTTTGTAAACTGCTGAAAATTTTACATTGTATAGATGCATTTGAAATTAATTTTTTGAATTTTGTAGTTAACGATCATGTTTAGGGAAACTATAGAAAATTTTAAAATATTTCTAAACAATAATTTAAAATATAATAATTTATACGCATAAAATATATACAGTCAGATATTTATATAAACAATGTTTTCTTAATAACAATAAATGTTTTCTCTCAAAAAGTCTCCATACATAAAGAACTCCGTTCGCTTCAAGTTTATCGGTATATTTCACTGTCAGCTTTAAAGCCACTATCATAAAATTTTACTGCAAAATCCATACAACGATTCCATTCAGTGTATCCGCATATCTTGAATATTTAAGACTACTGAAATATTCATACTGATCGATGACTTTATTCTAGCATGAAAATGCTAAAACTGTAAAGCCTGCCCATTTTCTTTTATATTCAAAAAATATATTCTTCTATATTCGCTGAAGTTCAGAATACCGAGAATTTCGAAAAGTATTTTTTTAGATGAGCAATTTCTTTTCTTCCGGTCCAGTTGGCCACAGGGTTCGGTTCATTAAGCAAAAAATATGGGACAGTATTGGAATTTTTGGTAATATTCAGGAATATTTTGAATAGTAAATTAAAATAAAAAAAGACTGAGAAATTATCTGGAGCAGACTATTAAAAGTAATGTTAAGGAAAATGTATGGAGTAGATTTTTATTTTACTATTCTTTTTGTGATACTTACTGATTTATACAAATTAAAAATAACTTTTGATCTGAAGGAGCACGGTTGAAATATTTATTAGTTGTACATAAAATGCAAACTATGTTACATAATAGAATTACATCGGCTTTCCTTTAGATAGATTAACGTGGAAATTATACTGAATATAATAATATATGAATGATTTTTTAAATACTTTTCCTTTTCTAAACTAAATAACAGTGTAGAGGGTTTTAAAATAGAATTTGAATGAATTTGAAAACAAAGGACATTAAGTGAATAATTTCAGAAATTTTTTTATTTTTTTATTTTATTTTATATTTTTGTGATTTTTGTTTATAAATGCTTATAAGGGCAATTTAAATGTGTATTAATAAATCACTTGTATAAAACAGCGAATTTTTAGCCTATTAATGGTATTTTGGGATATTCTTCATGTTGTTTCAGGTGATGAATTAACAAAACAGTTATAAATTAACACGACAATTTATGTTAAAATTTTCAGAGTTTTAAGTATATACATAATAACATAAATATGTCCAACACGTGCTGAAGCTCCTCAATCGGTGTGGACATTTTTATAAATGTAAAAGTTTAAGAAATTAATGTATGATGCCTTACTCGGGTTTCACAAAATGTGGGATTACGAATGTTTTGAGAGTTTCATCTTTTTAGTATGGTTGAATCCGTGAGTTAAGAAACAGAAAGCAGAAGTTGGAGTAATATTTTGACAAAATCGTCGAATGAGGAAACAATTTTTTGCAATAATGATGCTAATCAGCGAGTTGTTAAGGTTCTGCAAATTTTGTTTGAAGGAATTGCATTTGTTGGAGTTTTCTGGAATTCCTGAAATAAAGTAGAATTTTTAACTATTATATATAAAGGAAATGAAAAATTGCTTCTCTAGTAATAATATTTTTATAATAATGAATCTAATAATTAATCTAATGTAGGAATGAAGGCCGATTACATACTGAATGGTTCTAGACGTGAGTGAACTGCTGTCCTTGGGAATCGTTCTAAGGGATCCTAGTCCGTATTTACACAAACAAAGTCTATAGATTACAGACAGTTGTTTGCACAAGGGAGTGGACTTTACGAGGTCTCCTAGATTCTACTTACTCCAGTTTACTCTAGGTTTCACTAGGAATCCTACATACATTGTATTCTATGTATATATACAGGGTGATCAGTTTAAAAGAGTACCCGTTGGTTTTTCTTATTACCCTTAAATCTGACGGAAGTGGCAGCTATTCAAACACTGAAGTAAAATTGTTTGAACCTTGTTTAAGTGTGAGAGACAATTTCTAACACTGTTGGACTGTTACAACTTTATTTGTGAGGTAAAACAGAAATGGAGACGCACAGTGTTACTTAATCCTATGATAATTTTATTTTTGAAAAATATAATTCAATTCAAATTTTTTACCAATAGTTTTTTAAAGCAAAAACAATTTTATTTAAGGACGAAAATAGTGGTATGAACAACGCTCTGTTAGCAGCGGATTCAACTTCTGTTCTTTCTTTTATAATTTGTTATTTTTGGACTTCGTGTGCATTTTTAAATTAATTTTTTGCTGACTTTTCTTTTGAGTTTTTAATATCAGAAGTTCTGAAATTAAAAATATCCATCATTTTATGTTCGTTAAAGAATTTTTTAAGACATCTGAATATCTTCATCTGCTGGGCGTTATTTTGCGAAGTATAGTTATCACTAAATCAAACGAATCAACGTCGAAAATAATGCAAGACAGTTTCTTCCATTTCTACACAGCTGTCATTGGTCTACTCTTTTCTAAAACATCATTCCAATCAGCGTTCTACTCTAGGAACACTAAGTACATCTGGCCTCTATTTGTCCGTTCACGGACCGTTTTTATCCATCCTGACATAGCAAATACCGGTGTTTTAACATATCTTCTTCTTCTTCTTCTTTTTCATTTAGCAAATTCGGAGATGTTTATTTATTTATTTATTATTATTTTATTATTCTTCAATTTTTAGTAACGATGATGGTTAAATTTTAAACATTTTGAAACTTTTATTTCATCAAATAATGCCATGCAAATTTCGGGAACATAACTATGTGATGTATTTCCAAATCACCTAGATATGTGTGTGCACTGGTAAGACTAATTACTGTGTCTAGTGATCTAGCCCTGGATAAATACCAACCTTGAAGTGTTTTTAATTACAGGGATGGAACACGGGCGCAGTATTCACACCGGAATCTGTTGAAGAAATTTATCTACCTATAATATCGTTGATTTAAGAGGTAGAAAATTTTCTTACATTGATAGTGGTATGAATTCTGCGCCCGTGTTCCATCCCTGTAATTAGTTCTAACCCTTATTCCAGCATGTTTTGTGGGAAAACCCCAAACGGCTTGGTGTGAGGTGCTGGGTTTTATCCCAGGTCGCGCTTTTCGAGCGAACAGTTCGGAGTTTTCAGAGGTTTTCTCCGAAACTTGCATAAATACGGGCTAGGACCTCTTAGAAAGTCCTCCACGGAAAGTACTCCCTCTCAGGCCTATGACCCTAGATCAGTTAATCGACCTTATTTCCAAACACCACCACCCACACCAAACGGCTTGGCCAGTGAACGTGATCTGGGTTGGAAGCCTCCACCTGCAATCTATCAGATTCGAGAGCAGAACTATTGGCTACTAGTGGGGCCAGGGAAAAGAAGTGATGGACTTTATTGGCATCATTATTTTGATTTAGAATCATGAATTGAATTTTTTGCATTAATTTATTGTGATTAAGTGTGATTTAGATTTTTGTTAAAAATTTTGTGTGGAAGAGAACGTTCACCCCTGAGTGACACTCTAAAGAGTTGGAGAAGGGTGGTGGAATTTGTTACAGGATTTTACACTCCCACACCAGAAATCAAAAAAGAATCAAATTTCTTATAATTTAGGGAGTGAGAAACAATTAATTTGTCTTAACAAACGACACTGAAAAAATTGTCAATCGATATATAATCAAAATTACTTAATGTAAATTTTGTTATAAGTATTATTATAAGAGTTTTGCATTTTATTACGAATTTTAAAGATAATAAAGTTTAATTATATTTGTTTACAAAATTTCATCATAATTTTACTTTTGGTTTTTACGCTGTTTCTTACTTCGACATATTACTTTTTACAGTAGCATATTTGAAGTTACCTTAATTTTATTCATAAATATACACATACGCATATTATTATTTAACATATTTATGCAAAACATTTCCATTAGCTGGAAACAAACTTCACAACCTACTTGAAATAATAATAAATGTACAAAGTTTGGGCTGTAATATTATTCGAACATCAGAGTTCAACTAAATGTATGATTAAAGTGCATGAATTCTCACATTTAATAATAGTGTTATACAATGTTGTTTCCTCTATGTTCGAAATGAGAACTACCGCATTAAGTACTTGATATTTGGACCTCTACAATTCTCTTATTTCCATGTCATATTGCTGGAGGCGAATCGTTATTAAGTTGTAATTTGCGGAAAACCAATTTATCCTAGAATGAAATTGCTTCGATATTACTTAGAATTAGATTGAAGATAGCCCTAGGAAATTTGATTACTATATTTGTGAACATAATTTCGTTCCGTCATGCTCTGATGCTCTAACGTCTCCTCGAAGTAAATTAAGAAATATGAACTCGTAAATTAAGACGAATGACTGTGTTGTGCCTAATAAAATTTCGTAGCACTGAATAAATTAAAAACGGTGCGAAAAGTTAAATATTTATTATTTATTTTATTTTCCGTTTGCTGCCAGTAAAATCAATTATTAGATAATAATTAATTATTAATAAGATTTAAGCGTAAGCTTGTTTATTTTTATAATAATGTGTATGAAGCGAAAACTGCGTATATTATACAAAATTCTTAATAAATTTATCGTGATATATTTATTTATATTAGGATATATTTATTTTACAGGCTATACATAAAGAGTCTTGCTAAATTTAGGAACTTTTTTATTCAATATTTATCATAAAATTTTAATTGTAACGATTTCTTAATTACGTCGAAAATTAATTGCCAAGTTTGTATACCAAATATCACTTCTCAAAATTATTGGTGACTATTGAATAAAATTTTAATTGTAATGATTGCTTAATCACTTCGAAGATTTTGTGGCCAACTTTAGCCAAATCATCATTAAAAAGCCATCTTTGTATACCAAATATCACTTCTCAAAACTATTGGTGACTATTGAATAAAAAGTCCCTAAATTTAGAAATACTGTCTGTAAGTCCCTGACCTATTATAACTTCAATACAAAATCAAATAAGTGGTGAACAAGAATACGATTAACAACACAATACTTGTTACCACATTATAGACTGGTCACGAACTATCCCGTTTTCTTTTAAAAGTCTAGCTTCTCCTTTAGCCCTCGCATTCCCAAGATGGGGTCATTTTGACCCCATTTTGAAGTTGAAATTTAGTTAAGCCCGCCTCATTCAAAAAGTGCGCTAATTCGCCAGAGATAGCAAACGTAACCAGTGGAATGTTACAACTTCCAAACGATACGAAAAGACGCAGTGCTGGTGATTTTCGCCAAACGTGCCAAGCGGCACCTGAAAGCAATTTTTCTGCAGTAATGCCTTGATCTTGGGAAAGCGAGGGTTAAACAAGTCTGTAAAACAATACATTATATTAAAATTAATTTTGTGTATTTGTGTTTAATTCATTGAGTTTATCGGTGTTTATATTTTTCGGTGGCAATTACCACATCGATTGCCGAGGATTAAATTTAAGGGACTTATACACGAATACAAAAAGTTTTTTCATGAAACAGTATAACATTTTAAAGAAATCAAAAGGGCGGGGTTTAGAATCAGAAAATAGGAAAAATGCGAGCATGAAAGTGCTAAGAGAGAATGTTTAATTACCGTAATTTCTGGTAGATAACCCACAAGTAAGATGTGTCATTTCTCCACCAGAAATTTTATTTAATAGAGAAATCTATACTATTTCGAAGGAAAAGCTTGTATAAATAAAAATATATTTATCAATTGAAATTTCTGAAGCAAAACTGGATTATATAACGTGCGGGGTATGTACCAGAAATAACGGGAAAAAAAAAAGTTTTAAATTTTTACTCAAATTCCGATACTTGTCCCTATGTTTTGTTTATATAGCGACGCTTGTAGTTTTGTTATGCACCTTCATTACCAGACTTACAACCTCGTTTAACAGGGTTAAATAATCTTAATTTATTTTTGTGGACTATGTCAGGGCAGACTGTTTACGGTCCCTGTGACTTATATTAAGGCACTATAGACGCTAAATCCAGCTTTCTACAATAAATATTAGCAAATACGTGGATTGCATTGGATTATAATGAACGCGCACACATTGAATGCCGTAGTGAATTTAACAAAATAAATTATTGCTTTATTTGCGCTTTTGAATTTTGATCTTGTTCTTTTTAAAGTACAGCGTTATCTAAGAGGAAAATTTGGAGCTTTTTCTTCCTCCTTAACCTCTTCCCGACCTCAGCTCGGGCGGGCGAAAAAACGAGGGTGCAAGAGTTTCCGTCCGAAGACGGAAAACTGACGCCAGTAATCTTTATCAAAAAATTTTATCATATTTGTACAGTAATTTATTGTAACAGAAACTATTGATAAATAATACTGGTGTCAGTTCTCCTTTCTGAGAGGAAAACTTTCACGCCCCAGCGAAATAATTGAGCCAGCAAGGGGATAAACGAAATTTTTAATCGTAAGAAGTATTGTAGCAGTGTTGATAACGTTAGTAACCTTTTTCATTTAACAATTATCACTAACGTTAAAGAATTTGATATACAGAATAGTCGTTTATACAAACGTACAATTATATCCGTATTACAGATAAACATTGGCGGTGGATAAGAAATATAAAAGACCTTACAATCTAAGGGGACGCAGTAGCCAGGACGGTAGAGCGCCGAGCTTGTAATTGGCAGATTGCAGGTTTGATACTCGAGCCCGCCAAAGACCGTTGCTTACACTAATAGTGGCTGGTGCACATAAAATTCATCGTGGCTGAAATTTCTTCCATGTTCAGGCCCTCTTGTTCGTGGAGGATCAAAATTGTGAAGGCAAGTATCTGAACGATCCTTAGGGCTCTGTCACCAATTACCAATTGCGCAGTACTATGCGACGTTAAACCCATCCATCTTTGCAATCTAAGAAAATGTCCGAAGTTTTTTTTTTTTTTTTTTTTTTTTTTTGTCTAAAACAGGCTATTTAGTATTTTAAAATAGTTTTTCAAATGTCCAGTATTTAAGTTTGTTGAGCGTCACAAAATATGGAAAAGTTGAGAAATTTTGAGAAATGACTGAAGAAAAAAATGTTAAGTTACTAATAAAAAATTCGTTAAATAGAGATGCTTTACTATTTGTAGGTTATATTTACGTAAAAATGGGAAAAAAAATCACCCAATCCCAGTTCTTTCAAATAAGGACCGACTTCATGTGATTTAGTAATTCTTTTAGTTTTATTCTCTACAGCTCATATTTTTCCTCTAGCAATATAGATTCAATTTCGAAATATACAGAGAGAATCGATAAAATTATAAGAAAAAGAAAATTGTCTCTACGAACTTCATTCTTTTTTTTTTTTCCGATATGAATGCATGTTTCAGTAAATTCCATATCATACTTTTGAAGAATAGAAAATTTATTCTTTACCGTCAGAGATAATTTTCAAAACTACGAATGTTTATTACAACTCTTGTTTTTCAAATTTTTACTAAATTAATGTCACATAAATATATTGAAAATGCACGAAAGTTTTATTTTTTTAACGAATATTTAATTTTATACATTTTAATTTATATTTCTATAAACATTTTCCCCATTATTTGTGGGTCACGAAAAAGTACGCGTTTTAAGCAAAATGAGTTCGGACTTTAGGCGTTCCTCTTAAACAATACTTTACTTCAAAAAGTAATTTATGTGTTCGTGTATATTTTATGTTATGTTATGTTATGTTATGTTATATTTTATGTTATATTTTATGTTATGTTATGTTATATTTTATGTTATGTTATGTTATATTATATTTTATGTTCGTGAAATATTTGATGTGCTGTTGATGTCCATATGAGACAGTAGAATTTACTGCATCGAATGCCAAGGATAGAATGTTTTTGATTTAATCCCAAATACAGTGCCCGCAACGGTCCTATAGTTTCACTTCTGTATTATTATTTTAATACCACTATTTTTTTTACACATTTTTTGTCAAGATTTTAAAGCTAAGGCAATATGTAAAAGTATACTAATTGATTAAAGTGGTGGCAAAATAATAAAATGCATGTAAAAATATAGGACTGCTGCGGGCACTGCAAATACCAAGGTTCCTCATTTTTTCTCCGACTTTTCCACCACTATATCTAAATACCTATTTACCCATAAATTAATGGTGGAAACATAGTATAGAAGGTAACTTTATAAATATTGTAGTGTGAAGCTCAAGAAAAAATATATACCGTAGAAATCTTTTATTAAATAATGTCACATTTTAGAGAAAAGCTAAAAGGCGGGTATTACTGTTAAAAATAGAAAAATACCCTAAGGACAATGGTTGAACTATTTTTTCTTCATTTTATGACTTTCTAGTAATTTGTGCTTCATTCAATATTTAATTACCGTACTAATTATATATATGTATATTTAGAAACCATAATGAATTTTGCTGCTTCATTTTAAAATATCAAAATCATAAGGGTTTACTCTGAACAATATAAAACTAATAAACAAAGTTATAAAAAAAAATTCATAGAAATATGCTTCATTCAATATTAAGTTATGTTAGTGATTTAACACATTCTAAGAACACTGTGTTGTGTTTTACTGTTTGTGCTACATTTTAAAATATCAAAATCATAAATTAAAATATCACTAATAAACGAAGTTTTAAAAAATAGGAGAAATATAAATTTAAAATATAAATATGTTAGAAGAAATACTAATATTAGTAAATTAACGGATAGTGTTTTAACATTTTGTGTAAATTAAAAAATATATTTTTTCTTATACTATAACTAACAAAATATACAATATTAAACTAATTGATTTTATTTAAATTGTACACATTAATTCTGGAAAAACTTCAAACTTGAGAGCTCTGAAATCCATCATAAGTTCTTCATCTGCATGGTCAAATAATCTCATAAGTTTTCCATTTTGGAGTTGGCAACATTCATCATCTCTGAATTTCATAAAACGAAAATATTAAGTTAAGGAGCGCAGTCCTCGCTTAGATGAAAATTCCCCGTTTACGCATCGCTTATTTTGAGGTTTAGATCCACCATCACGGTACGAAAGATTTCATTAAGTTATAATTTTCAGAAAGTCAATTTGTTTGGAAGCGTGAGTCAACGAAGTATTCTTTAGTTTGCGTAAGTTTGGAAACAGGATTACAGAGTGTTGATTTGTAATTTAATTAAGACATATTAATTTCTTATACCAATTATGTCTGGAATAGGATATGTTATTTAATTTAAAATATCTTATTACTTTGTGGGTTTATTTGGAAAACATGGAATAAGTTACATTTTTATGTAAATATATTTAATTTTAACCGAATACTAAACAAAAAGGAATTATGCAGTAGGATTTTCATTATAATTTCGATTAAACGAAGTGTGTTTTATTTTTATTTTATTTTTTTATTTTATTATTATTATTTTAAATTTGGCAAAATATATCGTTGCATTCAAAATTAGAAATTTACCTAAGATATTACATATGCCATTCAAATGCCATACAAATGCCTACGAAAATTACGGTAAGACATTTTTAATAAATCATTAAATGGGTAACACCGTGATTAAAATTATTTCATTAGATAATAACTTATACATAAAATACCTTTTCTAAGCATGAAACAATAAAGTATATTCTTGTTTATCAAAATTTCACAAGTATAATTTTAAAAAATGAATGATTATAACATATTTAATCTTTTTAATTTCCCTTTGATTTTGATGACAACAAATAACTTAGAAATTGCAACAATTAAGTTACCTCTACATTTTTTTTTTTTTTTTTTTCAAAAAATTCATTTTTAAATTTAGATTTTCAAACATTTTTCTAGAATATTTTTTCTGAAACTTGAAACTTCTTTAAAACAGATTTTACAGAAAAGTAACTAAAAAATATCCTCATAGTAACACCAATGTCAAAATGTTTTGCTCTTGAAGGCTGTATAGTCGGTAACAAAAGTATCCGAACACTAGCAAAGATTCCTATATAAAAAAAGTAGAGTTAATACTGTTTTGTTGTCGATTCATGTTCTTATACAAGAACATGATTCGACAAGGATTAATTTAACAAAACAGTATTAACTCTACTTTTTTTATATAGGAATTTTTGCTAGTGTTCTGATACTTTTGTTACCGACTGCACACGAAAAATACATCTTGCTTTATCCCAGATTGCCTTCATCAAACTCAGATTTCTCAGAATGGAAAATTTGGACACGAGAAATTTTGAAATGTAATGGCACATGATTTATTTACAAACCATCGTTGGTTTTGACCTTATTTATATTTGTAATGCAAACAGCATTACAACATATGAGCCCAAAATCTAATTTCCAGTGCCAGAGTGTTGACTTCCAGAGTATAAGATTGTGAGTTCAAATCCAGGATAAAGCATGCAGGTTTGCTCTTTTACACATGTACGTAAAATGTGTATTTTTATGAACAGAACACCGTGCACATATGTAATAACTACAGGTTTATTTATTTATTTATTTTTTTACTGTAAACTGTGAAATTTTACAACGCACCTTAAAAAAAAAAATTGCAGTAAATTTATTTTACTGCAGACTGTAAAAATACTGAGCAGTGAGTAGGCAAACATTTTTGCAGCACACTGTGTTTTAATATTTTATAGCAAATTTTTAAAGTGATACAGCCCAATTTTAAAGGAAAAAAAAAGTTAAATTAGCAGCAATACAAATGTAAAGCTTTGATTGGCATTTGAAGATTCCATGAGACTAACTTTTACAGGGTTCCCACGGCCCGAATTTTTCCAAGGACTCTTACACCAGTATTATCTAAAAATAAATTTCTTCTTAAGTGTACACTGTATATTTAAGAATAAATTTATCTTAAACTTATTCTGGTGCAAGAGTCCTTGAAAAAAGGCGTGGCCGCGGGAACCCAGTTTTAAGACAATTTTATTATAAAATTCATTGACTTTCCGATGTAATAAAATGGATAAGCAAAGCAATACAATTCACTGAAATTATTTTGGACGAAAAGTTTGAATTGTTCGGAAAATAAGAAGCTGGAAAAATGATATCTTCTCCTTTGCAACCGATTTGTGATTAAAATTCAGGTATTGCCAAATAATCTACAATGCAGAACAATTTTAAATAAATAAAGATAAGTTGGTAGCATTACATATATAAAGGTTTGATTATCACTTGAAATTTTCTTACGACTATATTTTAAAGGAATATTGCAATAAAATTCATTTACGTTTCAGTTTAAACAAACCATTATGCATTACAATTCACAAAATTTATTTCAGAGTAATGTTTTGACATTTTCCGGAAAATACGAAGCTGAAATAAGATGTCTTCTCTATAGAAAATGATTTGTGATCAGACTTCGGTATTGTCAAATAATGCTGCAAGCTACCTAAGAGAAGAAAATTAATTTATAATTTACACATATCATATTATAATGAGCCAGGTAAAATGACACATGTTTCCGCTTATGTAAGCACTGGAAAAGGATTGTGTTTAGCTAAAAGGTCATAATGATTAGAATGTTTGATTAGCTAGGATATTAAAATGTATCTTGTTTAACAATGTATCTTTTTAAAAATTCCAGTTTATTTTAAATATTTATGTGCTATTTAAATTAAGGCAAGTGACTTTCTCATTTAAAGCAGTGTTGTTTTCCTTATAATCATTTCCTTTAAATATTAAATGAATTCTTTAGCATTTGCTTTATATTCTTCTCGTAATATTTTATAAAATTAAGCTTCTGATATATATTCTCTGATAATTTTATAAAACAACTTTAATACTGAGTTTTTTTTTTTTTTTTTTTTTTTTTTTTTACAGTAATATTTATAGTAAGCTTCGGCTTACCAAGTATCAGTTAGATACTTACGCATCTATATTTATATTATAATCGTCTGTAGTATATTTTTACGATAAGTTAAAGTGAAAATTGCCATATAAATATAGTGGTGGAAGAGTTAGGAAAAAGAAAAAACGTAGCATGTATGTATAAATAACTTAAAATTTAATTTGTATATCTAGTTTAATTTATAATTCAGGTAGAATTTACTTAGTAGATGAATATTAACATAGCTGCCAACATCCTAATTAATAACTGGAATATTGTCAGTACCCGCCCTTTTTACCACACAACTTAATTTACAGAGTAATTCTCTCCAAGTTCATTTACGATATGAAATAAGAAAAAGAAATATTCTAAAAAAAGGCTAGTGTGGGGGGAAAAAAAGACAGTTAGAAACGATACTCCGAATTATTAGTTAGGATATTAGCAGGTATGTCATTATACTATTTCTGTGTTGAGTCCAATCCGGTTTTGACATATATGTAATTGACCAATGAATTTCTTAATTACAGAATTTGTTTATTACTTATATTTTCTTTCCCAGTTAGATCTTGCAAATTCCGATAAAATATTTGTGTAATCTATTCCATATTAATATCTCTCATCTTTACTGTGAATTTATAATATAGAATTTGTTAGAATTTTATAAATTTTGCATTTTAAATAACTGCATGAATAATAATAATAATGATAATAATAAAGAGTAAAATTAACAGTTCTAGGCACACACTTGAACCATTCTGTTCTGCGGCAATTATTTAGTTGGCAAGTAATGCCAAAGGCCGAGGTTCGATTCTTCGCCTAATCCCCTTTTGCCCTATTTGTAAAAAAAATAAATAATAATTCAGAAAATAACTTGGTTAGAGAAATTTCCGAATATCACTGATAATATAATTAATATATTTAAAGTTTTTTTTTTTTTTTTAAGCAACGTTATACGTTATGTGTAATAAATAGAAAATATGTTATATAAAATAAAAAATAAATTTTCTGCTTAATTATGTATAAACAAATAAAAATTCATCCAATCCTCTTCATAAACGATAATGATGCAAAGGTCTTTTGCACGCATTAAACGTTTTCCAATTAAAGTAAAGGAATTGCAGTTTTTAGACCTCCAAAGACATCGGCATTGAGGGCAAAATGGGTTACATTTTCGTCTACATTTTCGTAACAATATGTCATAATATTTGTCAATAGAAGTTCTTTTTTTCAGCACTTCTTTTAGTTTTATATTGTTAAATATTTTACAGATATTATCTAAGGTAAATTATTATACATTAATGACACTAAAAGAATGTAATTAATACAACTGCAATTTCATTTTCAACAGCTTTCATTTTAAAATAAAATTATAAATTAATTTTCCTATCAAGTCTTTATTAAGAAATTAGTATGACTGCTACATTAAAATTTAATTTCAAATAGACGAACAAACATAACGTATTTCTTAATATAATTCTCAAAAATATAAATTTGTTTCTTTTAAAATAAAAATTTCGAAAAATAAAATACCAAAAAGTAAAAAATAAAAGATAGAAAAAAATTGCTTTATCTGCTAGCATTGCTCTTTTTTACGTAATTTAGGAAAAATGAATAAAAAGCAAATGTTGCACATTTGAAATCTATCCATTAAAAATTTTTGCTAACGTTCGCAACCTTCGACGTCGCTTAAATTCAATATAGTATAGCATTAAATAAATTGCCTTGCAACAAATTTCACAGGAGCAGCTCATGTAATTATTTGCTGTATATTGGGAAAACACTTTTAATCAGAATAAGGCATTAAGTAAACATTAAATTTAAAAAATATATATATATTGAAACATCACTACTTTAAAAATAAAATTTAATATAAATCATACCTGCCAATATTCTAATTAATATTCTGTAAAATTGTTAGTACCCGCCCCTAATTCACACCACTTTATTTTTAGAGTATCTTTCTGAAAATTTAACAACAATTAAATAAGAAAATTCTTAAAAAAAAAAAAAAAAAAAAAAAAAAAAAAATGGGAGAGAAAAAAAAGTGTCACCAAAAATTTTACGGTATATTAACACTTTCACGACCGCATGATTTTGTGTTTTTGACAGTAAGCGCCACCTCTGGGCATTATTCTTTTATATTACATTATTTTAAATCAATGTTTTCTGTATTCATAATGAAAATATAAATTAATATGGAATACGATTAAACTCTTTCTAATCAAAGTATTTGTATCCATAATACATTGACTGCACAAGCGTGAATAATTTTGTATAATGTTAAGAAATAATGTAACCTATGTAACCTAAAGAAACACCCCCATGCGGAGTTACCGATTTTCAAATGACGTGAATTCACGTCAGTGGTCGTGAAAGTGTTAGTTAGTTTGTTGGCAGATATGATAAAGCATAAACCAGCATAAATTTGTTTTGGGATTTTTTTAATATAACACATTTTGGATTACTGTTATTGTCATCGTTATTATATATATATATATATATATATTAAATGCCAGTTAAACAAACACTGGCCAGTGGATTAGAAACTTGTACAGGGATGGAACACTGCGCCCGTGTTCCATCCTTGCTTGTAAGAGCTTCTATAAATGTTCGCCATGTGTGTAAGTGTGCAAAACCTATTATCTTGGTGAATATACTGCTGGTTTTGAAGTAGTACCTTGGTGTTACTTGAGAGTAAACAAAAAAGCATGTAATAAATGGACTTATTAGCAAATCATGTTCATCCTGCAATATTATATTTTTTGCTCTGAAGGTCAAGGATATTTCCCGGAGACTAATGGAAATATATATCGCGTCAGAATCAGTCGAGATTAATCTGAATTCCAACAGCTTACCTGACCTTTACAAAATCCAGATCTTAATCCAACAGAAAATATTAGGAACACTTTTGCAATAAACGCACCATGCAGCAGTCAATTAACAGCCCTAAATCACTTAGTGTAAAGGACAAAATTAAAAAAAAAAAAAAAAAAAAAATCCATACATGCACAGCAGAGTATGCGATTTCGACTTCTAAACAAAAAATAAATAGTATCAGAATTCGCCGCTAGAGTAAACTTTGGTGCTACAAGCCTGATATAAATGATAAATAATTCCGTAATTGTTAATTGAAACAGTAATTAGCAGTTTCATTAATTAAAAAATAATAATAATAAGTTAATGAATAGAGAAATGAGTTAATGATAATAAAAAATAATTTAATTAATATAGAAAATGATTTTCACTATATACAGGGTGATTCTGAGGCCATGAGACAAACTTGGAGGGAAGGTGGAGAACATCACACGGATTCAGAATTGTAGAAGAACCCATGCCCCCAAACGTCATTTTAACCCTTTAGAACTGCATGTTTTGGGCTACTGTGTACTACTAACTCCGCCTACTGTGTAAATTTTAAAATCTTGCATGCATACTTATTTCGCAAAATCATACACAATATCACTAATACTGCAATCACTGCGATAAAATACATCGATAAAAACAGCATTTATACAATTATCTAAACATTAGCATGTAAAACTCTTTTTAAAGAAATGCAACATTGGAAACCCACGCCCATTTCCACGTCAAAATATGCTGATTCTTAAAGGGTTAAAGTGACGTTTGGGGGCAAGGTTCCTATATAATTCTGAATCCTTGTGATGTTCTCTAACTACCCTCGAAGTTTGTCCCACAGCCTAGGAATCACCCTGTATATAATTTTATTTTTGTTTAAAGAGTTGATGGGAACTTAAAAATTTTGTGAATCTTTTTAACCCCTTCCCTCTTGCTCCCGTGATATACACGGGCAGTGACCACGCCCCACATGTATTTTTCCTTTAACATTTTAGGGTACATGAAAGCACTAGCCAGTACCAAACTATATATAATTTATTTGAAAATATGTACCGAATAAATTTATATATTATTCATATGTTTATTTTCAATCTATTTTTTTAATTAGACAAAAATGTGGACTTTATGGGCGTGTCTTTGAAAAATATGCAATCGTTAAGGGGGATAAATCCTGCAGTTGTTCTCATACGAGTACAATAAATATCATTTTCGTGATATTTAATTCAGAAAAGCGTTAGATCCTTTTTTTTTTTTTTTTTTTTTTTTTTTTTTCAGAATTTAGATTAACTTGTTAATACCCGTTGAAATTTGACGGATTGTGTGCAACTTTAATCCTTTCACGGCATAAAGTTTAAAACATTCCTGCTTTAATATTTCGCGTTGCTCTTAACTAGTTTAAAACTCCTTGCTTTAATCAATTATCCTCTGGTTGGAGGGTGCTCTGTGAAAAGGGATATAAATTTCATGAAATTTCTGTATACAAAATTTAAGCGTACTCCATATAATAAAAATTAAATCTCAAGGTTTTGATAATTTTACTCTAAATATGACCAAAAGAATGTTAAGAGTAATTAAAAGAAAGACAGAATTTACAAATTATCGAAAGAATCGAGAAAGAAAGCATATATCCATACATTTCACACACATATATATATATATATATATATTTAATTTGATAGCTAATTTCAGACCTGCCAACCTAATCCGGCAATTTGTTAGTACCGCTCCTTTTTCTACATCAGTCATTTCTTAAAGTTTTTTTTTTTTTTTTCTTAATTCATCGCAAATATATTTGAAGAATATTACTTTAAAAATTAATTGGTGTAGAAAAAGGGGCGGTACTAGCAATTTGCCGGATTAGGTTGGCAGCTCTGTAATTTTTATGATGAACTTTTTTTTTATAAACAGCATGAGACTAAGATCATTATTCGGCAAATTATTACTTAACAAAACAATATTAGGCGCACATCCTTTAAATAAGAATTATTGCTAGAGCTTCAATAAATTTACTCCCTACTGTACATAGCATAAATATAAAATCTGTCGAGCATAGATAATATTCCATTTCAATTACAATATGACAGTTTTGACTCCATCTGTAAGCTATCGATGTAACATATATATATATATATATATATATGTATATCTCAGAGGTGTTTTATTTTATTTTATTTATTTATTATATATATATATATATACATATACACACATACATATATATATATATATATATATACATATACACACATATATATTTATTGAGATTTATAAAAAGATGCATTTTTTTAAATCACATAAATTTATCAGGCAAAATGATTTAATTTAAAATAAATTATAGTAGTGTTCTGTGTTTCTTTTATATCTATAATTAGAATTTTCTTTTCACTTGGAAATAGATTATACTACCTAAAAATAAATAAATAATATCTTAATTTTAATGTATAATTTATTTATTTTATTTTATTTTATAAATATTGTAACATTTGATTCTATCTAAATAGTATATTTCACCAAAAGTATACTGATGAAAAAAATAATATATATATATATAAGAATGAATTTATATTTTAGCAAGTTAATTTGTTCATTAAATTTCTAGTAATAAATTATACCGTGTAAACTTTTACTCGTATGAAATATCAATATTTTAAGGTTATTCTTCTCAAATTATTTTTTCTATAGAATAGTATGGAAAAGAAATATCAGAGATTATAATAACTAGATTAAAAAAAAAAAGGGTGGTGGTGGTGGTGTGTGGGGGGGGGGGGGGGAAGGGGGGGGGGGTTCTCTGATTTTAAATATCTATCTCCATCTTTTTTAAACAAAGTTTTCAACTGATAAAAGTTAACTTTTAAAAAACAATGAACTCTGAGAATTAGTTAATTTTAAAAGTTTTTTTTTTTTTTTTTTTCTTGTAAGAAATGGACAAAAATAATTTTAGGACTATATATGCATATGGTAACAGATGGCGCCAAAACAAAAATATATTGAAATACTATCCTGTGTAAGGATATTTTGAGCGGAAATGGATACGACGGTAACCGATAAGAATTCGTGAATTGCTTTGTTTTTAATATACTTCCTTAGAAAGTATGAATCAATTAATTAATCGCGTGAATTGCTTTTATCATTGAGCTTTAATTAGATATTGCGGACATACCCAGAGCCTGATTAAGGGGGAAGCACACATTACCTCCGCTGTCACCGGAATATTTTTACAATTATTTTTTACTTCATGTCATAGAAATTCCACGCTTTGACGAGGAAATATTTTTTATAAAAAATGAACGGTGTGAAACAATCCAATTTACTCACCGTTATTAGACACCAGAATTCTTTTAAAATAATTTTTAATGAGAATTTTCTGTTTATTATAGGAGGAAAGTATTTGTTAAAAAATAACGGTGTAAGTATAAATAATGTGTGCTTCCCCCTTAATTAGGCTCTGGGCATACCTCCTCGATGTTAGTATAGAACTCCGAAAAGAGAAAAGAATAGTCCTGTTCTGGATTGGTTCAATGATTGCTTCGATTCCTTAGCGCATGCTCAGATATTACGATTTTGCTCTTAAAAAACAGCTTTGGGCTTTAATATATATATATATATATATATATATATATTAGCATTATAACATTTTATTCTATCCAAATACGATATTTTAGAAAAAATATGAAATACTGCTTAAAAAAAAAAAAAAAAAAAAAGAGTGAATCTAATATCTTAGCAAGTTAATTTGCTCATTAAATTTCTATTAATAAATTATACTGTGTAAGCATGCATTCACCCATATAACGTATGAATATTTTAATTTTAATCTTTTTTAAATTATTGTTTCTGTAATATAGTATGGAAATAAAATATCAGATATTATAATAATTAGATAAAAAAAGAAAATTAAATTTAAAAAGAAAATCTCCTTTGATTTTAAATATCTTTTTTAAGCAAAGTTATCAACTGAAAAAAGTTAAATTTTAAAGAACAATAAACTCTAAGAATTTGTTAATTTTAAAAGTTTTTTTTTTTTTTTTTTTTTTTTTTTTTTATTTTATTTTGAGGAATGGAAAAAAAAAAAAAAGAATACATATGTTTTATATGGTAACAGAGGGCGGCACAACAAAAAATATTGAAATACTATCCTGTGTAAGGATATTTTTGTCGAAAATGCGTACGACGGTAACCGAAAATAATTCGCCGATTGCTTTGTTTTTAATATATTTCCTTGGAAAGTATGAATCAATGAATTCATCATGTGAATTGCTTTTATCATTGAGCTTAAATTAGGTATAGCGAGCATATCTGCTCGATTGTCTTACTGAACTGCAAAAAGAGAAAGGGATATTCCTTTTCCGGATTGGTTCAATGATGGTTCGATTTCTTAGCGCCTGCTCAGAAATTAAGATTTTGGTCTTACAAAAACAGCTTTGTGCTTTAGTATATAAGATTAGAAAAAATGGCATAATGCTTGTGTATATATTCAATTGACATATATCCTATGTCGAAAACATATATCATAATTTTAAACCAATGGGAAATAAATGCGCGAAGCATTCTGAAGATAGTCTGCTTTGCTTTTTAAAAGCAACTTTAATTAAAATTAATAAAACGACGTGAAAACTGTATGATGTTGAGACGAGACTAAATAAACTACAGAAAAAAGGAATCCATACTTTAAGTATATTAAAAAAAAATATTGAAGCATTTTACTTTTACTTCTTTTTTTTTTTTTTTTTTTTTTAAGAAAATGCGTAAAGTAAAAAATATGTTTTATTGAAAATATTTTTTTTTCTAGTAATTATTTTCTCTTTCTTTTAAATAATTTTTCTCTAATTCTTAAAAAACATCAAATATTACCAGTTTTATTTAAAAATTTTCACTATACGCACCGAATTATGATTGAGTACGATATGAATGAAATACGATACTAAATTCCATTTATCATTGCAATGTATTTGTAAAAATGCAATGTAAAAATAAAATAAAAAAGATTGCATAAAAATGTTCTGGTAAATCATTTTGAATTGTACATGTAGTTACAAACCGTTATACTATCTTTTTTTTTTTTTTTTTTTTTTTTTTTCTTTTTTTGTAGTCCTTTTTTCAATAGAATTGATACCAAATTTTGACTTTTATTAATCAAATAATTCATAGTATCTTGGTAACTTTTATGTTAAATTTTAAAAGTAAGCACCTTCATTTTTAATCATTATTATTAACCATAGATATTTGATAAAAATTTTTCAACTAAAATTCTGTATTAAAAGTTAGTGTCACGTATTATCCGGAGAAATCCGAATATTTGGCAAGTAATTTTGTTATTTTTGTTATTTTTTTTCCAAGTATTTTCCTGTATGCAGTTTATATATTCCTTCTGCTTTCGTAAAAATATGTGTTTTTGGAAACATAGAAAAAATCAATCATTTTGTGTCTGATATAACCATTAATCTCTTGAAAATGTGTTTAAAAGCCCTATCGAGTGCAATGAGCCATTCTTGAGTGCATATGATATAGCTGAGAATGTAAGATTGATTATCGAACTGTTGATAATCAATGAGCGCAGATATAGAACTGTATCAGAAACATATGATAGTAAAACGTATTAGAAACATTTAACTGAAATTTCTTGAGGAGAGTAATTCAAACTCTTGAGGAATCTGATTAAAAAAAAAAAAATTATTACATATAAATATTATTTTTCTAATTATTGATTATCTTGTCCAAGTTTTTTCTCATATTTTTCAAAAATAAATTTTAATTTTAATTTATAATTTTTAGGTGTTTCAATGCAATATTCTGATATTCGCGTTGTGGATTTACCGGGAAAATAAGTGCAATATTATCAAGCCTCACAATGTTCCGAAAATTTTGCCTTTAATTTATTATATTGTCACCAGTCCCATCAATAAGAATTTTTCCTTCAATAATTTTTACTGTTATAAAGGTAAAATATTATAATAAAAAATATTGTTTTAAAATTGTGGAGTAAATATAATAAAATGAAACACAAAGTTTAGGAACGCTACGAGGCTTCTTTGATAACATTTTTTATACTGATATTTTTCATGATGTAATAAACAGGATAAAAATCTTTCTAATTAACTCTATTTCCACTAAATTGCTTGCTAACACCTAATCTTAACTCTGTCCATTTTACAATAAATATTATTATACAGTGCACCAAGCGATTATTACACTGCTAAACAAAAAAGACTATTTACAGTTTAATGTGGAAAAAAATGACACCACAGTCGTAATCTAAGATACGACGGCTATCGTTTAAAATTTATTCTGAAGGGATCGACATGTTTCTGAAGCACCAGGGGCCAGTTGCCCCGCATCTTCAGTTGGTAGATGATGGAACAGATAGAGAAATGGGTTCGTGATGGATTAAAAAAAAAAAAAAAAAAAAAATGCAATAACGGCTGCAAAAACACCCCGACTAAGTTGCAAAGTGGTACACACATTCAGACTCTGTCTGTATGGAAATACCTTTATACAATTTTATGTCTATATTGTTTATGGACTGTGTAAGAGGACACGCCAAAGTTTATCTTATCATTATGACCTACGGGATGAATTTCATTTAAACGAATTTTAACATCGTTACATACCCTCCAACATACTTATAATGTTCCGCAGTATTGTTAGCCCCGCCTTCTTTTTCACACCAGTATATTTTTAGAGTATTTTTCTTTTTATTTATTCGCAATTGCATTTAGAGAATATTACTCTAAAAATTTATTGGGGGGAGAAAAAGGGCGTGACTAACAATACTACGGAATATTAATTAGAATGTTGGAGGAAATTTATTGAAATTTTATTTTTACGACTGAGTGAAAATAATGCCTGGACCAAGAGTCGAAACCCTTATCTTTGACTTACCTTTGACTTACCCCGGATCTCTTGACCTTGTAAGTCAAAGATCCGGGGTTCGACTCCCGGTCCAGGCATTATTTTCCCTCAGTCGGAAAAATAAAATTTCAATAAATATGATTTTCTTCCACAGTTGATTGTGTGATTTTATTAAAAAAAAAAAAAAAAGTTGGAGGGTATGTAAGCGATATGCTATTCCTATGGGGTTTTTAAGCCTTTTTTCTCCTCTTTTTCTACATTCTAAAGTGGCGGTGGTTTACACCGCCACCTTAGAATGTGGAAAAAGGGGGGAAAAAGGCTAAAAACGCCATAGGAGTAGCATGGGAAGAAAAGCGAAAAAACTCACAATGTCAAGTGTGTTAAAAAAAAAAAAAAAAAAAAATATATATATATATATATATATATATATATATATATATATATATATTCACACCGGAAGTAATAAGGGGACATCTTTATTCAACAAACTGAAATTAGCATACATTACTGAGATACTTAAACTGATGTTTTCTTAAGGAAATATGTGCTCTTAGGCTTTCTAATTAATATACGGGACTCTACAAAAGTGTTCAGACAATATCACGTAATTCAAATTATGTCAACTTTCGAACAATTATTCATGAAAAACGAATCGTAAGTCGAATAGTTTTTACTGATGTATACAATGTTTATGGTTCGTTTACAGAGACACGCAAAAGAATTTCATGACATTATTGCTTATACACAATTTTTTATTTAAGCGCTTTTTAACGCGTTCAGCATAATGGAATTACTATACATTATATAGATTTATAAAAACATTTTTACTCTAAAAAAAGTTATATGTACAGACTAAATGATTTATTTAAGGGACCACACAAAAGAATTCGGACGACATTCTGTAATCATCCAAATGATCTCGAATAAGGTTTAAATATTAATGAGTTATATCTAATTAAATAGGTGTATTCTTTTTCAGTGTATATAATTACTGAGACATTTTTTCCGGGATACATAAAAGAATTTCTTATTATTACGATCTTATTATTAAAAGTATATTAACATGGTTACATCCTGTTAAATATAATGAAACTTTAGTCGAATTTAAAAACATGTTTTTTTGTGTGGGCATAGAATTGGTAATTAATTTACAGGGTTACACAAAATAATTCCGATATGTTATGTAATCATATTACATAAAATTTGGTACAAGTATTTATGAATTACAGGGAATTAATACAGCACTATCAGTTATTAGGAATACATACATATACAGATAGTTATAGAAAGAGAGATACAGCGGGGGTTGAAACATTTTAAATTATTAGGGGGACCGGAAAATGATGTCGTTTTGAATTAATAAAATGAAACCGGAAATTTTTGTTTAACAGTGTTTACATCATACTTTACAAATAACCATCTTATAAGTTACCTAAGAATATCTTAAACTTTTTCCTGGATAAATTTCCGATGTCAGTATTTTAATTCAAAACGATATTATTTTCCGGTCCCCCTAATATATTGGAAGTCAATCGAATCAATATATATCTATTATATAATAAAGAATAAATAAAAATGATCTTTTGTATAATGCAGGATGTAAATAGGACGTTTAGACTCCTGTTCTGCAGATCCACTAGTTATAGTTTTTTTTTACAGACATACAAACATGCCAAAATTTTAATTTATTCTGGATTACTATTAGTACTCACCCAATTTCGGACCACTTTATTTCTAGTAAAATTTTCCATAAATTTATCAAGTAGTTAAAACATTTTTGAACGTAAGCTGTGACAAGTGTCTCATGTTTAATTTCAGACATGCTTGATCCCATAAAATTTGGCAACGTTCTTTGCAGACCATAGCGCCAACATTTTAATTTATTCCGGAGTATTTTTTTTTAACCCCCCCCCCCCCCCCCTTAATTTCACACCACTTATCTTTTAATGGTATTTTTTCCTTATTTTATCAAAGTTATTTATTGAAGAACATTTTTCTTTTAATAAAGTAGTGCGAAATAAATCGGGGCTAAAACTACTGCGGGATAAATTAAAATGATGGCGTCTATCAATATGCGTGTGTTATAAATAATTTTATATGCAGCAATTTTTAGTTATCGTAATGGAAAAAGTTATGTTTCGTTTTGTAACATTCCAAAGTGCATTTAATGTTTAAACTTCCATTCGAGTGAATTGGCATAGATAATGAAATGAAAAACATATTTTTAATTTTTTTGCATCAAGAAATCAGAAAAAGAAATTAAATATATGTCATTTAATTAAGTTCTAATATTATTATTTCTTGATAATACGATGAATCTTTTCATGTTTGTCTTTTTCAAGTATTCTGCATATTTTCCTTTATTATTTTTTGTACATACTTAAGAAATCACATTGTTTAAAAAGTAGTATTTTATAAGTAATGATATCGGATGATATATTTCAATTTATGCCTTTTGTATTTGTTGTAAAAAAAAAAAAAGAAAGAAAGAAAAAGAAATTCCCTCTTCTCTATCATGAAAACATGTGTATGCAAGCCACTTCATTTCGAAAAATAAGTACTTGAAGAAGCCTAATTGCTATCTAATAAGAAAATCTTTTTAAAATTTAATTGCACATTTTTTTATTAATATATTTTTTGTTTTACCTGAGGGAAATTTTCAAGCGAGCAAATTAAATTTAAAATTAAATTGAAGTACATCGACAAGAAAAAAAAAAAAAAAAAAAAAGGGAAAATAAACAAATAACTCGAAGTTTTAGTAAAAACACTTGATTTTATTTCAGATCATTAGAATCATCTAAGTTTCTTTAAAAACATTTTTATAAATTTTCAATTAGACAGTTTTTTTTTTTTTTTTTTTTTTTTTTTTTAATTTATTTGAAGTACTCTTTTTTTTTTATTTAATTTTTTTTTTATAATTTTAAAGTATAATAATAATATAAAAGGATTAAAAAAAGAAAAAAAAATCTTCATTTTTCAGAATTAAGAAAAATTAGGATGGTCCGTTAAGTACTTAAAATATTGCTGCTCGATTCATATTTTGTATTTTAAATTTTATTGGAATTTTTTTCTAAAGAAATCTAAATAAATTTTATTTGGAAATACCTGTTAGTTTTGGTTCATATCATACAACGTTACACACACATATACACCGTGTCCCAAAAGTTTAGACAATGAATAAAATTTGCATTAACATAAAAAGTAATAAGGTACAATTAAAATTCGTGAGATTAGATAATAAATAAAACCAGTTTTTCTGATATACACATATAAATTATGATCAAAGTTTTGAAATTATAAAATATACATTAAATTATATAAAAATATGCTGTCCCAAAAGTATAGACACCTATAAGTGTTTTTGTTTTTACATTTTTAAAAGTAACTAAAAACTTATATTTAATATTGAATTGTATTGCCACGACACATTATAACATGAAATACACGTTGTTCCATAGAATTAATTAAGCACTGCATTACAGAAGGAAATACTTCATAACACGTTTTGTCAATTGCGGTTTTTATGTCATTTACACATGTATATTGCTTTCCATTTTCATATATTTACGGGATAAGATACGCCATAGGCAGAGCCTGGTTAAGGGGAAGCACACATTATCTCCGCTCTCACCGGAATATTTTTACAATTATTTTTTACTTCATGTCATAGAAATTCCACGCTTTGACGAGGAAATATTTTTTATAAAAAATGAACGGGGTAAAACAATCCAATTTACTCACCGTTATTAGACACCAGAATTCTTTTAAAATAATTTTTAATGAGAATTTTCTGTTCATTATAGGAGGAAAGTATTTGTTAAAAAATAACGGTGTAAGTATAAATAATGTGTGCTTCCCCCTTAATCAGGCTCTGGCCATAGGATTCAAATCCAGACTAAGTGCTTTGGATAAACCACGTTTCATTGATCTGGAGGTATGGATGGAGCCCCATCTTGTTGGAAACACAGTCTGGTCCTGCTAGAAAAACCATAATTGGCAATAAATTAGAAAGTAATATATCCTGATAATCCTCTCATTTCATTTTTCTGTCCGTAAATCCTAGAAATGTTTGCCCGTTGAAACAAAACCCTCCCCTGGTCATTACGGATCCTCCTCCTTGTAGCCTGCTGAAACAGTTCTTCCTTTTTCTATTGGGTCATACCAGTAAAATTTATAACCGTCAGTACCGTCCAAATTCCATTTATTTTCCTCACTGGAGATGACAGAAAGCCACTTTTCATCGTATGGCATATGCTTTCTAGCCAACTCAGAGCCTGATTAAGGGGGAAGCACACATTATCTCCGCTCTCACCGGAATATTTTTACAATTATTTTTTACTTCATGTCATAGAAATTCCATGCTTTGACGAGGAAATATTTTTTATAAAAAATGAACGGTGTAAAACAATCCAATTTACTCACCGTTATTAGACACCAGAATTCTTTTAAAATATTTTTTAATGAGAATTTTGTGTTTATTATAGGAGGAAAGTATCTGTTAAAAAATAACGGTGTAAGTATAAATAATGTGCGCTTCCCCCTTAATCAGGCTCTGAGCTTACTTTAGACGTGCATCTTTATGTCTCTGTTTTAAGCAAGGTTTTTCTTTCATTCTCCCGTAAACAATGTGTTTTGAAGCATTGATTCTTCTCTGTACAGTACTTTTGAAATTCTTGAAGTTAATGCAGTTGCACGCACAGATAAATTATCAACTGAAGCCTTTTTTAATAACATTCTATCATTACGTAACGTTGTTTTCTTTGGTTTTCCGATTCGCTTTCGAGTATTTCATGTTCCACCTGATCTCAAAACTTTATAAATACTGCTCAAGGCTCTCTTTATACTTCTCGATATTTGTACAGGATTTTGTCCTTGCGCTTTTAACTGTAAAACCTTAATAATTTCATACTTGCCAACCATCTCATTAATAACCGTACAATTGTTAACGCCCCCTGAAAAAACGCCCCTTTTCTTACACCACTATATTTTTAAAGTTATTCTCTCCAAATGTTGTTACGATTAAATAAGACTAAAATTACTCTAAAAAATTATTGGTGTGAAAAAAAAGTCGGGTACTATAAATTGTACGGTTTATAATGAGATGGTTGGCAAGTATGTAATTTCATCTTGAAAAATTTCTTTAGAACATGGCATTTTTATCAGCATACGCAGGAAACGTCTTTTCCGAATCACAAACAAAACAATACATTGAACTAATTAAATTTTTATACTAACAATATAGCAGATGATATTACAATTAAAGGGGAAAATTATGCTGCATTTATAGAAGCAGACGACAATAAAAATATTTTATTCTGTGAACAAAAATGTAAAAGAAAACATGTAATGCTGTATTGTGTCTATACATTTGGGACAGCACATTTTTATATAATTTGATGTACATTTTCTAATTTCAAACCTTTGATCATAATTTATATGTGTATATCAGCAGAACTGTTTTTATTTATTACCAATCTCACGAATTTTAATTGTACCCTATTACTTTTTATGTTAATGCAAATTTTACTGATTGTCTAAACTTTTGGGACACGGTCTATATATGGGCAATTCCACGAAAAATGTAACGTCAGTCACACGCAGATATATTTCGTCTCCCACCAATAATTTCGAATAAAAATCACTGTCCTGTTTAATGACGAAAATTACTGGAAATACGCCATTATTATTTTTGTATGGTAATAGTGGCGGCAAAAGTAGAGGAAATATTATTCTTTTGTGTGACTGGTTACCTTCATCCATGGAATCACCCATATAAGACTTTATTTTTTATAACTCTCTCTTTTTTAATTATCATTTTTCGTAATCATTTTTTAAATTAATTTAAATCTAATTTGAATATTAAAATTTAATTTATATTTGATAAAAATGGAGCAATTTATAAATAAGAAATTAAACTTTCATATGCAAACTTTATATTAAACACTACTATGGCCAACATTTTAATGGCATCCTACTATTTTAATTTATTTCGTAGGACTGTTACTATCTGCCCTTATTTTACACCTCTTTATTTCTAGTAAAATTTTCTCCAATATGTAATTACGATTAGATAAGCATACTTGCCAACTTAACCCGGAAGATTGTTAGTTCCTGCTCCTTTTTGTACACCACTTAATTTTTAGAGTAGTTCTCTTCAAATATATTTACGATTAAATAAGAAGAAATGTACTCTAAAAAAAAGACTGGTGTGAAAAAATAGGCTAAAAGGGACGGGACTAACAATCTTCTAGGTTAGGCTGTTAAGTATTGAAAAAAAAAAAAAGTGCCCTTTCCAGAAAAGTAAAGTGAATAAAAATCGTGTTCTAACATTGCTCTGGAATGAATTAAAATGTTGGCAAGTCTAATTTATATCATAGATGTCAAGTCTCTCGCTTTTTCGGCGATATTTTATACAAAATGTTTTCTATGACAGTTTTCAATTTATTCGATCACAGAAAACAAATATGATATATTTCTATATTAAAACAAAAAGTTTTAAATCGACTTTAAAATTTCGAAACGTTTGCAGCTATGTTTAAATAAATGAACTTGCTTGTTAAACACGCTTTAAGTTGAGTACTGCTTTTAATTTTTAAAACTTTAAATAATATTTTAATGAAATATGTTTCTTTTTCCTTTCTTATTTTTTTACCTTAAAAATTTCTGTATTTATTATCAAACTTAAAAAAAAAAAAAAAAAAAAAAAATGGTGAAATTATTGGAAATATTTCTAAAATTATAACTTCATTATAAATATCTTTTATTCGAAGATTTTTTTTTTCAACTTTTTACTACACAAATCTAATGATATATATATATACATAAATCAAATTTTAATGTATTGTTTCTTATTAAAATGAATAATTACCTTTATAAGACTTATGTATTTTTCTTTTTCTTTTCAGGTAAGGTACTTTTTCTTCTCAAATGAATAATCCTCTTACTTTTTCAAATGAAACAAAAATATGATTTTTTTCTTCATGAATGAAGAGTGTGTTTAATAAAAAGAAAAGGTAATTATAGAAAATGATTTTAAATACTTTTTAATGAAGATGGAATGTATTGTTCATTTTTCATGAAAATATATGTTGAGCTTTCGAAGCGAATAATTTTTTCTTTGTATTTTATTTAAAGAGCATAATTATTTCTAAGGACATTTATTATCTCGGATTACAAACGATCTTCCAATTGTTTTTTGCTATTGTGTTCGTGCAATGCACAAGTTTACAAAGCAACATTTAAAGTAAATACTGAAATATTTTTAAGTAATTTATAAACACTTAAATTTGTTTAAAAATGTTGTGTTTATTCTTTTACTTTTTTTCTGAAAATAAAAAAGTAAAATAAAAGAGAAGTAAAGAAAAACGAAGAAAAAAAATTCCTTGTTTAGGTTTAATTAAGTAACTAGATTGCTAAAATATAATAAATATATCTCTTTTGTTGAAATTAATTTTTTTAATATTCTTTATTAAAATTGTAATTATACTTGAATATATATTTAGACTTCGATATATCCAAGTGTCCTGCACACGTGCGTACACTCTTTGACACATACAATTCACTTCCATAAATAGAGTTTCGCAATAGGTAAGAAGTGGAGATTTTTATGGATTCTTCACAAGATTTTTACATCCACACAGTTGCCACTTTTTAAATTTCTTCAGGGTATTATAATTTAGTCCCTATATACCGGCAACACTGCTGTGCCCTGCCCTAATCAGTATCTGATGATGAATGTTGAGTTGCCAACTTTTACAATTTATCCTGGAGCATTTTTAGTCCACCCCACACCCGCACACTTTTTCTGTTTCACACAAAATTTGTTTACTAACAATACTACGAAATATTAATTAGAATATTTGGAGGTATAATTATAAGCTAAGTGCAATTTGTTAAAAAAAAATAGTTGTATGAGTGTGCGTTAGGCTTAATCCTTAGCCCTTGTCCATCACATGAAAATCCTTAACATTCTAATATATCCTAAAAGTATCTATAATAACATATCCTAAAAATATTATTACGAGTAATTATTTTATTAATAGATATAAATATTATGAAGGCGCTTTATTAATAAAATTAATTATTCTTTTCCTGTTTAAACTACAGTTCACATAACTAAGCAAGAATAAGAAAAAAATTTAACACTTATCAGATGAAGAGAGATGAACTATCGATCCAAGCTAATTTTAGAAATTTCTAAAAATTAGCAAAAGTACGTCGGGTTACTAATGAATAGGCTATTTGTAACCGGCGTGCCCCTAGGGTACTATACTTGCTAACTATCTCTTTATGAAGCGTAAAATTTAGAGTAATTTTATTCTTATTTAATCGTAACAACATTTGGAGATAATTACACTAAAAATAAAGTGGTGGTTAAAAGGATGCGTTTTTTTCCAGGGACGTTAACAATTTTACGCTTATTAATGAGATTGCTGGCTGGTATGGGGTACGTGTGTAAAAGAACCATGTGCAGTGCTGCCAACTTAATCCGGAGGATTGTTAATAACGCCCCTTTTTCTACACCTATTTCTTTTTTTTTTTTTTTTTTTAAGTATTATTCTTCTTAATTCATAGTAAATACATTTGAAGAGAATTACTCTAAAAATTCAGTGGTGTGGAAAAAGGGGCGGTACTAACAATCCTCCGGATTACTTTGGCCAGGGCCTGATTAAGGGGGAAGCTCGCTCATCACACATTATTTATACTTAAACCGTTATTTTTAAACAAATACTTTCCTCCTATAATAAACAGAAAATTTTCCTTAAAAATTATTTTAAAAGAATTCTGGTGTCTAATAACGGTGAGTAAATTGAATTGTTTTACACCGTTCACTTTTTATAAAAAATATTTCCTTGTCAAAGCGTGGAATTTCTATGACATGAAGTAAAAAATAATTGTAAAAATATTCCGGTATGAGCGAGCTTCCCCCTTAATCAGGCCCTGACTTTGGCAGCTCTGCACCTGAAATGTCATCTTGTCGAACACGGTATATTACACCAACATACTCTAAATGTTTAAAATTTTAAATATACGCATCTCGTTGTGGCTGAAAATATGTATCCTCATTCGCTAACTGATTATTATTTTTTTCCCCCCGAATTCCTAGTTTGTACAGACACGCCTTTTTCCAAGGACTCTTCCCCAGTAATTTTATACAATATATTTTCTTTTAAGTTTTAAAGCTTTTATCATATGAAGAATTGCTATATACTGTTAGTGGTGCAGAAAAAAAAAATCGAAGGTGTGTAAGAATCATGTGAATTATATTACTTATAAAAATTGGAAATATCCTGAAGGTCACACATTCATTCATCAATGAAATTTTATCCTTAACTTTTGCAGAAAAGGTGTAAAAGTATAACTTTCTAAATGATTGTCAAAATATCAAATCATCAATTAGATTTTCAGTGACACTGCTTATCGTTATCTTTTCTACACAGACAGCACTATGTATCTACATTGATCAATAATATTGAACTTTTTGAATTCTGTTAGATTTACAACTTCTTACTGTTTATAACAGCTTGGTTGCGTGCCGTTGAATGATAATGCAAATAAATGTATCAGTTTTGAAAAGAAAAACACAGGAAGAACCTGTCGGAAGCAATGCCCATACAAACATTGACTTTTAAAAGTAGTGTAAATGCTAAAGTCATTTAGAGAATAAAGAGTTAAAGTAAAATAGTAAAACGTGTTGCCATGGTACTATAGATGCATGTTTTGTGTGGATTATCAGTATTGAGTACGTGCTATATTTTGAGTTATATTCCAGGTGTACTTTTATGACAGAATAGTGATTTAAAAACATTTTTAAAATACAAAGGTAGATGAAAAAAATGGAATTGTTCTTATAATGATTTTAGTTTACAAACAGTATCGACAATAAATTAGCTTACTTTTTTTTTTTTTTTTTTTTTTTTTTTTTATTTATTTAGTAGGATAACTGCAAAAACAATATTTGTTGTATACTTCTTTTTTTTTATTTAAGTTTCTTACAGGAACTCATACATTAATGTTGCTACAGAAGCGCGTTCTCTTTAAGTAAACTGTAAAACGATTAAAAAAAATTAATTCCTGTAGCTATTACTTTATATTATTTATTGATTATTATTATTATTAATTTACTGAAATGTTTGTCAGAATTTCTTTAAATGTAGCTTTTTTTTATAATTATTACTTAGAAAAAATATTATAAATCACTAATATGTCTCATGACAACAATGAATTAAATAATATTACCCAAACAATTTTCACATGAAACAGAAGATAAGCAATTTCAAAAAAATTTTACTGGTGAAGCTCTTAACAATCTACAAAAGACTGATATTTTTATTATTACTGTTATAAGCCTGAAAGTATTTTTTATTTCTAAAAATTCCAAGTGAGAGGTTCATATATATATATATATATATATATATATATATATATATATATATATATATATATATATATATATATATATATATATAAAGACAAAAATTTATTTTACAAAATTTAAATAATGGTAAGGATGACAAAAAGTTTATTACCAGAAATAAGACAAATTTTTATCGTCTTGTAAAATAGCTTAAGAGCAGAACAGTCAACATCCTAATTAATGTTCCATAGTACCCACCTTAGTTTTGATATCAGTCTTCTTTTAGTGTATTTTTCTTCTTATCTCTTCGTAATTACATTTGGTAAGAATTCCTCTAATAATCAAGTGGTGTGAAAAAAATGGGCATATACGAATATTATTTACTATGATGGCAAATAGGCTTAAGAGGGATACTTACAGAAGGAATATTATTTTTAAAATAATTTATCCGAAGCCATGAAAAGATTCCTATTCCTGTAATAGATTTTTAAGTTATAAATATCCCAATAAAAATAATGAAATAATTGTAATAATACTGAAAATATTTTTTTAAATATTATCGAATATCTTAATTAAGGTGCCGAAATTGACACTTTAATTAGGTTATTGAATAAGAATAAACTAACAATAATAGGAATATTATTTACTATGTTGGCAGATATGCTTAAGAGAGTTACATACAGGAAGAATATTATTTTTTAAATAATTTATCCGAAGCCATGAAAAAATCCCTATTCCTGTAATATGTTTTACTTAATTAAGGTGTCGAAATTGACACTTTAATTAGGTTATTGAGTAAGAAAAATCAGGAAATAGTATTATATTACAGAATATATTGTATTTTTAGGAAATTGTATTATATTGCGGAATTAATTATCTTCTTTACAAATTTTTATATATTTGCATTTAATTTACCATTTAATTTTAAGTTTTGATGTATTAATATATATTTCTGAATTCTAATTGATATTCTTAAATGAACTCTTTTAACTTGTATACAAAAAGTCTTGTATTCAAAATTTCAAAGTGTTTTCTTACTTAAGTAGTTTATTATTATTATTATTACTAAACTTATTGATATTACCGCTTAAAATACTTTATTTGAAAAAAAAATGCAAAACTTCAGTAAACTCCTGTCAAGTTTCGGAAAAATATGCAAAAATTTCAACGATCATTTTATGTCGGGATAGTTTATTTATTTCTTATTTTTTTTTTCTTTCTCCTCTGGTGCGTGAAAGATAGAATTTTTTCCCGACAAGTATGGAACCCAAATCTTATCTCAACATTTTCTAAAAGTGAAGAAATTTTAAAACGCATAAAAAATGCATCTTGTCAAATTCACCTGCGATAGTTTAGTTTTGAAGATTTTTCAAACGTGCAAAAAAAAAAAAAATGTGTCACAAGAAGTTCGTTTTGAGAATGTTTTGTAACCACCTGCATGCGTCAAAAAATTGTTTAATAAAATGTAAAGTGTTTCAGTTACGCTAGATTGTAACATACAAATAAATAAAATCATATATAGCTTAAGAAAAAGAGGGGGAAAAGTAATAAGAATGGCGGTATTTTGCTTTTTAAAATCAAATTTTCATTTTATTCTCGACAATGTCTTTTAGAAAGTATTTACAGAAAAAAATATTGAACGATTTTTTAGAAGATGAAGATGAATGAATTAAATTTTATGGCATACAAAAGGAGGCATATTGGTAAAAAATCAGTAAGGAACGTAATTTTATTTTTGTGTTACGCCCGTTCATTTTTTTTTTTTTTTTCTTTGTTTAATTTTCAACTTCTTCTATCATTTTTGAAAGGTAATATATTTTTGTATGTGTCTTTGTGTTAAAAGCGAAAAACGTGACAATTCTAGATCAAAAACTAACGCACAGAATTTTATTAAACTTTATATTCAGTTTAAACTTCATATATATTAGCATCTACCAACTATTGATGCTAATTAATTTTTATGCTCTTCTAGCATTTTTGAGCCATTCCAAAAGAAAATCTATTTTTGTATATGTCTTTGTGTTAGTACCCCCCACCAAATAAGTAAATAAATAAAATAAAAAAAGCGACAACTCTAGATCAGAAACTAACACACAGAATTTTGCTAAGTTTTACATTTGGTTTAAACTTCACATACATTAGCA
This sequence comes from Salticus scenicus, assembly GCA_963930645.1. Classification (NCBI taxonomy): domain Eukaryota; kingdom Metazoa; phylum Arthropoda; class Arachnida; order Araneae; family Salticidae; genus Salticus; species Salticus scenicus. The sequence continues at coordinate 78,301,091 of OZ005659.1, read as the reverse complement.
TTTATAAAATATTGGTGAAAATTATTTTTTTTGTTTATCTAGTATTTTTAAGAAATTCCGAAAGATAATCTATTTTTGTACGTGTCTTTTTGTTAATAGTAAAAAACGTGACAACTCTAGATCAAAAACTAATGCACAGAATTTTATTAAATTTTATGTTTAGTTTCAATTTCACATATATTAGCATCTATCAATTATTGGTGCTAATTAATATTAATATCGCTCTAGCGCTTTTGAAAGGTATTTTTTTATGCGTCTTTGTGCTAGTAGCAAAAAAAAAAAGCAAAAACTCCAGATCAAAAACCAATGCACAGATTTTTATTAATTTTTATATTTGGTTTAAACTTTTCATATATTTGAATCTATTAACTATTGCTGCTAATTAATTTTTACGTTGTTCTAGCATTTTTTAGAAATTTCGAAAGATAAACTGTTTTTGTATGTGTCTTTGTTCTAATAGCAAAAAATTGTGACAACTCTAGATCAAAAACTAATGCACAGAATTTTATTAAATTTTACACTATGCAGCACGGAATGTTTCAGTTATGTTTTAAAATGCTTACAAACTTTCAAAAAAGTAACGCATTTTAATATGCTCTCTGATACCTTTCTGAAACATTCGGCCTTTTCTATGTTATCTCTGTTATGTGATTGAAACGTTTCTGTTACGTATCCGATTTTTCTGTTACGATCGCGGACATTTCTACGTTTATGAAAGTAATCGGAAAACAAACTGAACGTTTCTGTAATATTTAGAATTTTTCCATGTTATATGACTGTTACGTTTCTGAAACATTTTGTGCTGTTAGGGATATTTAGTTTCAACTTTACATGTATTAGAATCTATTAACTATTGGTGCCAGTCGCCGAACATGTGGTTCTGTTATCCTGAAATTTCCCGTATTTATAGCAAGGCTAAATCACAGCTTCTATAATGTATACTTATGCAAAACTGAACATGTGAGAGACCCACTATGAAACACTATGCTAATTTAATTTCAGTGCAAATAGGTGGCATTAATATGCTGCAATTTGTGTGTTTACAGGTGTGCTTTTTCTCAGCGTTTGTACAGCGTTTAAGAGCGCCAAACGTTATATATACATAACTACCAACATCCTAATTAACACTTTCGCGACCGCTGACGTAGATTCACGTCATTTGAAAATCTCAAACTCCACCACTGGGCGTCTCTTTCGCAATTTGTACGTTATTTATTTCTTAAAAATATACCCAATATTCATATTTTCACTATCAATATACTAGGGATATAAAGGATTTGATTAGAAAGACTATAACTATAATGTATACCCATTTGTAATATAAATGTGAATACCGAAAATTTTATTCTAAAATATTATAACTAGGTATAATAACGCCCACAGGCAGACCTTACTGCGAAAAGAACAAAAACATGAGGTCGCGAAAGTGTTAATATTCCGTACTATTGTTAGCCCAGCCTTTTTTTCCCAGCGATATATTTTTATAGTATTTTTTTCTTATTTATTTTTAATTGCATTTCAAGACTATTACTCTAAAAAATTGCTGGTGTGAAAAAAAAGCCGGAACTAACATATTAATTAGGACGTTGGCAGGTGCGTATGTAAGATTGCAGTGTTGCCAGATCTGGCGGATCACCAATAATTTTTAATTTTAACTTTTGTCGAACATCTTAGATGGTCGATAGACTATTATATATATTAAATGTCATTTCTCAACATTACTGATGCTTACTGAATAATACTAATATTATAGTTTTAAAAAATTAAAGAACATGCTTTTATAGAAATGTGATCTAAAAAGCACAAAATATCTATCTTAGTATTGAAATGCAGGGTAAGAGAAAATCGTGTGAGTGACACACCATAATATTTACATACATTTAAATCTTTAATTAAAATAATTTAGAATTAAACAAAAACCATTTTTAAAAAAACTCCCCTGACGGGGATCGAACGCTGGACCTTCAGATTCGAAGCGCGGAGCTTTACCTCACAGCCACAGCGTTCACGTAAGGAAGGTCTTCTTTTACAATATAGATTTTTTGTTTGCTCCCAGAGCGGTTACAAACATACATTATACATACATACATACAAGTTAAGCTAAGAAAAGCGTGTTAAAAAATCCGGCAGATCTGACAACACTGATGTTCATTACGAAAAAATGCTGACTTAGTTTGAGTGTGTAGTAGAATGCGAGTGGTATTGCTTTCATAGTTGCCAATTTAGCACCTTTTGGCTACCGGAAAATTAATAGAAATATTTATTTTATTTAATCAGTGAACTGTAACTGTATTCACTGATAAAGTAAAATAAAAAATATTATTAAAAATTCCCAGTAGCTAAAATGTGCTTGGTATGCTCAATTTTTCTCCGTTTACGGGCAGGATATGTCTAAATTTGAACATATGAACAGCTTCTGTGATACATTATTCTCTATATGACATCTTAAAAAAATGCGTTATTATTATTTTTTAATCCGGTTTTCTTTTCTTTTTTGTTAAAAATTAAAAAAATCGGTAACTTTATTTCAAATTATCCCAGATCGATCGTGAAAACATTTGTTTTAAAGGAAACAACCAGCTCTTTTGAAAGATATTAATAATGATAATTTGCCCCGTGGGACCATGGTTCTACATATGCAAAAATTGTTTGCCAGTTCACTAACACTATTACAAACAATTCTTTTTTATTTCATAATGATTCCTAAAAACTAATTCTCTTTATGCACTTTTATACAAAATTTTGACCAATACCTCTTTGTTAAAAATTTTTAAAAATCGGGGTGGTAACTCCACCTATTGAACAATTTGCACCAAAAGTTGATAGGCACTAACATATGTCTTTGTGCAACTATATACCAATTTGTTTGAAATTCTGTGCCGCAGTTCCTGAAATATAGTTGCCACCAATGTTTGTTGCTCGCAAAAAGACATACATTTTCTAAAAATATTCAAATCGTGTGCAAGACCTCTCAAAACATATAAATCCATCGAAAACCCGTGGTCGAAAATTTGACCATGTTCAAATGCCTTATACAGGGTTCTCAGAATGAGATCTTTTAAATACCGCTTATATATATATATATATATAGAAATTTTAAAATAGTCTAATTGTTGATATCTGTTGATATCTATTTAAATACGTTACTATATAAAAATATTCGTATCCAAATTTACATAATAATAATCGAAAAATTTCACATTTGAATTGTATAGAGGAAACAGTAAAAAATAACGATTTTGAATTAAAATGAATTAAAAATCTTATAAAAATGTTCAGAATTTAATCTATACATTACTTAAAAAAAAAAAAAAAAATACATATATTTGTCTTAATTCTGTCTAATTATTGATATTCGTTGATATTTATTAAAAAAAAAAAAAAAAAAAAGTTACTATATAAATTTTTTTTATGAAAATTTACATTCGTGAGAACTTTGCTAATATGCCTGAGCAAAAGAATAAAAATAATAACAATAATAATAATGATAATAATAATCGTAAAATTTTACTTTCTAATTGGAATAAATGAAACAATAAAACAATAGCGATTTTGAATTTAAATGAATTAAAAATCTCATATTTTTTTTTGTCAGAATTTAAAGTATACAGCACTAAAAAAAAAAAAAAAAGAAGAAGAAGAAGAAGAAGAAGAAGAAGAAGATTTAACTTTGTCTTAATAGAAAATTTTTATTTTATAACTCATGTTTGAGAACATTTTAATTTGGTAAATGTGCGAAATTTTTATGCATTCTTTTATGAATACCACACACATAGATTTTCAGCAAATCAAAATATATTTGATATCTTACACATAAAACTTAGCAAAAATTAGGCGGTTGTGTATTCCAAATTAGTTTTTTTTTAAAGTATTTCCACTTTTCCATAAAATTAAAAGTATTTATAAAATATCACATAAAAATGGCCATCTGAACCGATTATCGCAACAGTGTGCCATAGTTGTCAATTATTATGCTTCTTAAATACCATTTTAATTTTGTAGAAATTTCTGATTTATTTTATCAGTGTAATTTGTTACAGAAATTTATAGAGGATTTCTATTAAAAATGTGTGGTAGCCAAAAAGCGTAAAAATTGGCAGCTATACCTTAAATTGTATTCTCATTATATACTTCATTGTAACTGTATTGTAGCGAGGTAGGAAATCAGTATTCTACATCTAGATATTATATACTTGAAGAAATAAAACAAAAGTTACGCTTTAATGTAATTTTATGGTTTTAGGTAATTATATGACAAAAATCACAGAGAGTGTTACACAGAGTAACAAGATTTTCATCACTATTATCATACAGAAACTTTTATCATACATTTACAACAGTCCCCCCCCTTCCTTTTTTTTTGTGTGTGTGGGAGGGGGGGGAGTGGTGGTGATGATTAAATAGGAGAGTGATTATTTTTAAAAATATATTGGTGAAAAAGAAAATATCCCTATGTGAGTGACACTACATTTACCATTGAATTAATTATCATTTATAAACATATAACTGCCAACATACTAATTAATATTCCGTAATACTGTTACAACCCGCCTATTTTTCACACCAGTGATTTTTTTTTTTTTTTCTTATTTAATTATCTTCTTAGAATTTTTCTTCTTATTTAATTTTTTTCTTATTTAATTGGAAAATCGTACTGGCCTACACAATATTACGAAATATTAATTATCATGTTGGTAGGTATGATTAACATTTCATTAAAAATGTTTACAATATTTGAAATTTTCTTCTTAAAGTAGAAAAGCAGCCTTGTTATTAAATGGAAAATAATTTTTTAACTGTTTTAATTTCTGGTAACAAATACAAGTGACTCAATCTCAAGAAAATCCAAAAGTAGGGAAGACCACTAGTGGACCACTTTTACATTCTTCATTTTTTTTCCCACAAAAACAGAAAAGCAATGTACTTGAAAAAAATAGCAAACAATCTCTAAGCCCTTCTTGATATGTCTTAATTTTTTTATGACAATATTTCCAATACATTATGAATAAAAAAATAAATTGTGAGCAAGCACTTACAAAGTGGACCACTGTGCCCCGGTGATGGGGCACAGTGGACCAGCCTCATTTGTTTGTATTAAATTAATATAAGTTACTTTTTTTCTCTCTCTCTAAAATTAGTTTCTTGTACTATTCTAGTCTAAAGAACATAATTCAAGCATTTTCATGAAATAAAATAACCAAAATTAAACTAAAATAAACATATAAGAAATCAAATCTCAGTTAGAAAATTTATTAAATTAAAATAGATAATTGTTTTTTACTCTTTTATTAATATTATATAAATCATTTTTTTTTTATCAAAATATTAATAAATATTATACTAATATTCAAATATTTTATATTTTTAAATTATTTTGAGATATAATTAATTTACATTGTACTTGTAAGATAAATTTAACTAAAATATATTAAGCTACTTTTGCTTTTCACATGTGATCTCTAAAAACAACAATAATAATAATTTTTATTTATTTTATTATAATATTAAGATATTTGTTTTTTTAAGATATTAATACGTTACATTATATTTGTATTTATAAATTTAACTAAAATAAATATAAGTATTAAATCTAATATGAACTTTTAGGCACACTGTGCCCCATGCCAGAGTAAAACAGATAATAATAATAAAATAATATATAGACTATAAATATGCTAATAATTTTTAGGAATTTAGAAAAAGCAATACCTTGCCTTCCTTTAACAGCTATATAGTATTTATAATCACTAGTTCAATCTTTATAAAATTTTAAAAAACTCAATGTGGAAAAATTACTTTGAGCAGCTTAAAACAAAAAAACAGCTCAAAATGGTTAAAGAGTCGAATATTAATAGGGATGGTCCACTGAGTCCCGTTCTCTCCTATCTTTTATCCATAAAATGTATCTGGTTTTCAGTTAGCAGACATGCAAACGTTTTAATTTATTTCTGATTACTCTTAGTATCTGCCTTTTTTTTTTTTTTGGCACCCTTTTATTTATAGCGAATTTTTTTCGGATATATAATATTACTAAAATGAGAAGAAAAATACCCTTCAAGAAAAGTAAGGCGAAATATGCGGAGAACTAACTATCTAAGGAATAAATTTAAATATTGGAATGTCTGAACTAGTTTCAACGCTTAATATCATTATACTATAAAAATCTATCTTATTTTTTATTAATTATTATAGCTAAACAATATTATTGGTTATATAAGTAAATATAATGCCAGATTAAATTAAAAAAAAAAAAAAAAAAAAGAAATGACAAAAACAAAATTAATAATCCTTAAAATATTCCGAGAATTCAGAATTTTGCTTTAACATATTTTTTTTTTTTTTTTTTTTTTTTTTTTGTGATGATATAATATTAAAGTATGAAATTTTTTTAAAATCTTCTATGAAACGGAAACAGAAAGAAAAAGGAATCCTTACGATTCTACTGCTAATATAGAGTCCTTCTTAAAAGTTCAAATCTAATTTCAAAATAAAAAACTTTAACTAAAAACAAAACTTTTCTCCATTTCAGCAATTGGATTTTTTTTTTCTTTAACATATATATTAATAAAAGGAATGCTTTTAACGTAAGCGGGAGAAAAAAAAAAAAGTTAACTATTAGGAATTTTTAATATCTCTAGAAAAATCATTAAGTATGAAAGAAAAATAAATAAATGAAATTTTTGCACAAAGTGAAACTCTAGAGTACAAGAAAAGTTTTTGGGGGGATTTAATGGGCTATTAAGGTCAGAAACAACAAATTCTCATTACAGATAGCGGGAAAAGCTATTAAATGCCATGTTTGAATTAAAATTTAGATTGCAAATTCCATCAAGCTTGCATTTGTTTTTAAATACGCGAAAAGGAAAATGGAATGGAAAAATAAAGAAAAACAGTACATAATCATTGTTTTCTTTGTGATTTCTCTTTTTCTATAAAATTCTTGAATTTTTAAGTTAACAAAGTAAAAAAAAAAAAAAAAAAAATCATAAAAATACATGGAAATGCATTTGTATACCGAGACCTGCATAATAGAAGATATTCTCATTAAAAATATTTTTCAGAAAAATAAGCTTCTTTAATGTTTTATTATGGTTTATAAATATAATTTTAATACGATTTCAAAAGTTAATGTGGAAAAATAATCCTTCTATTTAAGCTAAATCCTTCTTGCTTTAAAAATGTATTTAAAAAAAAAAAAAGAAAAGCAGAACACTGTTTCTAAAACAACAGTTGTCACATGACAATATCAATTATATCCATTAAAATGCGATTAAATAATGAGGATTGTGAATTTTATAATGATAACGCGCAAGATAAAAAAAAAAAAAAAAAAAAAAAAAAAAAAGATAATTCAAATATATTTATTTAATGTATATATTAGATTGTTTAGTATGCTTTACGCTGATAAAATATTTGTTAGTGTTTATTATTATTATATAAATATCTATACTTTGGCTGTAAAGTATTTATACACGAAATTGAAAATTTCAATGAATACACGGTATACATCCAATTGCAATATCTTTTAATGAATTTTTCATTCTAGTATAAAAAAAGAATATTCTCATTTTTAAAATAAATTTCATTTTTTCTTTTAAAATTATTCTGTATGATATACAAATAAATAAATAATTACAATTTGTGCTATATAATTCGAATCAAACATGTATAACGTGCTTTTTATTTTTTGCACACTTTATACTTAATAGTTTTCAGAAACTCTGATCAATGCTGCCATCTAGTATGCCTTTTAGTAATTTTTTATGACTGGATATACATTTTTTTAATGAAATTTTAAATTATAATAGCTATATGTGATTACTTTGTGAATTATTCAAAGAATCTAAAAAATCTCATTCATAAAAGAAGAAAAATGCTTATATTTAAAGTCAGTGTTTTTGATTTCCGTAAAATTCCTTTCACTTAAAATAAATAGAAACTAACACAAGCAATTAGGTGAAACCATTTGCATTTATTTTAAAGGTAGTAAAAAGGAGAAAAAAAAAAATGTGTAAAATAAATTAATATAATTGCATGTTGAATAATTTAAATTTCTTTAACTTAATTTCATTTGAGATATTTATTTAATTTCATTGCTTATAAGAATTCTTAATGCTGCATATAACAAAAGTACGCATTAAGGACAATTAGTCGGTTCGAGAATTAATAGGCTTGATTGGAATGGTTTCTAAAAGATCCTAGCACGTATTCACTCTAGTTTCGAAAAAAAAAAAAAAATCATTGAAAACGCTGAAAGGATAGAAAACTAAACATGACTTGGGTTCTAACCAGGCACCTTGCGTCTGGAAGCTTTGAAAGCAGAGGAAGGGGGAGGGGGGGGGGTCGGCCCTGAAATTGAGAAAAATATCAGATTCGTTATGTCTATAAAATTTTGCCTTTAATTATTTTAGAGCATGTGTATTTTTTTTTTATAAATATTATTTATACTGTTCTAGTAACTGTTACACAGGAGCACAAAAATTTACAATTCTGCATTTTTGCCAAAAATTTTCCCCTTTTTAGGGACTTGACTTGTTTTTTTTTTTTTTTTTTTTATATGAACGCAAAGATAAAAAAATTTCTAATTGAAACATATCATGAAGTAGTGCTGGACGATATCAGAAATTAAATATCGCGATATATTACCAAGTTAATATCGATATTAGTGATATATTGCGATATTTCTTTCAAGACTGGAAAAAGTAGACATTTGTTATTTTTTAAAGACATATGCACACGAATTTTAAAGTATACACGTATAGAGTGTTTTTTCCATGTATTTTCTGGTATATTACTACCATAACTTTATCATTCAAAAAAAAAAAAAAAAAAAAAAGCATAAAAAGTGAATTAATGTTTTGTGTTTCTTATAACTTATACTATTGCTTTTTAGCATACCTCTGTATAGTTTATCCTCTATTCTTCCCATTTTAAACTTTAATTATTTTAAAATGATATTTTAACACAGCTAATATGCGATCTGTGTTTTATTTGTACCAAGTATATCAAAATTCATAATTCTACTAAAAATAAAGCTTAAGAAAAATTGTCTTAAGATGTAGGTATTAAATAAAAATGAAAATCATTTTAAATAGTTTAGAATGGCCATTATAAATAGTTCAGAATTGCCATTGAATACACCTTTTTTGGTCGTAGAGAGTAATATTTTTTACTTAAAACTCTTATATACATCCTAAATGTCAGTTACTTGTCATTTTTTATTTTTGTGTCTGCTTACCAAATCATTACAGTATCTTTTAAATATATATGTTCAATTCACATTCGTAATAGTTTCACAATAATTGAAATTTGAATTATATATTATATATATATATATATATATATATGTGTGTGTGTGTGTGTGTGTGTGTATACATTGTCAGTATAAAAATTATATTATTTAAACAAAATTAGTTAAAGTTTCATTTTGTTACTTAAAGTAACTCATTTTGCATTTAAACCAATTTTAATTAACATGTATGGCTTAAAAATAAATAAATAAATGGAAAGAGAAAAAATAAATGCTACATAAAAAAAAAATAATAAAGTATTCAATATTATATAATTCTATAAAGAAACTGTCACTGTAAAATTACTGAAGACAAAACTTTATTTCACATCAGTTAGATAGCACCCTTTCTCCCTTCCTATGTTATCTAATGGAATTTTTGTCGTTTCGTTTTATAAAAATATTTTATTCAAAAATGAACTTTTTTGAATTCTGTTTTTTGAATATTACTCTTTGAACAGGTCGTCTTTTAGCTTAGTGAGCAATTTTTCAAAAAAAAAAAATAAATAAATAAATAAAAAATAAATAAATAAATATTTTACTTAGAGATCCACACTTAGAGTCCATAATTTACTTATTGAAATAAAATATTTAAATTAATTTTTTCGAAAAATTGCTCACTAAGCTAAAAGGCGACCCGTTCAAAGAGTAATATTCAAAAAACAGAATTTGAAAAACTTCATTTTTGAATGAGATATTTTTATAAAACGAAGCAATGAAAATCCCATTAAATAACATGGGAAAGGAGAAAGGGAGCTATCTGACTGATGTACAGCCTTAATAAAAAAAAATATTTTATCGAAATATTTAATAATAATAAAATAATATTAAAAAAAAATTACATTCTATAAATGCTTATATTTTCAGAAGTTTTTTATTAAACGCTTAGAAAATTTGCAAAAAAATTCTTCTAGTAGATATAAGCTCGGCTTTGATGATCTTTGTTAAACACATGTTGAAGCTCGCATGTCATTGGCCAGAAAATATCGACACTTTGAAATAGTCCGATATCAATGAAACAATAGCAGGAAAGGAGCTAAAACAAAATATATTGTTTTCATTCGTCATAATGAGCGTTTGTTTTTATATCGCCTTGTCTGTGGTTTTTCATCACCTACGATATGCATGAATGTAGAGTGGGAAGTCAATATAGTGTGATAGGTCAGTACCCATAGTAGATATCTCGGATAGGGATATATCGTTTCGACTAACGTTTCGACTAACATAAAATGTCTTTCCTAGTAAACACACCTGCTGATTATAGGTATGAATACGCATTAATAGTGAATGGATTGTGATATTGGAGTATGTCTGTGGCTGAAGGATTTCTTCTGAAGGGGTAGAACCGTGACCTTGAACGAAGTCAGCTTATTCACGCGATAATCATAGCAGATGGCTTTCAATAAATCCTGGTTTATTTTTTTATTATGCGGTGGACTTTTTAAAGCAGTGATGTTTAGATTTGAGGTTATGAAGGATGAGGAAGGATGAGGAAGGATGAGGAAGTATATGTATTGCAATAGAGATCGTTTGGCGTGGGGTTATTTTTTCTAGTTTATCAGTGAGTAATTAGAGGAAAGTAGAGAATGGGTATTAGAATAAGATATTCGGCGCTTTTTTAATTCGGGTCTCGTTCGCTGTTGTATGTTGGCTGATCGGGTTTCGTTCACTCGGGTGCGCACTAGGCAATATCGTTAAAGGGATATATCGGCGGAGCTAGATCTTAAATATTCTTATCGGGATATTAAAAAAATATCGATACTTGGGGATATATTGATAAATAATCCAGCCCTATTATGAAGTACACTATGACATAAATCATATATAGAGAAAATGTATTGCGCCACTGCGCCCATAAAAACAATTCTAACCATTCCTATAATAAAATAAGAGTTTGAAATCCCACAGGTCTGAAAAGCCCGTTTATGGAGGCCACATTCTTCAGAGCATATAAAAAAAAGAGGGGGGGGGGATGACTAACATTCTTGATTAGAGAATTCTTCGGAAATTTAAATATTTTACGTTACGAAATAGAATATTTAAATAATAATAATAATGAAAAAATATATATAAAAAATACACAAAGAAAATTTTATAATTCAAAAAATTTCAAAGGCAGTTTACTCTATTTATAGCAAGAACTATCACTATAGAAACAAGTCATAATACATAGAATCTTTTTCTTTTTCCTTAAAAAAAGAAGAAAAAAATCACGTATTAACTTTTCTCCTTCTTTTGTATAAAGAATTCGCTCCAAAAAAGTCTTTCAGACTTCAAGATACACACATTCCTTGGAGGGAAATATTAAATGGCAAAAAGTATATAAAAAATAACACAGTCCTCACGTTCAAGGGGATATTTTTAAATTCAACTTGAACATATTTTGAGCTTTTTTTAGAGTTAGCTAAACATTTTGAGGGTTTTTTTTTTTTTTTTTTTTTTTTTTTATGTGTGTCTTCAGTAAACGGTTGACATTTGCTGTAGGATTCAGATAAACTTTGAAATGCTAAACATAAAAATGTATAATAAAAATAATAGAAGTTTTCTTCTTTTCTTTCTTCCTTTTTTTTTTTTTTTTTTTCAATATATATTTTTAGGATAATCATTCATTATTTTTTCAGCATTATATTATTGAAAAATATTTATATAGTTTTACATGAAAGAGAAAATACAATTTAGAAACACTGTTCTTTTCTGCTATGAGCATATGCATTTTTTTTTTTTTTTTTTTTTTTTTTTTGTTCTTTTCTTTTCTCATTTTAATGCAGAGTTTCCACAACCGCCCCTTTTCCCCGCGATTATTCCACCACTATAATTTTCAAATAAATATTTTCTCTTGACTGGCACATGTGACTGATGTCACACATCTGCAGGAAAAATGGTTGTGACAGAAATAGATATCCTGAATTTAATTTCACTGCTAAATGGGGAAGAAAAACATAAGATAATACATACGATTAACAATTGTGGAGTTTATTAGAAAAAGAAGTTTATCAGGGAAAGGCTTACTTCATGACAATTATATGTGATATAAAATAATTGATATACAAATTAAAGACCGTGGCAACATAGTCATGTGAAATACCAAACACCATGCATATATTCAAAATCTATTAAAACTGTTGCATTAAATAAAGACGTTAATAGTTTTTTTTTTTTTTTTTTTGATTAAATTATAGTTGGAAAAATTCACAATTTCCTTCATACAAATATTTTAATTTATTCCGGAGCACTGATAGTACTTGCTATAATTTCAAATCACATTATTTGTAGTGATTTTTTCTTTAGTATGTAATTATTCCTCATAGTATTAAAAAAAAAGCGGGTATTAATAATGTTCCGGAATAAATTAAAATGTTGGCTTGTCTGTTCATGTTTCACTTTCAGATATAGGAAATTTTCGTCTTTATTGCTACAGCTGTCTTATGTGCAATAACACGCACCCTATTGAATCACGACGCATTACAATAAAAACACGATAAATGTTTCCGCATAAAATTGGTGGTGGAATTGAAGTATACCTGGCAAATATTCCGTAGTACTATTAGTACCATTTTTTTTTTCACCAATCTCATTTTAGAGTATTTTTCTTTTTATTTAATCATACTGATAATCCACAGAAGGAAGATCCCTGGCGTCATCTGGGCAATGGGTGAAAAGTGCTGGTCCATTTATAAAATAGGAATGTCCGTAGTATCAATGATTCTACACATAGCAAACGAAACAAGAATAATAGAAAAATTTCCCTGCTCTCTTCCTTTGCTGTCTCCCTAGCGCGTGAGTAGAATCGTCCTGGCACTTTACCAACCGGGGATCAATCTAACGCAGCCGGAGAGTAAGTACAGTCAGAAAAATTTATTGTACATATAAAGTGGTGTGGTAAAAGGGGCGGGTACTAACAATAGTACTAAGTATTACTTAGCATGTTGGAAGATAAACATAAGAGGATAAAATTTCTCATCACTGAACATTTTGTTGAAAGAGGGAGGAGAGTAAAAACAGCATTATAAATTTATTTAAAGAATTGAGAGGTATATTTTCGCATAACATTGTTAAATGAGACATTGGACACAAGATATGTGTAAATATTATATATATATGTATAGATATATACACCTGGCAACAGATGATTATGTATCGGAAGAAATTTAGTGTACAACGGATTTTCTATACCACTTTATTTTTAGAGCAATTATCACCAAACGTAGTTACGAATAAATAAGTATAAAATTATTCTAAAAAAAGACTGGTAAAAAAAAAAAAAAAAAAAAAAGGTCGGTTACTAAAAACTTTCCATTACTAATGAGATGGTTGGCAGGTAGATATGTATATATCATAGTTGCCAACATTGTAATTTATTCCGCAGTATTTTTAGCCCCGCCTTTCTTTCGCACCAATTTATTATTAGATTAAATTTCTCCGAAATGTAACTACGATAAAATAAGTAAAAAATACTCTTAAGGAGACTTGGCACCTAAGACGCTACCACTGAAGTAAGTTTCATATTTCATGTAAGAGCTTATATTTTCATTTAATATTTACAAATTGAACTATATTAGGTTTGTTCAATAAAATATATATTCATACAACAATTCTTATGTTTTTTAGTACATTTTCATACCTGCCAACCATCTCAGTAATAAACGGTAGATTTTGAGTACCGGCATTTCTTTCCACCAGTCTTTTATTTTATTTTATTTATTTATTGAGCAATTTTGTACTTATTTAATCGTAACTGCATTTCAAGATAAATACTCTAAAAATAAAGTGGTATGAAAAAAGGGGCGTATACTATAAATCTTCCGGTTCATAATTAGGATATTGGCAGGTATGCATTTTTTCCGGATTTGAATTCTTTAAATTGCGATTTCTCAGTTTACATTTTTTCCTGAATACATGATTTTCAAAATGCTTTCAGCTTTGAAGTAACTCTGTAATTATTTTATTGATGAAAATAAAATCGTGAATATATAAGACTATTGGCAATAAAGTTACTAATTATTATTTTTGTTGCTTTTATTAGAAGATTAAAAATTTCAACCAACAACTTAGCTTCATTCTAGAAATTATGGAGCAGCAAAACGTCATTAGGGACATAAAATTATTTTTCGCAATATTTTTTATGAATATCACTGGGCTAAATCTAAGTTTTTCTCATTAACTTGTGTTAATAACGTCATTAAAAGAGCTTTAACGAAAATCACGAAAAAGTTGTATACATGTACATTTTCTTCATTAATATTTAAAATTAAAAAGACACATTTTCTGCTGGCATAAAAAATAAGTATTAGTTTTATGGCAAAATGTGAACGGTTACGAATAGCGGTTTAACGTGGTTTTTCTGTCAAATATATAACTGAGCGAAATAAGAACGCTAATAATTAATATCATAAGTTAAATTTCTTTTTTATAATGACTATTTTCATTAAAATAAAAAATATTCGTTACATATTCAATATAAAATAATTATATATTCATTATGAATATTCATAAGTTGGTACAAACAACTAATCTTTATTTGAATTACTATCTTTCTTTCTGATGAGAGAGTAAAAAATATATTTTAAACTTCAGGTCAAGTAGCAATATTTTTTTGAAATTTAAACTTACAGTAAATTTTTCCAATATCTTGCAGTGGATTCCCGTACTACTCGGGGGTCAGGGTTGTGAGATGAATACTACAATTTTATTTTTTAACACCGCTAATTTTTTAGAGTATCGATCTATTGTATAAATTACACTTATTTTAGTTTTTGTATACAGCGGTTGCTTTGATATAAAATTAGAGGTGTTCATCTGACAATCCTCCTTGTTTAGAAAGGGGTGATATTTCTGACTTAGAAAAACAAAAACATAAAATGACAACTATGTATTATTCTAGTGTCATAGCTGCCAAGTTTTTTAATTTATTCCGGTATCAGAGCCTGATTAAGGGGGAAGAACACATTATTTATATTTAAACCGTTATTTTTTAACAAATACTTTCCTCCTATAATAAACAGAAAATTCTCATTAAAAATTATTTTAAAAGAATTCTGGTGTCTAATAACGGTGAGTAAATTGGATTGTTTCACACCGTTCATTTTTTATAAAAGATATTTCCTCGTCAAAGCGTGGAATTTCTATGACATGAAGTAAGAAATAATTGTAAAAATATTCCGGTGTGAGCGGAGATAGTGTGTGCTTCCCCCTTAATCGGCACTGTCCGGAATGTTGTTAGCTCCGCCCTTTTTTCCCACCGTAATCTTTGTAGCGTAATTTTCTTGATATTTAATCATAATTATATATTGAACAAAATTTTTTGACAAATATTACAGTGTGAAAAAAGGGCGGGGCTAACTACATTCCGGAATAATAGAAAAAACTTGGCAGTTATGTAGTGTCACACACTTAATATGGAAATCATTTTAATTGAATTTCAAATCATATATTAAGTTATACAATTATTTGTTTAACGGCAATATAACAATTTTTGTCATTAACTATGCAGTTTTAAAATTTATAAAATAAAAATTTAATTTAATTAAAGTTCCTTAAATAAGACGTGGCATTACATCTAAGCATTTTGTAAAATATTTTTAAAAACTGAAGCGGTAAAATACATAATTCGTTAGCAACATAAAATAAACTTTACTGCAAATCAAAAGGTACTTTGTTGTACTTAACTATTCGTTATGTACATTATTTAAGATACATTGTTACACTAAAGCTTTCTTTATTTGCATAATTTAAAGATGTTTTTAATAACATTTTCAATAAAACATTCTCTATAATGCATAGTGTTGCGGGATAATTGTGGGGAATACTTAGAAGTATTTTGATGAGTATCGTGTATTAAAACTTTCTTTAGTAGAGTAGAAGCATAAAATTTCATCTAGGGGAATATTACTTTAAGCGAAACACTAATTAATTTTCAGCAAAGTTCTCATTTTGCTTAATTTTTATTTTAATTATAGAGGAATGATTCTGAAGCATCCTTCTCCTGACTCCGTAATACTGCTTAAAATTCTTTGTGGAATGCAGCTAATGATAAATATAACTCTTTTTAAATAAATACTGTTGTGTAGAAATATTGCTGACTAAAGTAATTTAAAAGAACCTTGTAATTTACAAAATGAAATGAATATTTTTAAGCGGATATTACCCTTGAGTGAGGAATGCAGAATTCACAAACTCTTTAAATCGACAGGAAGAGAATCATTATGATTCACATGTAGAATGCTTAAACAAATTTTTAAATCTGCAAAAGACAAAAATCTGAAAAAGTATAAATATGAAGATACATATTAAAAATAATTTGTCGTTAAACTAATTAATTGTCTAGAAAATACTTTAGAAACAATTTGTATTTTATTTATTTATTTATTTATTTATTTATTTTTTTTTTTACATCAACCTGTTTAAAATATAATCTCACTAATTAGGAAATATATCCTTTGACACAAGCGATAAAACATGAATTCTGCCAAAACAATTTTAATTAAGGATGTCTATTAGTAAACATTAAGGACATCCAAAACCCATATAAACCTATAGGAAAATAATCTCCGCTATTATTCATCGCAGAATGTATACTTTTAAATTCCTTTTTATGTTTATTAAATTTATGACCCTTAAATTAATTCTTGTGTTTTAAAAGTATATTTTGTTTCATTATTTAATCTCACTTTTAATTTCTAAAATGCAAAATTTCACCTTAGTGAAATTTTAAAATTAAGTATTCGCTAAACTCGAATAATACTCGTATCTAAACTTCTAAATCTGCTCTATAGTTTATTTTACAGTATGAAAGACTATATACATTGTAAAATTATTTTCTTAACACGTAGAATACTTTTATAACAGAACGAGCGAAGAATATTGTAAATATTAGAGGTTATATTGAATAGAACTTCTGTAACTGTAGGAATCGTACGAATCAACTCATAACTTGTATTCCACTAGCAAGGGAAATAAATGTTCAAAATTTCCTGCGATAAAATATATATGTTTTAAGTTCGCATGCCAGCATTGCCACCGCCACTTTAGAATGTAGAAAAAGAGGGAAAAAAGCAAACCCCCCATAGAAATAGCATGGGAAGAAAACCAAAAAAAACTCACAATGTCAAGTGTGTTTAAAAAAAAAAAAAAAAAAGGCTCGCACCGGAAGTAATAATAGGACAAAATTGACTAGAAAAAGACATGGAACAATGGGAACAACGGGAACAGGGAGGGCACCGCCACGTTAGAATGTAGAAAAAGAGAATAAAAAGCAAAAAAAAACCCATAGAAATAGCATGGGAAACAAACCAAAAAATCTCACAATGTCAAGTGTGTTTAAAAAAAAAAAACGGCGCACCGGACGTAATAATAGGACAAAATTGACTAGAAAAAGACATGGAACAGCGGGAACGGGAAGGGGGGGGGGGCGTTAAATATAACGACCAGGATTAATACGACTCGCCTAGTATGTGTCTTAGGCTTAACCGCCTTTACTTTAACTTCGAAGTCGATAACCAAGTGATATTTAGATTTTGCGTTTTGAACATTTCTGTGTGGAAGATTTTAAGAAAAAGAATCTTTAATAAATAGTAAACTGTGACCGAATTCCGGTCTTAAAAGTGGGCCTGCCCAGCCATATATCATTGTAACTGTAATGTGCTGCACCCCCGCCCGCCTTTTCGACTCGGAAATGCACTGCACACATGTGGTGCAATTCGTCTCGAACAGGTTCATTTGTGGCAGGTGGTTGCATGATAACTTCACCATGTACAACAATAAGGGCAACGATTGTGGACAACGAGAGGTTCGATCAGCATACAAGGAATAATTCAACCTGAAAAGTGAATGTACTAATTCTAAGTTAAACGTGTTATCTAGTAATTTGATGTTATTTTGCAATCTCTTTTTTTTTTTTTTTTTTTTTTTTTTTTATGATTCATTGATATTTTTTTTAAAATATATATATATATATATATATTAATTCTTTTTAAATTTCTTTTACTCTTCTGATATTTGATTATTGAATTGAATCCACTCCCAATACAAAAATATCTGTTTACAAAGAGGGCTGATTGTAACAGTTTTTAGAAAATTAAATATATTTTGAAATGTATTTACGTTTTCCTGTTTATAATTGCTATTTTCCATAGGATACGTATTTATCTATCATATTCATAAAAAAAAAACTTCGTTAATTTTGCTAATTTTAGCATAAAAAATATTTTTTCAAAATTATTTGCCTGTTACAATTTACCACGGATTTGGGACAAATTGTAACACACGCGAGGCAAATTGTAACAGATACAAAGGGACTAAATATACGACAATATATCAAAATGTTTTTTGATATCAATAATTTATTAATTTAATAAAAAAGGCAATTAATAACTAATATTGAATTATAAACTGCTTGGTATAGTAACAATGAGTTACATCAAATGGATTATATTAAAATAAAGAGAAAATTAATTATATAATCAACATAGAAGTCAATCTTAGTTAGAGTTGAAATTAATTGGAACAAACGATATTTTGTTCCCTCTCATAAATTTAACATGTGCCCTCATTTTGCAAGTTAAGCATTATACCCATTCTTCTGCCTAGAGAGGGTTTAACAGAGCTCGAATACCCCTCCCTTTTTTCAGGATACTCTCATTCATGAGAAATTTCTGCTTTTTTCTACCACTCTTTTTATGCAATACTCTGTAATTCGTGATTAAACAGTCACGAATATAAAAACATAGAACTGCAATACAAAAACACAGAAAATATTTCTGTATAAATATAGTAGTGGCAATGAAGCCAAAAATTTTCCATTTCTGAAAGTTTCCTTAAAATGGACGGAGACTTCGAGCTCTGGCTGCAGGCATCTCCTCTAATTCAGAATCTGTATCTGGAGTTAAAAACATTTTATTTATATTTTTATCCTTTCGTTTATTTATTTGTTTCTTCCTAAAATCTTTTCCTTTCTCTTTATATTTGTGTTACTTTTTAATTATTTCGTCAAATTATTTTTCAAATATTTTTCTTTCGGGTGATGGGTGTCTAATATTTGTACCTTTCTCGAAGATTTCAGCTGTAGCCAAATCGTATATATATTGACTCTGAAGATCTTTTAGATTTCTTTTTATAGTTCCACATCTTAAAAAAATGCATAGAATAAATAATTTACTTGTTAATATTTAAAGTAGAATGTGTAATTGCATTGTAACATGTTAAAACTTGCCCCATCGTATGATTTTGGATATTTTGTTTATTTATAAAAAATAAATAAATAAATATATATATATGTAACGATTTATACAAAAAAATAAACATGCATTTTATAACTCAACACACAGACTAAATAAATAGCTAGAAACAATTCTTTAAAAGATAAATTAACCTAAATTTAATCAAAATTTACGAAATAATTTTTTTCCACTAATTAGCTAAAATAAAGCGCACGTACAGAACCTCTCATTAACCATTTTTGCAGAACGCTAATTGTGCTTACCTGATAAAATGCGTCATTAGAATTATGTTTATCGAAATAGCTAATCAGAAGTGTTCTAGAATATTTCGTAAATTGCGTGTTACTTCCTACCCCTGTTACAACTAGCCCCACGCTCCCCTACATTACAAAAATGTCATTTAAGTGCAATTATAATAATTATGCACAATCTCTCCTACCTATTTGCGCAGTTACTCTTACCCTTAAAACCTTTCAGGGGCGGTGGTACATATTTTATACCTCCTACCAGCTGTAAAAATTCATACCGGAAATATTTTAGCAAAAACTTACGTTTAAAACATAGCAGGAAAGGCCGGGTTTTTCAACCTTAAAATTTAAAATTTCTTTTAGTTTAATTTAGTTCATGAATTCCGGTGGCAGTATAATTCAAATGATCCGAATTGTCTTGCGCCGCAAAGGATTAAGGAAAAATTACGCAGAATAGCTCTCTTGATTTACTACAGTTGTTGTGTTAAATTATAACAGAGCAACAAAATAGTATTGGAAATGGAAATGCACAGAAGTAGGATCACGGCAAAATTACGCACCAATAATTTAGCAAAAAGTTAATATTTGGATTTCTCATACCGTTCTGTTGAATTGAGTGCAAACTCTTCTACCTTTATCTTAAATAAGCTCAGTTATTCTGTAGTAAAACTTTTGATAATTATCCTTGTATATCATTCCCGGAAGAAGATCTGCTAAAACAGCTTAATAGGTCTGTACGTCAGTTTGTCGTTCAGTTTATGCGTGGTAGATCTCCCCATCAATGCTGCCACACTTTGCGACTTTTTTATTCAGCATTCACTAATAATCTTGAGAAGTGATATTAGATATATGTAACAGACGATTCTTTGATTCGATTTGTCCATTACGTATATTAAATGTCACTTGTTAGAATTATTGGTGACTATTAACACTTTCGCGACCGCTGACGTAGATTCATGTTATTTGAAAATCTGTAACTCTGCCAGTGGGCGTTTCGTTCGCAATTTGTATGTTATTTATTTCTTAAGAACATACCCAATATTCTCATTTGCACAATCAAATATACCATTTATTCAAATAATTTGATTAGAAAGAATATAATTATAATGTATATCCATTTGTAATACAAATGTGAATAGAGAAAATTTTGTTCTGAAACATTGTAACTTGAGAATAACGCCCACATGCGGACCTTACTCCCAAAGAGACAAAAGCATGCGGTCGTGAAAGTGTTAAATACAAAAGTCGCAAACTCTGGTAATACTATTCCCCGTTTCAATGAAAATGAATCAGATGTTCACCGAGGTTGACAGAAATATCTTGCGTATATATTTTCCTTTAAATTTATTTCAAACGGATTCGTACACAAAGCAACTACTCTGCAGTAGAAAACTTCTTATGAAAAAACAATTTGAAAGTTGGGTGTTTTTGAGATGTACTTGGTTAACTTGGGAAGATGCAACATTTCACGCTGTGAGTTTTTTATTCGATTTGTCTATTATATATATTAAATGTCACTTGTTAGAGTTATTGGTGACTGTTAAATGAAAAAAGTTTCAAAGTTTGACAATACTACTACTCCCCATTTCAATGAAAATTAATCAGATGATCACCGAGGTCGGCAGAATTATCTTCCATAGATAATTTCCTTTAAGTTTATTTCAAAAGGATTCGGATACAAAGCAACTACTACGTAGTAGAAAACTTCTTATGAAAAGACTATTAGAAAGTAGGGTTTTTTGTGCTGCACCTGGTTAATTTGTGAAGATAAGACATTCTACGCTGTGTTGATGTCATGAGCGTTTTATTACATCTGCATAAAATTTTAAATGAGTATGATTCTCAAATACATAATCGCAATAGAAGGTCTAATTTCTACCTTTTTTTCTTTTTTTTTTTTTTTACGAAGCAACTTTATATCCATTCGCTAAATAAAGATAGCGTTTTAAGTCCTAGTGTGGCCATAGTCATGGCCTTGTGAGAATAGAACGTAATAAGTTATTTAAAATGCTTTAATTTTATAATAATTCCTAAACTACATCTGAATCAAGTGTGATAAAGATCAGATACACAAAACTCTAAGCTACATAAAGGAAAATATATGGGTATTCTTTTTTTTTTTTTTTTTTAAGCACATGTTCTCGAACCTCGGTCAAGATGAAACTCGCAAAAAGACGAATCGTCAGTAATATCTATCAAATATCCCTTTTCAAAATTATTGGTGATCATTGGATAAAAAAGTCACAAAGCCTGACAATATTAAATGCTAGGCTTAGGATTGATTTAGATTATTCTAAAGTTATTATTTGGAATTAAATATTACCAATCTTTTCTTTTCGCAGTCTTTGTCACATTAAAAGATAGTGTATGTATATCGTGATCAAAATGCAATATTAAGCAAATTGTACGGTTGGAGGCTGATAAATATTTACAAAGTTTTTTGTAATAATGTTAAACATTCGCAAAGTTATACGTGATAAAATCTTTTTATACATTTTAAATGATGATGATGATCACAAGGAACAAAACAAAAATTTCTTTAGAAAATGTTCTAACTTAAAGTTTTTTTTTTTTTTCCCAATTGTAAGCGGCTCTTATTCTGTCTAGCGTATAAGTCTGGATTTATAGATTATATTTATATATAACATGTACTTAGTTTATTGACAATTTATCACAAATCTATCAAAATAGAAAAAAATATTTAGTTTCTGCTATTTGATAATAATAAATATTAAGATTTTTGTATAAAATTTCTTGATTTCATATGTACACTTTACTTATTTTATCAATAATAGAATGATATTTTTAGTAATATACAAACAGAAATTTAGAACGTAAAATAATAATAATAATAATAATAATAATAATAATAAAATCAAAAATTTTTATGTGCAATTTTCATTTTTATTTATTTATTTATTTTTATTTATTTTTATTTATATTTTTATTTATATATTTACTTGTAATAACGAATGTACAAAAATGAACTGCATTAATTTAAACTTCCAAAGCCAAAACACATTAAAATTATTCAAACAAAAGCGTATTAAGCGCATTATTTTGGTACATTTTCTTGCATTTTGTGCAATATTAAAAATGAAATGATAGGTTAAAAGATTCTAAAAATAATTATTTAAAAAAAAACAGTAATAATATATACATATATATATATATATATATATATATATATATTGTTTTTCTCTTTTTTTAAACTCGTATATTATTCTGAAGCTATTCGTAAATCTAACACGGTATAAAAGATGTTCAAGTTAAAAAAAATAATAATAATAAAGTAAGACATATTGCCAAAAAATATGTATTTTTTTTTTTTTTTTTTTTTTTAATATCGAGTTTACATTTTTTTTTTCATATATTAATTTAGAAATAGTCACTTAAAATTTGTGAGATTCCTTAATCTATATCGAATTTATCTTTTCTAAGTCAAAAGAAATGTTTGCAATTTTACATCATATGCTATGCAGTATACACTCCATAGCTTCCATATTGTAAGATATTTTAAAAAGTTTTATAACCACTGTTTTTAAGAGTAATTTTTTGCCTATGTGATCGTAGGACACTGTACAAAATCAAAATAATGATTATAACATATCCGGAAGAAAAGAAACACATGAGAACTATGATATGGTCATAGTACGTAGCAATAAAACTTTTAAAGAATAATATCTTTAAGAGAGGAAAATATGGCACTAAATCCTTTTCAATATACTCGTAATATTATAAATTTATAATTTTTTATTTGTAGATTTATAAATTTTTGTCCATACCAAACCAATTTAAAATAGTTGAATATTAAATAATTTTCTCATATTATACATTACTTTGTAAAAGAGAATTTGACCTACACAGTTTTTAAAGCAATTTTTTTTTTCTCTTTTTACTCGAAATTTTATCCCAACTATCAAACAAAGAAAAGCTACTCTACCATTTTTAAATTGCTCAAGAAAGCCTGTAGGAAAAGATAAGAGATATAAAAAGTTTCAGGCTTTTAGATTAGAGTAGAAAATAATCTTTTACTTTTAATTTTTTTTAATGGAAAAAGAGTTTTAAAAATATATTGTTTTACTATTGAAATATAAGATATCACAGATTTCATTTATTTATATCCTATAAAATATTACCAGCGGGTATAAAATATTGTTTTCTAAAAGTTTTTAATCTAAAAATACAACTTAAAAATCATTTTCAAAATTGGATTAAAAAGCTGATAGAGTAAAACGTGTTTTCATTTTTCTGAAGGTATATTTAACAAATATTTTTATGAAAGGAAAAAGTTTTTGAACTGCTGAATATTGTATTTCTTTAACAATAAAGCGGATATCGTATATGTTTTTTGAATTAGTTTAATAAATTTTGAGAAAATCGTATTTATAAGCACATTATATATTACTTTCAGTATCTTGTTTTCGTCAACAAAATTAAGAACAGAGATGCGAACGTAATCCGGAGGATTGTTAGCCCCACCCCTTTTTTTTTTCCACACCAGTTTTTTTTTTTTTTTTTTTTTTTTTTTGTTATTTTTCTTTTTAATTCACATAATACATATCTGAAGAGAATTAATCTAAAAACAACGTGGTGAGGAAAAAAAGGGGGCGTTACTAATAATCCTCCAGATATTCTGTTTCATTAAATTTCCAGTATGAAATGAATGCGCCTGACCCAGTGTTTCCATACTTTGTTGCAAAAACTGGTAACACTGGCCATGGAGTAAATTATAAAACTTGACAACTCTGTCTAATGTAAAATGATAAACAAAAGCAATCTCTCTTTTTTTATTCGGAAATATATTTTTATTGGGACATTGTTTTATTTTTGTAAGTTTGGTTTACCATATATGATCTGGTAAATTCACCTGATTTTGTATTCGTAATCTCAGGATTTTGTTTTCTGTTATACGTTCAGAGATTTTACATAGCAAAAATCAATAATAATAATAATAATAATAATAATAATAATAATAATAATAAAAGGCAGATACATTATTCATATTTAAACCAATTAAATATTTGGAACAACTTGTCTATATTTTAAGTTTACAACCTATTAAAATTTTGCCTGACAGACACTTAAAAATTCATAAATATCATGAAGATTTGTAACAAGAGTTAGTAATTAAAGAATCCAGAAATTATAATGTTCACATCAAATAAATATATTTCAATATTCAAATTTTCTGCTACTTTGCTCGTTTAAAATAATAATAATAATAATAATTTTTTGCAAACATTTAATTTTCATAGCTGCCAAACTTATTAATTTTTAAATCTTTTTTATCACCACTATTTTTTAAATAGTCGGCATCTACGAATTTTTTTCCGGAGCATCATAGCGTACGTCCTTATTTACACTACTTTTCTTAAATGTATTTTTCTTATATAATCTCTACTACATATTATCGAAAATGTTACTACAAATATAGTTGTGTGAAAAAAAAGATACCTGGCATACTTGCCAACATCCTTATTAATATTCCGTAGTGCTATTAGTCCCGCCTTTTTTTTTTTCACCAGTAAACTTTTAGAGTAATATTCTCCAAATGCAATTACGATTAAATAACAAGAAAAATACTTAAAATATATAAATATATCGGTGTGAAATAAAAGGCGGGGCTAAAAAGGAATATAAATTAGTACATTGGCAATTATGCACACCTGGTAACATTAATAATTTATTTACTGTTAGACTCTGCTCTTTTCTCACACCAGTATGGTTTTAGAGAAATTTTCTTCAACATGCAATTACGAAAGAAGAAATGAGAGAAATTTTTTTTAAAGACATACTGGTGTAGGGGAAAAAAAAAATAAAATAAAGCCGGGGTTAACAGTACTCCAGAAAAAATTATAAATGTTACCAGAGATAAAATACTGAAAGTTCTCCGCAATAATTTAAAGTGTTGGCATTTCTCTTACTTTGTTTGTTTACCAATGAAAATTTCTAACTTATTACATTGAAAGTTACTAAAAAATTAATATTATAGTGGATGCAAATGTATATAATTGAAATTATATTTTTAATATTTCGGTTACATAATTCACTTTTAGAAAATATTTTATTCAAGTATTATAAAAATAACATTGATGTTAATATTATCTCAATCGAGTTAAGTTTATTCATTACAAAATATTTTTCATAAAATTATTTATAACAATTATTTAAAATAACCAACCCTTTTATAATTCCATCTCAATCTTTACAGTGACTGCAAAGCTTAAATTATACCCCAGATGTTTAATAACTCTCTTTAGAAATGAGAAATTTAATAATTTCTCTGGAGAAATTTTAAGGCAGTTAATAATGACTTTGAGAATGTGTTTAACTCTACTAACTTTGAAGTACTAAACTTAACAGTAGTTTATTTGGATTGAACAGAATACTGTTACGTTAAATATTTTAATAGATGCATTATTGAATATTTATTTTACCGTGTAGTGTTATGTGATGCGGAATATTTAAGTGAACCTGTTTCAAAAATTATTGAATAGCAATAGTAAATATTACTATTGTTTTAAAATTTCAAACGGATGGTAACGGATAAAATATTTTTATATTATGTATTATAATATCGTGGAAACTAAATATTCTTAAAATTTACATTCTTCATACATATTACAAAAGAAAAGGAAAAGTATTTTGTTTTTAAAAATTATCAGACGAAAGGTAAATTTAGCAAAATATTACTTTTTTTTTTTTTTTTTTTTTTTTTTTGCGGGGGAGGGGGGGGGGAGACCGATTGACTTCACGATGGTCCTTGCTTTAAGTGTTGTACCATCCGTGGGGGGTCTTTCAAAGGGGTCCTAGTCCGTATTCACTAGAGTTTCCGAGAAAACCACGGAAGACTCCGAAATCTTGGTCGTTGGGTGCGACCTAGGATCGTACCTGCTACTTCCCGTCTACCAGCTATAAGCGCAAAATCTCTCGGCCACTGGTGGAAACCGCAGAATGTGGCATTTTCTGAACACAGCTATTTTCCAAATAAAATTAAAATTTGTCCAAATACAAAATTACGAATATATATATATTGCATACACATATATGCCTAATATCTAAAATACGTATGCATCCTGTGGTATAAGAGTAAATTATTATTTTATTATTGTTATTATTTTTAACAGTTGCGAACGCAGAACTGAAAAAAAAAAAAAAAAAAGAAAAAAAAAAGTAGTTGAAAGTTATATTTATTTATTTATTTATTTATTTTAAGAATTTTTGTAGTTTCGGCTTAAAATAACAATAAATATATATTATTATTTTTTAATCGGTGTATCAGTCTTAGAAATACTAATTATTGCTTAAAATATGATTCAGAAATAGTGTTTGTAAAGTTTTGCGCTGATGATATAATGCATGCAGTGTGTTCAGATTTTAATGAGAGGTAGCAGAGGTCGCATCGTTCCAGGTTTCGCAGCTTTCCTAAAATTACAAACGCATTTTATTATATTGTCACCACTATCGTCCTTAACGTATTTTGCTTCAATCATTTAATGCTAGATCTCTCACGAACATTATGTAAAAAAGCATTGATCTAAAATTGTGGTCACTATATAATAAAATGAGAGTATAAATGTAGGAACTCTGTGAGGCCTGGAACTTTCTGTATTATGATAGGTATTTTATCATATTGTCAACACAATTTGAGATACGTAGCTGCAACATAATTCGTAGTATTTTTTGCACCCTCCCCTTTACCCACATCACTAATTTCTATAGCAATTCTCTTTTAAAATATACATAATGAAATAAAAAAGTACGTATAGCTGCCAATATTTTAACTTATTCCGGAGTACTTTTACCCCCTCCCTTTATTTCGCACCACTTTATGTATAGAAAAATTCTGTCTAATATATAATTTCTACAGAATAAGAAAAAAAATCACCTTTAAAAAATAAGTAGTATAAAATAGAGGCGGGGCTAAAAATACTCCGAAATAAATGAATATGTTGGCATCTATGGAAAAGTACTTTAAACAGATATCGGCAGTGTCGCCAGATCTGGCGGATTTTTTATTCAGTAATGACCAATTATTTTAAAAATTGATATTTTATAGAATACATGTAATAGATTATTAATCTTCGAATTGAATAGGCAAACTTTTCAATTAAAAATAATTGGTGATTATTGAAATATTGGTTGAATAAAAGACAGCAGGTTTCGCATAATTAATTTAGCGTTCTGGAGTTCTGCAGATAACTACTTTTTGTACAGTCAGCCAAAAAAAAAACGCCACCCCCCCCACCTAATTTCGCCGTAAATTATCGTAGAAACATTTGACTGGTACCGATCGATTTGTAATAACGTCTAGTTTATAACGGTATAGTTACATTTTGCCTAGTGGGTCGTCTACATATTAAAACTAGCATTTACTTCATTTTCTTCAATGGCAACCCCTATTTTTGACTTCATATTCAGATTTCTGAGATCAAGGCGGTTCGGAAAACGTACCTATTTATATTGTTTAAATCAATTCTAAATAGAGTTACACGTGAAAATGTATTAGGGGTCCGTCTATACATTTAGAAAATATAAATCATGATCTACGCCCCAGTATATATTATTTAGGAAGTTTCACACCGGAAAAACATTTTAGAAATGTTAATTATAAAATAAAAAAACTGAGTTAGTTTATGAATTAAAAAATTATTATTGGTGTCTATTGATTAAACATCAAATAGTTCACTTCATATGAAGAAAATTAAATAGCTTGAATAGATATTAAAATATCTAAGATGTCATAATGAATATGATCTGTACGCATCGATTATGGGAAAAATATCAAATATTTAAGTTTCCTAAATTTTATGATTTTACAAAATATGCATAAAATTTGCCTAACATATATATATATATATATATATATATATATATATATATATTTCGTTTTCTTTCTTTTTTTTTCTCTTAATACAATTTACAGGTTAAGTCTTTATTTTATAAACTTTTTATAAAAAGAATATAGATTGTAATGTTAATTTATGTATTCAAAATTTAAATAGTTAGAAATTAAATAAAAGTTAATTTTTTTGCGTCAGATTAGCCACACGTTTAAATATTAATATTTTGTGATATACACATACATGAAGCTTTTCGAATGCAGAATTTTATAATTTCATTATCGAGGATTTTAAAAATGTGACTTGACTTAATTAATATTAAGAGAAATGTTCGATATTCTCGCAGATATATGTATATATATATGTATTTATTTCTCAATATATTGAGAACAAAAAACTATATTTTATAAATTAGCAATGTGAAAATGATAAGATTTCCTCGTAAACACAAGAAAACAATTAATCGCATGAACACAAATAAAATAAATAAAAATAGAACATTATTACGAATCATACTTTTAAAATGTTCGCTCCTCTCTGTTCCTGTTAAAATTCTCTGTATAATTATCAGTCTAAGTTAACAAAATTGTGTCAGATTGCAGGTTTTTTTTTTTTTTTTTTTTTTTTTAAGGAAAAAAGAAGAAGATAAGGAGGAGGAGGAAAGATCAAAACGAATAGAAAGCATATTAAACGTTAATAACCTTTAAACACTGGAAAAGGGCGGGGTTTCGTATTGTGTGTCATTTGAGAGTTGTAGAGTGCAGAAAATTACTTTATGTAATAAAACTTTTCATTTAAAGGGTATTTAAAGCAGCATTATATTTGATACATAGACTATTCAGAAAAAAATTACCATTCATCCGGTTCATGAAAAATAAAGAACATTTTCTGGCATTGGTCTATGTATATACATTCTTGTCAACCTAACCCGCCCCTTTCCGTACATTTTTTTCACATCAGTCTTTGTAGAATATTTTTTTCTTTATTTAACAGGTTCAGCGCCATGTCAGCCATCGGTGGCTGACACTGATCTTTCCATTTAGGCCAAGTCAGCCGGCAGTGTAAAATATGATATAAAACTACAGAATTTACATAGTTTTAAGTAATTACTGACAATTTATTTAAAATTTATTTCCTTTTTTTTTTTTTTTTTAATTATAGGATTTTTATAGGATTATATCGTTAAGGCCTAATGGGGTTTATCGAAACTCGATAAATATAACACGCTTCTAAGCAGTGCGTGTGGCCTAAATGGGATTTCCATAAGAATTCGCGTGGTGCTCAGTGATTTAATCGTAAATGTATTTGAAGTTAATTACTCTAAAAATTAAATTGTGTACACAAAGGGGCGGGAACTAACAATGTTACGTGTCCGGTTGGCATGTATGCATATATATTTCGCTTGATTTATAAAAAATTATAACACATTTTTTTTTTTTTTTTTTTTTTTTTTTTAGTATTTTGTGTTTAAATGTCTCATTAAAAATAAATACAATATTCATATATAAACATTTCATACGGTAATGTACATAAACATATTTATTAAAGAAGTTTTGTTGATATTATATAATTATTTTTCTATCTGTATAGTATATTAACACAAATATATTTTGTAACTTTCGCAGCATCGAATAACAGAAACATGCCTTCCATATCAAAGCTTAGTGTAAATAGGGCGTAAGCGTACTGTAGCTAGTGTTGAAATTTGAAAAAAAAAAAAAAAAAATATTTTATACAGTAAGCCCCGCATGAAAGTGTTACTATAAAGTTTTACATTTAATTTTAGGCGTACAAACCAACAATAGATAATAATATACAAAAATATAGATAACAAGATTTAAACTAAAATTTGAGAAAGGATATTTAATATTTTCGCGACTGCTGATGTAGTTTCACGTCATTTGGAAATCTGTAACTCCTCCAGTGGACGTTTCTTTCACAATTTGTGTGTTACGATATTTCTTAAGAATATTCCTTATAGTCATATTTATATAAAGAAAATAGTATGAAACAAATACTTTCACTAGAAAGAGTATAATTATTGTGTATATTCATATGAAAATAAATATGGATATAGAAAGAACGGTTTCCTATTGCCTAGAACGATTATTCCCCGTTCTGCAGTCGTCTACTGTACTTGAATTCTTAATTTTAAATGCGTAAAATCTATATCATTAAAAGTTATAAGACATATTACTTAAATTCTTTTTCCGTGATAAATGTGTCGCCAGTTTTACACCGTGATTAGAATAATCGTAACTAAATAATAGTGCGCTTTGTTTCAATAATAGATTTTAAAAACTTAAAAACAAAAAAATTCCACTATATTATTCGGTATAATATATATATATATATATATATATTTAATAAATATAATATATTTAATAAATATATATATATTTAATAAAAAGTTTATATTTTATTATGTTACGTCATGCGATAAAATTTATTTAATAAATATATATATATTTAATAAATATATATATATTTAATAAAAAGTTTATATTTTATTATGTTACGTCATGCGATAAAATTTAAATAGCATAAACGGTAGAGTAAACGAATGCAAAAATGTCACAACAAGATTAAAACAGAAAATATGTTTTAAAAAATCTGATAAAAATTAATTATATTAATTTAAAAGAAAGCAAAATCAAAAGTATATTTCACTGCATATTGCTCTTTCAAATAATAATCCTCGTCCTACAACATTTTCTAAATCATGATATATAACTTGAGATGCTCGAATCCTAAAATATTCAAGTTAAAAACAAAAGACAAAAGGGATAAAATAGAATTTTAGCAGTGAGAAACTAGAAAAAGTTATGTAATATTTAAGAAAAAAGACTTAACATTTCAGAATCGAGTAAACTCCTTTTTGCAACGAAAGCCACGCCTTTACAGATTTTTTCTAAAACTTTACATTATAAAACAAAATTATTTTACATACTTCCAATTAAATCATTTAAATTTTGTCTTCAGCATTCAATGTAGTAAATGCCATTGACATGTACGCATACCAGCGTCACATATAGAGTCATATACGAGTATGCAAACTAGTTTTTTTAATACTGTTTCCGCGATATAGAGGCGGGGCTACATTTCTTTTGGAATTCTTTCCCAATCTCTTGCCTGCATTGCGATAATTTTATAAAAAATAAGCCAATTTGTATAATAAACATCGAAATGTTCCTTAGAAAACAATTATAATAACATAAAGGTAAATTAAAATATTTTTTTGTCAAAATGTATAGAAATATTGACTCACAGAGGATACAAATTATAACAAGTGACGCCCCCCTAACACCAGTAAAAAATGAAATATCACTGTAACTTAAAAAATAATGTTAGGAACGAGCTGTAAATTTGGAAACCCATGTTTTTGATGATGCCCGTTCTATTCGTGTAAAAATTAACATAGGTCATAATTCATAATTTTTTCAATAATTTTCATAATTCAAAAAATGTTTTTTTAGCAAAAATTTGCATGGAATATGTTTGGGTCACTTCATTCTAACGAATAAAAAAAACAGAATTTAAATATCATAGTTATTTTGGAAGATATGATTTAATGTTTGTCAAATTTATTTAACATTAGCATCCCCAAACTTTGACAGCTTATAACTCTATGAAAAATTAAGCGAAATATATAAACTATACCATTTTCCGTGATGATTTGTTCCAAAGAATTCAAAGAAATTATAAAAAAGGGGGGTTTCCATTGAAAAAAAATGAAGTTGATGTCAGTTTTAATATGTAGACGACCCTCTAAGTAAAATCTAACTATAACATTATAAACTAGACGTTATTATAAACTGATCGGTACCAGTCGCATGTTTCTACGATAATTTACGGCGAAATTAGGTGGGGGGGGTGGCGTTTTTTTTTTTTTTTTTTTTTTTGGCTGACTGTACATTATGTTATAGCATTAAAATATTTATTGAAAAGTCCAATTTAAATAAAGTGGTGGCACATATAATGAAGCGCTCATAAAAATATAGGAACGCAGCGACCTCCCCACCCCCCCGGTTTAGATTTGATATTTATTAACTGCATAATTATTATTATTATTATTATTTAAGTTTGCGAACAAAAGTCAAATAAATTTTTAAACAAAACACATACTATTTAATAAAAAAAAAAGTAAATCAAATATATTATTACCTGTGTTCTATAATGAAACTATAAGATATCATAAAATGCGCGCACATATATTCTGCATAATTATGAAGAAAATAATGTATTTTAAAAATGTTTTCAGTTGTTTATTTTTAATTTAATTAGTTTATTTTTATTTGTTTATTTATTTTATTTTATTTTTTCTACTTTTGCTCTTGATAGTAAAGAATTTATTTACAATTCGATGTGAAAAGGAAAATCTCCACAAAAAAAAAAAAAAAATCAATAAATGAAATAAAACAGGATAAAACATTTTAAAACTTACCGCTGAAAATTCTAAATAAAGTTATAACAAACTTTTTCTAGTTATTGATAAAAAGTTAATTCCTCATTAAAATCCACTCCATCTATTATAAATGCAATTATAAACGATATTTAAAACTACTTTTCGAAAACTCTTTCCAAATATTGTATCTAACAGTAAATTAATGTGGAAAACTACATAACAGAAGCACGGTTCTTTCAGTTGGAAGTAATTTACATTTAACTTTAACCGAGTTCTCTAAATATCGAGCAATTACTTCAGAACTTTTCGTCAAAACAGACGAAACTTTTAAACACTGGAATAAAGTTAGTGTTTCACTTTCTTTGACATAACGAAGTTAAAAATGGAAATTTCTGTATTTTCTAATGAGATTCCAATTTCTATAGAGATATAACTTATTAATTTTTTTTCAAATAATATAAAATTAAACAATATTTTAAATAAAAATACGATTACTTCCATTGATTATTTTAATAAAAAAAAATAATTATAATAAGCTTTTACAGTCAAATTGTACCCGAGAAGAAAACTACGCGGTTGGTGCCACACAGAACCTGATTGCCAAATTTTCTATCCTATGCATTGAGTTTTAAAAATGTCTAATATTACGCACATTTTAATGCACTCGTTAATAATAAAAATTATATATATATTAAAGTTAATAAAATTTGCTCCTAAAGTATAAAATATCACTGGAAAATTACTAACTAACAAATTATTAAAAACTAACAAATGCAAACTTAGTAAAACCCTAATTAAATATTTGAGAACTGCCAAGTCTCTAGATTTTTTCATAGCCTCCTTAACTAGAAGCCTGTCGCGTAGCTCGGAAACTAGGCAACCGTTGAAGGGTAGACAGCGCCACCTAGTATAGATTATTTACTATTTTATTCAACTGTCACCAATAATTTAAAGAAAAGATACATTATATATATAATCGACGTTTCTTCGATTCTATTCGCGTTTTATGTATTATATCCCACTTTAAAAAATTTTTGGTGGCTGTTAAATAAAAAGGTCGGGCAATCTGTGCCAGGTGGCGCTGTCTACCGCTTCAACTGTTGCCTAGTTTCAGAGCTACGCGACAGGCATCTAGTTAAGGAGGCTATGTTTTTTCACACCACTATTTTTTAAAGTTAACTTTACCAAATTTAATTACAAAATTACTTTACTTCTAAAAGCTATTTTTCCTTTAAAAATTATTAGTATTCAAAAATCCGAAGAGTTAGCAACTCTGCTTTTCTCTCCCTCTACATATAATCTAAAATGTTTGTATTATATCTAATACGAAACAAAAATATATCTGGGAAAAACTTCCGAAATAGATCTGTTTGTTAATTACATAATCCAGGTTCTTGAGTGTTTAAATTATTTGGATCTATGAAAATTTTAATATTTTTACTAAAAATAAATTTGTTCTCTAAATAATACATATTTAAGTTAATTCTTAACAACAATGCATGGAATGGAAAGTATAATAGTAGGGGAAATATTATAGAAGAAAACTCTTTATTAAAAAAAACGTATTGGTTTTTAGTACGCAAATATCTTTAACAGTTTCTATAAATAATAATAATAATAATAATAATTTATAAATATTATAATAAAAATTTATAAATAGTTGATTAATCCGATATTACCGCAGAGAGGGTAACTCTCTCAACGCCTAGGTCCCTTGTGTACACAATGGCCTTAACTCGACAGCACAGACATGCCAAAACTTTAATTTATTCCGGCCCAGTATTAGTGTCCGCCCTTTTTTCACGCCACTTTTTTTGAAAGTATTTTCGTATTATTTAATCGTAATTACATATTGTAGAAAATTCCATTGCAAATAAAGTGGTGTGAAACTAAGGCGGGTACTAAAAGTGGCCCAAAATAAATTAAAATGTCGGCATGACTGGCGCGTTTCAGCCCTTTTTATTGCAACCCTTTCCTGTTACATCATGTTTAACCCTTTGCGGCGCAGGGTTATTCGGATCATTTAAATTACACTGCCATGCCACCGGAATTTAAGAACAAAATTAAAGAAATTTTTAATTTTCAGGTTAGAAAAAGGCGTCTTTTCTGCTATGTTATAAATGTAAATTTTTGCTAAAAAATTTCCGGGATGAGTTTTTGCACTTGAGAATTAAAATTAGGTGTTCCATCAGCGGGAGCACTGCGACTGAAAGGGTTAAACCAATTTTTTGTGAAATTTTAAAACAATAATCTTCACACAAAATATAAAAAAGTAAATTTTATCGATAAGTAAATTTTATCGTTGATGGTGTATGCTTAATTGTACGATGTTATGTCTTAAATATCTTAATTCCAAACAATATTGAAAAAAGGCACCTGAAATATCGCTTTTCAAATTTCGTGCTCTGAAATAATAAAAGTTGGGAATTTTGTAAAATATACATATCTTTTTTGAATAGAAATAAATTAAAATTTGTGTCTTTATTCTAACTTTAAGGTATAAAATTATTCATTACTAATGAGAACAAAACTTTGAATAAACACCATAAAATGCAATAAACTCGCAACAATTGTTTGTTGCCGCTTTGATTGCAGCACTCGTGCCCACTTTGATCGCCTGAGGAAGGATCGTGTGTTCTTTTAGCCCGAAGCAATCGTCGCGGGTTTATTCAAATTTTTGTACTTATTACTTTAAAACGTCAGTTCTGTGGTGCTTTCTTATTGTTATTCATTACAGTCAAATCTGAAGAATAAGACCTTAGTATTCAAAAACATTTAATTACAAAATTTTCCTACCAGTTAACACATAAATCTCTTTATATCTGAAAATTTCAAAATAATAAACTTTTAACAATTAAAAATAAATAAATAATCTTGTTGAAAACATTTACATGATCGAAATTCAAAACAATGTTCGAAGTGCATCATATTAATTATTTTCGTGATTTCGTACTTTGAAGTAAATTAAATTGAGAATTTAGTAAACGAAACAAGTCTCTTTCTGATGGGAATAAATTTAAGTTTCGTCTCTTTATTCTAACTTTAAACTATTGTTTAGAGACTTTTGCCTCTGTGAAATAAAGTTTTCGAATACTAGGAAATTATTTGTTGATTTTCCTCATTTCTGGGAAAAAGTAAATTTTAATACTAAAATTTTGGATACTTTAATGAGGTTGAATCTTAATAGATGGATAAATTGCAAACGTCATACTATTTTAAAATCATTTATGTTTATGTGTTAGGAAAAAATATTTAATTGAGTTTACCAAAGTTTTTCGAATTGATCAGATAATTTTAACTATAAATAATGAATATTTATTGAGTAAAATATCGAAAAAAAAAAAAAAAAATCAGAAGTTTTATCTTTATTATCCTTCTATTGTATTTTACATAGTTTTTAATTTGTTCTGTCTTTTTAATCTTAAGATTTTTTTTTTTCATGAATCTAATAAGTTGAAATTTAAAATACCAAATATAAATTACAACATCTTAAAAAACATGCCTTATTTTATTTATTTATTTAATATTATTTATTTATATTATCGGGACATGTTTGTACACGTCCTTTTTTCCCCAGCGTACCAAACCTGCCAACCATCTCATTAATAATCGGAAGGTTTTAGTATCCGCCTTTTTATCCACACAAGTCTTTTTTTAGAGTAATTTTATACTTTTTTAATCGTAACTACATTTGAAGATAATTACTCTAAAAAAAAAGTGGTGTGGAAAAAGGGGCGTGTACTAAAAAGTTTTTCATTCATAATTATGATGTTGGCAGATGACTCACTATATTTATAGTGAAATTTTAACTAAAATGTAGTTTTTATCAAATAAGAAGAAAAATAACTTCTAGAATAGTAGTATGAATAAAATGTCGGATACTAACAAAATTCGACGCCACCTCCTTTTTTTAGAGCAATTCGGAAGATAAGAAATTTGCTACATTTTTTCCTACCATTCCTTTTATACAATATTTTGTATGCTTTTTAATCACGACACATTGGTAAAAAAGCACGATAAATATTTCTAAATAAAAATAGTGGTAGCCATAAAGACGGAACTTTTTGTTTTTGAAAGTGTCCTGAAAGAAGAGTAGAGACTTCGAGCTCTGGAGTTCCAGAATAACTTAAACTATCGGCATGTCTGGACTATCTTAGAATACAGAATGCGAAATATATATATTATATAAGACATGCCAACATTTTAATTTATACGGAAGCACAATTAATACTCTTTCTTTTTTTATATATCACTTTATTTGCTTTAAAAATTCCAAAAAATGCGAATTATAATTAAAAAGAAGAGTGGAGAAAAGGAAAGTTGTATAGAAGGGGAAAAAATAACAGGGACTAACAATGATCCGTAATAAATAAAAAATTTGGCATGTCTGCTTCATCTTAAAGTTTTTATCTAATAAATGTATTAATCATTAAAATAGAAAAATGGTTACCAAGATTTACGAAATTTGAATACCACTATTTTAATATAGTTTTGTCGTATTTAACTGTAGAATTTCAGGCAGGAGTTGCAGCGTGCCTGTATATTTATGAATATTTTATTTTACTCTCACCGCAATTTTAAGAAAGAAAATTTATTATTTACAGAAGAGTTTTAAATAAGACCACTAAGATATTTAAAAGTATTTTTCTTAGAAAATTGTGGTGAGAGCATAATAAAACGAACTTAAAAACATAAGAACGTTGCGACACCTGGTCTAAGGACTGGAGTGAATGCCTTATGGGAGGGGGAGGTGTCTTTCTAGGAGTTTCTAGTCCATATTTATGCAAATTTTGGGAGGAATCAGTAAAATTAAACGGCTAGACAAAACAGTACTATATAAATTCAATTCGGCACCCCCTGTCTAATTTAATACAGAAAAACCAGTATCGCTATTAATAAAAACTTTTGATTAAAATGACCCCTATCATCTTAATTATTATTTATTTATTTATTTTTAAGAATTTTTTATTACTTAATTTATTCACTTATTTATAAAAGGAAAAGGAGATGACAAATTAATCTTAGAATAAGTATGTAGCATCCTTAATTACAAAAACAATGAGTTAAAGGTACGTATTGTAAATATTCTCATGGAAAAATATGTATTTACATTAAAAATGTTTTATTGAATATAAATCATTGTGAAATCTTCAACAAATAGTTTCTCGCAGTTTAAAGAAGATTTCTTAATTAATCTTGCATAGATCTCATAAATCATAGTCAATCCGTAATATATGATTGCGTAGATTCAAAATATTTATTGAAGTTATTTATTTTCATAAGTCAAATCAACTTTATTAAGCTTTTATGAGAAAATAGATGGGAACTGTTTATTTTGCATTGTTATAAACAGTGTTTTCAAAAGGAAAAATCTGATTTTCGTACGAATGGAAAATTGAAATTCAGTGCTCCTTTCTAGATAAAGCAATTTAAATACAATTTCTTAATTAATGGATTGCATTAAAAATAAAAATAAACAAAAGTTATATATAATTTACATTCGAATTAATTTACATTTTCGTGTAAATATTTTTCTCGCTACTGAAAATTAAGATATATTTCATGTCTGTACTATAGAATTTAGAACAAAAGATAATATATTTTTATTGAATAAATATATCATAAATTCAATAATCTAAGTTATAAAAAGAAAATAATAATAATAATAATACAAATAGGCTTAGCGTTAAAAGAAAAAAAAACTGAAAACCTATATCTTACAACATTGCTTTTATGTTTGCATTAGTATTCTAAAATTATTTTAGTTATTTTTGATCTGCAAGCAGGAAATTTTATTTGTATAAACGTCCATACATTCACATTTGTTTATTTTTCTTGAAAAATTTTATTTCATTTATTTCCGTATAAGCACAGACACTATTAAAAAATGTAAAATTACAAACAATTTTCTAGAGTATAGGCAATTACAGTTCATATTCTAGATCAGGGGTCGCCAACCCGAGGCCCCCGGTACGCATGCGGCCCGCGAGAAGACTGACGATATTTAACGTTTGACAACGTTGTTTAACACATTAAAAATTAATAAATACGTTCTGACTTTTCAAAGTGAAAATTAATACCCGTCAACGATTATGGTAGCTAAAGAATAGCGTTGTTATGAAATATTATTAGATCCATTAATTCTTCTTTTTATTATAGTTATTAATGTATACGCCAGAAATTTTTTATGATACTATTGTTATTTTTTGACTGCATGTAAATAATTTAAATTAATGTATTGTGCTCCGAATCTTCATCCTGCCCTTCCCCGAAAACGCATATATATACATAGCTGCCAACCACCTCATTAATAACCGTACAATTGTTAACGCCCCCTGAAAAAACGCCCCTTTTTT
The DNA here is from genome assembly GCA_963930645.1 of Salticus scenicus. Classification (NCBI taxonomy): domain Eukaryota; kingdom Metazoa; phylum Arthropoda; class Arachnida; order Araneae; family Salticidae; genus Salticus; species Salticus scenicus. The sequence goes on along the minus strand of OZ005659.1, from coordinate 78,261,733 downwards.
CACACCACTATACTTTTCAAGTAATTCTCTCCAAATATTGTTACAATTAAATAAGATCTAAAATTACTATAAAAAGTTACTGGTGTGAAAAAAAAAAAAAAAAGGCGGATACTAAAAATTGTACGGTTTATAAGGAGATGGTTGGTGCACTCACAAACATATGTACACATACACATATACACATAAGGTGCGGCCCACCATGCATTTTTACTTGGGCAGGCCTGTTCTAGAGTATAATTTAATAATATGTATATTTTTAAACTTTATAGAAGAGCTGCATTTTACTGTGTAATTGAGAGTTCAGATATTTTATTAACTTGTTATGCAGAAATAAATTGTCTTATAAGGTATAATTTCAAATATTTCCTAATAATTCGTAGAATTAACGTAGATTGTTACTTTTTCAGGCTCAATGACTTTTTTAAAGTGAGTTATTTCTTTAAATATTTGTGACATATTACATTTTATTTTATTATAAAAAAATGTATAACCATAGCAGCCGACCATTCTGATTTTTGAATACCATTATTTTTCTACAAAATTTTATATAAGCTTTTGTAGCTGTCCTATGATTTAGTAACAGACAATTTTCGATATAAAATAATAACAATAATAATAATAGTAGTAGTAGTAGTAATGATAATAATAAAAATACCAGTATCAAAAAGTCGAAACCGTTATCAGCTATGTTCTTCCTTCTTTCCTTTCTTTGTTTTCTTTCTTTCTCTCTCTCTCTCTCTCTCTCTCTTTTTTTTTTTTTTTGAGAATTTTTTTTAAATATGGAACATTATATGAGAATACATATGGAATGTCGTATTTTGACAGAATTTTTAGCTTCGTATATATTATCATAAAGAAACACAATAGCAAACGGATGTTGAACAAACGTTTTCTTAGATTTAGAATAATGTATAAGAAAACAAAAGAATATAACTGTATATAACTAGTGTTTGTTTTGACTATCAAGAATCAGTTCAAAGTTTTTTTTTTTTTTTCAGTATAACTTTCTTCAATATTGCGTTATGATATATATACAGTAACCGCCGCTTAATAAAATCACTGGTTAATAAAATCAGCCGCTTAATCTGATCAAATCGTCAGGACCGGAATAAAATCAATACAAACTACTTTTAAAGCCGGCGCTTAATGAAATCAGCATCGCCGGTTAATAAACTCAAAAATATCTTCTCAGTAGCCAAAAATATCATTTACGCACACTAAAATTTTTTTTTTATTTACATTGTGATTTTTTTTTTTTTTTTTTTTATATATATAGAAAAAGAAATTAAAGCACAACAAACCCTCCGTTATCGCTCATTGTTGAAGATTTTATACTTGCAGTTGCAGCACAGTTACAAATTAAACATGCCTCGCAACTTATCTCCGTAACAATTTCAAGGAACGTATTTTTCAAAGCGCAGTAATAAAATACAAATCTGATTCTTTTTTGTCTAATTATTAGAAGGCAATTTCTTGTTCTTATTTTAAAATTACAATAATTCATGAGGTTTAAACGGAAAGATTTTAAATTTATGAGAACAGCGTGAACTTTTGGTAAAGTAATGATGAGTTTCCTCTAACGAAAGTGCACGGGAACTTACAATGTGTTTAATTTACTTATATCGAAGAAACAATTAGTTAATTATCTACCAAAAAATAATTAATATTGTTTAATAATTATGTTATTCGTTACCTTTTGAAGTTTCTTTCGAAATTCAGGGAAGTAATACCTTTTCCTTAAGGGTAGGAACGTTCGCCGGATATAAAAATCAGCCGCTTAATAAAATCACTTTGGCTCAGAACGAATGTGATTTTAACAAGCGGCGGGAACTGTATATATATACATACACAATATGAAAGAAACTTTGATTGTTTCCTGTACTGTAACTATAAAATCAATTATTATTAATTATTAATTATAACTCAGATTATGTAGTTTTTTCTTAAATGAATTCTTGGGTTGTTTTTAATTTTATATTTTTATTTTATTACTTGATTTTAGCTAAAGTGATTTTTAAAATATTCGAAATATTCGTTCGAAACCTTTGTTATATAAAAAAAATACACGTATATTTTAAAAATGTAATTTAATCCAAAAATTGATAAATATATATATAAAACAAACTATAATAATTAATTAAATTACTGTAGCCATCTGTAATACTTTTTTGGATTCTAAGATTGAGCTCAAAATTTAATTAAAAAATACGATATCATATTAAAACATCCTCGAAGTAAATTCAAACGCATAAATCCCTAATTAATATCCAAGAGTATTTTTTAAAAAATAAGTAATTTATATTACGACGACAGTAAAAAAAAAAAAAAAAAAAAACATGCGTTTATAATTAAGTGTTTGGTTTCTAAAGAAACACTCGCCATTTTTTATAACATTATTTAATTCTAATTTGTAATGTAATCTTTTAATTAACAGATTTTTAGAAGCTACTAATAAGCAGCTTATAAAGTTATTACAAAGTGTATAACGTGTCATGGAAAACTGCATGTTTTTGTAAAATAACCTTATTAAAAATACGCAGACTGAGTAATATGTTTTATTAATATATATATATATATATATATGAATAAAAATAATTAAGGTAATGCATTTTAGAGGAGAGAAAAGCCGGAAAGCTTTTAGTCAACGATTTTCTCAATCATTTTAAATTCGTAAAAAAAAAAAAAAAAAAATCATCGTTAATTTTTCTGTTTTTCATTTATTTATTTATTATTATTATTTTATTTTTTTAAGTTAAATGCAGCTTTTATAAAATCCAAAGTAAAATGTGAAAATTCGTGGGAAAAATTGCAGAAATTTTATTGAATATAAATTATTTTTTTAACGTAATTTTATTTATAATCTTTTGCCTAAACAAGTATGAAAAACAATGTATTAAGGAAAGATAAGTAAAAAAAAAATCATCGTTAAATTTTCTATTTTTTATTTATTAATTATTATTATTATTATTATTATCATTATTATTTAAGTTAAATGCAGCTTTTATAAAATCTAATGTAAAATGTGAAATTTCGTGGGAAAAATTGCAGAAATTTTATTGAATATAAATAAATTTTTTAACATAATTTTATTTATAATCTTTTGCCTAAACAAGTATGAAAAACAATATATTAAGGAAAAATAAGTTAAAAATATAAACCATGTTTACATTATGTTGATTAATTAAATAAGAGTTTGTACGAACTTGGTTACGGGCAATGCATTATATATGTATATATGTATAATATATATATATATTTTCAACCTTTAAATAAATCAAATATCAATCCTTGAAATTATTGGTGGTAATTGAATAAAAGTGTCCATAAATTTTGCAACACTGTTTAGAGCACTTTAAAGTGTTAGAGCCGGGAAAAGTTTAAACCTTACCAAGAAACCTTTTCAATAGTGTAACAATAGAAATCAATTAAATTGTGATTATTCGAGAAGGCATATTGTAACGTGATTTTTGACGCATAAACTGTTAGCCCTCGAAGGCCCGTTCTCGAGAAATCTCTATTTGAGTAAAAATGTAGCAACGAGAAAGGAGTGGGAAGAATCCCGTTAAAACCTGCCAAGACCATGACTTTTATCAATATTCATATTTTAGCGAATTTTTAGACATATCTCGATTGAATATATCTCAAAGCAGAAATAGGCAACTGATTAATGCATGAAAGAACATGTTTATCTTTGAAGAAACGTTTATTTTTTTTTATGGGCGATATTTTTCAAAAATATTTTTTTATTCAATTTTCACCAATAATTTTAAAAAGAAATATTTTATATATATAATAGGATCAATTGAACCGATGAATCGTCTATTATGTATATCAAATATCACTTCTCAAGATTATTGGTGACCATTGCATAAAAAGTCACAAAGTCTGGCAACACTGAATAATCCATTGTAGACTTAAAAAAAAAAAAAAAAAAAAAAAAAAATCTCGATCAGGCATATTCTATTCTATTATATTGTGATGGTTATAAACATGACCGTTTACATTTATATTATGTATTAGTTAAATAATTTAACACACATAAACGAATTTGTGTGAAGCTCTCAGAGTTGGAAAATGAGCAAGACAAAACCAGTAATAACAATCTATGTATTGACAACAAATAGAAAAAAAAGAAAGAAAAACGGGGAAAAGAATAAAAAATCCGTACAGGAAGAAAACAAAAAACTCACAAATGTATAAGGAGGGAAAATCGCTAGAAAATGCAGGAAAAGAAACAAAAGGAACCGAAACCTGAGAAGTGTGGACACAGGCGGCCGGAATCTTTCGACGAGGGGTCATATAAACATAATTAAAAAAAAAAAGACAGTTATTAAGTAACTACATTTTTATTTTTTATTTTTTTATTTATTTATATATTTTTACAAATGATGTAGGGGCTTTATATTCTATTACAACTATTTCTAAAAAAGATTCTTCCTTATTAATTTTCTATTATTAAATAAGATGAAATATTAGAAATAATTGTTAAAATATGAAGACTGGTAAACTTCTTATATATAATAATATTTTGATCATATAAATATCTCACTGAATGAAAGTGTTGCGGAAATAATCTAAGTTCCTCTTCATATAAACTGTTTCCGTCATTTAACGTCTTTTTGTTATCTTCCTTTTATATGATCAAACATATCTTCCGTTAATGAAATTTAAATTTCTTCCCGATAATGAATGAAGTTGTATTCTTGCAATGAAATCCCACGAGAACTCATTAAATATCATTCCATTGGAACAATGTTATGTACTATTTATCGTTAGACAGCTTTAGATGAACAAAAGATAATCGAATCTTTTATCGATTGTTTACTTTAATGATTCGAAATGTCTTTCCTCTTTGTAGAGGATTATCTTAATTAAGCGTCTTTTGTTTACAGCCAACGGAAAATCAAGCTAATTAACGGAACTCTGTAAATTTCGTAATATATCAAAGACAGAGACGCCGTATATGGAAATTATGCATTTCCTATAGTATACTCATATCATTGTATTTGTTGAGCTATCAAAAGCGTTCTTGCTAGACTATTGTAAATTTAATTTGCATATATTCAATACACAACATATAAAATGTCACATCAACTTGTTATCATTATCATTATTTTGTTCTGATTATAAGCTGCAAATATCACAAAATCTTTAGAAAATTCAATAAAGAACATGACGTAAGCAAAACACATTTTTGTCAATTCATGTTTTTGTTTAAATTATAAGACTGAAAACCTCGTAACTTGTTAATATGACTGGACTGTGCATAGGAGAAAAACCTAATTCATATTAAATTTCGCTGATATTTAAAAAAAAAATGCTTTTCCACTTGTCCGAAAAATATTAAAAATTCTCCTGTTTGCCTAAAATTAAATCTAAATATATCGATTGTTCTTTTAAATTATCATCATTCATAATTGCACATTTCATACAATGAGAAATTAACTATCCGTTTAAAATTTTTTTAGAATAAAATCAAAACGTTCCATCATAGTTGCGAACTTATACGTTTTTTGGCTACCTGAAAATTTGCATAGAAAATCTGTATACATTTGTATAACAGTTCCCGCTAAATTAATAAAATAATATATATATATATATAATTTTCTCGGTATTTAAAAAGCGTAAAAGTTGGTAAATACGTTCTATGTTTAAAATGAGTTTTGTAAAAAGTTTCAAATATGGCATAAAATTTGGATAAAATCAGTTATGAGGAACGTAGAGAATTCCCGTGAAGAAGATCATAAGAGTAAAAAAAAAAGAAACTTTCCTACTTAAATAGTAAAATAAATAAAAATAAAAATTCATGCAAAAATCGGAGTTGTTTATTTCAATGTACTTTCAGGACTATCAGTAAAAAAAAAAAAAAAAAAAGAAAAGAAAAAAAAAAAAAAAATACATCTTCTGATTTTAAGATTTTTACTACATGTATCTAGATATAGAAAATGCAATTGTTTTGCAGTTTAGTTCTGTTCTTGATTATTTAAATGCAGTAACACTTAACTACTACGTATTAACATAAAATAATAGAATTCCAGGAACTACAAAAAAATTAAATTGTAATTTCATTAAAACATTACCACAAATGGGATACTAAAAATTTTTAACCCTATACGAGCAGATTTTTCTTCTTTGACCTGTAATCCCTGCCTTTCGGAGAACCTCTAAAATGTTATTGTAATTAACAAAAGATGTCTACGCTTTTTGTGTTAAAATCATTTAAAATTTTAGACTCAGCGGTCTCAGTGCTAAATTATATCATCATTTATAAATACAAGCGGCGCTTAATTGGTTAAACACGCTTAATGGGTTAAACACGGGACCCCAAGCTTTTTTAATTAAAAAAAAAAAAAAAAAAAAGGCCTATTTTCAATGTTTTTTTTTTTTTTTTCCGGCTATTTGTCAACAGTTCTTCGCAAAGTGATCAACTAGTATCAGATAATATCAATCATTGGCTTCAACTACACCAGATTTAGTTTTTTTTAAACGGTTGCTTTGATATAAAATTAGTTGAGTAACATAAAATTGTAGTATTCATCTTGCAGTCTTGTATCAGATGCCGTACTCCAAAGGATCGAAAGGCGACTTATGATTATTATTATTATTATTATTATTATTATTATCTCTTTGTACAACTATTTCCCCAATATAAAATTTGTAATAAATTTACGCAAACAAAATGCAGATTTATCTGCAAAAATATAATGTAAATTTTATTTACACAATTTCTTTTTTTTTTCAGATAGTAGTACGAAAAGAATATAAAAAAAAAGTCGCCTATGACAGCATTGTACTCCTCGTTCTCTTTTCAGGACATGAAATTTCCGTCTTTTTTTATACCACTCTTTTCATACAAAAAGCTTCATAACATATTTGTTTTAACAGTATATCGTGATCAGAGATGAAAGAGTTCCGTCCACCAGTATTTTTCAACAATAATTTCTATCCATTTAATTACAAAATATTGCTGTAAATATAAACTAAATTTCTCTAAATAAAAATAGTGGTTCCGAAGTCGCTTAAACTTTTCACCCCTGATCGTGATTAAATAAGACAGAATTTATTGTATAAAAATAATGGTAGCAAAAATGGCGGAAATTTCTCATCCCTGAAAGTGCCTTGGAAAAGGGCGGAGACTGAGATCCCCCCCCCCCTCATAGTATAAATATTTTTCTATATGTGTTTATTTATATCTAATAATTTCGAATGCTCACTTAAGAACATCGCCTATCTTTATAACATTATTACTTTTCTATTCTATAGTATGAGAGCATAAACATTTATTTTAAAAGTTTTTTTTAACTTATAAAAGCAAAATATTCTACGGATAAGATAACATATGTGAAAAGTTCTTCCTCCACACAAAAACTTAGAAAACTGCCAAAAAATAGTGAATAAAATTTAGATAAAATAGGTTTGGATTTATGATGCCGGAAAAGTAAAGAATTTTCGTGAAGCATAATGTAAGAAAAGCAAAAATAAATCTTTCCCAGTGAAAAAATAGAATAAAATAAAATAAAGGTATGCAACAAAGTTCATGTGAAAATCAGAATCGCTTTTTCCAATGTGAGATTTTCAGGATTGTCAGTAAAAGAAAATGTAGAATCTACTTTTAAAATTTCTCTTCTTTACCTCCAGATATATAAAATGCAAAAGTTTAGCAGTTTAGTTTTTCATTCTGTCCTACTATCCTGTTTATTTATCTGGACCATCTAAAATGCAGTACTTTGACATCTACTATGAAATAACATGTAGTATTAAGATTTTATGAGGTACAAAAAGTAAAATAATTATATAATTAAAATATCGTTGCAAATGAAATATTAAACGACTTTTTTTTTTTCATGCTATTTACCTACTATATTTATCATTAGCAGAAAACTTAAAAAATATTTTAATGTGCGACCTAGTATAGAATTAAGAATTTTGTTCAGTATGTTATCGCTCTTTTATATGTTTTAAGCAATAAACTTTACATTGATTTGTATGCATTTAAAGACAAATTAATACAGAAAGATATACCGGGTATTCAAAATAGATGTTACTGCAATTATCTCTTAAAGAAATTGGTGTGAAAAAAGGGCAGGTACTCAACTATCAACACTACGGAATATTATTTAGAATGTTGGCAGGTATGCAATAATCCTGTAATCAGAAAATAAATATTTACTGAAATTTTGTGTACCACCAGTTGTGTACAAAAAAAAAAAAAAAAAAAAAAAAAAGCTATTTTATGCCTGTGTACATGTAGTTTATGTTTAAATAATTATATTCGATTTTCAATAATTATTAATTTAAAATTCTATCTAAGGGAACATCAAATTAGATTACTGTATTAAATCCAGTTGTTTATTTATTTATATTAAAAAAAAAAAAAAAAAAAGAAGAAGTTTAAAAATATGAGGTTATTTTTATGTAATGTTTTAATTTTATAATATTTTTTAAAAATTTACAAATGTTCACTACAAATACATGTGTACGTTTTCGCTTACAAATAAAATCATTAATTATTATGTATATTGTTTAATCTTATAAAACTTGTTCTGGTAATTTAATAAGATTGAGCATTAAATACCATTCAAATTGAAACAACTCCTAAAATATTTACAAAAAAATTAATAAAAAATTACTATCCTAATCTCTACGTTTCGAAATCTAAAACTTTCTGGATTAACAGCGATAGGAAAACAGTAAATTGAATTCCGTGTTGGCAAATTTTCTGTGATTTTTTATTCAATAATCAACAATAATTTTTATGAGAGATGTTTAATATGAATGTTAAAAAATATTCGATGTGCTTCAGTTTTGCCAGATCTGGCGGATTTTTATGTAAATATCATCTATAATTTTGAAAAGTGGAATTTGATTTACATAATAGGCTACCAATCTTCAAAGTGATTAGGCAAAAGTTACAACTGAAAATTATTGGTGATTGTTGAATAAAAAGTCCGCCAGATCTGGTAACACTGATGTGCATACTTGCCAACCATCTCATTATGAACCGTACAATTTTTAGTACCCGCCTTTTTCTTCACAACAGTCAGTTTTTAGAGTAATTTTATTCTTATTTAATTGTAACAACATTTGGAGAGAATTACTCTAAAAATAAAGTAGTGTGTAAAAAGTGGCGTTAACAATTGTACGGTTATTAATGAGATGGTTGGCAAGTATGGATGTGGTTAGGCAAACATTACAATAAAAAATTAGTGGTAGAGAATGATTAAAAAGGTTTGTGAAGTTGGCTACACTGACTAAATTACAACAGTGACTGAAATAATAATTATTATAAGAGAGAGATTGTGTTAATTTTCGATTCAGTTCTATCCCATACCCTCCAACATCCTAATTAATATTCCGTAGTATTGCTAGTCGCGCCCTTTTTCTCCCACCAATAAATTGTTAGAGTAATATTCTCCAAATGCAGTTGCGATAAAATAAGAAGAAAAATACTCTAAAAATATACTGGTGTGAAAAAAAAAGGCGGGATAACGATACTACGGAATATTAATTAGTATGTTGGAGGGTATGATATCCCAATTTTAAGTTACTTACTAAACTTTATTTAAAACTTTAAATTTCATTTTCCAGTTATCATTTTACGCATATCAAAATTGCTAAAACAAGAAAACTTCGGTATTCAATAAAAAAGCAAAGTAAAATTAAACTTAATTTTTTTTATCAAGAAATAAATGATTTTTTAGAAATGTAATATATTTTTTTTTTACCATTTAGGCAAAATGAGGATATTTCTATAAAACAATTAAATCTATTTTTTTAACAATAAATTTGTTATTTATCTAATTACATTTAAACGTTACATCTAAAATTCTCAATTATTAACTTACTTATTTTGTAAGTAACAACAACATACTTGCCATCATCTTAATTAATATTCCGTAGTGCTGTTAGTCCCACCCTTTTTTTCACACCAGAATTTTTTTGGAGTAATATTCTCCAAATGCGATTACGATTAAAAAAAAAAACTCTCAAAAAAGTTACTGGTGTGAAAAAGAAGGCGGAGCCAACAATAGTACGGAGTATTAATTATGTCGGCAAGTATGAACAAAAAAAAAAAACAAAAAAAAAAACAGTCGTAAAAGTAAATCATTGTCTTTCAATTCTCTATTCCTGAGAAAGGTTTTTGTTTTCTAAATGAAAACATTGCATCGTAAGAATTACCCTTTAAATATGAGAAAACTGAAAAGTAACTTTTCTGATTCCCCTTCTAACAAAAATTAACCTTTTGAGGAAATGGGGCATTTAATAAAAGCTTTCATTATTTGCAGTTTTCGTTTTGAACTACTCTTCTGTGGCATTTTAAAAGTTAAACGAAATAGAAAACTTGTATTACTGCATGACATCTAATTCTATGTAAAAGAGTATTTTAAATTAAGCTCGAAGTTATTTGTTTTTTAAATGATTCTGAAATTGTTTCGAAATTGCTACTTCGTTGTGAATTTAACGTTGTAGAAGTAACGACACGAGTTTGTCATATTTAATGCATATCTAAAAAATAATCCCCCGACTTTTGAAATGTACTTTTAAATTACATTTTATTGTAATGACTTTTAATATTGACTTTTCTTGCATTTGAAATAATTTTTCGTGAGCATTTCATTTTGGAAAAGGATTATAATTTATTTTTTATTTAATGTATAAAATGGTATTGATTTTTATGTAAATAATTTACGCATTACTGGTTTTATTTCTTACATAAAAATTTAATTTTTCATTTGAAATAAAAATTGCGGTAATTAACAAGATTATAATATGCATTATTTTACCGACTGCATAAATAACGATGCATAATAACCCCATTAGTGCATGAATCTAACATTAGTACATTGTATATAGTTGCAACATTTAGCTTATTCTGGAGCCTTTTTACCTTCGCCTTTATTTTGCACCACTTTATAAATTAATTTTCTTCAATATATAAAAATAATAAAATATGATAAAATTACAAAATGTACTATTAAAAAAAGCGGTATGAAATAAAGGTAGGGCTAAAAATGTTCCCAGAGTGGTCACCGACTACATTTTTTCTCTGATGTTTTGAAGCTACGAAATTGCAGATAAAATGTTAAATACATCTTACTTGGTAATAATAATAATAATGATAATAATAATAATAATAATAATAATAAATATATTTAAAATTAAAAAATGCACTTTAAAACGCATACTTATTACTTTCCAAACATCAACGGAAATTACTCAAAATTCATGCTAAAATTCGACGGCGCGATTTTGATGTATCTATATGTTTTAAGGTCTCTTGAATCCATTTTTGGTATTTTTAAGATTATGCGTGCATGTGTGTATGTGAATGAACGCGATAGGTTCTACGCGATTGGTTTAATTGAAATAGAAGTTTGTAGTTGTAATATAGTTCAGCATCGTGAGTATTGTATAAATATACATTGCAGTAGAGTTGACAGTCCTTTTGTGGAAAAAATCAAAAAACAATTCTTATTTATTTATAGATTCATATTATTTGATATAATCTAGCATTAAAACTCTAGAGTTACTTAAGTTAAAATGGGATAGATTTACAGGTCACTGTCCATTAATATATATAGATATTCATCAGTGTAGGTCTTAACCCTTTAACGTTCATTGGTTTCGCAGCGAAACCAAATATTGGACATAAATTAAGAATTTTTATGCAGCTGTTTTTTTTTTTTTTTTTTTTTTTTTTTTTTTGACATTTCCTCCTTGTTTTAATCAGGTTTTAAATTTTTGTTCCTTTTTTGTCTGAAGATATCAGCACTATTCGAAAATTTAACAAATAATGCTTCAAAGGAAGCTAAATGCTTATGTCACTTGAAGTTTCTTTGTGTGCGCGAGTGCAAATTCCTGGTTTGATGATTTACTTATGTCTAGTTTTTATCATTTAATGAAGAGCTGGAGTATTATTTTCACCTGAAACAACTTTTACGAGTTTTTGTAGTCGATAATGTTTACTTATAAAGTGTTTTATTTATTAAATTAAATATTATTTGAATTTAATAAGGTTAATTTATAGATGTTTCAAACCAAAAATTTCTCATAAAAGAACAATGCTAATTTTTTTTATTTTATAAATATTTATGATCAGTTATGTGTCTAAACGCCATTTTTAAAATTAGTTTAGTAATTTTTAAAATAAATTACGTAGTGAACGTTAACGGGTTAAAGAGTATTTACAGGGATACTAAATATAACGTTATTTGATTTATATTTACAATACGGTATATACATAACTCAGCTCATTTTAATAATGTTATTTATTTTTTATTCAAAGTGAAACAGGTATATATAACATTGCTTTGTTAATGTAATATCAATATATAAAATAATGTGAATATTACTTGTAGTTATTTTACAAAGAACCAGGAAGTAATTTACACATTGCAATGGGGGCTAATTTTCTGAAGAGCATGAAATTGAAAAATTACGATATCACGTAGGCTTAAAAAATTTTCTAAGCTAACTGTTCTTAAAAATTGCGTACAATTGTTAATAGTTCATTTACAGACTCCGTATTTCAACAGTAATATTGCTTTCTTGAAAAACTATTGTTTTTCTTTCAAAACATTGCAGTTATAGAAAAAAGTTTGCATGAAAAAAATATAAACTGATAATATGAGAACAATTGTTCATGAAATCGAATCAACCAAACCTTTGTTATATTGTACAACTATCAAACATTAATTTATAAATCTCATATCAAATAATATTAAAATAATATTTAAAAAATGAAATAAATACAAAATTATGTAAAATATTAATTGCACAGGAAATAACGCTGATAAAAATTAGGATAAACAGAAAATCAAATCAAAACAAAACTAGCCATTATTAAACTGTTTCTGGCTTTCTGATGCATGCATAAAAAGGTCAACGAGGATTGTTAACAGTAATATGAAAACTTTATACATCTACACATGCCGATATTTTAAATTATTTAGGATCATTATAGCGGCTACCTTTTTTTTTTTTTCGCGCCACTCATTTTGAAAGGTGTTTCTCTCTTTATTTAATTGCAATTATATGCTTGAGAAAACTTTACTGAGAATGAAATAGTGGGAAGAAGTAGTGGATACCGTTGTACCGAATTTGGGGACTTATGTTACATCAGGTATCACTTATCAAAATAACTGGTGAATGTTTCAGTCTATACGCGTTGCCAGTCTATACGCCTGGCAACGCTGCGGGTATTAACTGTGCTACGGAATAATTTAAAGTGTTAGCATGTCTATATCATGTATGAAGTGTATGCCAACGCCGGCCCATCATTTGCCGACTAATTTATTTCTATCCAAATGCTGCCTGTCGCTGCCAGTAATAAGTAAGCTAAATGCGGCCAGAGTCTGATTAAGGGGGAAGCACACATTATTTATACTTACACCGTTATCTTTTAACAAATACTTTCCTCCTATAATAAACACAAAATTCTCATTAAAAGATATTTTAAAAGAATTCTGGTGTCTAATAACGGTGAGTAAATTGGATTGTTTTACACCGTTCATTTTTTATAAAAAATATTTCCTCGTCAAAGCGTGGAATTTCTATGACATGAAGTAAAAAATAATTGTAAAAATATTCCGATGATAGCGGAGATAATGTGTGCTTCCCCCTTAATCAGGCTCTGAATGCGGCATAACCTGTTGGCCATCATATCATGTTTTGCTGGGATATTGTAAATGTCTTATTAGTCATTATGAAATGAAATTGCATTTATAAATCATATAGAATAAAACTGGAGTAAAATATTTTTGTACAACATTTTTATGATTTTTTTTTAGTTATTTTGCACCATTTTTATTGCAACAAAATGCTTTCAGAAAACTTAGGATTTATAATTCAAATTTCTTAAATGTTATAAGAACAAATTTAGGTTACTACAATAATCTTATTATAAAATTATTTCTAGGTGCCGTTGGCAACGAAGAAGAAGGATCAACAGAGGACAAAGATGCTGCAGATGAGGAGGAACAAGAACGATTGGAAGCTCTTAGAGAGGCTGAGGAACGAAGGAAGGAAAAACATAGGAAAATGGAAGAGGAACGGGAAAAGATGAGACAAGAAATCAGAGATAAAGTAATTATTTTATACTTTTATTTCTTGAATAATAAAATTTAAATAACATTAGTTACACTTTTAGCCATTTTTACTTCAGTCCTCACATTTATTAATCATTATTTAATCTTAAAAAAAAAAAAAAAAAAAAAAAAAAGGGAAGAAGATTTGGATAGAATAGGAGTAGAATAAATAAATATTCCTATTTGATATCTTTTAACATTGTTAACATTATTTTAATACTCCGCCAAAGCTAAAGAAAAGATGCTTTCGCTAGCAGTTTCTTTAAAAAATGTACAATTTCTCTACAAACAAAAGCCACGCTAAAGCTTAAAATGAAATCTTTCAATTGCATATCCCCGCCAATCGTTGAAAGTTGCTGCTCGCAAAGCTGTTAGACGAGAGGTCCGGCAAAGTTCCCAACTTTTATAATTTATTCACGAGCATTTTTAGCCCCTTCTTTTTGCACCAGAAATTTTGTAGATTATTTCTCTTTAATATGTGACAACGATTAAATAAAAAAAAAAAATCATTTTTCAAAATTACCGGTATGAAAAAGAGGCGGGGCTAAAAATGCCCGTGAATAAATTATAAAAGTTGGGAATTCTGAGGTCCGGATTTAATCCGACTTTGCGAACATTGACCTTGCCTTTCTAAATCGTATGTAGTTTCCACAGAAATTTGTGTTATAGAAATCTAAGAGGACCTCTTTGTAAGTCCTTCAGGGAGAGCACCTCACACAGATAAGACTCCAATTGTAGGCAATCGGCATTAACTCTTATAATGGAAAAAAAATGTTTAAAAATTTTAGATTAATGAAAGTTAATGAAGAACAAGGTAAAATAACTTAAAAAATTTCATTTGATTTTTAAACAGTAGCTGATACATATATATATATATATATATATATATATATTATTTATTTATTTGTTTTTTTATTTTTATTTTTATCTATTATTTATTTATTTATTTATTTTTTTTTTTCATAAAAATTTTTCAGATTTTAAAAATTAAAAGTCTTATCCTTATAAGAAATTAAGTTTAGAAAGTTGCTTAATATATCTTAAAAATAAAGTAAAATAAAGTAAAGTAAAAAAAAAAAAAAAAAAAAATGCTTTCCTCTGAAAGTCATTAAAACATAATCAGCATGTTAAATGTTTTTTTATTACACTAGTTAAAAAATATTATATCTCTCCATCCATCTTTCTTTCTCTCTCTCTCGATATATATATACACACACACACATATATATATGTATATAGCATGCAAAATACATACACTTACTGAGCAATAATCTTGAGTTTTTACTATCATGTAATAATGTACCTTGGTGTAATTCGTTCTAACAACCAATATACTTTTGATTATTTATAATGCATTGGATAATTTTAAATACACTTTGAAAGATGGTTCATGAAATTATTTGTATTAACATAATGAGTTAATCTATTTCCAAAATATTATTTTATTCTGAAAAATTTCCTTAAAAATTAACAAATCATTTTTCAAAATTATCGATTCATTGAATTTTACCACGCACTTAAAAAATAATTCCAAATGCAACACATATTTAAAAATACAATAAAATATGCAGTTTTTTATTATTAAAATTAAGTTTCTTTATTGTGAACATTGTTTTCTATTTAACATATAATTAAAAATAAAATATTCACGGCTTAGAATATATTTAAACAAATATTTAATAAAAAATGTACTGCACAAAACATTTATATTTACATTTTTATTTAACCCTTTGCCGGTTCTATCGCTCTAATATATGTTGGCAAATCGAGGGTTCTTTTATTCAATTTCTACCAGTAATTTTTACAAGTTACATTTTATATATAAATTAGTCGAATTCATTTTAATGTGGTTGGTACTCTATTATACATAAAATTTACTGGTGTATATTGAATAACGGTGCTAAAAATGCTCCAGAATAAATTAAAATGTTGCCAAATATAGAGGTTAAAACAAAATATAAAGAATAATAACAGAGATGGAATAATAACAGATAATGTACATAAAGAATATATTGTGTAATTCAATAACTTTTTCAATTAATATAGATTTTTTATTTATCATAACTCTATTTTAATGAAAATATTTTAAAACTTTTTTCCACATCAAAAATGTTAATATTAAAAAGAAGAATTAAGTGCTACTTAAAAACTAAAAAAAAAAAAAAAAAAAAATGCAATATTAAATATAATTATTTTTTTTTTTCTAATTTATGTCACTACGTTTCAATTACATAATTCATTGAAATATGGACTATAGTTTTTTTATTTCTTTTCTATTCCAAATGTTTTATATTGACAAAAGCCTCTCAAAAAGTCACTCAAATAAAACATATGTAAAATGAAAGAATTAATTGCTTCTTAAAACATACCTTGTTGAAATTAATTTTCTCATTATGGTTGAGTAGTTGCAAGACGATTGAGATACTTCTAAAAAGCATTTGCTTGATTTTTTTTTTTTTTTTTTTTTTATCATATTTTAGCGGTAGAAGTTATACTTAATGGGTTCTCTTTAAATCCCTCAGGTATTTCATCAATTTTGTAGAAAATCTCCGTCTCTCTTTTTATTTTATTTTATTTTTTTCTTTAAAGCAAGAAACTTTTCCTGCCTTTTTTTTTTTTTTTTTTTTTTTTGTTGTTGTTGTTGTTTTTTTCCCTCTCATGCAAATAAATCAAAAAAACTTTCGACACAGTCTCTTCTTTAAGCCTGTATGATAACATTATCTTCTTCTATATATATTTATATGCTTATTTATTGTTTTTTTTTGTTTTTTTGTTTTTTTTAGAAAGGTATTTTTCCATGCATTTTTATCGCGTATATTTTTGTTTTTTAATTTCTGGTAATATATGAAAGATATTTTTTTATATTTTTTTATGTCGATGATAATTAAGCAGATAATAACTAACCAAGAATTCTTAAACATACTGTTATTATCTACGTTAATGAAAATATTTTACTAAATTAATCGTTAATTTTTTTTTTCTTAATCGTGTACTATTAACAGAATTTGGTCTTACTTTACAAAACTAACAATCGAAATAAGTAATTAAACATATACTCTATATTTTTACCGAAACGTAGATATAGATTTCTCGAGAACAGGCTTGTGAGGGCTAACAGTTTATGCGTCAAAAATCACATTATTTTATGCTCTCTCAAATGAACATAATTTAATTGATTTCTATTATTACTCTATTGGGATGGTTGCCTGGTAAGAAAAGCTGCTGCTACAAAAAAAAAAAAAAAAAAAAAAAAAAAAAAAGAAGAAGAAGAAGAAGTACAAAAATCAGTCAATCTGCACATTAACTAGGGTGATCGTGAACGTGCGGAAATTTTTTTCATTTCTCACATTACCTAGTTAATCTGCGAATTACCTTGATATTCTGTAGATTACCTACTAGGTACACATTAAAGTGAAAATAAAATCTTTGGCGAAACAATAGCAACGTTCCTGTACGCTTAAATTAAATGTTGTTTATTTATTTTTTGATATCTGAAGAAGCAAGTGAATACAATCGAACAATCAACATATTCGTTGATAGAATCAATCATCAATCAATTCAAAAACTACAATACAAAGAATCGAACTGTTTAAAATATTATCCCAATTAAGGAAATGACATAACTTTATTTATCTATTTTTCAATATCTAAAGATTCACGTTAATACAACGAAGCAAACAACAAATTAGTTGTTAGGATCAATCATTAATCAACTGAAAAATTATATTACAAAAAAAAAAAAAAAAAAAAAAAAAAAACGATTTAACATATTA
This sequence comes from Salticus scenicus, assembly GCA_963930645.1. Lineage (NCBI taxonomy): Eukaryota > Metazoa > Arthropoda > Arachnida > Araneae > Salticidae > Salticus > Salticus scenicus. The sequence goes on along the minus strand of OZ005659.1, from coordinate 78,243,873 downwards.
TTACAATTAAGGAAATGAATTTGCGACTTACATGATAAAATTATCCTTACTTATTAGTGCAATCTATAGACTGGTTACACTTTGAATTGCATAGCAGTTAAACTCCGTACGAGAAAATCAGAGAAAACCATGTAAAACCTAGAATGCCTTTTTTCTAATACCTCCAATTATAATTGTGATTAAATTATTTAAAATACATCATTTGAAATATATTTTAATGTAATTTTATTGCGAACTTTTAAACTGATGTAAGCCGTTAAATTCAGAACGGGACTTTCAGAGAAAATCACAGAAAACTCTGAACATGTTTATTCCTTTTTATTTTGCAAACTTTCAAATTCTAATTATACGCTCACATTCCGTAAAAAGTATTTTTAACACTATTATCAGAAATTACACAAGTTAAGGAGAAAACCCCGGAAAAAGTAAAATCTTTTTACAATAATGTTTATATTATATTTGTATCACAGCTTCTAATTAATTTAATTCATAAGTAATATATCTTTTAAAAAGTTATTTGAATTGGAATTGAAGAGTACATGTTACAAATCTCTGTCGCAAGATGGCACTTTTACTTTTGCTACAGTTAAAATTTTCGAAAATAGTTGCACTATGAGCGAGCAAGCAATTCAGTATTTAAAACGGGAATAAGGCGCCGCAGGCAGCACAGAGCAGAATTTCTAAAGATTATGACACGGTGAGCGAACAGGCTGTTTTAGATACTGAAACGGGAAGTGAGCGCCGCAAGCGATACCAAGCGGGAATTTACTACAATCAAAATTTTTAATAAAGCTATTTGCATAATATGTCAATAAGCTATTGTAGGTCCTGAAACGATACCACAGGTACCACCGAGCAGGAGTTTCGTACGGTCGGATTTTTCAACTGTCGCGAACCAGCTGATCGTCGAAGGTGCCTAGTAAGAAATAAAATTAACCAGCGACACCAAAGTAAAAGTGGAGGGAGAGGGGGGAGGAGTAGGAAAAAGAAACAAACTTTTGAACTTTAGCGATACGGAAGTTGCTAATGTGCAAATTACCTAGTTAAAATGCTTAAAACTCTTTATTCCGCACTTTAGCGGATCGTTCTAGTTAATCAGCAGATTAGCTAGGTAATCTGCACATTAAAGACTTTCGAGCTTCAACGGTAACATAAACAATACATTATATATATCAATTGAGTCTTCTTAAAACTTAACATTTAATACTTCTTAATACTTTGACTTCAAGATTACTTAATTTTGGGTTAACCATTTATTTCAATTTTTCTTATTACTTAATCGCTGCTAAAAATTATTCTTATTACTTGATCGGTGCTAAAAATTATCTTAACCTTGCAGTCAGTACTTCTAAATTATCTTAATCTTTCAGTCAATACATCTTAATTACACTCCTTATTGCATTGGTTTTTTCTCCTGAAATAATTTAACTGACTTATTGTTTTTATAGCTAACCGAAAGATGGCGTCTCTCTGATGTCTTATGCATTCATTCTTCAGTCCTTAACTTAAACGATTTAATTATTAATGTTTTTGGTACGATTTAATTTAACTCTACTAGTTTTAATTTTAATTAACTTTAAAATCTATTTTAACATTATCATTTAATATTTACTCTGTGTATTTTATCTTTAATGAAAATGCTCTGAAGTATATTCGATTAATCGATATCTGTCGAGCTTTTATTTTAACTTCAATTTAGGTTTTGGCATCATCCTTTTCTCCAGTTTGTGTTAACTGTTATAGATGTGGTTACTATGCTTCTTTCATGTTATCATTTTGGTTTCCATTAAGATTTTAATTAATCTTTATTTAATCTTTGTTTTAATTTAATATTTAACTTATTTCTCATTCTTTATGGTTCTTGCTGCTTCGATCGGGGTGTGAAATTATATAAATTGCTATGATTAGCAATATCGTTTTACGAAATCGTTGCAGCTTTCACAGCTTTATGAAGTATGCGCCCCTTGAGATGTATGCTTCTAATTTTAAGCATTTTTATCCAATTAATTCTGTGGTTCATTATTTGTTTTCTCTCTCATAAGTTTAATGGCCCTTTTTTATTATCATTCAGGTCGGCGTAAGTATTTTAAGTTACTATCGTAACTCATTGGTTCTTAATCTATATCGCAACTTTTTGTGTCATTCTTTCCTCTATGTTAAATTCAGTTCTATATTTTTTTGTGCTGTTATTGTTTTAGTTCTATTAATTGCTAAATTTTAAGATTAAATTTTATTACGTTATCTATTATTTATATATATATATGTATATATATAGATATATATGTACATATATATATATTCGGAAAAAAATATTCTAATTTAATCTTTTCAAATACAGTCCACTCGCGATATAACGGCCTTGTGTTATAACGATCTAACGCGATATAGCGACGTTTTGAAAAGTTTCGATTGACTTCTAATTAAAGATAATCTTATTTCATATTTGATATAACGACCAGTAAAAGGCAATACTCTTTATATAACGACCCAGTAAACGATTGTACTTTCTTTAATTTATAGTTTAAGATGTCATCTTTACTTAAATTAAAAAAGAAAGAAAGAAAGAAAAAAGAAAAAAAAAAGACAGAGAGAGAGAATCCGACAAATTTTGCTGCATCGGAAAAATGAGATGTAGTTTGATGTTAGCCTTATAATTGCAATCCGAACCACATAAGCTGTTCGGTAAGAAATTTCTAAAGAAAAACAATCAGAAATCACTTCGAAGAAATAGATTTCCTCAAATTCAGAGAGTGTGAAGAAAATTCATTGAAGGTTCCTCGTAAAGAAATGGAAAGGCAAAAGGGATATTAAACGTAGAGAATAATGAAAACATCAACTATATTCCAAAACTTAGTAATCCTGCAATCAAATATGAGCTGCTAAAATACGTAAGAAACATTCGAATACTTTTGAAAATCGAAGGTATGGAAATGAGTAAGTTAAAAACACCATTCGTTTTTAAAATATTTCTTCCCAATTTCAAAATTACATCAAAACTCGATTATTGCTTTCTTCACAAAATATTATACATGTAATTAGTTGTTCATAAATAAATAGGAGAATTTGATTTTTGTACAGCATGTACACAATTCATACACCTTCTTTTCTTTTTTATTGTGTAAATTTTACCAAAATAAAATTATTCTTTCATTTAAAATTTTTATAGTACCATTTATACTTTATGGTACGCATATACTGTATAATTAATTCAAATCGTCATCTGGAATCACTATTTTCCTTTTCGCCAAATTTGAGAAAATTATAATGTTTCTCATTGGTTAATATTTTTAAATGATTTTAATTTAAAAATTTCATTTCACTTATAAATACTAAAATACAATTCATATTTTACATGCAGTATGTCATTTGCAACCATTATCAAACCAAATATAATGTAAAAGGCCTCATTTGAAAAATTATTTTCGATTTGTTTGTTATAGCGAACATTTAATACAAGGACCCAAATTGAGTCTTTCCGATGAGGGCCGTCGTAACGCAAGTCGACTGTTCAATATTTTATGTCCCAGAAAAAACTGTTTAAGTTTTACCTGTAGAAATTGTATGTGTTTTTCTTACAAAGTTTGTATATTCTAACAAAATCAGGGGAGTACTCTCCGCCGTTTTTTCAGGACACTTTCAAGGATTAGACATCTCTGCCTTTATCTTCTGAATAGTTGAAAAGTTTTCTAAAAAGAATTAGTTGAAAAAATAGTTGAAAAGAATTCTGAAAAGTTGGCAGCCATGCTTTTACTAATGCTTCTGAAACCAACTAAAAAAAAAACTTAGCAATATGATAAAAATTTGTGTCTATTGAAATTATAATGTAACAACTTATGGAATAAATTTAACGTAGAGAAATATTCATCAAAAGATTATTGCTAATATACAATTAAAAAATGTCTTACTAACTACGCAGATTTACAAGGGAAAGTGGATAAGACTTTTTTTTCTTTTTTTAACAGTAGAGTTAATTTCCTAACTGGGGATAAGGAAATAGAGAAGTGAAAAAATACAATTCAGTAAACAATTTAATAATAGAAATTGTCCTGTTTTTCATTTTATTCTCCTATATATGTGGACCATTGACTAATACCCGGGATACATTGCCATTACAACTTTATAATATTAATTTTGGCTTTTTTTAAACAAATATTGTTTCCCTTAAAAAAAAAAAAAAAAAAAAAAAAAAAAAAGAGAGAGAGAGAGAGAGAAAGAATGAGTTTTACAAAATAGGGTGCACACACACACATATATATACATATACAGATGTTGGACAAAATAATGTGAACACTTTCGCTTATTTACGTTTTGACGAATATCTTGAATAATACTTAACGAGTTGTTCTTGAATTTTGTGAATGTGGAAAACATGTCTTTCGTCATATTTTTCAGCAAAGATTTTGTCACGAAGGCCATTAGAGGACGAACAACGAATCCAATAAAATAAAACATATTTGTAATAACCCTGTACATGGAAGAGCTTCGGATGATCTGCAAATTTTAGATATGGCAGGGATGGAACACGGGCGCAGAATTCATACCACTATCAATGTAAGAAAATTTTCTACCTGTTAAATCAACGATATTATAGGTAGAGAAATTTCTTAAACACATTCCGGTATGAATTCTGCGCCCGTGTTCCATCCCTGATATGGTTATAAATGTTTTATTTTATACGTGTGTGGAGTTTTTGAAGTATCTTGAATATTTAAGGTGTTTTTAATATTTTATTAAATAATAAAAAAAGAAAATTCGCAGGTTTTCGCATGTACTTTATAACTCCAAAGGCTTCTCTTCAAATTTCATGGAGCTTTCGAAAAACATGACAACATATGCTTAAATCATTATACTATGGTTTAAAACAAATATATTTTATATTCAAAGAAATATGGACAGTTGTAGTAAATAATTTCTTACTGCGCATGCGCAGACAGTAGCAAACAGACATTGGCACAGTTTGATACTCAAATGCATAGAGCACCTGATAAAAAACAACCAGTTGAATATCAACAAAAATTCATAGAAATTTCGATGATTAAATAAGCTATTTTTTAGCTGTTTTCTAAAAAGGTCTCTACGATAAGGGGTCATTCACAAATGAAATTTTGTATCAGAAAATCTATGTTACACAATGTGAAACTTAATACAATATTTTGTTTGAAAAGAAAAGTTTTTTTTTTTTTTTTCTCATACAAATTTTTATTTGTGAATAACCCCTTATCGTAAAGACCTTTTTAGAAAACAGCTGAAAAACAGCTCATTTCATCCCCTATGTCTCTATAATTTTTTTGTGATATTCAACTCGATTTTTTTTTTTAATAAGGTGCTCTATACAGTTGCGTATTAAATTATGTAAAAGTTTTTTTGCTACAGTTCGCGTATGCGCACTAATAAGTTATTTACTTCAACTGTCCACAGCTCTTTGAATATTAAACATATTTAATAAAGCACCACAAAACTGGCGTTGTAAAAATACTTACAAACTTTGAATAAACACCATAAAATGCAATAAACTCGCAACAATTGTTTCGGGTCGAAAAAACACACGACCCTTCATCAGGCGAATAAGGACACACGAGTGCTGCAGTCAAAGCGGCAACGCCGCTTTGATAGTATATTTCTTCTATTATAATCGTAACTGCATTTGTAGAATATTACTCTAAAAATTTACTGGTGTGAAAAAAAAAAAAAAAAAAGGCGGGGCTAACATTACTACGGAATATTAATTAGGATGTTGGCAAGTATGGCTTAGAGTAATTTCTTTTAAGATACGAATGCAAAAGAAAAGGACTGCTGTAAATCAGCATGATCTAATGAGACTATCATTGCTTTAAATAAATAGTAACATGAATACGTAATCTTGGTAAGGTGGAAAATGCCATTGGGAGTGATGTCATATTAATAAATAACAATAATAATAATAATAGTTTGAAAATTAAATGTATTTTCAATTAAGATACACTGTCTCTTATAATTCGTTTAATTTTGTTATATTTGTGTTAAAATATTAATAATAATAATAATGAAAATAATACTAGACTGAAGAAAAAAGCATAATATGATTATCACTTGCGTAGTATTCCTTTGCGTTTTGCAAATGTTTTTTATAAAATTTCTGTCCAAGTACACACAAATATAAATTATAAATTAAATATTTAATAAATACAATAAAAATATTAAATACTTTAAAATATATATTTAAAGTTAAAGCAATTAATAATGGTGTCGATTAAAAGAAGCAATTTAAGTTTACGAAATTATTATTGTTATTATTATTATTCTATTTAGTTATTATTTAACGGTAAAAGTACCGCAATAAATCAAGATAAATTTAATGATACGAGAAATTATATTAATTCCGATTCAATTCTTCTTTGCAAACAGTATGGCATCAAAAAGAAGGAAGAGGTGCAAGAACCAGATCCATTCGCCGACATGGGTGAAGGTGGTGGCCTCAACCGGAAGCGGAAAACACCAGCAGAATTAGCCGCAGAAGCGGAAGCAGAAGATCAAGATGAATTCACAAGTAACTATAAAACTTCTGCCTTTGTTTTTCTTTTGCATTTACTTAACAATGAAAAAAGAACAGCTGCTCTAGTATCATGAAAGAGTTAATAGAAATGTAAGGATAATTATCCATGGTACACAATGGATGAATAAATAAATACATGTATACAGTTATGACTTTGTGAGTGATAAATATTTAGCAAAATAAATAAATAAATATACAAAAATGTTAACAATAATAAAAGTTTATTTTTTAAGCGAAGTAGATATAGAATTTCAGAAATCGTACTGTAAACTGAAAAAAACTGAAAAAATAAAAATAAATATAAATAAATAAATAAAAATAACGTTATAAATTAAGCAAAATTTACACACAAAATATTATTCATTAGAATAGAATTTTTATTAAAGTTGACAGCTAAAATGTTTTCTATTTTTTCGTTGGGAACGTTGTGACATAGTTCGTAAATTCTAGTGGATATTGACTTTAATTAAACGAAATTACTTTGCCCGTAAAGGAATTAAATACATTGTGTAGTACTGACAGAATTATATTCATAAGTATAAAATATCGGAATAAATAGGTATTCTAATTTTATTATGTCAAAGTTTACTTATTGTTATTACCTTTTCAGCAAATAATAATAATAATAATAATTATTATTATTATTAATATTTTTGATATACGCCAATCATTTAATGTAATCATGCCCCCTAAGAAGACGAATTCACCATCCACAAGCTCAAAATTCCAGGTTTAAGGTACAGGGCTGCCGCAGGCAAGTTACTTTATTTATTTATTTTTTTTTTCGCACCACTATTTCCATACCATAAAACGTATAATAAATGTACGCAATTACATTGAAGCTTTACATGGTAAATATATTATAAATTTTACCTTTTGAATATAGTGGTACAAAACGAATTAAGAATATATATATGTGTCGCTTGTTGCAGCTCGGAAGTTATTTCCATAAACACGCTAATGAAATTTTAATTTCTTATTCCCTACAATTATTTCCTACAAATACCTTTATCATGTAGGAATGTTTCTAGAATAATAGTTATTGTTAGAAAATGACACCATCTCTATGTGTGAGTAATTCAACATTTATTTTGAAATTAAACTTTAAATTAAATTACCGATTTGCATATTATTTCACACACAAATTTGAGCTTAAGCTTAATAATTACACTGTCCCCCATCCTCTGAATATAATATTAAATATCTTATTTATCTTAACTTAAAAATCTTAACAATTTCTTATAGAAATATTACAAAAAATAATTATGAAAAATTAAAAATTTTTACAAGCCTCATGTCATATAAATGCATTACTGTTTTTTTTTTTTTTTTTTTTTTTTTTTTTTTAACTATGTTTAAAATAAATAAATAAATAAAAATAAAATAAAATGAAGTAAATAAAAATAAAAGCAAAAACATAAAAGCAACGTCTCATTATATCTCTTAAAAGTGACTACTTTAATCAGTTTTCTAAGTATTTCTTAATTATACGTTTTAAAAGAAAATATTCTTATAAATTTTGGTTTAAATCTCTTCACGGGTGGTGAGATATATTTTTTCACTTAATTTCAAAAATTCATCCCGGAAACTTTTAATAAAATTTTATTTAATTTACTTAACCGGAAGTGTTTAAAAATAAACTTGTCCTTATATTTTGGTGGAATGTGATTTTAACTAATCATTATCATATTTCCGCTGAAATTGTTATGATACTATGAGGAATTAAATGCTTTGAATGTAAGATTTTGTTAAAACTAATTCATATCAAGTATTAAATCATTTTCTTTTGCATTTTAGATTTAAACAAAAAATAGTTATGAGTTGAGTACTTCAAATCCTATGTGAACTATGATTTATTTCTCACTAGTAAAAGCTGACAGAAAAATGAACTTAGCCTTTTATACAAATATATTTTTCACTTTGGAAAGAATTCCATTTACCAAATCTTTTGCTTATGCATTATGTTTCCCATGTAGAACATCCCCAGAAAAGTGGTTTGCAAATATTTAAGTTGGAAACATGATGTGATATCGACTATGGCCTTTCAGAAGTGCTTCGAAAGGAAAAGGGGACTTTTGAGTACCGTAGCGAAATAGCTTCCGCTCTTTTCTCTACATATTCATATTTCTCTTACATTGTAAGAGCTTTTAGAAAAAGACTTGCTGTTATTTAGAATACGGTTATAATATGCTTGTATATGAATATCAGTTCATTTATAAGTAAATTCACTGATATATATATATATATATATATATATATATATATATATATATATGTGTGTAATTTGAATTATTTAGTACCATTGTAACACTCAGCAGACAAAAGATATATGAAGATACGAACATAAAATAAATTTTTATTGAGATTTATTTCGATTAAAATTAGTCACGGTATTAAATTAATTTGAGTACCAATGATTAGTAAAAACAAGTTAAAGTACTTACGCAGAAGAGAAATGACACTAACATAACACATAAGCTTAACGAATAATAACACATAAGGCAACAAAACAAAAAAGTGAAAAAGAAAATTGAATTAAAATAAAAAAGGAAATTAAATTAATCAATAACACAAACCAAAATTTAAACAAGGAATAAGTTGTTTTGGTTTGTGTTACTGATTAATTTAATTTCCTTTTTTATTTTAATTCAAATTTCTTTCTTTTTTTTTCTTTTGTTGCAAGATAGAGACTTGAGCTGTATATTTGCTGGAATTAGCTATACAGTTTTACGAAATCTTGCATATGCTGATAGAAATGCAAGTTTCCTGATGAGTACATTTCTATTTTTCAGCATTTAAAATTCGAATTTTCAATTCATGAATTCCATTTTTTTCCCTTTTAACGGAACTCTATGGTGATTTTATCCTTTCTCTTTTCTCTCAAATGGTGACTGTTACTAATAATTCATAGTTTTTGCAAATTCTCTCATCGTTAGGCTTATGTGTTATGTTAGTGTGATTTCTCTTCTGCGTAAGTACTTTAACTTGTTTTTACTAATCATTGGTACTCAAATTAATTTAATACCGTGACTAATTTTAATCAAAATAAATCTCAATTAAAATTTATTTTACGTTGGTATCTTCATATATCTTTTGTCTGCTGAATGTTCTAATGGTACTAAATAATTCAAATTATATTTACATTTAAATTTAATATGCTGCTTATGCGCAAATATTTAAATGTATTTTTTTTATTCTCAACAATTTTTAAAGAACTTAAAAATTCTTAAATATACTACTTATTGTATATATTATTAAATATATACAAATACTGGCCTAATTTGGCATTAACACTAATCTATAAATATATATATATGTATATTTAGAGAACATAAAATAAATAAAAGGTATTGTTACACCCAGATATATACTCATAATGCACATAATTTTGGAATATTGTAGAATGCATACCAGAAAATGAATAATTTTTTTATCTGGAACTTAAATAAAGAAAACGTATATGTCATAAACTATAGATTAAACAAATAAATAGCTTTAAGAAAAAAATTGCTTAAATATAACAAACTATACGAGTTACAAATACTAAGGAAAATGTTATATAATTAAAGATTTCAACACATATTACTATTTTTTTTTAATTATTAAACACACAGTGTTGTGTGTTATAATTACTTTTTGTCTGATGAATTATTTTAAGATTATACATATATATATATATATATATATATATATATATATACAATGTATATATATGCGTACACATTTTCAATATGAGCAATTTTGTATATTTTCTGGGATATCTAAGACTATTAAGTATAATAACATATAAAATTATATTTTCATTCTTGTTTAGCCAGAAATAGTGCAATGTGTATTATTAAATAAGAGCACAAATAAAATATGCGCAATGGCAGAATCTTATATTTCAAACCAATATTAATTACAAAACTTCTCATCGTTTTGTCTAAGCAATTCGATAATTAAATAAAACAAAGTTCATTATTAAAAAATAAAACATAGCGGTACTCAAAATATAAAATGTTGCGTTCCTAAATGAAGGTTGATTCTGTTGACATGGGTCATACAAGGAAGGTAGAGAACATAATTAGGAATCGTAATCAAATGGTCATAAATAACAATTTATACAACTTATTGATAGACTGCCGTCTGGATATTTTCCTACTTCGAACAATAATCCCCAACTTTGACTGTTCCTTTTAACAATTACAATTACATGACTTTACAAATTGATTTTACGTACTCGTTTCTATAAGATTTCAACATTTTATAACCCAGAAATCGATTCTGTAAATGCCATTGTCGAAAATACACTTAAGCGGTTAATCACGAATAAGCAAAATCCTTTTGCAAATTAACGCATTTATAGCTGCCAACCTAATCCTGAGGATTGTTTGTTAGTACCCGCCCTTTTTTCCACACCTGTCTTTTTTTAGAGTACTTTTCTTCTTCTACCATCGTAAATACATTTGAAGAGAATTAATCTAAAAATTATGTGGTGTGGAAAAGGGGAGATAATAACAATCCTCCAGATTAGATTGACAGCTATGTCCATTATTTTAACCCTTCGCACCGCAAGGTAATATGAATCATTTAAATTTCACTGCCACCGGAATTCACGAAATAAATTAAAAAAAAAAAAAAAAAAAAAGAATTTTCCGGGCTTACCTGATATGCTATAAAAGTAAAAATTTCCAACAAAATTTCCGGGATGAGTTTTTGCAGTTGGAACTTAATAATTGCATACACGCAGCGAGAACAGTGTGCCACAAGGTGTTAAAAAAAATGAATAAAGAAAATGTTTATTGTTCAAAATAACATTATACACTCGACGAAAAAATATTAAACATTCGGACATACTGTTATTTCTAATGATGTTTTCCTATCTAATTGCGATTCTTAAATATTACAAACTGAAGAACTGGTGTACAATAAATATTTAACCATAAGAACTTCTTAACACACTATGAAAAACACAATTTATGTTGTGTTAAGGTACACAATTTATGACGTGTTAGGAAGTTTTTATGGTTAAAGATTCTTAAATGCGTTCTCTACTTCCGCTGAAGATTTTTTCCAAATATTCAAATTACGTTTTTAATTAAAAGAAAGAAAGAAAAGAAAATATGTAAGATGTATTATTTTTCAACGGGTTTATTGTTATTTACAATGAGATATACGTACATTTATAACGGTAGATTAATACCTCAATGACGAATATCGTCTATATGACAATAAAAATATTTACTTTTGATAGTGTTAACTTTTTGTACAAAATATAAATGTTTAAAATACTAAGTTTTGACAAAATGAATTTTTTAACCAGTCTGTCGTTTATTAATGTATGATTAATTTATTCTTTTTGTAAATGTTTTTCGTAGATCTTATATACAACCATTGCACCTAGATTTGTGCCTTATTCAAATGTCTTACACCTTTCTTTCAAATGGCAATATATGCATAGTTATCCTATTTTTTGTTTACTCCCATGGTTACAATTCATGAAATTGGTTGATTAGATCTAAAATCTGTTAAAAAACCCATTCTGCATCTTCAGAAAATATTAATCTTAACAGTTTCTGTCTTAAATTTTAAGAACAATCGATATAATTTGCTACCAAAAATTGAATAATCTTAATCGATGGTGTTATTTTATAATGCATCAAGGCGTAAAATCAGTTTTTTTTTTTTTTTTTCAATATTTCATGTGCACCAAGTCACTTGTACAACTTGGAAATTTTTCATTTGATTGTAGAGAAATTTCGTGAAATTTTCTGTAGTTTACTTTTAGATTTATTTTTTCTAAACCAAAAAAAGCCAATAAATTACATGAATGTATTTTCCTTCAAAGTCCTTTTCGAATGTTTTAAATGGACACCATAGAGATCATTGTGTCTAATGCTGTGTCCAATACAAATTTCTTACATATCTTCTTCAACTGCATTCTATGTACAGATAATAGTTTCAGTTGATTCTCAATAACAGAAGCGCCATTTGATCTGGTTACATAATAATAAAGAAAATCCCTTGAAAAACCCATATTTCATCTTTAGAAATTCGATGTTCTTTATAGTTTTTATTTGAAAATCCAAAACAACAGACGTTAATTCCAACCATAAACACAGAATTGCTAACCTTCTGAATTTTTTAACACAAATAAAAATTTTTAAAGGAAAAATACATTTGATTAACGACATTTTTTAAAAATTAAATAAGGCCAATATAACATATAAAAGACGCTGGTGAATAAAAAATCAGGAGAATTGGCATCTCTGTAAATCATATCCACTACACAGTTGTTGATATGTTATTCAAAGCAAACTGTAAGCTTACGCATAGATCAAAATTTTAAAAAGCATTACATGAATTCTTAATTTTGGGTATTTCATGTCTTTTTCATTTCCAGCAATTTCAGTGAATAATTTTTTAAATAATACTGTTTAGGAATAGGGATATTAACGATTTTTTTTTAAGTTTCATGTGTACTTGTAATTCTAGTTTAAAAAATAATATTTTTGTTCTCAACTTATATCTTTATCTATCTATATATATAATCTCAAAATTATCTATCTATCTATGTATATATACCATACATGGCAACATCATAAATATGAATCGGAAGATTTTTAGTTCACGCCCCTTTATCCACACCACTTTATTTTTAGAGTAATTATCTCCAAATATAGTTACGATTATAATTACTCTAAGAGAAAAGACTGGTGGGGAAAAAAAGGCGGGTACTAAATAATCAGATGGTTGGCAGGTACGATATATATATATATATATATATATATATATATATATATATATAAACTCAAAAAGAAAAAGAAAATTTCATATTTTCTTTCAAATAATTTTCTCTTTTTATCCTTTTAGAATTGAAGAACACCTTGGAAACGCAAGTAAGCGAACTCAAGTCCACAATCGAAGGCAAATGTCTCCTTCAGTGAATGGACAATAGTCGTGTCCTACGAGATCTCCACTCCTTTCCCTTCAGGATATACTTAATGTTTTCTAATTTACTTTTATAACTGTTTTGCTTTATGTATATTTTCATATCATACTTATGTCGAGGTCTACATCATCTGCGCCAAGAATGTATGAGTTTGGATTAAAAGACTTAAATCTGAAGGCTGTGAAACGCTAAAAAAATTAGTGATATATGTACTTAATGAAAAAAAGATAATAATAAGTTTAAAAAAAAATCACTGCATATTCTTTCATTTAGGATAATTTAGTAAATATTACGTAAGCCAGAAAAATTTACAGGATCTTAATTTCCTTAAATAAAATGAAGGAAAATATTAGTACTTTGAATTTCCTATTAAAAAAATGATTGACAGCTTTTTAATAATTATATATTACCCATTACAGAAGCATATTCCACTATAGTGCATTCACAAAATAAGCATTTAAAATAAAATTCTGAAAATAAATTAAAATTTTCATCTAAAAAGAAAAATAAGTTATATAATAAACATAAATTCATATTATGCAGCTGAATTATGAAAAAAACTCTAGTATTTGAAAAATAAAAATAATTTAGGCACGCATTCCATTTGCAGTCAAAATTGGAAAAAGAAAAGAATAAGAAAAAAAAAAAAAAAAAAAAAAAAAAAGAAAGAAAGAAAGAAACTTAGCAATTTATAAGAAAAATTATCTAAATTTGAGTAATTAACACGAAATACTAGAGCCTATTTAATTATTTAAAGCGAATTCACAGCCTATTTTTTTCACTAAAATTACAATCTTAGAAACATGCATAAATTAATTTTCTAAGTATATATTATACTAAGCATTATAAGAAGAGTACTACTGCATCCGGCCACATATTTTGCTACAGTGAAAAGTCCAGACCGTTTTGTTTGCCCTTTCTTTTCACAAATGAAATCTAATCTAGATTTTGATATATTAAATGTTTTACAAAATATTTTTATCGAAAAAAATTTCTTATAAATCATGTGAATTATCACTATTTGATAACTATAGTAGCACACGAATCTACAAAAAGCCCATTTTCCAAACGTATTTATAAGCAAAAATTAAATCTTGACATATCCCTAAATTGCATATCAATCCTCATTGTAAAACAGATTTTGGTTTTCACCATAGGTATTTTTTTAAATGCAACTTACTGTACCCAAATTTTGTAAATAATCCACAAAAAAAATGTGGTCTCAGGAGCAATAAAGCACTATTTAGTCTTTAAAGTAGTAGGATATTTTCCGGAGCAATAAATAAAAAAAAAATGTACTAAAAAAAGCATTTTTGAAAAAAAGAGGCAAACTCGGCTGGATATTTCTTGAAATAAGATTTTTTTTTTTTTTTTTTTTAATTAAGTTAAACTCACGTTTTAGTAAATGGAATTTGTTAAAGCATGATGTTATTACTTGAGCACCATTTCCTATCTCCTTTAAATGAGTAATAAAATTATGAAAATGTAGATTGACATTCAATGATGAAATATGCCATTGGGTGAAGTGATTAAAATATCCGGTTTATCAATACCTTAAATATGCCACTGGACACATCAGGATAATGAGGGTTTTCATTCATGTTTTTCTTAAATACATTTTTTTTGTTTTTTGTGCCAATATCCCTTCTTAACCATGATATCGATAAGGAGAGTCACTTTTCCTGCGCATATAATTTCGATTTATTCATTAAAGAGACGCATAACACAAAATACAATAATTACAGAAATAATAGCAAGAAGGCAGAATAAATTTTCTAGAAAAAGAAAAGGATATATTTACTTCACAGTTATTTCCATATATATATTTATTTACGTTTCATAACATTAATTTCTCTGCAGTTTCACAAACTCTGTTATGATAAGTTTGAAATTCGAATTGGCTGTTAATAATAGTGTCACAATAGTTAAAAATTTCATTTTTATAATAAAAAACCTACATTTAAAAATATGAGGTAAAAACCATTCACTAGTGACTGAAACTTACGTCAATGATCACTAATAGACTTATTTCGTTGGTGAAAATTCAAAGATTTCTTACGTATCGAGGAACATTATATACTTTAAAAATTCATCTTACATAATTTATAATTTTCAAAGTTAATACTTTGAAATGAGCACAGTTGAGAAAATCATGTTTTTATTTATGTACTCAGGCATATATATATAGGTTTAAAAGGCTTATATACGTTGATATACATTACCTTCTGGCAATATTTCATCATTGATATCCTCGACTACTCCACGTCTGGTATAATTAAACCTACAAAAACTTATTAGATGCACTGCCTCATTTATATTATGTTATTCATCTGTAAGGTAATTTTTATTTTAACCTTTATCCTGAACTCTTTGGAGACATGCCATTCGACAAACCACCTATGGATGCTCCCGGACAGAGAAAAACTGGGAAAAACTGGAATATATAATACAATTTATATAAGCCTTTGATATATACCGGGAACTGTAAGATTACCGAAAATGAAGCGATGTTATATAATGAATTTAGACTCTTTAGAGAATGAGTTGTAAGAAGATTAAAGACATATTCAAGAAATCTGTGTATTGAATATTTTAAAACAAAAAAAAGAAAGAATTCAAGAATTTCATCTTAGATTATATTTTTTGTGCTTCTTTGTGGTTAAAAATATTATGTAAGCGTAACTTATGGTGCTATATTACGCCATTTTCATTGTTTATTGTTTTTCTAAAGAACTTAAGTATTGCCTTTCTGTTGAATGATTATTAAGTCTTAGTAGTGTATCTCTGTACGTATGAAAAATTATGTATAGTATTGTAAATCTTTTGTTGTCATTTTTAATATTATCATGTAAAAAAGAATATTTCTTTAGAAGTATGCATAAAAGCACTTGATGAGTACCATTATAAAATGTTATTACATATGCTTTTATTGTATGTGCGAGGTACATGGAGCAATATAGACGAGTACAACTTCAAAAATATTTTGTAAAGAATCTAAATGTATGATAGAGATAAGAGTTATATTTTCTACACGCGTGTTAAATCGCGAAATTAACTCTCGGCGTGGGAATATCCGGGTAGAAATGTGAATAGATCCGGAATGAGTCCGGAACCTCGCTTCGATTTTCGGTGAGAACGCTGAGGTCTGGGGACGCTGTCTTGTGTACCACGTGATGCACCGCTCTTCTGAGAATACTGTAGCACTGAGAGGACGTGTAAATGTAGTTCTAGAGAAAATCAGGTGGAATAACGCCTCTAAGAAAACAACGAATCTTAGTGTTTTCATTTTCTTATTGGTAGAATTGAATATCTTGGTACATTTATTATTTTTATGTGAATTCCAGTGTACTTAAAATATTATGTAATTTTCCCGTACCTTAGCACTACTGTGATTTCAGTTAGTTAAACATGAATCCCGGTTAGCTGTGGAAATATCGAGTTTCAAAACGAAGGAAAACTTTTAAAACTTATCTTTTCATGACATATTCACTCCTGACCACGCCCCTATATTGGGGCGTTTTTATGGAAAGACCGACGCAGCAAAAACCATAGTTGCCAACATTTTAATTTGTTCTGAAGCATTTTTTTCTCAAGCTTTATTTCGCACCACTTTTTTTTTATAGAAATATTTTCTCCGATATAGAATTAACGGAAGATAAGGAAAAATTTCTCTTAAAATAAAGGTGGTATAAAATAAAGGCGGGGCTAAAAATGCTCCGGAATAAATCAAAATATTGACGACTCTGCGAAAACTGATACGAAAGGTGTTCAATTTTTCGGAATCTCTCTCTTATTTTATTTTATTTTATTTATTTATTTTTAATTTCTTGAGGTAAGGAGTTTTATTAAATGATATAGATTATCCGTTGTATAATCGAGCAACATTACAAAATTGAATTTATAGTATTTTTTTAATGAATTATATCAGCAATGAAATTTCATTCTTTATTACAATTAGAAATGTCTCTCAAATAATAATAATAATAATAATAATAATAATAAAATCATTTCATTTGAAGTATTATCTTTTGAGTATTGTTACTATCCATAACATTGTTTCACATATGCAGATAACTGGATTTGGCGAGTCCGGTGTCTATGTCATAGTTGCCAACATTTTATTTCATTCCGGAACATTTTTAATTCCGCATTTATTTCGCACCACTTTATTTTTAGAATATTTTTCTAAAATATATAACTACAATGAATGAAGAAAAATTTACTCTTTAAAAAATGTGATATGGAATAAAGGCGGGGCTAAAAATGCTCCGGGATAAATTAAAATGTTGACAACTCTGCTCTTTATTAAGAAATTAAAAAAAAAAAAATGTATATTGTCAGTTTAAAAGCGGAAGAAAGTTTTCCTTACGTGATGGATGTTTTGTACTCGATGAAATGATTTGTTTTATTAAACATCACGTGACTGACTTACATGATTCTTGTTCCTCTACATTCTAACAGTTTAAAAACTCTTAAATAGACTGAAAATTTGTCTTTCAAGATTAGAACGGCGCTTCAAATCTGATGAGAAAGGTAACATGCCGACGATACGAAAATAAGGAGAGATAATAGCTAACTACTTGTGCTGTTTTGCTAAAGTAAGCCACTGAATATATTTAAAATATACAACATGCTATATTATGTTTTCCACATTTGGCGTTGTTTATTTTCTTTTTTAGATAAAAGTTAAAATTTGCTACCATATATTATAGTATATCTGCAAGCATTTCACAATCTTAATCAGATTTATCACTAATACTTTTAATAGAAAACTGCCATATTTAAGTTTTACGATTTAACGAATTTGAGAAATGTGATATAATGATTTCAAGCGCAATGTCACCCAGAAAAAACGGGAGAGTTGATGGCTATTCTATATTTTTATTTATTCATAAAAAATTAAAAATAATAATTAAAAGATTATTAAGACGCTTGAAAGTTATTGTAGATATATCTACTCATATTTTTTTTTTTTTTTTTTTTTTTCCCAAAAAAAAAGCATTTTGAGGAAATTATTTTTCTAAAGTTAAACATATAAAATTAACAGTTAACAGTTAAAATTATATTCAGCTACTGCATACCTTTTAACAAAAACTCATATATAATATTTTCATTGTACATTTAAAGGTACAGAAATATTTATGCATAAGTATGACACATATTTTCTCCTAATAAAACACATATTCTTTAATGAAATTGCTTTTTAACAAAACATATTAGTATATAAAAAAAAAATAATAATAATAATTACAAAATGTGTAATTTCATACTTTTAAACCTTGTATATATAAACATTTATTCTATTTCAGTGGCTAAATTTAGCAACAGTATAATTAGCCTAGAGTTAAAATCGTGAATTGGACTTAGTATAGGGGATCAGCAGCAATTTTCGTCTTAGTGTGCGTATGTATCTGTGAGTGTGTGCTGTACATAATAGAATATTGCCTTTTCGATTTTATCATTGAAAATTAACTTAGTATAGTTTCCATTTCTTAACTCCTGTGCGCCGTCACCGTACCTTTCCATGAATCGGGCTCCTTGCAAAGGGTTGCTGGAAGCTGAATGCCTATAGAATGCTCGCCGCTGTTTGGCTCTTTTATCGCCTTTTGTTTGCATCTTTTCCAAAAGACTTAGTTGAATGCTGTGATTAAATACCTATGGCGTCACTATTTTAATTTTCCCTGGTGGAATTCGATTGGTGGATATGTTGGTTATTATGTTATGTATTATTGAAAAATAATTGAAGACTGAACTAATTAAATTTTCGTTATCAAGATTATTGTAATCAATATGGCTGAACGATAATATCTAATTTTAATTTTCAAAAACTTTATAAACGGGTATATTACGTATTATTAATTTAAGTAATTAGCAGAAATTTACGTAAAACCTTTAAACGATATATTTGGAATTATTTTATTATTTTCATTTTCTTTTATTGTCTTTATACACATATAAATAATCTTCGCATAAAAATTAAAGACTGCTTATTTCTAATTTCTTGTATGTATATCTTTTATATAATTATAAGCAGCTTTACAGTACATTTTCGAAACAGTAAGCTATTTCATATTCCATGTTTTTTTTTTCTTGCACTTATAGTCAACCTATCTACCAGCCTTCATCCACTGTCCTCCCTACCTCCCTGCACAACCCACACACACAACCTGGCATCCTGCTGAATCTTCCGTTCTGTAGCAGAACTGTTCTCTTTTCTGTTCCGCCCGAGGAAATGTGGAACAATGTGGATGAGATGCCAATCTGAGAAAGAAAAAAAAAATAAATAAAACGAAGGTGCAGGAGGCAAAGTAGAGCTTTATGAAGTGGATGCTAAGATACTATTAAACTATTAACTAAAAATAAATATTTGAGCAGGAAATGCCCCGCGTTTCTGGGCTTAAATAAAAAAAAAGGTTCATACACATCGAAAAGACTTCCTTACCCTTGTAGTGTCCTTCATAACTTTATCTCTTTGACTGATTCTGGCTTTGTGGTGTCCTTATTCTGTCCTTTTTCACGTTCGCCATGTTTTTGATTCATCTGAATGGTTCCAAATGTAATGTGGATAAAAAATTAAGATACAAAAATAAACATTTAGGTTTATTTGTCTGAAATTTGTGAAGTCTGTTTAAAAAATAAAAAAATAGCAACATTCGCTTATATACAAATTTAAGTAACCTGTCATTATATTTCATTATCCATATATGTTTCTAATTCTGAAATTTAACAAGGAAAAAATTGATAGTAGGAAAAGTTATGTTCCATAAAGCTTTGTAACCTTTGGTCTTATATACCTAACAGCACATCTCATCCACAAGACATACTCAGGATATCCTATGGATGAAAGTACGTCTAAGGGACATCCTCAGGATGTACTATGGATAAGTGTGTTGTTAGGGTATTGTGTTAGAATCTTGCTTTAAAACTTTATTTGAAATGTTAATTATCAACAAAATTAGCATATTTTTTGCGATGATCTCTTTTTTCTTTTCTTTTTAAGCCGATCTAAATACTTAATTTCCTTTTGAGATATAGAAGAGAAAAAAATAGGTTGTTTTAAAGCAAATCTATGTTTATAATTACTATTTCGAAGTCAATTTTGTAAATTAAATTGAAGGTCAAAACCATTAGACTTTTTTAATCCATTTTAAATACTTACACCTCAAACATTTATCTTTTGACAAAAGATTCAAATCTACGAAATTACTATTAAAATTAAAACAACTGGTAAACAAATTTAATATGTATTCGTTCTAAATCTCCCTAATTATTTTTAATTTGTAGTTAAAAACGTCGTTCTAAAAGAACATAATATAAAAAATGAGAAATACTTAATAAGATTGCTATTTTTTTATATATTAATATTATCATAAAAAGGAGGATTATAACTAATTATTGTTGACACAATGCAATTAATTCTATTTCAAAAGGTAATTCATCTAAAACCTATTATTTAAGATGAAATTTTATTTTGAATTTTATCCACGTTACTATGGGAACCAGAGCCGATCCTCACACATTTGAGTCACTTTAGAAATCACGTTGTTTGAAAGTTATAAGAATGGTATAGAGAGACCTATTTGGAAGTATTCAGGGAAGATACACCCTAAAAAAAAATTTAATATTCTTTTAGCACTGGAATGCTTGTCAGGCTGACTTGCGGGCACAGTTTAAAGTAATTCTTATTCTGTCACAGATTCTTAATTTAAGTTATCGATTTGGAGAACATGGGTATAGTTAGTTGGAAGTAATAGAGAAAATTTGCATTCCGAAATAGAATATATATATATTTTTTTCTTTGAGGAGGTGGGGCAGGAGATTTCTTCATTGCAACAAATTAAAATATTGAGTTCGATTGGGAAGTTCTATGCAGCGATTCCGTTGGCAGACTTAAAAAAGTCAAACTTTTTTTTATTTATATACTTGAAAAAAAAAATGGTTAAAAGATATGTTAATTTTACCCATACTATTAAAATAAAGCTTTGACAGATTTTTGGTTCTGATAATCTCGTTTACTTTTACTGTTATGATTAAAAATATTTCTAAAAACATTATGGAATAACTTTAAATTTGTTTACATAATTTTTATTTAATTATTATTTTTAAAGTTTAATGTTTTTTACAGTTGATAATAATATAATTTTAAATCAAATACTTATTATAAAGCTAAATTCATTCTGAAATTCAATAACATAAACATTGCAAACCTTGAATTTTGTGAAGCTCTAGTCACATTTTTCTATTATATTAAGCATTTAATCTTTTTAATGTTTGGCAAATGCATTCATAGTGAAAGATATTTAGATTTACATGTCGATATCTTCAATATAAACTAGCTACATTTTAACTGTTTTAAGCTCAGCGTTTAATAAATAAACTATTTTAGTTCTTGCTTTCAAAAAATGAGAGTAGAATTCCTAACATATATTAAAGAATGATTACGAAAGTTGCAAAACTTCTGCATGCTTTACATGTTTAAAGCTAATTAGTCTTTTATTAATGGCTATCGATGCATGTACTTTAATAGGAAATGTACGAAAAATGTATACTTTTTTTTTTTAACTCTCTGCAGTGGTTTTCTGCCTTTGTGTGGATTTTGCCAGAAAATCCATTGCCATTTTGATGTATTCTGTATATCTCTTCAAAAAAGTCCCTTTCCCCTTTCTAAATCGTTGTTCTAGGTGCTTGAGCATAATGTCCTGAAATTGATGCCCTCGAAAACGTTAACGCGTAATTGTTATTGATGTTTCCCAACCGCGAAAAAAAAAAAAAAAAAAAAAAAAAACGCCTGAAACTCAAATTTCAATACCATTTAAGCATACTGTCTTTTATTTTTTAGATTATTAAAATGCGTGCTTTGAAATGTTTAAAATTAAATTCTTAGATTTTTAAATTTTGAGACAGCTGTTAGTAGAATTGCTTGCATGTGTGTTTCGCTATATAACGCTTCTTTTTGATGTTAAGTACATAATTCAAGGTTAGCAATGTTAAATAAAAGCTTCAAAACTTTTCATTATTTATTAAGTAGAAAAGAAATAATCGAAGTTTTTGTAATTGAACAACGAATTTGCCTATACTTTCGCAATAAAAATTTTTACGCTGATGGTTCTAATACAAGTACCTGTTGCTTATTAAAAAAAAACTGTCCGAACATCATAATTTAGTTTTGATTTATGGAAATAAACGTACTGAAACATTAGAGTAGATATATCATTTTGAATTTTGAACTTGTGATATATTTTTTTTCTGCATGTTAAGAATTATATATTTTAATGTTGTTCTGAAATACGAGTATTATGATAGATCACTGTAGTATTATAGTTAAATCTTATAACAAAAACTGCATGAGAGAAATTTTCCTAATTTCAATGTAATGAGAACAATATTTGTAAAAACAAAATTTGTGTTTTATAAATTTATGCAAAATCTTCTTTTTTGCAAAAGCATTTCATAATTCTTTTGATTAGTACACCATTTAGAAATTGTAGAATAATATTTTACAAATAAAAACCTCCAGATCCTTCAAAATATTACTTATTAAATATAATGAATATACGTTTCAATAAATACGTATTTTTATTAAGTTTCTTTTTTACCTTCAGTAACTCAGATTATACAAATGTTTACCATTTTTTAAGCAATTCTATTTTACAATGCTTTCTAGGATATGTCCAGTCACTAGCATCGAATATTCTCTCAATCCCATTATGGTTACGAATAATTTCATTTATGCTCTTTAATATATGTTAATTCATTTTAGTCTAGTTAAATTTTTGATCAAGCTTGAATTTGTTATTACTTATTTTTTGCCTGCACATCAGCACTGACTTCATCTGTGTTTATTTGAATGCATGAGAATTGAATTCTGTTTTAAATAAATATTAATCAAATTAAACCTCTTTACTGCATGAATTATTTGTTGCACTTTCCCTTTCTCAAATATTTAATTTACGCACAGATGAAATTTCTATTCACAAATCCCATGTTCTTACTACGTTTAAAAGCGTCATTTTTCCTTTAGAGATATAACTCCTTTGCAATAATGTTTCGATAGAATGTGCTGCAACAAACAACGACGATGTGTTAATTAATGTTGTTTGCATTTTATGGATTCTTTCGTAAACTGTATTAAATGCCTGTAAGCGTCAGCGTTCTGTACATAGTCAGTTACTCTCTTGTCTGTGATTTCAATATAAGATGATGTAAAACATCATAGTGATTGATTACTTTTATATACACACTGTAAAAAATAATACTGTTATATTTTAACAAAATTTCTCCCGATGGCAGCCTTCTGATTTACATAAAATACTATTTTAATGTTTTGATACAATTTCATATTTTATCTGCAAGTGATTTTAATATGACACTAATACACACCCAGATTTGCCAACATTGAAATTTATTCCGGAGCATTTTTAGCCCCGCCTTAATTTCATGCCACTTTTATTTTAACACTTTCGGGACCGCAAGTTTTTGTCTTTTTGACAGTAAGATCCGCCTGTGGGCGTAATTCTTTCAAGTATTCTCCAATAAATAACACACCAATTTCGAAAGAAACGACCACTGGTGGAGTTACAGATTTTCAAATGACGTGTATCTACGTCAGCCGTCGCGAAAGAGTTTAAGAGTAATTTTTTTCTTATTTTATTGTAATAACATATTCAAGAAAAACATTCTGTAAATAATGTGGTGCGGAAAAAAAGGCGGGGCTAAAGATATTCAGGAATAATTTAAAATTTTGGCAAATATGCATACCTGCCAGCATTCTAATTAATATTCCGTAGTATTGATTGTACCTGCCCCCTTTACTCTCACCGTTGTTGAGTAATTTTGAGTAACTGTTGAGTAATTTTCTCAAAATATAATTACGATTAAGTAAGATGAAAAATTCTCTGGTATGAAAAAAAAGGCGGGTACTAACAGTTCTATGGAATATTAATTAAAATGTTGACAGGTAAGCACTACTATAAATATTCAAAAAATAAAATTGATTTCATTAGAGAAAAACTATAAAGGAATATAAATATCTTTGTTATAATCACGTGACTAAATTACGCTAAATGTCAAAACGTTTAATTATATCGTATTTATTCCATAAATTTTAATGTGGATACTCCGTACTACACGAATGATAAATTAAAAAAATCAAAATTAAAAGTTATTCTACATTTCCCGAAAAAGGAAACATTTAATTTTAAATAAGAGAAAATAAAAATTAGAAATTGTGTACGAGGAAAAATATATAAGAAATTATCATTATTAAAAAAAAAAAAAAAAAAAAAAAATGATATATATATAAAATTTAAACTAAAATTTGGTTTCTATTTTTAATTCTTTTTATGGAAACATATTGTAATGTAAATAGTCTGTGTCTTAAATATTGATTGATTATAAGAAAGTTGTATTTTAACCCTTATTTTCAATATTGGGAATAAGGATATCTGTTAAAAATGTAAACAAATTTCAGCCTTTATTTTTGGATATATTTGAGACGATTTTCGTTTAACTATATTTAATTTTAATAGACATACAAAAAAAATGTACCCTCATAATTAAAGGAATTATAAATAGTTTTAACTATTTATAAATAATATATATATATATATATATATATATATATATATATATATATATATATATATATATATATATATATCAATTTTCTTTCATTTATAGTTTAAAAAAAAAAAAAAACTTTATACAGATATGTCAATACTTTTTTCATTCCCGATCCTTTTTACACCACTTTTCTTGAATGTTTTTTTTTTCTTAATTAATGGTGATTACATTTTGGAGAAAATTTCATTTCAAATAAAGTTACGTAAAAAAAGATATATTAAGACGGCAGATAGTTTTATTTTTAACAAATAATATAAAATGAAACAAATTTAATAAATTAATATGTAATTCAGATTACGTCAAGCCAGTTAGTTGGAATATACCGATATTTGTAAGGGTTTGTAGTTAAGTGAATCAGCAATTAATTTTAAAAAGAAAAAAAAATCTTTTATAAAGTTAAATAAATTGTAATCAATCACTATATGTTATATCCATTTGTGATTGGGTCAGTCACTTATAATCTACACCTCCTACTTTCCCTTGTAAACGAGTAGTTTATGATATATATGATATAATATCAAATATTACAAAAAATAACATTACTTTACAGAACATGATAATTTTTTCTTACTTATTTGATAGCCTTTATACAATGTTTCCCGGATTCTGTTAATATTGTTTGTGTGTGGCAACTTAGAAAATAAGTTAGTTTATACTTTTGTAACAGGGCACCTCCTTAGTCGTCGATAAATATTGTGTACCTAGATTTAACGACTTTTCGGGTGGCTTTTTTGTTCATTGTACATAGAAAGCATTAATAGACTATAGCCTTAGCATTATACACCCAACTTTTATTTCGATCTTGTATATAAATGAAGAACATGGTGTTCGTGGTAGTAAAAATAATCTTATTATGCTATTAGAAGAAATTTATTAAACCTGTGTACATTTCCTGAAAAACTGCGACAGCGAAGAACTTGCATTATGCCGTTGTTCCTTTCCTAAAGCGCTGTGTCTTTATATTTATATGTGGCATTTAATTTAATTTCATCGTTTATTTAAAATTTGCTTTTGTTTTAATTTGTTGTTCAAATACTGTACTTGTTATAATATTAAAAAAAAATATTTATGGATGTATAGCTTACATTAAATTTACTTGTAACTGGAAATGCCATTTTAGCCAAAGTTAAGTGCTACCGAAAATTTTTCTTCTAATTTCAAATTCATATTAAAACGCAATAATCGCTAAGTTAAGCATTAAAAATTCATTCTTATTCGACTATGAATCACATTAAAGAAGTTATCTGTTTAATAATAATAATAATAAAAAAAAAAAATGAGAATTTCTTCTTCTTTGTCAATTACATTTGTTTTCCCCCTTTTGTTTATTTATTTGTTAATTATGCTCTAAAGAAAAACTTCTGTAAGTTATTGTTATTTATTAACACTATTAAATGCAGAACTTCTATAGTTTTGTATTTTATTTTATTATAATAATTCCCCACTTTTTAACTTTAAAAAAAATTTAATTATTTTATTTCTAATTATGTAAAAGATGTTAAGTAATGAGATAAAAAAATTTAAATACTTACTGAAAAAGAGCATTTTATTTTAATTAAAATTGTTATTTTTCTTCCAATTTTCCCTGCTTCAATAAATATTCAAATGTAAGCTTTACTTCCTTGAATATTTTACTGATTGGCATTTTGCAAAATCTATTGTGGCTTTATTTTTTTTCAACTGATTTTTCATTTAAGCTTTAAAAGAGGTGATAAAATTTTAATACTTCGCACATTTTACCAGGTATCGAAAAATCAGACAAAGTTGATATCGAAAACATCAGTAAATATGTACAAATGAACACATGGAAAGCGACATAGGTAATATTATAATAATCCTTTAGTGAACAAAATTGGAATTAATTATAGGATAAAAATGCCACTTTAGGACGACCAAATTGAAACCAAAAATTCAATGAAAATTTCATTAGGTTTTGAAAATAAAGTAAAGAAAAGGGTTATTAATTTAGTGGGGAAGTTCTGTACTGTTCAATTAAACGATTCAAACCGAAAATTTATTCTGCAGAAAATTTATATAATTAGTAAGGAGATACCAAGTAAATACCTTTAAATTTATATAAATATTTTCCAGGTTAAATATCCGGTGTCTGTGAATTAATTTTAAACGACACAATATTCCTGCGAATCTATTAGAAAAGTTATGATTCGTCATTTAATCATATTACTATTACATGTGTTCATTTCATTATGTCACGATAGATGTACTTATTCTAAATTTTTAAGCCTTCTGATCTATTTGTTTTCTGTTTTTCTTGATTATTCTTACCATCTGTAAAAAGAACAAATTAAGAAAAACGTTACTCAAAATAGTGTGTACGGCTGTTACATGATGAGTCATTTTTTCTGTTGCCTGTCGTTCATCTTGTATCTAAAGTGTTAATAACTATTGCCTGTCGCAGATTTCTTCTAATAATATCTTATTGTGTGATAATGTGATATATATATATAAATATAAATATATAAATCTTAAAAATAAACCTGTAGAGTTTTTTTAAAACTGACATACATCGTTTCTCGTGTGTAGATGGTGAAAGTCTGGACATTTCAAAGGAAAATATTTCATTTCAATATATTGAAGTGAGTGCAAAACATTTTGCATAGGTTATTTTAGTTATTAGTAACATTTATAAGTAGAAGAACGGGCTTTCTATATTGTAAAAATATAGAGCTCAATCAAAGACAAATGTGAATTTTTTGTGAAGTAGCCATTGTGATGATTATATAAATAAATATACAAATATATATAAAAGAAATATATATATATATACATAAAAGATGAAAATAAAATTTTCTTCTGAAATGCACAAGGATGCGTTTTCCAATTGATGTAGTATAGTGATAAAATATATAGTGTATACATTTCCAAATGTTGATGTATGTTATTAAAATCATCTCAGGTTTTAATATGTGTCTGAGTAGTTTATTTCTTTTGCAAATTTTCTCATTGTTGTACAATTGTATTAACACTCCACTAAACATGGCGTTTTCATTTTTATTCTACCACTATTACCGCACAGAAATCTTTATCGTATTTCCACAGCAATATTTTGTACTTGAATAATATCCTTGAAAGGAAATCTCTCTCCTTAACAAAAATAAAAATTTATTTTCTATTCTTTTTTCTAACAAACTAAAATTTATTATATTATTAATAAATAATATAATAAATATTATTTATTGAATAATAATATTTATTATATTAATAAATAATGAAATATTTCTTAATAAATAATATTTCTTAATAAATATTTATTATATTATTAAATAAATATGATTTACCGTTAAGTAACACTAAATCAATTTCTAACGGTAATTTCTAATGGTTTTGATCACTAGGTTCTCGTATTAGTGACTTCCATTTTATTCTCATTCTATAGATGGCAGCACTTGTTGTCACAATTTATTTATTTATTTATTTTATTTTTACTTATTTTATTTTTTTTAATTTTCTACGATTTTTATTAAATTATTTTAATAGCTCTTCTAGCCCTGACAAATATGTTTTAGCACTTTCCTGTTCTTCTTGTCTTTATTATTATTATTATTATTATTATTTTAAATTATTAAATATATTAAGCTTAATAACAATTTTTTCTGAAAAATTCGCATTTCCCACCAACACAACAATTAACGTACCATCAAATCTGAGACTGCCACTGATCGCTGATACTGCAGACGTGTTACATTCCCCCCCCCCCCTCTCTTCCAATTAGCTCGCTTGAAATTAAAGCTCTTAAATTTTAAGCTCCTTAGAAAAAAGAGAGGAAAAAAAAGTTTTTTATCTCTTTGTCCTCTTTTATATTTGTGAGCTAAGTTCGAACTTTTTGTCTTTTGTATACATACATACATATATATATATATATATATATATATATATATATAAGAGCGGACAATACCTTGTCTCATGTCAGCTAAAGCCTGTGTTATGCTATGGGGATTTTTTTTTTTTTTTTTTTTTTTCCCACAATTACTCATTACCTATTTTTTTTTTTTTTTTTTTTTTTTCACATTTAGCAAATTCACAATGAAAAACAGAAAACTGAACGAAAAACAATTCTTATAATTCAAGATTAATTTCACGACTGAAGGTGAAGTCAGTTACACATTTTACATTTACAGTATTTAAAGAGAATGAATCCAGAATAATTTTAGAACCTGTTCACCAACACTATAAGTCAGATGTTGGGGAAACATGGGATATATACCAAATGTACGACGAGAAATATGGCTATGATAAAAGTTAGTTTAACCCTTTTCCGGTCTAATTTAAATTTATCCTTCTGGTCAGTATAGCAAATATTCAGGAATTTCTTATTCAATATCCACCGATAAATTTTTGTTGAAACGATTGTCTAATCACTCCGACGATCATTCGTCCAGTATATATATTAAATATCACTCCTTAAAATTATTGGTGGTAGTTTAATAAAAGAGTCCTTAAATATTTTAACGCTGTTTAGAGCGCTTTAGAGCATTAGGGCCGTCAAAGGGTTAAATATTGACGTCTATATTGTTAGAGGTATGTAACTAGATCATTAATTTTAAAGGTATACCAGATACATAGATGTCAACAGTTCCGACTTTTGGATACCTGTATTATTTTATAGAAACATTCATCTTAATTAATCATGAAACTGCTGCAAAATCCTATTTAAAAATTCTGTTCAAAAATACCGGTATTAACAAATCGGAACAGCTGTAAATTATGGAGAGGCTTTTTTGTCGTTTCTTATTTAGAATTTTTTGCATGGATATTATAAAAACAGTAAAAATAAACATTTTGGGGATATAAGTGTAACACTTCGACCATTTGGTGGAAGTGTGGTACTCCATAACTGCCAACATTTTAATTTACTCCGCAGAACTTTTAGCCCCGCACTTATTTCATGCCACTTTATTCATTTCATGAACGGTTTTTCATTAAGAGTATTTTTTTTTTCTTATTTTATCGAAGTTATATATTGGAGTAAAATTTTCTATAAATACAGTAGAGTGAAATAAAGGCCGGTATAAAAATTCTCCGAAATAAATTCAAACGTTGGCAGCTATGGTACTCAACCTATCAAAAACAAGACTGAGATAGAGTGGGGTTTATGTCACACTAGTGCTACACTATAAGAAAGTGGCGACGGTGCAAACCTATTCGAAAAAAGGGACTAAATAGGCATAATACTAAATACACAAGAAAATTATATGTATACATATATGTATAACATATACGTTAAAAGCTGTACCATACGTTAGTAACTGTTAGAAGAGCTCTTGTGAATCGTAAATCAACACAGAATCACTTTCTTATCTAAAACCATAGCATATTATACTAATGCCTTCCGCGTGGCTCGGAAACTTGGCGGTAGACAGCGCCACTTTGTACAGATTGCGCGACTTTTTTATTCAACAGCCACTAAAAATTTTTAAAAGTGGGATTCGATATAGATAAAAGGCAAATAAAATCAAAGATTCACCGATTATATATATTATATGTCACTTCTTAAAATTATTGTTGACAGTTGAATAAAAAAGTCGTGCAATCTGTACCAGAAAGCCCTGTCTACCGCTTGAACTGTTGCCAAGTTTCCGAGCGACGTGGAAGGCATCTAATTTAGAAGGCTATGCTAAAACCATTCTCAAGATACTGGCGATAAAATGAAAAAGTCCCCATTTCTAAAAATTTTTAAGACACTGCACAAGTAATAACCAATTATCAGGAAAGAACATAGTATGTCCTATAAGGTGATCAGTCTCATTAGAGTCAGTATGTTAAATGACAAGATATAAACGCTGCTGAAATATGTTAAAAATGTAAATGCAAATTTTCTACAAAATTTGAAATCGGTAATTAGTGAAACGCTGTGGACCATTTCCAACAAAATGTGCTCATTTATGTAGCTTACGAAGAAATGGTCATCAAACAAGTCGATTATCTTGCTCTAAAGAAATTTAAAATTTTGTTTGCAATAGATCATTGAATTTTATCTTTCTCTAAAGAGGGGCTTCCACAATCTCATTCCCAGAGCTGCTAACATTTTAATTTATAACGTAGCATTGTTATATCCGCCTTTTTCCACACGAATTTTTTTGCAAGGAAATTTTCTCGAATATGTAATTATGGCTAAATAAAAAGAACTTTAATTCTAAAAAAGCGGTGTGAAAAAAAAGCGGGTACTAACAATAATACGGAATAAATTGTAAAAGTGGCAGCTCTTCATTTCCTCTCAACTTTTAATTCACGTTTGATCATATGTAAATGCATCATTTTATAGGTTATATATTACATAGATAATAATCGTATATGTATTTGTAACATAAAAATATTATAACCTTACATTTGTATTTTGATAAAATAATAAACATTAACACAGACGTTACTTTAAATAAAAATGGAAAGACCTTCTCTTCAGCGTTCCCAAGTTTTATAATTTATTCATGAGCATTTTTAGCACCGCCTCTTTTTCATACCGAAATTTTGAAAAATGATTTTCTTCTTATTTAATCGTTGTCACATATTAAAGAGAAATAATCTACAAAATTTCTGGGGCGAAAAGAAGGCTGAGCTAAAAATGCTCGTGAATAAATTATAAAAGTTGGGAACGCTGCTTCTCTTTCACAACGCAAAAAGTTTTAGAAGCAGTTGTTTTTCAAATTTTTATGTACTTTCATCATACACATTTTTCTGAACTAGATAACCAATATGGTTTAATGTATGCTTTCTCGAAATTTTCTATAAGTTATGCCAGTTTCTGTGAAAGGTTACCGACTGTAATTAGATCACTATTTTAGATATTGTCGATTTCAAATTTAGACGACAATTTGATTTAGCAGTTTTTACTTGTTTCAGCTCTTGCACCTCGACATAATAACTAGATATTATATTCAGACTGATGTCATCTTATAAGAATTTTTCCATTATTTTAAAAAGGGTGATTATTTTTTCTACAAAAATTAAGAACATTTATAAATTAGGGATTTTTTAACATTTTAAAGTTTTTTTTATTCTGGCAAGAGTAACTTGTGAATTGTTGGAAGAAAAGGGATTCTATGTTGACTTTTGCACTACAAAAGCTGTTCGACCATTTCCTAATGTATGTTCAAGATTTCTAAAGCATAATACACACACACACACACACATGCACACGCACTCATATATATCTATATTATATATCGAATTTTGTGCGCAATTATGTCAATTTAGACACCTTTCCCTGATATGTCAAAGTCAGAGCCTGATTAAGGGGGAAGCACACATTATCTCCGCTGTCACCGGAATATTTTTTACAATTATTTTTTACGTCATGTCATAGAAATTCCACGCTTTGACGAGGAAATATTTTTTATAAAAAATGAACGGTGTGAAACAATCCAATTTACTCACCGTTATTAGACACCTGAATTCTTTTAAAATAATTTTTAATGAGAATTTTGTGTTTATTATAGGAGGGAAGTATTTGTTAAAAAATAACGGTGTAAGTATAAATAATGTGTGTTTCCCCCTTAATCAGGCTCTGGTCAAAGTTTGATCTTTTTTTTCTTCCAAAACCTTATCTTCAGTAGATTTGCAACGGTTCGGGATAAGATAGTATTTCTATGTTGATTTGTGCTCCGTAAAAGCTCTTTTATCACTTACTAACATATATTACATTATTTCTTAAACACGCTGTACATTAAATTTGAAAATACTTATTTGCTTCTAAGAATACGTAAATCGAGTCATTCGTATTGGAAAGGATCAAACATCATATTTTCATCAAGTAATCAAAATTTAAATACTTTCTTCAGAGTACTTTTTTCTTAGATACATATAGGTGCCAAATTTCATCAAAATCATATAGGCTCTACTGAAGTTAGGGTTGCCAGATTTGGCTTTTTTTTTTATTATTATTATTCAATAGTACCAATAATTTTTATTTGTAACGTTTGGTTAATAACATCGAAGATTGTCAGTCTACTATATATATCAAATGTCACTTCTCAAAATTATTGGTGTCTGATGAATAAAAAAAAAGACCACATCTGGCAACGCTGACTGATGTCTCAATAATGTTACTTTAAAGTTAGTTACTACTTATATAGGGTGTCACCAAGGTTTCCACAAAAGGAAATTTGGTTACTGGAATTTTACTTAATGAATTTGTCGATATCAACGGATATAAGCGGTCAGTAAAGTCCAAAATAAATATATAAAATTAATGGTATTCGAATTTTCCTTTGTTAAAACCCTGTGTATCACACTAAAGACGCAGTGAGATATTTACATTTTCTAATAGATATGATGGAGAAAAAAAATTCGATAACCATCATGCGGTGTTTCTGCATATTGCGTCAAAGTCGAAAACTCATGTTTCAAAATTATTACCGTATTATTATTATTATTTTATTACATTTATATTTTCTTTTCATTTCTTCTTTTTTTTCCCATATTTTATATTTTACAAATTTCCTGTAATACCAATAGTGTTTAAAAGATTTTAAATACATTCAGTATATAGGAGAGATGCCATACAGGTACACAGAGAGAGTTAAATATGTTAAACATCTTTTTAAAAGTGGTGGTATTAAAACAAATTTCTAAAATAGATTAACTGTAAAATTTGCATTTTTAACTTGTAAAATTAGTTTAAACTCCAGACATTATAGAGATTTTTAACATATTTAATTTTCTTCGCCAATGAGTTCTGTACTGTACCATAGTCTCCTAAACTAGGCGCCTTCCGCGTGACTCGGAAACATTGCAGCAGTTCAAGCGGTAAACAGCGCCACCTGGTACAGATTGCGCGACCTTCTTATTCAATTGTTACAAATAATTTTAAGAAGTGATATATGATATAAGGTAAAGACACCAGTGCTCGTCACCCCTAAAATCTGCACCAGTAGTCGTCACCCTCTTAAAAGAAGTGTTAAAAGAACCGTTTTATAACCTGTATGAATTTGAATCTACCCGCATAAGATTCTCCAAAGCCTTCTGCTTCTTATCACATAAAAAGTTCGATTTCAACTATTGGGGAAGAGTAGGGAGAAATAAAATAAGGGAAGTATACGTTAAATTACAATTGAATTGAGTCAACGTAAAGCAAATGATTAAGGGAATAGATATGCATTTCTTGATATATTTTGTTGTTCGCTGCTTTTGACATTGCTCATAAAGCATTGTATGTAATGCTTATGAAATGCAGAATACGATTTATGTGCAACTTTTTAAAATTTGACATTATATAAAGGTTTTTAAGGTATGACGACTACTGGTGCATATTTTGCACGTTTTACCAGTGCTCGTCACCCCTGACGAACACTGGTGTTTTGACATTTTTAATAACTGGGTAACATTTTTGATGAAAAATACTATATTTTCGTTTAGAATTATGATGGTATAATTTTTACTTTAATTTGACTATCGGCACCAGTAGTCGTCAGGGGTATTCGTAAATGTAAACAAATGTATTTTAACCTCAAGAACGTGAACTTTATTGCACTTGTAACTTTCGTATAGCTTGTTTAAATAAAGTCAGTCATGGTACCTTTAATTCACTATGACTGACTTTAAACCACCTAAAATTTTTCATATTATTTTGCTGGAAAAATTAAACAATGGCACATAAATATATTTAGTTTTAAAGCGCTTTTTCTAGTTTTCTGTTATACCTTTTAGAAAAACAGACATGATTACTCCATACATCTTTCTAATGTATTTTAAATTTTTATGATGTCATGGTTTTGCGAAGATGTATTTAAGTGATGTTTAAGTTTTTTATTGACCGTGATAATTTCATTTTAATTCATATATATTTCGAAAATGATAAAATACAAAGGCTTAATTTCACAGTTAGCATGACTGTGAGTCGGTTCAAAATTATGTTAAGGCTTTTTTGTTATTTTAGATGCAGGTGAATAAAAACTTATATAGAAAATATTAAACACTAAAAACATTTCTTAAGCAAGTTTTCTGTTTATACATTATATTAATTATCTAAGATAAACAAATAGTTAAAATGTTGAAAAAAATTACCCTGTTGACTGTTGTTCTTAAATAATTAAAATTGTAAGATAATATTTGATAACATTAACATTTGATAACATTAATATCCATAATATTTGATAACATTAGCTTGATGTGTAGAATAATACTAGCAAGTTTTGCCACCTTCGCTGGTCCCTATATTTAAATAAAATAGGAAAAATCCCTATCATTATCAAAAATTAAAAAAGAAAAAAAAAAAAAAAAACTTTGAAATCAGTCGAAACCGCAGTTAATGTTCCCGCTGGCTTCTGTGATATCTTTCCGTCCCGCAATATGATGATTGGCTTCTACTGCCTTCGGCATAGACTTAACCGCTTTTTATCCCCCCCCCCCTCTCCCACGGGTAAATTTAGAATTTTAACGAAATATTATCAAATTACGTATTCCGTACTTTTAACCAATATCCAGACATCAGAACTCGCCTTTCTGAGTTAATTTGGAGTTGAGCTAAGGTTAAAAACGTGTTTTCTGTCCGCCCGGCCGAGGGAAGAGGGGAAGGGTAATTTTGCGAAATCGCCTTATAATGCGTCTAAGGTACACACACACAACCAACCAACGCATAAAAAAAATCCCCTCCCGAAAATAATTTGCAGCAGAGTTGAGCTTGAAAACATATATATACACATATATATATATATATATATTGCCACCCTCACATAGACGAAAGATCTTAGCAAAATCTCTTTATACTAGGTGTTGGATGCATATGACCAACTCACATATCAGAAATCGCCTTTTAAGATTATTTAGAGCAGAGTTATGCGTAGAAATACGTTTTTGCTACCCTTTCTCAAAATTTAGTCGGAAAGAATTACGCAAAATACCATTGCAGTATTTCTGGGTACGCATAACTAATCAAAGCATCAAAAAATTGCTTTCCTGATATAATTTGTCCTGATATAATTTGGAGAATAATTATTCTTGAAAACGTGTTTTTGCATCCACCCCACACTTAATGAGGAAGGACAGGCGAAGGATTTCTCAAAATTCCTTTATAGTATGTGTTAGGTATGCATAATCAACCCAAAAATAATAATTGCAATACAAAAAAATAAAAAATAATAATTGCAATACAAAAAGAATTTTTTATATACCGTGTTTTAAATATTTCTGTTGAATCATATAAATGCTATTGAAGGCAGCGAGAACCTGAAACAATTGGCTAAAAGTAATTTAAAAATGCATCGTCACTGTGTTCTGAGCTATTCTGAAAATTTCAAAAGTCTAGGTAGTCGGGAAGCTTGATGATCGGGACGAGTATATGATTGATGAATCATATAAACGCTACTGAAGGCAGCGAGGACCCGAAACAATAGGCTAAAAGTATTAAAAAATGCATTGTTATCGTGTTTTGAGCTATTCTAAAAGTTTCAAATGTCTAGCTAGTCAAGAAGTTAGTTAAATAAATTTTTTGTTGAATCATATGACCGCTACCGAAGGCAGCGGTCCCGAAACAGTTTGCTAAAAATATTTAAAAAATGCATTGTCACCGTGTTTTGGACTATTCTGAAAGTTTCAAATTTCTAGCTAGTCGGGGAAAAAATTAAATAAATTATCTGTTGAACCATATAAACGCTGCCGAAGGCAGCAGTGACTCGAAACAATTGGCTAAAAATATTTTAAAAACCCATTGTTACCGTCTTCTGAGTTTTTCTGAAAGTTTCAAATGTCAAGCTAGTCGAGAAGTCAGTTAAAAATCGATTGCAAGATTTGTACTGATAACGCTGCCGAAGGCTGCAGGGACCCGGATCAGTTGGCTAAAAGTATTTAAAAAATGCATTTTCATCGCGTTCTGAACTATTCTGAAAGTTTCAAATGTCTAGGTAGTCGGGAAGTTAGTTAAAAGTCAATTGTAAGATTTGTACTGGACAAACAAACAGGAATACGCGTTAATAAAAAGCATGGTAAAATCAATCTTACTGCGCTAATTTGGAACAAAGTCACTCTTAAAAACGAGATTATTACCCCCTCCCCTGCTACTTACCCTCTGCTTTAAGTAAAGATATTTTTGAGAACGAATAAAATTTTGAAAACTTTTCTTAAAAGCAAAGAATTTTCAAATTATTTCACGTATGAATTTGTTTTATTCGCAATATTTTGAATTTTACCATTTAATGTTTTGTGTTTTAAACCCTAAGAATGGATTTGGGTTCTAAATATGTTCCAAAGACATTCTGTTTCAATAATATTCTGTTAATTTTGCAAAAACGCAGTTAAAATCAAACTATTGAGCAAATTGTTGCGTTTTATTTACATGACGACCACTGGTGCAATCACCTGACGACTACTGGTAAAACGCAGTTTTCAAGTGACGAGCACTGGTGCATTTTTATAGGTTTAATTTTTAATTTTTTTAAAAAATTGGCTTAACGTGTTGAAAAAATGAAAGTGTCTAACAACAACTAGAAGAATCAGTGCATAAAATAGACCAAAGTATAATATTGATACATAAATTCCACATGAATGCCACGCGAAAAAAACAAACATTTTAAAAATAAGGCCTTAAGAGTGACGAGCACTGGTGTCGTTACCTTATATAATTAACGTTTCTTCGATTCTATTCGCCTTTTATGCATATCAAATCCCACTTAAAAAAAATTTTGGTGGCTCTCGAATAAAAAAATCGCGCAATCTGTACAGGTGACACTGTTTATCGCTTGAACTGTTGCCAAGTTACCGAGCCACGCGGAAAGAACCTAGTTTAGATATAAAAATGCTCATCCCAATGACATCTATCAGAATCTTCAAATATTTCACACTACGGACCCGCGGAAAATCCTATATATATTACACATTGTATTATAAATACTATAAAATAACGCATTTGCTGGACGATATGTTAATACTACTGAAAAACGGAAGTTTATATTTTTTATTTATACAGTGTCCCTGTGTAACAAACCGGATTAATTTCTCCAAACAGGTACCATTTTCTAAAACAATGTTGCCGAACTTTGTGGCTTTTTTTCACCCATAAATTTGAAAAATAATATTTGATATACATAATGCACAATACTCCGATTTGATTAGTCTATTATGTATATGTATTATAGAAAAAAGGCATATATTATAAATATCCAATATTATTTTTCAAAATTATTGGTGACTATTGAATAAAAACAAACGAAGAAAAATGAAATTAAAAAGGAACTGCACATAAACGAAAATATAGGGTGCACCAAAATTCCTGATACATTTTTAATTTTTATATTAAATGAAGCAGATGGTATACGAAAGTGCGGATTGCTCTGCTCTTTGCTTCTTAGAGTGATAAGTTCCCAGCTAAAAAAAAATTTGCAGGAAATACATAAAAATTTGCAGATAATCTGAAGTTATTTGGAACATAGAATCTGCGTAAAAAGTGCAGTTTTAAATATTAATTTTGAAAAAAAAAAAAAAAAAAAAAAAAAAAAAAAAAACACTGTAGAGTTAAAGGCATTACTTCCAGCAATTTTTCTTTGTTTCAAAAACTTAAAAAAAAAAAAAAAAGAAAGAAAGAAAGAAACCTACAAACTATCTGAAGGTTCTTGAAAGACAGAAAATTGTATATAATGACATTTTTTTATCCTTATACCTTTTGGATTAGTATTCTGAATATAGTTGCCAATTTAATATCTTTTTGTTACAGGAAAATTTTAATAAAAATTCTTGTTTTACTTAATCAGTAAAAATCTGTATATTTCGCTGTTTAAATAAAATAAATATTTCAATTAAAATTTTTCAGTAGACAAAAGGTGCTCTGTTGGCAACTATAATTCCGAACTGCAGTTTTTTGGAAAAATCTATGTTCCATATACTGGATTAAGTGCGATTTTTCATACTTCTTCTGCAGTTTCTTTCTTTCTTTTCTTTCTTTTTTTTCTTTCTTTTTTT
This sequence comes from Salticus scenicus, assembly GCA_963930645.1. NCBI lineage: Eukaryota > Metazoa > Arthropoda > Arachnida > Araneae > Salticidae > Salticus > Salticus scenicus. The sequence continues at coordinate 78,204,880 of OZ005659.1, read as the reverse complement.
TTTTTCTTTTCTTTTTTTTTTTTTTTTTTTTTTTTAAAGCTGGTATTTGTTTTAATAAATAATAATAATAATAAAGTTCAAAAATCTCCTTTTAGGTAGCAAAAAATCTTTCTATGTTTAGCTTTTAAAGTATTTCCTATAGTTTTATTTTCGACACCTTGACTTCCAAATTAATCTCTCTTAATTCCTACATGAAACCCTCCTGATTTCTTCACCGAATGTCATATATCTTTCCACGGAGAATAGTGTCAGGCATTTTTTTTACAAAAGCATGCAACCCTCGTTCAACATGCGGACAATTACTTTGTTCGTAATATGGGGTCAATTTCTTTGTTCGTAGTAAGTGGACAATTTCTTTGATCGTGATTAAAAAATCAAACCCACACCTCCTTCTACGACTATTTTTCCAAACGTCTTTTCATTTATAAATGCACTAACATACTTATTGTTCGTAGACCTGTTAATTTATTATAATCTGACACATCTGCAGACCTAACATACCTGAGGTAACTTCTGTAAATCAACTAGCGCCTTATATCTTTACTCTAAAGAAAATGTTTTTTCTCAGACTGCAGCACCCTTGTTAGAGAGTAATTATCAATTTATTATTCTCCAAATGCTGCTTTTTGTTACTTTTCCCCTCTGCATAATAACATGAGAATAATCATATAAAACTTTCAGAAAAGTTATAAAATATTTATATTAAAACTTTCAGTAAACAAAAGTTTTAACTGGAAAATCCTCCAAGGTTATTATTAAACTCCAAATAATGTATATATACATACATACATATCATAGCTGCCAAGTTTTTCCGATTAACGGGAAGACTTTACACCATATTTTTATGATAGAAAATTTGAGATCTGAACTCTAAGAAAATTAACATAGCAAGTTTATCTAAAAATATAGTGGCGGTTGTCCTTATTTTAAAATTGTAAGATTTGTCATCTGTAATATATTATCAGTTATGTTTATATACAGGGGGTTTGGAATAAATTTGACACTTTTGGATGATTGTAGAAAACGGGGAACATCGTTCTCAAAACATATGTACAGCATCAACAGAACACGTTAAAGCAAAATCACTCAAAAAACCACCGTTTGCGGCCAAAACTGCAGGTTTCACGATGTCTTCAGGGAGAGCTGCAAATGTTGCCTTAATTTTGTCAATAAACTGGGTCGTTTTGTTGCAGGCAGTGCTGTTAGTTTACCACACGTCAGTGGCGGCTCGTGCACCGAAAATAGTTGAAGAGCCACACTGTAGTTTACACTGTATTCATGTATAGAATATAAATTTAAGTTTAAATAAGTATTTTTAGTTATCTTTAGCCAAGACCATGCTTAATGAAAGTCATGCATTGAAAATACTTAAATGTTATTTTTGAGCTCTTCGCCTATTTTCGGTTCACGAGCCGCCACTGCCACACGTCACACGTAAGGAACCATAGGACTGCAATGAAGAAAGTTAGTAATTGTCGGGACCGGTGAAGTAATTTGCACTGATGAGGCAGTGGCTTTGTGCCTCATTAGACAAGAATTTAATTTTACGTAGGACTGATAACGTAGGTTCTCGTTCAAAGACAAATTCATGGTTGATGGAGAGACAACCATTTCTCGCGCTAAAGCGGGGATTTCTTTCCCTGGATTTTTCTGCTCAGTCTCTGGCAAATGGTGCATGAATATCGATATAAGGAGGCAATCGGATCATTTTTTGTGAGCTTTTAGCAGCCACTGCTTCGTAGTCACTATTGCCATTCTGCATTTCACTCTCTATCTGTTTCTCTGTGTTCAAGGAGCATTGCAGAACTACCTTGACTGCAGAATTTGTTCGGCCGGTACGAATTACCATGATGCAAGTAACCCTTTCCTAATATTCTGGTGGCTTACACTCGTCCATTGCAATTCTATCTGTTTCACAGCTGTATCTGGAACCAAAGAGAAGTAATATGCAAAGACACTGGCAATAACTTCAGACAAATCATATATACATGCAATAAAACCAACTGACATATTTACCCCGAACATCCTGCATATATGTAATTTTATTTGCACCGATAAATTTTATTACATATATGAAAACTTGTAAAAGACATTTTTTTAAATGTGATAATTTTGATTGAAATGTGTGAGTTTGTAAAATCTAGGTGTACTGAATTTCAAAAATCAGTATTTTGAAATATCTATGTTATATCGATAAACATTTATATTTCACTAAAAGAAAATTATCTAATTATGAATTATTTACACAATTTAAAAATGAAAGTTTGGTTATTTTATTTTATTTTTTTCAAAATTTCTGTTTTTCGTTTTGCATTAAAGAATTATATTCGTAATTAATAACATTATATTTGAAACAATTTGAAACAGTGGCAATGAAAAAGCTGAAAAGAAAACTTAATTAAAATAAAGTTTTTGGAACTTATTTTTTAAATAATTAATAACAACTAATTCATTTAATATGGAACTTCATATTTATACTTAAAAATATTTCTTTTATGCAGGTTCAAAATCTAGAAGAAGTATTGTACATTTTAAACATAATGAATCTATAATCGTGGATATCAAGAGCATAGCTGCGATGTTTTTTAATTTATTCCAAAATGTTGTTAGTACCGCCCCTTTTCACACCGTTATATTGTTAGAGTAATTTTCTTCATTTTTGTTCGTAATTATACATCGTAATAATTATACATTTATTCGTAATAAGATTTTTCTACAAAGATTACGGTGTGAAAAAAGGACGGGGCTAACAACATTCCGGAATAAATTAAAAAACTTGGCAGCTATGCAAGAGTATGCGAAAATTACTTATTTTCCTCGCTTAATAGATAAATCTACTTAAAATAATCCATTTACTTCGTAAACTACAAATATATTAAGGTTATTTTTGTCAACAATAGTTTAGTACTACTGCCTGTATCTAAAAACAGTTCTTTATAACACCAATTGCATGTCACAAACATTTTTAAGCTGTATTACAGTACCTGCCAACATTCTAATAAATATACCGTAAAATTGTTAATTACCATTATTATTTTTTTTTTCAAACTAGTCTTTTCTAGTACAGTCACCCAAAAAAAAAACGCCACCCCCCCACCTAATTTTGCCGTAAATTATCGTAGAAACATGCGACTGGTACCAATTAGTTTGTAATAACGTCTAGTTTATAATATTATAGTTAGATTTTACTTAGGGGGTCGTCTACATATTAAAACTGACATCAACTTCATTTTTTTCAATAGTAACCCCCATTTTTTATAATTTATTTGAATTCTTTGGATCAAATCATCACGGAAAATGGTATAGTTTATATATTTCGCTCAATTTTTCATAGAGTTATAAGCTGTCAAAGTTTGGGGGTGCTAATGTTAAATGAATGTGACAAACATTAAATCATATCTACCGAAATAATTATGATATTTAAATTCTGTTTTTTTTATTCGTTAGAATGAAGTAACCCAAACATATTCCATGCAAATTTTTGCTAAAAAAACATTTTTTGAATTATGAAAATTATTAATAAATTCATATTTGAAAAAATTATGAATTATGACCTATGTTAATTTTTGCACGAATAGAACGGGCATCATCAAAAACATGGGTTTCCAAATTTACAGCTCGTTCCTAACATTATTTTTTGAGTTACAGTGATATTTCACTTTTTATTCCTGTTAGGGGGCCGTCACTTGTTATAATCTGTATCATCTATAAGTAAATGCTTGTATATAATTTGACGGAAAACTATTTTAATTTACCTTTATGTTATTTTTATTGTTTCCTAAGCAATATTTCGATGTTTATTATACAAATTGGCATATTTTTGTAAAGTTATCACAATGTAGGCGAGGGATTGTGAAAGAATTTCAAAAGAAAAGAAGCCTCTGATTCGCTGAAACACTCTTTAAAAAAAAAAGACAAATTTGCATATTCCTATTTGACTCTATATGTGACGCTGGTATGCATAAATCCCAATGGTATTTACTACATCGATTATTGAAGACAAAACTTAAATGATTTAATTACAAATATGCAAAATTATTTTGCTTTATATTATAAAGTTTTAGAAAATTTGTGAAAAGGCGTGGCTATTTACATTAAGCCTTGATATGGAAGGTATGTTGCTGTTTTTTGATGCTGCGAAATTTACAAAATATATTTGTTTTAATATACTATACAGATAGAATAATAATTATATAATATCAACAAATCTTCTTTAATCAATATGTTTATATACATTACTGTATGGAAATGTTTATATATGAATATTGTATTTATTTTTAATGAGAGATATAAACACAAAATACTAAAAAAAAAAAAAGAAGAAAATGTGTTATAAATTTTTATAAATCAAGCAAAATATATATGCATACTTGCCAACCTAACCCGTAACATTGTTAGTTCCCGCCCCTGTGTGTACACAATTTAAGTTTTAGAGTAATTAAATTCAAATACATTTACGATTAAGACTTGATATGGAAGCTATGTTGCTGTTTTTTTGATGCTGCGAAATTTACAAAATATATTTGTGTTAATATACTATACAGATAGAATAATAATTATATAATATCAACAAATCTTCTTTAATCAATATGTTTATATACATTACTGTATGGAAATGTTTATATATGAATATTGTATTTATTTTTAATGAGAGATATAAACACAAAATACTAAAAAAAAAGAAGAAAATGTGTTATAAATTTTTATAAATCAAGCAAAATATATATGCATACTTGCCAACCGTAACATTGTTAGTTCCCGCCCCTGTGTGTACACAATTTAATTTTTAGAGTAATTAACTTCAAATACATTTACGATTAACTCATTGAGCGCCACGCGAATTCTTATGGAAATCCCATTCAGGCCACACGTGCTGCTTAGAAGCGTGTTATGTTTGTCGAGTGTCAATAAACCCCATTAGGCCTTAACGATATAATCCTATAAAAATCCTATTAAAAAAAAAAAAAAAAAAAAACATGAAGTAAATTTTAAATAAATTGTCAGTAATTACTTAAAACTATGTAAGTTCTGTAGTTTTATATCATATCTTACACTGCCGGCTGACTTAGCCTAAATGGAAAGATCAGTGTCAGCCACCGATGGGACTGGTGTGAAAAAAATGTACGGAAAGGGGCGGGACCAGTAAACTTCCGGGATAGGTTGACAAGAATGTATATACATAGAGCAATGCCAGAAAATGTTCTTTATTTTTCATGAACCAGATGAATGGTATTTTCTTTCTGAATAGTATGTATTAAATATATGTGTATTAAATATAATGCTGCTTTAAATACCCTTTAAATGAAAAGTTTTATTACACATAAAGTAATTTTCTGGCACTCTACAGCTCCCAAATGACACACAATACAAAACCCCGCCTTTTCCCAGTGTTTAAAGGGTCTTAACGTTTAATATGCTTTATATTCGTTTTGATTATTCCTTCTCCTCCTTATCTTCTTCTTTTTTTTCCTTAAAAAAAAAAAAAGAGTTATGTAACATTTTGACTTTTTCAAGTGAAGATTTAGATTAAGGGTAGTCAGCCTTTCTACACCCACCGTCCACTTCGGTATCTGTGTTAAAGTGTAGAATTTTCTGAACACCCCATTAAGTAGTAGGATTTATTATTTTACATATTAATTTGTTACACATTATAAAATATAAAAGCAAAAGAATATCGTGGAGATTTATGTAAAAGTTTTTAATAATGTCATGAAAAAAATAATAATAATTAATTAAAAAAATAAATAAATAAAAATAAAAAAATCGGTTTTAATATTTTAAAAAAGTCAATTAAAGAAAATGAAAGTACTGCAGTATCAGAACAAACTCCCATTGTCACTGTGAAACGGCCGTGGGAACCAGGTTGAGTGCCGCCGTTTCAGACAATTATACGGCAGCTTGAGTTAAAATAATTTTGAATTTTCAAACAAATTTAAAACCATTCATCTTTTTTTTTTTTTTTTTTTTCTTTTGATAGATATTTTAATATATATTCAAACTATTTAATTTTCTTCGTATGAAGTGAACTAGCTGATGTTTAATCAATAGAAACCAATAAAAATCTTCTAATTCATAAACTAACTCAGAAAGTTCTGTGAATTAGTCATTTTTTTTTCTTTTATAGTTAACATTTCTGAAATTTTTTTCCGGCGTGAAACTTAATAAATAATGTATACTGGGTGGTAGATCGTGATTTATATTTTCTAAATGTATAGACGGACCCCTAATACATTTTCACGTGTAACTCTATTTAAGAATGATTTAAAGTATATAAATAGGTATGTTTTTCGAACCGCCTTGATCTCAGAAATCTGAATATGAAGTCAAAAATAGGGGTTGCCATTGAAGAAAATGAAGTTAATGCCAGTTTTAATATGTAGACGACCCTTTAGGCAAAATTTAACTATACCGTTATAAACTAGACGTTATTACAAATCGATCGGTACCAGTCAAATGTTTCTACGATAATTTACCGCGAAATTAGGTGGGAGGGTGGCGTTTTTTTTTTGGGTGACTGTACATACATTGAGGCCAACATTTTAATTTATTCCGGAGTATATTTAGCCCGCCTTTTTTGCATAACACTTATTTTTTTAAGGATAATTTTTTCTTATTTTATCGAAATTATACATTGCAGAAAAATTTTCTATAAATTAAGTTGTGCGACATAAAGGCGCAGCTAAAAATACTCCGGAATAAACTAATATTGACATCTATGTACGAGTACATATCTGCTATCTGTCAACAACCTAATTATGAAATGGAAGACTTATTAGTACACGCCCCTTTTTCCACATCACTTTATCTTCAAAGTAATTACCTCTAAATGTAGTTACGATTAAATAAGCGTAAAATTACTCTTAAAAAAGACTGCTGTGAATAATAAGGTAAGAACTAAAAATCTTCCGTTTATTGATGACATAATTGGCAGGTATGTTAGTGTATTTGTATTCTTATTTAATCATAATTACGTTTGGAGAATATTACTCTAAAAATAAAGTGGTGGGGGGAAAAGTGGCGGGTACTAACAATTTAACAGACTATTAATTAAAATGTTTGTAGGTATGTTGTATTACTAAATATGGAGAAGGAGGTTTCATAAAAATTACTTTATAATTTAAATAAAAAATAATAAGAGATTTCTCGAAAATTAATTACACTTTCGCTTGAAGCAACTTTCTCTTAGATGCATTTTCTGCTTCTTATCTACTAAAGCAAGTTCATTGCACGATATTCATTGATATACTCTTAAGTCTTTCCCACAATTATCCCACAACCCTAAACTTTATAAAGAATATTAAATTGTTTTTCTTGTTAAAAATGTTTTAAAATGATGTACATAAGGGGAACTTCAACATAACAATGCATCCTTAATTTATAAAGAAATTAATTTATGTAGCTGATGTATTATAACTTTCCTAGTAATTAAAAACATATAAAGGTACCTCATTTTATTTTTATTTTAGTCTTGGAATTATAGTAATTTTCATCACAAATCTCTTAATAATAATTCTTTCCAAACTAATTGTCAAAAGCATTTTAAAAACTGCTTAGATTTAATGGCAAAAGATTTTGTTTAAGAAATTGAACAAGATTTATTTTTATTTTACATTTTACTGCATTTTAATACTCCCTCCGTCTCATATTAGTTGCTACATTTAGGTCAAAAATGTTGTTCCAAATTAGTTGCTACATTTTAAGTAAGTTGAGTCATAAATAAATTTCGAAACAATTTAGTAGATCGACATCAGTAAAATTATACTCAGCGGCCAGTCCTAGCCAAAAATCAGAGTTCTGAAGAACCCTTTATCAAATTAACTGGCGATCAACTGAAAATTCACTGTAAATCTATTGAAGATTTTAGAAATCTTCAAAATTACATGCATACTACTGTGGTAAAATTTACCACCTTGAATCCCAAAAACCAACGACACAAGAAAGTCTGCCTTAGAGGTATCCCACCTAATACAGACTCCAACTTAATTATACAAGCCTTACGCAATAAAAATTTCATCATGACCCGTGCGGCGATGATGCAGAACCGTAAAACTGGGGGGCACATGCCTCTTTACATGTTGAATGTTACACCGTGTGAAAATTTTGAGGAAATATTCCAAATTAGTAATTTACTTTATACTAGCGTCCGTATTGAAGTTTTTCGTACAAAATATCAAGTTAAACAGTGTAAAAAAAAAAAAAAAAAAAAAAAAAAAAAGAAAGAAAGAAAAAAGAAAAAAAAAAAGAAACAAGTCCTTCCGCCTTATTCGGAAGGGTAGGTTGATTTCTTTTTCCTTATCAAGTAGCCGTCATTTTGTTTCAAAACGGCAGCTACAAATTATTAATGCACTTGGTAGAAATATTGATGCAGGCTACGCACATATGGAGTTTTAAGCAAATCGGTTCATAAATACATTTTTATGTGAATTTTAAAATTTCCAAGTGGCCGGCGCTTGGAAACAAAATGGTGGGTTAAGTTGACAAATATTGAAATGTATTTGTGAGATAAGTCTACTGTACACATATAGTTCGAATTAATTCAAAATCTCAAAAGTCATCGTGTTGAAAAATTTAGTGACTGCCACTTCGATCAAAATGGCAGAGAAAGTTGCTCATCTAAGATATCGTTGCAAATTCGAAAATATTTATTATTATTATTATTTTTTTTTTTTTAGAAATTCTTTCAAAGCTTAGTAAGTTGATAAAAATGTTAGTTTTCTGCATTTCTAGTTTGTTTTAGCATTAAAATAGCCTAATTTTCCCTTAAAAACGCATTAAAAAGATCCAGTAACGCAGGAAATAGATTTAGCGCCAAATTTGGCGACATTTCCCCTATGGCGACTTTTTTGGCGACTTCTGGCGAGAAAGTACTTATTATCGATGTACCAAAGATGGACGCAATAACGTGATTGGTTCACGAGTTACGTGAATTTTCTAGATTTTTGTTGTTTGAATGATAAATCCAAATTTCAACTTTGATTTGAATTGATTAAGTATTTCTAAAGTTACCGTGATAACAAATTTTCAAGTGGCCGCCACTTGGAAACAATACAGTGGAACAAGTTGCCCAGCAAACACATCCAAGATATTTAAAGCATAGGTCCACTGTCTAACTGTGGTTTAAATCAGTGCCGTGTTTCAAAAAATATTATTATGGCAAATTTTCAAGTGGCAGTCTAAGTGGCTGCAACTTGGAAACAAAATGGCAAAACAAGTTTCCCATCGAAATCATCCAGTATATTTGTATGATAAGTTCATTGTCCAGTTCTAGTTTAAATTAAATCAGTATTTCAAAAATTATCGTCATAAGAAATTTCAGGTGGCACCACTTGTAAAAAAAAGTGGAGTGAGATGCCCAGCGAACTTAAATGAGATATTTGAATGATAAATCCACTACCAAAATTTGATGCGAATTGATTCTGTATTACTAAAGTTACCATAATGACAAATTTTAAAGTGGCCGCCACTTGGAAATAAAATTGCGGGTCAAGTCACCAAGTGAACTTATACTAGATATTTGAACCATAAGTTCACTATCCAGCTTTTATTTGAATCAGTTTAGTATTTTAAAAGTTATCGTGTAGCATATTTTCAAGTGGCAGTGTGATTTCAAGTGGCTGGAACTTAGAAACAAGATGTCGGAACAAGTTGCCCAGTGAAAACGTTGAAGATATTTATATGATAATATCACTGTCCAAATTTGATTCGATTTGGAGTAATATTTCAGAAGTTATCCTGATTTTAAATTTTCAAGTGGGAGCCTGATTTCAAGTGGCCCCGTTTAACTTAAGATATCTGCCACTTTATTAAAAATGGCGGATATATTTTATTAATAAACTTCATTGAGATCCTTAAGTGGTCTGTATTTACCTCACAATTCAAACAATTTCGGAACACGCTTTTTACAATTTAAATTTGAAATTTTCAAGTGGTCTCCACTTGAAAAAAAAAATGGTGCAGCAACTTCGTTAACAAATTCATCTAAGTTATTTATAAGATAAGTTAAGACACTGTCCAAATTTGGTTCGGTTTGGAGTATTCTTTCAGAAGTTATTGTGATTTTAAATTTTCAAGTGGTAGCGTGATTTCAAGTGGCTCCTCTTAACTTAAGATATCTACCACTTTATTAAAAAATGAAGGATAAATTTCATTAATAAACATCATTGAGACCCTTATGTGGTCTATATTTACACCAAATTTAAAACAAATTCGGAATACGCTTTTTACAATTTGAATTTGAAATTTTCAAGTGGTCTCCACTTGAAAACAAAATGAAGGAGCAACTTGGTAAATAAACTCATCTAAGATATTTATAAGATAAGTTAAGACACTGTCCAAGTTTCGTAAGATTTGGAGTATTATTTCGGAAGTTATAGTGATTTTAAATTTCATGTGGTAGCCTGATTTCAAGTGGTCCCGCTTAACTTAAAATATTTGCCACTTTATTAAAAATGGCGGATAAACTTCCTTAATAAACTTCATTGAGACCCTTATGTGGCCTGTATTTACATCAAAATTCAAGCAAATCTTGCTTTAAATATGCTTTTTACAATGTCGGTTTGAAATGTTCAAGTGACTGCCACTTGAAAAAAAAAAATGTCGGAGCAACTTGGTTAACGAACTCATCCAAGATATTTATAAGATTAGTTCACTGTCCAAATTTGGTTCAATTTCGAGCATTATTTCGGGAGTTATCGTGATGACAAAATTTTCATTATAGATATGTATATATAGAGAGAGAGATAAACGAAGTGATTGCAGTAGGTCGATTTGTAAAGAAATCAACTTAAAAATAAATCATTAAAATCTGATTTTCTACCAATCAGTTGATTGTGATTTTAATAAAAATTGTATTTCGTTCTCCCATTGTTTAATGGTGTCTTCCTTTACCTGCGGCTTATTTCTGACGAGCTATCTAAATGATAGACCAGATGTTTCTGCCTAAAGGTTGTCTGAGTGAGTAATGCTGACCGGTTGTCGGCCTGTATAGCTCAATTGGTAGAGCGTTGACCTTGTAAGTCAAAGATCCGGGGTTCGACTCCCGGTCCAGGCATTATTTTCACTTAGTGGGAAAATTAAAATTTCATTAAAATATGATTTTCTTCCAATCAGTTGATTGTGATTTTAATAAAATTTGTAAAACGTAATTGTAAATAAAAAATAATAATAATGTTATTAGAGAAAATATTATGCTATTGAATATTTCTACAAATGTTTCACACTAATGAATATCCTTTTATATGTAAAAGACACTTTATAGTATTAAGAGTTCGTTAGTTATTATTATTATCATTAATATTTTTATTAGTTTTTTTATAAAAACCATATTTTAAAGATACTTATGAAAGATTTTTTTATTGCTCCCTCTAGAGACTCAGACTGAGTTTAATTCTTAGACTCCAAAATAATGTTAGTATTATTTCTCAGATGTATGAAATTTATTAGCTTTTAACGTAATGTAAGAAAAAAAAAAATAATCCATAATTATTTCTACCATTATTTGTAATTAGCAATAGTTATAATATGTCTATTTGATTGAATTTCTATTCAAAAATTGTTATGGAGACATTTACAGCTGGTTACATTCCTTCAAATTAACTGTAAAGTTTTTATTATGTTTTGATTTATGTGTATTCTCCTCAAAAGCAAATGCTTTTTTCAAAGATTATAGCACGTTATTATAAGATTTTTATACAATTGATTAGAATAAAAATAAAAATATAATAAATTGTTGTAATTTGCCTATTCGTATTAAGTAAATGTTAGGTTAGAACATGTTTACTTTAAGTCTGCAATTTAATTTTACAAGAAGTTTTTATATCATGATCTTCAATCTATAAAGTATATTCACCACCCTTTCATCAGATCGAAATAAGATAATTCAACTAAAGTTTTGGATAAAGAACAAACGTTGTTTTAATTTAAAAAAGAGAGAAAGAAAATATGGAAAAACCTTATGGAAAACGATTATTCATAACCATTTAAATTTTGCAGTAAATTTCATGCTTTTTTTTTCTGTTAGCAAAAACGTGATTTTTACTTTTAAAATATTTATTGAAGAATCGAGTATAACTTTTTCGTAATTTTCGAAATAGCTCATTTATTGCCGTTATCAACGCAAGTTAATGAGAAAAACTTAGATTCTGATCGACGATATCCATAAAAACTATTGCGAAAAGTAATTTTATAGCCCTAATGAAGTTTTGTTGGATAGTAGTTTTAGGTAAGGATCCAAGTTGTTGGTTGAAATATTTAATCTTCTATTAAAAGTAATAAAAATAATTACAGGAATTTATATTGTCAATTGTTATTTTCCTTTTTTTCTCTCTCTTTCTCCCTCTTTCCGAAATGAAAAAACTGGTTATTTATTTTGAAGAATAAATTTTGCATTTATCTTAAAATATGTTTCGGATGTTAAAATTTAATTACAAAAAAAAAAAAAAAAAAAAAAAAAATTAAACGTTATTATTAATCGATATTATTAAAAATATATTATTATTAAATATCGATATTATTATTATTAAAAGACAGTCAGATTACATATGAATATATCTGAATTCGTTTTCTTTTGTTTCCTAATATTCTTGCATTAATACTTAGAAAAAAGTCACAATATTTAGTAAAAAATTTAAAAGCTAAACAAACAGTAAAAGTTTATTCCTTTAAGAAAAATATACTTTTTAATATAAAATCACCAAATAATATTTTTTTTTCACTAATATATATATTCAACAATCCCTCATCTATATACCCCTTTCTACGCTTCTTTATTTGTATACTATTAAACGACTTTTTTTAAATGAGTGATAGTTCGTACCGGCCAACATTCTAATTATGAATCGAAGATTTTTAGCACACGCCCCTTTTTCTACACCACTTTATTTTCAGAGTAGTAATTATCTGCATATTCAATTGCGATTAAATAAGTATAATTCTCTCTTTAAAAAAAAAAAAAAAAAAAAAAAGACTAGTGTGTAAAAAGGCGGGTACTAAAAATTTTCCTATTATAATGAGATGGTGGGCAGGTATGTTAGTTACTCCAGGACTGCCAACCATCTCATTAATAAGCGTAGACTTGTTAACGCCCCTTGAAAATACGCCCCTTTTCCCACACCACTTTATATTTAGAGCAATTCTCTCCAAATAGTGTTACGATTAAATAAGAATGAAATTACTCTAAAAAATTACTGGTGTACAAAAAAAGGCGGTGACTAAAAGTACTACGCTTCATAATGAGATGGTTGGCAAGCATGGTTACTCCTTTATTTTATCATATTCATGTAACACTTTAACAAAGCATATTTATCTCAATTTATAAACAAGTTTCTACAAGTATCACGGTTGGTATTTTTTTCTCTGTGTCTTCCACCAGAATTCTTTAATATTAATCATCAGTGTTATGCTTCAAAGATTACTGTATGAATATTCTGGTGGAAGTGTCACGTATACAGGCGTTTCCGTAGCAGCCCATTATAAGATAGTCTACAGTATCCTACCAATATACTAACAGAGTTGCCAACATTTAAATTTATTCGAAACCCCACTTTTAACCACTTTTTCTTATTCTTTCTTAAAAAAAAAAAAAAAAAAAAAAAAAAAGTGATATAATTGGAGAAAAGTATAAAATGGTAAGAAATAACGGTAGAGGTAAAAGTGCTTCGGAATAAATTAACCTTTTGCTCTCAAACGTCGCCTCTCGGGCGACATTCTTTTCATTACTTCAACTCGAACATCGCTCTGAGAGGCGCCATGACCAATTAAATTACTATTAAATTACTATTAAATTACTATTAAATTAATATATATATCCACCAATAATGTTCTGCAACTAAAAGGGCTATAACAGGTGTAATACTTCGTTAAAAAGAGACTCCATCTACATTTTTATTAAGTGACTTTTGGCGTTACTTGTCTTGGCCATTGGTAAATAGCCAAGAATGCTTTGCAAAATATAACACACTGGAATATTATATATCATAATATTATATATGATTTTTGTAATATGTAAATATACATCAAATATAGAAATGAAATGTTTATATTTAAAATTCTTATGTTTTATATTTTACATTTTTTAAATTAAAACTATTGTCGGGTAGCTCATTACGCTTAGTAAAAAAATGTTCGAATGCAAAAGGTTAATTTTCCATCACACATCAGGCCCGCATATTTGGAAAATATAAAGTGGTCGACATAAAAGAGGCCACTGACAAAAGGGAAGTCACGACCTTCGTAAAAGGGGTATTTACATGCATTATGCTAGCCTTTTATTACTCGGCCAGCATACCATAAGGGCAGCCAGATCTTATATTAAGCTAGATTAGCTAGAGTAGCTAAAAGGCGGAAACTACGACCGCTGCTATACTTCTATACTTTTGAATAGATCTCTTACACAATTATAATTCTGTTCGCAAGCCACGCCCTTTTAAGAAGCATTTTCTAGTACGAAAAATTAGTCCATCAGTACCGGAAAAATTAGGAAGTTTTATATGCACATCAACAAGTATTTGGTAAAAAGGTTCGAGTTGCTGGTTTGCCCGTGCGAAAAAAGCTTCGACAACAGTTAAAATGTATGCAACTATGTACTAGTGATACATTAACCTTTGAAAACGAACTGTTTCACTTTAACCCTTTAGGTACATTTGATGAGTGAGACTCGTCATGTGCTTACTTGGGCGAAGTTACGGTGGACGAGTCTGACTCGTCATCTGAATTTAAGAAGTAGGCGTTAATATTTGCGGCACCCCCGTCCGTGGGCGTTGATCGCAAACACATTCCTGGCGTTTTTACGATATCTTACAACCTAACTTATATCATCAATATAAGTATATTCCAAATAAAATGTATTACTTTTTACATATTAACACTTACGCGATCGCTGACGTAGATTCAAATCATTTGAAAATCTGTGAGTCCACCAGTGGGCGTTTCTTTTACAATTTGTATGCTATTTTTTAATTAAATATATAATTAATATTCACAATTTTACAATGAAATATACTATGACTACAAATACTTTGATTAGAAATTATAAAATTATAATGTATATCCCTTTGTAATATAAATGTGAATACAGAAAATTTTGTTCCGAAATATTGTAACATGGGAGAATAACGCCCACAGGCGGACCTTACTGTCAAAAATTCAAAATCATTTCATATAGTGACAAATTAAATCCGTCCCTTGGGCATAAGACTCTTTATATAATTCGGTACTCAAAGGGTTAATAAATAGTAAAACTAGAATATTTTTTATTATTTTACATTTACTAAGTCGGAAAGAAAAACCTCTTAGTCAGGGCCTGATTAAGGGGGAAGCTCGCTCATACCGGAATATTTTTACAATTATTTTTTACTTCATGTTATAGAAATTCCACGCTTTGACGAAGAAATATTTTTGATAAAAAATGAACGGTGTAAAACAATCCAATTTACTCACCGTTATTAGACACCAGAATTCTTTTAAAATAATTTTTAATGAAAATTTTCTGTTTATTATAGGAGGAAAGTATTTGTTAAAAAATAACGGTGTAAGTATAAATAATGTGTCAAGAGCGAGCTTCCCCCTTAATCAGGCCCTGCTCTTAGTCACATATGCAAGCAGTGTTGCCAGATCTGATGGATTAGTTTTTATTCAACAATCACCAATAATTTTTAATTGTAACGCTTGACTAATCACTTCGAAGTTTAATTATCTATATCACTTTTTAAAATTATTGGTGAATATTAAATAAAAAATCGCAGAGATTTCACAACGCTGTACACAGAATGATTTCAACAAATCTCCTCCTATTATTTTTCCTGACAAATACATTCTGCCAATGGGATTCTTCTAAAGATTTATATATATGTACAGGGTGGGCAAAATGCCCGTAAATACTTTAAAAATTCAGACCCCCCCCCCCCCAAAAAAAAAAAAAAAAAAGATCAAAATAAAAAACGGTTTGCAGATTTAGCATTGATAGGTCATGTGATTTTTTTTTTTTTAAGATAAGAAAAAAATAATAATTCAAAAAACAGCCGACAGATTGCGCTGATGTAAAGGAGTTAGTTAGAAATATGCAAATGAGACAGGCGATTATAAATACTTACGCTCTTGATAATGCTCTGGGGATATTTAAAATCCTGCGTGTATCGATTCCACCCATCCAATCTGTCGGAATTGAAAGTAGCAATCCGCCAAGAGCTGTCATGTATACAACCGGAATGCTGCACTCTGCCGTTGCCGGATTTATGACACGCCTGCAATGTGTGATCACCTGTGGTGGTGGACAGATGCGAATTACCCCCTGAGGCATGTCTCATTTGTCAATTTAGAGGTATAGCGCTCCAGGGAGAAAAATCCTAAAAAGGATTTAATCTTTTTCCAGCAGAGCCACGGACTGGGCATGGGCCCAAAAGAGCCCGCGGAAGGAGAAGACCCCCAAACTGCTCACCGGCTAGGCCGGGTCCTGGAAATTCACTTGTGTCTTTTCTTTCCCTAATGTACGAAACGCCACCTATCTACTGTTTTTCGAATTTTTTTTCATTATCTTAAAAAAAAAAAAAAAAAAAAAATCCCATGACTTATCGATGCTAAATCTACAAACCGTTTTTTTTTTTCAGTTAATTTTTCGGGTTTCATAAATTTTTACAGTATTTACGGACTTTTTGCCTGCTCTGTATAATGAAGGCCATGGTAGGTAATGGAATATTCCTTTGGTTGCGTATGAGGAGATATATCTAAACTCATCAGTAATTTTCATTCACGATACTGATACATATCTTCCTAAAGGCTCTTTTCTTTAGGAATCTTAGTTGGATCATTTGAAAAAAAAAGGGGGGGGGGGAGGCGCTTCACTTTTTAGAAGAAAATAATTTGGTTCCACGGACATTAACAATCCAACAGTAATATACAGCGAAATGAATAGTGATATTTCGGATTTAGCATTAAATGTCTGAATGAAAACTTATGTTTGTGCATTTTGAATACTCAACCGATTCATTAGTGTCAATATTGATCAGACTTAAATATTTAAGGAGATCCTGCTCAAAACACTCAATATCTCTATTTAAATAAAGAGATGTATGCTTATATAAGATTTATTTTTCGAAAATTATCAGCATCAATTTTTGTAATATAAATTGAAGTTGCAGATGCAGTATTTCAGACTTCCAATGATGTTGGTGGGGGGTACCTGTGACTGAGTCACACACCTACCGGTACCTAAGGATAGAAGCTAACGGAGTGATTTCTGAACTACAATTTCACTGCAAATGGAGGGAGGAGAACACAAAACATAAAAAAAAAGGAATTTTAGAGCTTTAAGAAGTAGGAAGCACAATTTAAAATTCAAAGTAGAGAGGTAAAGAACAGCATCACAATACTATTAGGAAGTTTAAGGATAGCAAGAATATTTTTGAGTTTTTATAGAGCAAATTTTTTACTTTTTTTTGTATTTTTGAGAACATTTTTTTTTTTTCACAAATACAAGGACGAAACAGACGAACGCAGTACAGCACAAGAACAAGGACAGGTTTTAAGCTCCTAAGAGCTGTCAATGCCTGACGGCGATAGGATAGAGAAAAAAAAGCAAAGAAGATTGAAAACACAAAAAAAGTTTAAAGGTGGGAGTTCAGACATATTGCCGCTTTGGTGTACGTCTTTTGATAGGATCGTTGTGATCATACGTTACGAGTGTGTTCAAAGCAGAGTTATCTAGTGATTCGGAGCCAAATGGAATTGTATATTTAAGTACTGGATAAAATCATTAAGTTTTGGAGTTTCAATTTCTTTATAAATATGAAAATTTCTAACGTTCCAAGGCATATCAATTATTTGCCGAATTGTTGCATTTTGAGCCCTAATGATTAACTTGATATGGGATTTTGCAGCATATGACTACACCATACATGCATACGTCAAAATGGATCGGAAGTGGGAAGTGTACAAGAGCAATTTATTTTACCATGTTTTTATTAACTTCGCATTTTTTTAATACTTTTAGTCAACTGCTTCGGGTTCAAGCTGCCTTCGGCAGCGTTACCAGTACAAAGCTTGCAATCGCTTTTTCACTATTTTTCGACTAGCTAGACATTTGGAACTCTCAAGATAGCCCAGAACACGGTGACAATACATTTTTTAATACTTTTAGTCAACTATTACAGGTCCCTACTGTCTTCGGCAGCGTTTATATGATTCAGCAGAAATTTTATTTAACTAACTTCCCGACTAGCTAGACATTTGGAACTTTCAGAGTAATTCAGAACACGGTAAAAATGAATTTTTTAAATATTTTTAACCAATTGTTTCGGGACCCTGCTGCCTTCGGCATCGTTACGATTGCTAATCGTAAGCGTGCTATCGATTTTTAACTAACTTCCCGGCTAGCTAGCCATTTGAAACTTTTATAATAGCTGAAAACACGATAGCAATGAATTTTTTAAATACTTTTAGACAATTGTTCTGAGTTCCCGCTTCCTTCGGTAGCGATTATATGATTCAACAGAAAATTTTAAAGCATGGTATTTAAAAAGTTCTTTTTATCTTATAATTATTTAAGGTTTAATTTATTATTCCGGGCTAAGAGGAGCATTAATTTACCTTTAGCAGCACAGAATTTTATACGCGTCGTGGTAATATGTTGTTTGAAAGTGAGACTTTGGTCTAGAATAACGCCAAGATATTTACAGTGATCTGACCATGGTAGGAGAGTGGCACCGAAACTGATTTTATATTTATCTCTATATTATATATGGAGGTAAAATATTTTATTTTAATTTACTTGCAAAAAGTTTCAAGCATATTTTAATTCATAATACATAATATTTGAATATCTTTTAATAATTATTTTTAATTGCTTCATTTAATAATAGTATTTTATTTTTTTTCATATTGAATGTCTTAGAGTTTATTAATCTTTTTTTTTCTTTTTTTTTTTTTTTTTTTTTTTTGGGGGGGGGGGGACGAAAGATGATACAAAATAGAGTAAATTTTCATTGTCACACATTTGGTAAATCATTTTAAAAATAATTAAAAATTCAATTACTTATACACTAAGTTGAAATTTTAAAAATATTAAAGATAGATAAATAATACTTTTTAGCCTTTTATATGTGTGGTCTATTCCAAGTGTACAAAAATGAGTTTCAAGTTTAGCGTTTGTAGTCTGTTGTTTAATGCTTATCACACATATACAAAAATATAAAAATAATACAATGCTGCAGACCCCTACTAAACGCCCGTCCTCATCTAAACCTACATATATTTCAATAACTTCTTAAAAACATCTATAAGAGAAAATATACTAATTATCACTTTAAGTTAACAGTCTATTTCGAAAAAATGTCAGTAATCAAAATAGATGAATCATACTTCTGAATATTCGCGGAGAGGGAGCTTGTTTTTCACAGCTTCTATTCTAAATAATAAAAATAAATGTATTTGATGTTTTATTTATTTATTTATTTTTTTTGGTAATGTTTCAGTGGGATATGGATGTATTTTTACAGTAATAATTTGGTAAGCATATATTCACTATGGATATACACAGCAAAGAAATGTCTACTTATCGAGCTTCATTTTCTTTTTTAGAAAAATAGTCTCAAGTCGACCCGACATCGGGTTCCGGTAAAATCGGTTCAACCGATCCGATGCAGGACTCTACTGGTGATAAACGCAACGTTTTACTGCGTTAATCATCTAGCTGGTCTTATTATTATTTTTAATTATTTAATTATTTTTTTCCTGGCCGTAGTTATTTACTTTACGTAAATGTATATATATCACGAAAATAAGTAAATACAATAATAAAACTACATTTTCATTTTCATTTTTAATCTATATAAAGATATTTGAATAACACGATACTCAAAAATAAATTTATGTTTATTCTTTAAAGATATACCCTCAATTAAACTCATATATATATTTTATCTTAAGCATTTCAAAGTTTATCCCTAGTCCACAGCAAATTTCAACATTAACTGAAAACATATATAAAAATTATGTTTCTTGATATATAAAAAAATAATCGATTACGACCTCAAAATGTTTAGCTTAAAAACACTAAAAAAAGTTGAAGATGAATTTAAAAATATTTCTTGGAACGTGACGACTCTTTTATTTTTTGTATATTTTTTGCAATTCGATATTTCCCCCCAAGGAATGTTTGTATCTTGAACGCTGACAGACATATTTTTTAGATTTCTTTACTCAAAAGATAGAGAAAAGTTAGTACGTGAAGAAAATATCTAAGATATATTGTGATTTGTTTTCACCATGATAGTCATGCTAGAAATAGAAGAAATTTCTTTCGAAATCGTCTAAAGAATAAAATTTTATTGGTATATTTTTTATATTTTGGACTATTAGTATCACATTATATTAGATAAAATTTACTAATCGATAAAAAATACATAGTTGCAACATTTTAGTTTATTCGGGAGCACTTTTAGCCCCGCCTTTATTTTGTCCTTTATTTATTTTTTTTTTTTTTTTGTATTTTATAATTTTTTTCAATATACATCTACGATGCAATAGCAAAACTAGTATGTTGTGGCCAATACGAGACTTTCTTCTATATTTTCCTATACAAATTCACTCAGTAACAATAATTAGAAATAAAAATTAAAAAGTGGGACTTTGACAAAATTTTGGGTAAAATGTGAAAATTATTCTAAGTTTGTCAAAACACGGAAACCGTGGGACTTTGACAAAGTTGGGTGAAAACTGCAAAAATTTGTTTAAGTTTGTCAGAACACGGAAACCGTGGAAGTTTGATAGAATTAAGCGGAGAGATTTAAAAAAAAAAATAAAATAAAATAAAATAAAATGTGGGACTTTGACAAAATTTTGGGTAAAATGTGAAAATTTGTTAAAGTTTGTCAAAACACGGAAACCGTGGGACTTTGACAAAATTAGAGGGAAAATGCAAAAATATGTTAAAGTTTGTCAAGACACGGAAACCGTAGGACTTTGACAAAATTAGGGAAAAAAAGCAAAAATTAGTTTAAGTTTGTCAGAACACGGAAACCGTGGGAGTTTGATAAAATTAAGGGGAGAGAAAAAAAAAATTCCAAGTTTTTTTTTCGTAAAAAGTAAAAAAAATCGATAACTTTGTTTTAAATTATCACAGATTTATAGTTCAACGATTCGTTTTAAAGGTACTGACGAGACCTTTCGAAAGATACCCATCTTCAAAATTTTTGCCCTATATCACCCTGTTAAAAATTTAGAAAAAGCGGGATGGCAACGCAACCTGTAAGACGATTTTTACCAAAAGTTGATAGGCACTAATTTACGTCAAGTTGCAACTACATACCAATTTGTATGAAATTCTGTGCAGTAGTTCCAGAGGTACAATTGCCACAAAATTTTGTCTCACATACACACACAGAGACAGACAGACAGACATTTTCTAAAAATGGTAAAATCGTGATCTACAGCTCTCAAAACGTGTAAATCCATCAAAAACCCGAAATCGAAAATTTTTACGAATCCAATACTTTCTTCTATTGAAGATAGAAGAAAGTAAAAATATCTCTTAAAATAAAAGTAGTATGAAATAAAGACGAGTCTAAAAATGCTCCGGAATAAATTAAAATGTTGGCAACTCTGGAAATAGATGGCTCACGAAAACACTTTTTGTCCTTTATTAATTGTACTATAGAAATTCTTACATGATTCTTCCTGTTTTTAATGTATATTTAATTGAAAATAATTAATTTAAAGATGTAGAAGAAAGTAATTTTTATTAAATCTAACACGTTTACTTTTATGAATGGAACAAATATAATACATGCTACTCTAAACAATTAGAAGTCATAGCTTCCAACACTCTAGTTTTTCCCAGGTGACATTATACCAAAAATTTTATTACCAGCGTTGCCATTTGTAGATTATACTTGCTAACATTAAAAATTATTAAATCTGTTTTCCCACCAACATTTTTTGATAGAAATATTTTATATTAATTTTTCACGATTGATTAAAGTGAAGTTTACTAAAGAAAGTTTTTGGTAGGAAGTTCGCATCTTAATCGGAGATTTCGCAACTATATGTACATATTTATCGTACGGTTGGTAACGCTACTTGAAATACTAAAACTAAATTGGCGATATTCCGATCTTCGGATCAGAGTTCACAATAATTTATTCACGAGCATTTTTAGCTCCACCTTCTTTTCACACCAGAAATTTTGTAGATTATTTCTCTTTAATACAAGACAGCGATTAAATAAGAAGAAATCATTTTTTCAAAATTTCCGGGAAAAAGAGGCGGGGCTAAAAATGCTCGTGAATAAATTGTAAAAGTTGGGAACTCTGCACCGGATGATGTGGGTTGGAGGCACCTGTGACTGCTGCTCACGGTACGTAAAAATGCAAGCTAACAGAGTGAGAGTCCTGAATTTCAACGTCACATCAATGGAAAGGGGAAGCAGAATATTAAAAATGGGAACAACAACAAAAAAAAGAAATTTTGGAGTTTATGGAAATAAGAACTACAAGTACAATACATAAGACATACTTGCCAACCTAACGGGAAGATTGTAAGTCCCGCCCCTTTCCTTCTATCTTTTCACACCAGTCTTATTTACAGTAACTTTTCTTCTTATTTAATCATAATTATATTTGAAGAGAATTACTTTAAAAATTTAGTGTACAAAAAGGGGCGGGAAAAAACAATCTTCCGGATTAGGTTGGCAAGCATGATAATATAACGTAGAGAAGTTAAGGACAGCATTAGAGAACTACTGGAAAGTTTAGGGATATTAAGAATATTTTTTTATTTTAAGAGAGCAAAATGTTTTACTTTTTATTAGCATTTCTTAAAAACTTAAAAAAAAAAAAGAAACACTGAAGCATATACATACTTGTCAACCATCTCATTAATAGTCGTAACATTGTAAACGCCCCCTGAAAAAACGCCCCCAACCTTTTCTGACACCACTGTATTTTTAGAGCAATTCTCTCCAAATCTTGCTACGATTAAAAAAGACTAAAATTACTCTAAAAAATTATTGGTGTGAAAAAAAACGCGGGTACTAAAATTTGTACGGTTCATAATAAGACATTTGGCAAGTATGCATACACAAACACAAGACAAAAATAAACTAGGACAGGATATAATCTCCGAGGAGACGTCAGTGCCAGGAGGCGATAGTAATGAGAAAGAAAATCAAGCAGTAGAACACAAAAAAGACTAAACGTGGAAATTAAGACATAGACCCGCTTTGGGTCTGCGATAATCTGATTTAAAAGTGTAAAATGCTGGCAGCTGTAATAAGCTTATAATTATGGATTGCATAAGGAAAAACATGTTATGCCATAGCTTCCTAAACTAGAACTAGATGCTTGTCGCGTGGCTCGAAAAGTGGCAACAGTTCAAGAGGTAGACAGCGCCACCTGATACAGATTACGTGACTTTTTTATCCAACTTCACCAATAAATTTAAGAAGGGGTATATGATATATATAATCGGCGTTTCTTTGATTCTATTCGTCTTTTGCATATATCAAATCCCACTTTTAAATTTTTTGGTGTATGTTGAGTAAAAAAGTCGAGCAATCTACACCAGGTGGCGATGCATACCGATTGAACTGTTGCCAAGTTTCAGATGCATTAGATTTATCTTCACCAGATATAATTTGAGCGATAGATTCAATTTTTCTCATCGGTTAAAACGAAATTCCGATGTCTTAAGATATGTAGTCATCAGATAAACATGAAATGAAACGCGTTTCATTGTATTAAATCTATTTTCATCAGATAAGCGATGCATTAAATCTATATTCTGGAGATAAAATTTAAACAGTAAATTTAATCTATCATAATTTTATCCGACTAAAGCGCTTTTTTAATATTATGTTTTCTTCCCATAAAGTAAAATTCAAGCAGTGCAGTATTAATCTTTATTTATCAGATAAGCCTGAAACGATTGATTCAATCTCTCATCACCCAATCAAACTGAAGCACATTTTGATGTAATGAATTTGTCACCATTAGAAAAAACTGATAAGCGTTTTGATGCTTAAAAACTGTCTTCATTAGATTAGTATTAAATGAAATGCGTTTAGAAACATTAAATATATCTGAAGAAGATATGCTTAATGCATCGAAATGCATTTTATTTAATTTTGATTCAAAACCAAACAAATAATGCGTTTCGAGGGATTTCATCGCATCAAATTAAATTGTTAACAATGGGTTGAATCTATTTTCCTCAGATTAAATTTGTTTGTTCAGATAACTTTTTGCTACTTTAACAAAAAAATAATACTAATGTGGTTAGTATAATAATTCATAAATTAAATTTCCCGAAGCGTAGAAGTTTAAAAAAACATCAAAATTAAATTTAGAAAAAAATTGAGTTTAGTTCGGTCTATATCCGTACACAAAAACTTTAAGTAAAAAAAAAAAAAAAAACAATTCGAAATTCAAATTAAAAAAATATATTTCAATTTTTAAGAGAAAATAAATAAATAAAAAATAAAATAAGAAAGGAAAAAAACAACATAATAACAAATATCAAAATAGTTTTTTCCTCCATACCTATGCAGCTAAAGATTTATTTGCCAGTAGAAGGGTTGTATATACACCAAATCCCCAATCTTTATCTGTTCTGAACTGATCACCCTCTCTCGACAGTTCTCCTGTTCCGAACTGTCCAGCTGCTCCGAACTGTTCGACTTTTTCCGAAAACTAAGACTAGTTTTCTGCTTCATTTTTAAATAAACAGATTTTTTATCCCCGTATCACCAATCAAGCGGTATATATATATATATATATATATATATATATATATATATATATATATATATATATATATATATATATATATATATATATTGTAGAGCTCCATAGTTTATATTAAAGGCTGTCTGTTTGACTGGTAAGCTTTCTCCTCTGATTAAAACCAGCATGTGAAGTAATCATACGTAAGTAAGAGATAAACATTCTCTGTTCGATTGGCAAAAGTGAACAGTTCCTTCGGTTTTTCCTCCGGAACCGTTCCCATGAACAATTCCTCATTCTTTTAACCATCCCTAATCCCTCTAACTTTTAAAAGAAAAATTTTATAGAAAGTTTTCGGGGCCAGTTTTTGCAATTTTTAATGAAAATTTGCGTTTACATTGTGCAAATGGCACCCTTGAAAGGGTTAAGATGAGGGTTATAAAGAGAAAAATGTAACAGAAATATATTTAAAAAATCGATTACATTTTTCTGGTAGCCAAAAAGCATAGAAGTTTCTAACGCTGTAGTTGTGATAATGACACCTACTTAACTATTTTAATTTGATAAACATAAAAATTTTATTTGACAACGTTTAAAAAATGCCTCAATTTGGTAAGAAATTCCTAATGTACAGTCGGGGGGAAAAAAACGCAGCACTTGATGGTATTTCGTTATTAATTGACGCAGAAAAATTTAATAGACACCATTCAACAGGAAATGAAATGCACTTTCTGAAAATGTCATTGAATTTTGCGTTAGGGGTCATCTACATATTAAAATGAACGCCAACTTTGATTTTTTTCTATAGTAACACCCAATTTTGACTTCATATTCAAACTTCTGAGAGTCTGGCAGTGCGGAAAAGTGTACTGTTTGTATACATTATCTTTAGTATTCATAGAGTTATTATCAAAAATGTGTTAGCGGGCTATCTCTAAATATAGAAAAATAAAATTAAGATCTTACAAGAAATAGACAAAATAATACTATTTCACACCGGAAATATTTCAAGAAAAAAAGAGTTATAAAAAGAAATAAAAATATTAACACCTTTGCAGTATCTTAATTATCATGAATTTAGTTTTTTGGATATGTATATACTTTAGTACTTTTTTAGATAATTTTAGGTATATTTAAATACATTACACTTACGATTGGTCAGACAATATTTTTATAAAAGTGCAATATTTTTCAATTAAAAAGTATCTATCATGGATATACTTATCACCAATAAAGCTTAAATTTTCTTTCGTACGTGTAACATAATATACAAACTGAAATAGTATAGCTATATATATATATATATATACAACAACGCATAAACTAAATCTTTTCGGATAAATTATTGTAAGGTTTCATAAAGTAAATATTAAACAATTTTAATAGCACTTACCTGTTTTGGGTCAGTTGAACTCTTTGGAACTGTATGATTTGTTTTATAATTTCTATGAAAATATAATTTCTTAATTAACGCTTTCGCGACTGCTGACGTAGATTCACATCATTTGTAAATCTGTAACAATGCCAGTGGGCGTTTCTTTCGTAATTTGTGTGTTACTTATTTCTTAAGCATGTACCCAGTGTTCATATTTTTGCAATAAAATATACTACAGATAGAAATATATTGATTAGAAAGAATATAGTTATAATGTATATCCATCTGTAATATAATTGTGGTACAGAAAATTTGTTTTGAAATATTTTATTTTGAGAGTATTTCAAACACTAAACCCCGCCTATTTAGTTAATTTATTTCTTTTAGTGTTCGTTTAAAGGATTCTAAATTTATCACCAGTAATCGATAAAGTAAATACCACTTGTGTATATTTTTGTCAATGTAAAATAAGGGGTTTAACACGAATACTCAAAGTCACATTCACTTTTCGTTTCTGTATTGTTTTGTTTTGAAGAACGATAAAAGGCGGGGCTTTAGAAAACAGGAATTCTTGATACTAACACAAATGTCTAAAAATCAACACTTTTGTTTCATTTCTATGCATTTGACGTTATTGTTATATAATTTGACCCTTAAATAAAAAATAAAAATATTTTGTTCCATTTTCTCCGTTGTTTTTTAAGATTTGCTTCGTTATCTCATTCAAAATTTTTTAAGAGACGGCCCCTTAAACCACTCCAAAAGAAAGATTTATTTATATCTCGAAAACTAATAACTGGAATGAGCTGCAAATTTGCACACCCATATTTTTCAGCATTAGGATTCATTTTATGTAAAAATTAATATGTAAAAAAAAAAAAAAAATGTGTAATATAATGTGTAATATAATGTGTAATAAAATGTGTAATAATTTATGTAAAAAAAAAAAAAAAAAGTTTTATTCCCTACAAAGTGTTCTGAATTATAAAGGCTTCTTTTATTTTTTCAATTTTCATTTCATCTTATTCTGTCTTGCCCATCATTTTGAGGTTTTAGACTATATTTATGTGGGACAAATAGTTATATCATTGAAAATTTATCACAAATAAAATGAATTATGCATTTGTGTGTTTGCAATATAATGCTAGATAATAAATACAGTCTTAAAAAGAATTGCATACGTTTACAGTGATGGGATTCCCACTTTTGTTTGCTGTTAGTATTTTCTAGCAACAATATCACTGACTTATCAAAAATTATACTCTGAGGATACGAGAATTTCTGTATGGAAACAGCATATAATAAAAGATAATAATAATAATAGTAATGGAAACGGAAATCACATTCTTATTTTATATTTATACATTAATAACACAGGTCGGCATGTAAAATTTTGATTTTATAATTTTGGCTGATTTTATGTTTTTTGGTGTGCTGACACCGAAAATAAGCCAGTTTTCCTGTATCACGTTTAGACAGGGATCCCACGGCCACCCCTTTTTTCAAGGACTCTTACACCAGAATAAGTTTAAGATAAATTTATTCTTAAATATACAGTGTACATTTAAGAAGAAACTTGTATTTAGATAATACTGGTGTAAGAGTCCTTGAAAAAAATCAGGCCGTGGGAGCCCTGTTAGATGATGGTCAACACAGGTTGTCTGCCTATACAATTTCTTCCATTACTCTTCCATCAATATAATTATATCGTAAGTTTTATAGTATGTTGCTATGATTAATTAATCATGGATACCTATTGTTGCAATTGCACAGCACGAGTGTGACGTAAGACCATATCAACAAACCAAACAACCTATTGTTATGATGGTATATGTAAGAAATTGCGTCGGTAAACTCCCTGTATTGACAAAAGTCTATACGTGATAGAGAAAAAAGGGCTGCATTTTCGGTTTCATCACATCAAAAAAAAAAAAAAAAAAAAAAAAAAAAAAACATAAAGGCCAGCTAAAATCATCAAATCATATTTTGTCAACTTCATTTTTGTCGACCTGTGTAATCTTATTGCCAGTGTTGCCAGATCAGATGGATTTTTTATTCAATAACCACCAATAATTTTGAGACGTGGAATTTGGTATATCCAACAGACTGAATTTTGGAAGCGATAAAATGAGTGCTGAGATTATGTTGTCTAGTTGTGACCTCACACCTAAGCAGCCGGAACTTAACGGCCCTCTTCGCTCACCGTCGCCAGGAGCCCGAGCCAATGTTATTCAATGGGGAAATTTTCTTTACAAATAACTTATTAACTAATACATATTTTTAAATTCTGTTTTCACATTCAGAAAATTCCCAGCTGTTAAATTGACGGACCTTTTTTAAAAATGTAATTTTTCAATTTTTAATATTTTATTTCGAAATTGCAAAATGAAAAAATTTCACGTATTGAAAATTCGAATTTTGCAGCTTCAAAATAAAATATAAAAAATAAAAATAATAATATTTTAGAAAAGGTGCGTCAATTTAACAGCTGGGAACTTTCAGAATGTGAAAACAGAATTTTAAAATATGTATTAGTTAATAAGTTATTTGTAAAGAAAAATTTCCCATTGAATAACATTAGTTTCGGCTTCCGGCGGCGGTGAGTGAAGAGGGCCCTTAAGGATAAAACAGAGTTTAAGTATAGCATTACGAACAAATGCACAAATATTTTTGGTGGAACATATAAAAAATTTATAATTCTTTTTTTTACAAATAAAAAGACTAAAAAAGATTCAAATGAGAGAAGTTAAAATAACACCGACGTTTGGACGTCGTCTATTGCGTTGATTCGTGTGGAACACATCGGATCCACGCCACGTATGCTTTAAACACATCAAGTGTTTAAAGCATAGTTTTCGTTAGATTCCAAATGGTTGTGGAAGTTAATATTAAGACGTTGTATAAAATTTTCAAGTCTCGGGAAGTTCATTTCTCTATACATTTGATAATTATGAATGTAATATGGTAAACTGTAAATTTGTCGGATGGTTGAATTTTGACATCTAATGAGCATATTAACATTAGATTTGGATGAAAATAACCACGGAGGCAGCGTTCCCAACTTCTATAATTTATTCACGAGCATTTTTAGCCCCGCCTCTTGTTTATACCGGAAATTTTGAAAAATGATTTTCTTCTTATTTAATCGTTGTCACATATTAAAGAGAAATAATCTACAAAACTTCTGGTGCGAAAAGAAGGCGGGGCTAAAAAAGTTCGTGAATAAATTATAAAAATTGGGAAATCTGCAGGCAGGGGAACCATGGGCTAAAGAGGACGAACATGGGAGGATAAAGGAGCATTTTATAATTCATAGACAAATTACTGTTACGGTCAATTAAGGGGCATAATTGACTTCTAGCACTTCCAAACATCACGCGATTTTAGTAGTACGTCTGTTGTTGGAATAAGTCTCACATAATAGAGTGTCAATCTTCGAAGTGATTTGGCAAACGTTATAATTTAAAAATTATTGGCGATCATTAAATAAAAAGTCCACCAAATCTGGCAACACTGTTTATCACTAATGATATGATGTTTTTGGAGTTTTTAAACATTCCGTCTTTCTTTCTTTCTTTCTTTTTTTTTTTTTTTTACATTAAACGGAATGTTACGAGAGATATGTAACTAAATTTCCAGAAATAATTATGAACCATTATTATTCTTGATTGTATCATACGGATTTTCTAAAAGTTAAAAATATTGCTTTAAATGTTCAAATGTATAAAACTGCAAAATAAATAATGAAAATTCTACAAGGCACTTTATTTTGGCACATTTTCTTATATCTTGAATTCAGAATCAAATAAAGGATTGAAAAGCTGTGTTGATGATTATATGAATAAAAAAAAAAAAAAAAAAAAAAAAAAAAAGGAAAACAATCATAAATTGAAAAGAACAAGAGAAAAAGATATATCTTAAACCTTTACGGCGCAAGGTAATTGTATTTATTTAAAATACACTGCCACCGGAATTTACGAACGAATTTAAAATAAAAGAAATAAACGATGTTTTTTGCAATGAAATATAACAACATATAGTAGAAAGTAGTATAACATGGGTGCAAGTTTACCTCATGAATATACAAATTTGTTATCTAGTACCACTATTTTCTATCAAAGCAACTGGTTACATAAAAATTAAATCGAGTGCATGAACCAATAGACTGGTACTCTAAAAATTTAGTGGTGTTAAAAAATAAAACTATTTTATTTATCTGTCATCTCTTACACCGCGTTGTACGACATTTTACTGTAGTGTTAAAAAAAAAAAAAAAAAAAAAAAAAAAAACTGGGATGAGCTTTTGCAGTTAAAACTATGATAGAATCGCTGACACCGCAACGCAAAGGGTTAAACTGATTTTAATGGAAAGTAAAGCTGATTTATAAAAATTGTTTTAGAAAAAGAGGAGGATATGTTACATAAAATATTTTTTCGTGTGTTAAATTTACAAATTGCATCTAATAATTTGCAAATTTTTTTTGTTTTATATTAATGACTTTTCCGAAACAAAACAGATTTTATATGTAATTTTTCTAACACATATCATGCCGTAGATATAGTATTCTACATAACATTTAAATTATTGATAATGATATCTTTAAGGAAGAAAAATATGACATTTACAGGACTACCAAAGGTGATTTTTTTTTTCTTTTCGTTCCACTATTCACGAAAGATAAGATTTATAATACATTTTCGCAGGTAAATCTTTACTTCGTTTGCATCAATTTATTATAAATTTTGTTTTGTGGAAATGATGGCACGAAAAGATTAACAAAATGTCGAATGTGGTAATGCTACGATTAACTATTCGCAATATTAAAAAACTTTTTTTCAAAATATAATTTAAATTACTTTATCTAATTACCTCCAGTTTAAAAGGAGTTTAATATAAACAATTTTTAATTATTAAAAATTACTTTATTAAACAGAAAATTACTGTGATTGCACTTCGTTTAAAGTAAGAAATTCTTATCTCACTACTGGAAATTTTATCGAAACTGTTGAAAAAAGGAAAAGTACTGCATCATTTTTAAATTGTTTAAAAATGCCTACTGAAAAAGATAAATAAGAAAAAAGTGTTTTTTCTTTTTCTTTCTCTCTTTTTTTTTTTTTTTTTTTTTTTTTTTTAAGATTATAAGAGAAATAATCTACTTTTCTATTTAAAAATAAAATAAAATAAAATATTTTTTTTTGTTTTACTTTAGAAATTATATATTTTATTATATATATATATATAAACTGCAGATTAAAGAAGTGTTTCAGAAAAAAACTTTAATTTGAAAATACACCCAAAATTATTTTCAAAATTGAATAAGGCTGATTTTAAAGTAAAACTTATTTTCACTTATTTATTTAGTCTTATTATTTTATTATTATTTTTTTTTACGTGTTTTTGTGAAGAATAAAAAAAATTCTTTGAAATATTGCATTTCACTTAATATAAAATGGGAAAATTGTTTGAAAGTAATAATCTGGAGAAAAGGGTATGCCTGTGAATATTCTATATAAATTTCAGTTTTCCACCAACTTTAATAAAATTAAGCTTATAATGAACTTTTTTTCTCCTGATTAAGTAAATACAAGAGTCTTAGACAACATTAATATACTCTATTATATTAAGGAAATTGCAAATACTACAAATAATAAACTTAATCTTCTAGAACTATAAATATATTTTTTCCGTTTTTCTTTCTTTTTAATTAAACATATTTAAAAAGAATTTATATGAAATATTAAAACTTTGCTTGCGGGTCACGTAAAATTACGTTTTTACTGGAAAAGGAAAACCTAGAAAATGCCTTCAGGCGTTCTTATATATATAATATATATATATAAGACTTTACTTAAAAAAAAAAAAAAAAAGAGTTTACATGTTCACGTTTTTACACTTTATATACTGCTCGTATATATATATGCCAGTGGCATTTACAGAATCAATAACTAAGAGTAAAATTTGAATACTTTCGTCATGAATGCGTAATATTATTTTAATAAACAGTATAACGTTTTATAAGAACGCCAAATGGCTGGGCTTACTGTTTAAAATAGGAAAATACACTGATGACAATGTGATATGGTATTTTATTAGTTGATTTTTTAGTAATTTCTAATTACTTTGTCTAAGTAATAACACCTATTAGACTTTATTTTTATCAAAGAATGGATTCTCACGAGAAATTCTATCCTAATTATTATTATTATTATTATTATTATTCAATGACATCGTATTAAAATACCGTACTGGTTACTGTGAAATGGGAATTAACTTTTAACTTCCGAGCAATGCTAAACCCCCGCTATTTTTTTTTTTTTTTTTTCATTCCTACGCCAATTGTTTGAAGAAATTTTTTAGTTCAGAGAACTGGTTGAGAGAACAAATAAGTTCCTAAAATTTCACTCTAGCAATTGTTTAAAATTCCCTATCATTTTATAACTTTATCTAACTTTTCTCAGTGGCTGAGAAGTTTAAATTATGCTACAGACTTTTAATAACTTTCTTTACAAATGAGAAAGTTAAGAAATTTCCTGCAGGAATTTTAAGGTAGTTAATAATAACTTTAAGAAAGCGTTTAACTCTTCTAACTCCATAATTACCAACTTAACAAAAGTTTATTTGGATAGACGAAAATGCGGTTATATTAGACTATTTTAATTTATTTACTATTTTACATTTATTTTACAACGTAGTGCCATGTGGTTCAGAATACCTATCAAGATTTACTATATCAAGATCTATTATAAAGATGAAATGTATTGCTGTTAATTTTAAGTTATAGAAGTTACAGTTATGAGAAGTAGATGTTAATTATTATGCATATTCTAAAATATTTTGTACTTCGTATATACCAGATATATAAACATTTCAAACTTATTCCATAGCATTGTTAGTACCAACCATTTCTTGGCACCACTTCTTCTCAAAGTTTTATGTTTATTTAATCGTGATAATATATCAGGGATCGTACTCTCCGCCCATTTTTCAGGACACTTTCAAGGATTTGACATTTCTGCCTTTATTGCTACCACAAATTTTATACAATAATCCCTATCATATTGAGTCACGACACATTACTATAAAAATGCTATAAATATTCCTGCATGAAATTAGTGGTGGCAAAAAAAGACAAAAATTTCTTATTCTTAGTCACTTCACATTGTCCTAAAAAAAGGGCGGAGATTACGACCCTTGTTTGAAAATATGGTAAAAAAAAAATGTTGTGGAAATAACAATGCTACAAAATAAATTTGAAATTTGCTATAACTGACATAGTACTAAAAATTACGAAAAACGTATTTCTTTAAATGTAGTAGTGTTAAAAATTTGGAAAAGTAAAAACTTTGACTTTAGAAACGTAATAAACGAAACTTGTTTCTTGTCCAATGGAAATAGATAAATTTATGTCTTCTCTCTTCCTTCTAACTTTAATCTATTATGCCACGTCTTTCTGTTCATTATTGTTCTATTTTATGAATGTTAAATATAAATTATAAATATTTGTTTGACAAATGGATAGTAACGGA
This sequence comes from Salticus scenicus, assembly GCA_963930645.1. Taxonomy (NCBI): domain Eukaryota; kingdom Metazoa; phylum Arthropoda; class Arachnida; order Araneae; family Salticidae; genus Salticus; species Salticus scenicus. The sequence continues at coordinate 78,171,268 of OZ005659.1, read as the reverse complement.
TAAAGTATTTATAAATATATATATAAAGATATTTTTATAAATGTTATTATATCTTTTATACTAAAGAGAAATTGAACTTTCTTACATATATAGTTAAGAAAATTCTGACTAAAGTTATATATAAAAGACTTTTTCTTGTAACTAACCAGGAGTTAATTTCCTTTTAATCGGTTTGCCCGTACAACGTACGAGCATTACTTTGTAGCAATTTGTAGAAAGTAGCACAGGTATATTTTCAAAGTATTTCTTTCTAATAATTTTCGATTATCAAGCCAGAACAATTCGGTTCCAGACATAACCTTTCGGCCACCCATCAGGTCTATCGTCATGTCGAGCACATCACTACAAGCAAAAATCAGAAGAAAGTTACAGTTGCCTGTGCCGTCTTCCTTGATATAGGAAAAGCGTTTGACAAGGTCTAGGTTACCGGCTTAATCTTTAAATTAATTAATTATAATTTCCCTTCCTCCCTTATTAAACTTATTTTCTTTTATTTACAGGGTCGTAATTTTCATGTCAGAGTTAAAGATAAGCTTTCTGGTATTTACTTTGCCAAATATGGCCTCCCTCAAAGTTCCAAAATTTCTTCTAAACTGTTTAATATTTTTATTAATGATATGCTCCCATACCCCCACTATAATTTGACATTCTTTGCAGGCGACCAGCATTTTTTCGGCACACAGTAATAGGAAATATGCCCTTGTTTCAATTTCCAAACACCTTAAAACTTGAACCTCATGGTTCCAAAACTGGAGAATTGCCATTAATAATACTAAAACGTAGGGCTTTAATTTTTCGGCTATGAGCCATGTAAACAGGAACAAGTGCAAATTAAATTCAACAACCATTTAATTACATAGTCTAAATACTGTGGATATTTAGGTATTATTTTGGATTAGAGGCATACATTCCAACAACACAGAGCTAGTAAAATCGCGTAATAAGTTCCGAAGAGCCAGTAGCCAATTATACACTTTAATTACTGGGAACAGTAATTTGTCTATTAAAATTAAAATGTTCCTTTATTCCTCTCATTTACGCCCACGATTAACCTATGGATCTGCCGTGTGATCATTTACAACCAAATCGAATATCAATATTCTCATTAAAAGTCAAAATTCAACTAACCGGCAAACTTACGATATGTCTTATTAATTCATAATTAGCAAATTTATAGAGAAATCAAATTTCTGCGTTCAGAAAATTTTATACAACACCTTAATGTTAATTTTGACAACTAATTGGAATCCATTGTAAACCAAGTTTTAAATCCGCTTGATGTGTATGACCACACGGATACATGAAAATAGGAGATGTCCAAACGTCGGTGTTTTTTTAACTTCTCTTGTCATACTTTCTAGTTTTTACTTTTCTTTCTTTTTTTTTTCTTTCTTGTTTGTCAAAAAAAAAAAAAAAAAAGGGGGGGAATATATATATATATATAAATCTACCAAAAAGTTATTTGTGTTCTTGTTCGTAATGCTATACTTAAACTCTGTTTTGTTAATTGTTCGTAATTCTGTACTTAAACTTTCTATATTATGTGTTTGTGAGTCTTTATTTATATCTTAGTTAGTCTGCTGCTCTCTCTTCTTAAGAAATTATGTTCATCGTATTTAACGTCCCTTTCAATCCCCTTTAATATATATATATATATATTTTAATTAGCCATAACAAACCTATTAACAACTCTGCTGCAATCATCGGGTCGCTGAAGTGTTGAAGGTGATATCAGACCCCGAATACTGGTCATCAGTGCTGCCAAATTGCGGAAATTTTTTATTTTACTCCCACTACTAAATTTTAATTTAAATGGTTTCACAATCTTTCACCGAAATTGTCTATGTAATCAGGTAACCATTAAATGTAAAACTTAGCGGTGGCAGTTGAATAGAAATTTCTCTTAAACCTGGCAGCACACCTCATCACTCATCTTACCCTGGAAACTCAATTTACTTCTTCGAGGAAGGGCGGAGTGCCGAGTACCCGGGGTCTAAATAACATGACCCCACACCTCAGCGAACCAGAAAATGGTAGCAGAATTGGTTCAAAAAACGTGATGGCTCACACAAATTAAAAAATAAAATAAAAAGGGGGACAGACCGGGAAAAAACGACAAGAGAAAAATTCTGAGCTCAACGAGGAAGGTGAAGGAAGAAAATGAAAAAGATAATTAATAAACAAAAGCAGTAAGTGAGAACTAAAAAGAATAGTGAAATGGAAATTCACAGAACGATTGAGTATAGCATAACAATAATAAACTAAAATAAAAGAAAGTTTAAGTATAGCATTACGAACAAATAAACAACTTTTTATGGAACATTTTATAATTTTTTTTTTTTTTTTAGTTGAAAAAAAAAGAACCACTTAAGGGGTTAAAACCCAGTTCATCAATTCCGTCATAATGGAAAACATAAAATTTGTTACACAAACTATTTACGGATGTTATAGTCTAACAACAAATTAAAGTGGAAAACTACATCAATAAAATGCAGTTTTTCAGCTGGAAGTAATTTATTTTCAACTTCTCCCACGTTCTCTAAATATCGAAAAGTTACTTCAGAACTTTCGTCAAAATGGAAGAAAGTTTTAAATGCTGGAATCACTAGTTAACGTCTCAGTTTCTTTTAACAAACGAAGTTAAACTAAAAAACTTTTTGATTTTGTGATGAGATTAGAATATTTTAGAGACCTAGGCATACTAAAATATACCTTACAAAAAAAAAAAAAAAAAAAAAAAACTCATAAATAAATTTACGATTACTTTCCTAAATTTTTAAGTCGGGGTATATTCACGTCGCAAGGGAGAAAAAACTACGCTTTTTCCATAAAGAACCGAACTGTAAAATTTCCTAACGCATACATTATTTTTTTTAGTATCATGAATATGATATTTTAATGCACCTGTTATTAATAAAATTTATGTGAAAATTAATTATCATAATTTATATTTTTTAAAATAAAATTTGCGCTTGAACTGTAGTGATGAAATAGATTTTTATTTTTAACTTTTCTAATATTTGTGCAACAATTAAAGAATTTCTGGTGAATACAAAAGAAAGATTTAATTTTTGGCTACAAAATCAGTTATGACATATAAATTAAATGCACGTTAAAGCCACTACTACTACTACTAATAATAATAATAATAATAATAAAAACTTTTCTTAAAAGTTTGCAACTATTCCAACTAATCGAATGCGGGTTTAGATGGTATACTCATAAGGGTGATCTAGCATAACGGGGTACAGATAGGGATTCTAAGACAGAAAAAGCAGCAATTTTCGAAGAAAAACATTTTATTTCAACGAATTGTCGTCGGAGTATTTTCCTATTTTGAACAGTAAGCCCCGCCTTTTCGCGTTCCTCTAAAACGTTATATTATTTATTAAAATGATTTTACGTATTCATGATTAAATTATTTAAATTTTATTCTGAGTAGTTGATTCTGCATATGTCACTAGCGTATATATACACCAGCAGTATATAAAGTGTTAAACACGAGCACATAAATTATTTTGTTAAAGTAAAGTATTTTTTAGAAGAACGCCTGAAGGCGGGGCTCGTTTTTCATGGAAAAACATAATTTTACGTGACTTGCAAGCAAATTTTAATAACATTCGATGAAAATGTTCTTCTTAAATGTTAGAATAAATAATGATTTCTCCAGAAAAAATTCTGCTTTTTATTATAGCTACTTACAGAATTAGCTCATGTTTTGATATAAATGCAGAAGCAGCGTTCGTGTTTATTTAACCACACAGATTCATTTATTGCAAATTTGTGCTTGTGTTGTACCGAATAGAGTTATTCTCGTCTGGGTATGTCCAATCCCTTCCTTTTTGACTAGGGTGCACACTCGAATCTCATTGTCACCGGTATTGTCAATCTTCTTAAGGTTCTTGATCTCGCGGGTTTAGTATTTCGCCAAAACAAAATAACTTATTTTGCATTCATCAGTGATCAGGTAGCCTTGATATTATGGGAGATTCGTTTTTGATCTTGCTCGGTGTGACCTGATGAGATATTTTTCAGATTCTCCGGGGCTTGAGGTAACTGTCGAATAAAAACCCTTTTAAGGGTTTTTATATTCGACGATAGCATACTATCGTCTTTAGATGGCTGAGTGTAAAATCTCTTCACCAAGGCCTAGTAAAGGAATAACAACCGGAAGTTTTTCCAATGGCTCCTAGCCCATATTATGAAAAAAAAAAAAAAAAAAAAAAAAATCCGAGCGGATACGCCAATTTCAGTTATTTGTGTTCGAACATGACACACCCTGTTTTACTTGACATAGAAAAACACATATGATATTAGCGACTTTTGATTACTTTAAACAATTCTTTCGATTCTTTAAAAATTCTAATAAATTTATTTATTTACTTATTTATAGAACGAAAAAGAAAAGAAAAACTTATCTTAGAATAAGCTTATAAAAACTTTACAAATAAATAGAATTTAAAAAAATTAATTATAAATATTCCTAACATTATAATCCATTTACATTAAAATTTTTTATTTGGTGCAAATGGAAATGTTATTCATAGCTGTCAACCTAATCCCGAATATTGTTAGTATCCACCCCTTTTTAAACACCACTTAATTTTTACAGTAATTCTCTTTAACCGTATTTATGATGAAAGAAGAAGAAAACTACTCAAAAAAAAAGACTGGTGTGAATAAAAGGCGGTTGCTAACAATCCTCCGGATCCTAATTAATAATCTGGAAGATTATTAATTAGGATGTTGGCAGCTCTGATTATTTATTTTGTGAAATTTCGTCCAAAACCTTTCTCACCTTTCATAAATGACAACTTTCAGGGAACTGATTTATCTTCTAATAAAATATAAGTCAAATAAACTTTATTAATCTTTATGAGGCATTACGGAAAGGTATATTTTGTATTAAAATCAATGTTTTTGAATGGAAATTCTGATTTTCGGACAAATGCTAAATCAAAAATCAATCTTGAATGCGATATTTAAAAATATAATAAAACTTTTGTGATTATTGTCAGTTATCGTATTGCTTTGAAAGCATGAATAAATATAATTTAAATCATATTTACATCCAATTTAATTAAAACTTACGCTATGCTCTTTAATAAAACATCCATAAATAAATACTTTTTTGGATGGTGAAAATAAAGATATAAATTAATTAAGCAACACGCTTCACCTTCATTCTACAGAATTACTAAAGCAAATGACAACATATTTTTTTAAAAATAAGTTTATTATTAAATGTAATAAATCACGTTAAAAATTAAAAGTGTTTAACAATTGGAATAAGAAATCTCAGAATTCAGTGTTGCAAGATTGAGGACATTTTTTATTCATTATCCACCACTAAATATTAATTGTGACGACTCTCACTTGGAAGACTTATCATCTACTATATATATCAAAAATCACTGCTTAAGATTATTGGTGGATATTGAATTAAAGACGTTTTCGATATGTATACATTCTTCCCAATCATCTCATTAATAACCGTACAATTATTAACGCCCCTTTTTTTCACACCGTTTAATTTTTAGAATAATACTCTCCAAATGTTGTTACCATTAAATAAGAATAAAATTACTCTAAAAAATGGCTGGTGTGAAAAAAAAGCGGGTACTAAAAATTGTACGGTTCATAATGAGATGGTTGGCAAATATGCGTATATATATGTATATATATTCAAGAAACGGAAGACATTTAACACACTAATCGCTTTTATGTTGCAATTACTCCTTTAAAATTATTTTAGCTATTTATAAACTATAAAGTGTAATTTTATTCCTGTACATAAGCATACATTCATTTTTTCAGCGATATTTGTTTTTATCAATCATTTATTAAGTACAGCTACTATAAAAGAACGTGAAAGTGCAAACAGTTTCCTGAGGTTGTATACTGAGGTTGAATGTTATTTTTAATCTTTCTAAAAGAGATGAATTCGACTATGAATTCGACATTTATACTATTCTATTTACACTATTTCCTGTACATAATTTTGTTTTACATATATTCATATACACATAATTACTACCGGATGGACTATATGAAATTGGCTCTGTAAAAAACAAGGCGTGCCCAGCAACATATAAATAACATGTATTTTATGATGACCACGCCTTTTTTTTATTATTCAGGGCCGGTTTTATATGCCCACCCTGTATAAACTGATTCGTATTCACCGTCCTTTTTTCATTTTTTCAGGACACTTTGCATACCCGCCACCCATTTCCTTAATAATCGGAAGATTTTTGGTAAACGCCTTTTCTTTCACACCAGTCCTTTTTTGGAGTAAATTGATACTTATTTAACACTTTCACGACCGCTGACGTAGATTCTCGTTATTTCAAAATCTGTTACTACACCAAACGGCGTTTCTTTTGCAGTTTGTATGTTGTTTATTACTTAAGTATATTTCCAATATTCATATTTTTCCAACGAAATATACTACGGATCGAAATACTTTGATTGGAAGGAATATATTTATAATGTATATCTATTTCTAATATAAATGTGAATACAGAAAATTTTGTTCTGAAATATTGTAACTTGGGAGAATAACGCCTACAGGCGGACCTTTCTGTCAAAAAGACAAAAACATGTGGTCGCAAAAGTGTGAATGGTAATTACATTTATCGATAATTATTCTAAAAATAAAGTGGTGCGGAAAAAGAGGCGTGTACCAAAAATCTGCAGATTCATAAATAGGATATTGGCAGGTGTGAAGGGATAAGAAATGTACTCATTTTTTATTGCCACTATTTTTATACAATAATCTGAATCTTGTTTCATCAAGGCACATGACAATGAAATAGCGGTAACAAACAAGGCGAAATATATATTATTAGATTTTTCATTTTTATAGTGATTAATTTATTTGGTTTAAATATTCACAAAATTTTAAAATTATATTTTATGAAAATGAACTATTCTCAGGAAAACTCATTTCAGAAGATATATAAAATGTGATATTTTGACAGTTAATTTTCAGTGTTATATGTTATCGCAAAATAACAAAAAACAAACAGAAAATGCACAAAATATTTCTTAGATTTAGAATAATGTATAAGGGAAGAATGGTATTGTAACTATACGAATAACTATCAAGATAAAATTCTGAATGATTTTATTTATTTAACATAGTGCTATATATAAACAAAATTTATTATTTAAAAATGAATTCTTGGATATGGAAATTAATATATATCGATTATTAATTCATAGATGACAGCATTTAATTTATTCGAAGTACTTTTAGCCCCGCTTTATTTCATACCACTTATTTTTTAAGAGTAATTTTTTCTAATCTTATCGAAGTTATATATTGGGGAAAAAATGCATACATAAATCGGTGCGAAATAAAGGCGGGACTAAAAATATTCCGGAATAATTTCATCAAACGCATACTATTTATTTAAAAAGCAAAATATTTGAATTCTTATATTCTTTGTTACATAAAAAGTACACGTACATTTTCAGAATGCAATTTCACCCGGATATTACAGATTATAAAAGAAAATATAATAGTTAATTAGAAATATATAGCTATTCAATTATACTTTTTCGGAATCTAATAATCAGCTCGAAATTTAATTTAAAAGTACGATATTACATTAAATTATCTACATGATAAATTCAATCTTATAAAAATCTTAATTAATATTTAAGAATATTTTTCACGAAAATGTAATTCGTATTCCAAAGGGATTATAAAAAAGAAACATATGTAAAGAGTCCGGTTTCTAAGGGAATTCTCGCTATTTTCGATAACACATAATCGTTTAATTACAGAATGTAATTTATAATGTAATCTTTTAATTAACTTATTCGTTAAAACAACTAAAAAGCAAGTTATATAGACATGATAAAATGTACAATGCGACGTGAACAACTTTAAGTTTTTGTATAACAGCCTTATTAAAAATAACTAAAAACGGTAGAATATGTTTTAATAAAAACAATTTATTTTTATTAAGTTAATACACTGACGAAAAAAACCTGGAAAGGTTTTAGTAAACGCTTTTCTCAAACATTCCATGTTCGTAAATAAATTTAGAATTAAAATTACTACTTTAGTTTAATAAAGCTCTTACAAAATCTATAATAATAAAAGAAGATGTCTGTCTGTCTGTCTGTCTGTCTCTCTGTCTGTCTCTCTGTCTGAGCATCTATACGTTCAGCCCCTACTGAACGCAGAACTACAAAATTTGACATATGGGTGCTCAGAAGCCTGCCCGAGGGGATAGTCAAAACAGAATTTAAAAATTTTAATTAGTTGCGGAGATATTAATTAAAATGCAGACCTATGTCTTAATCAAAAAGCGATCTCAATGACTCAGAATTCCAACAGGCAGACGATTTTCTAAGCGGTCTCGATCGGAAACAAAACACATACGAGACAACTGTCTGTGATGTCTGTGATGAAAACGGAAATGGTTGTAATCAATTAAGATATCATGTGTTTTATACTGGGGGGAAAAATTGCAATTTTCAATTTTTTTCAAATTTTCATTCACGTTACATTTGAATTAATATTCGGCCTAGACAGCATATTATAAAGCTACTGTTCAATTTTCATGAAAATATATGAATAATTAAAAAAATGACATATTTATTGGAAAAAGATTGTCTTCTTTTATTTTTTTGCAGTATTTGCAGTAGTCGAAATTTCGTAGTATGTAGTTTTAATGCCCGATAATTCGATTGTGAATATTTTTGAAAGAGTACGATTATTAGGGAGGCTTGAGGAACAGGGAAAAAAGGCAAAAAAAAAAAAAAGAGTTACAGCGTAGGCAAGATATTTGGTTTTCTTTTAGTTCTTTTATATTATCGAAAGTATTATTCGAGATTTTACCCGATTTACACGTTTTAAGGTTTCCTTTTTAGGTTTTCTTTTGTATCTCAGCTACTAATTAAAATATTTTCATAAGTAATACATCATTTGAAAGCTTTGTTGATTTGGAATTGAACAATATATTGCAGAAATTTCTACCGCCAGATGGCGCTGCTATATTTTAAAATTTCAATAGTTCAAATGAGCCGATTCAAATGACACCTTCAATAGTTCCAATGAGCGAGGAAGGTGTTGTAAGTTCTAAAACGGGGATAAGGCGCCGCAGGCGCCACCGAGCGGGACTTAGCTAAAGTTAGAAATTTGAAATATCAGCGCCGAAGGCGCTATCGCACGGGAGTTTACTGCGATTTAGATAAGCTATTTTCACGATATATCAATAAGCTGTTATTAGACCTGATACGGGAAAAAGGCGCCGCAGGCGAAACCGAGCGGGAATTTCGTAAAGTCGGATTTTTCAGGGATCGCGAACCAGCTGGTCGCCGAAGGCGGCTAGTCCATAATAATAAAAGGAAAGTTTTGACTGTCTGCCTATTTGTCTGTCCGTCCGTCTGTCTGTCTGTTCTTCTATACGTTCAGTCCCTATTGAACGCAGAATTATAAAAATTGACATACGGATGCTTAGGAGCCTACCCGAGGGGCTCCTGAAAACAGAATTTAAAAATTATAATTAGTTTCGGAGATGTTAATTAAAACTTTGACCATATCGATCGAAAAATGACCAAGAATCCACGGCTAATTGCTTAAAAAGAGGCATTCTATCAGCAGACGATTTTCTCCGCTGTCTGGAACGGAAACAAAACATCTGGAAATCATTAATGTCACATGATCTAGAACATGGATTAAAAATTGCAAATTTCAAAATTCTTCAAATTTTCTTTTTCGCACACAACACTTAATATACAACCTATGCAGCACAAGACCAACCTGCAGTTTAAATTTCATGTTAATAAACAAAGAAGTTACATTTCAATTCTACATTAAATTTTATTCTAACAGGTAATCTAGCTCTCAAAAGACGATAGGAATTTCCATAGCAACGAAATGCATTTGAAGGAACTAAAAAAATACTTATTCTTTTTACTTCCATTACCGGACTGCCGTAGGTATCCATTAACCTTTCAAAATTGGTATATACAGGTTTTGGGGGGGTCCTAAAAATATTTATTTTTATTTTTATTTTCATTAACCGACTACCGTAGGTATTGCAATTCGAGATTTCACCTGATTTATATGTTTTAAGGTGTCCTGAATGGGGGCAAAAAATATGAAATCGAGTTAGATCGTTCAAAACTGGTATATATAGGTTTTGGGGATATTTTAAAGTACTTTTATATTATCGAAAGTGGGATTCGAGATTTAACCTGATTTACAAGCTTTAGGGTGTCCTGATTAGGTAATCTTTTGTATCTCAGCTACGATAAATAATAATTTCATAACTAATACATCATTTGGAAGCTTTGTTGATTTAGAATTGAACAGTAGATCACAGAAATTTCTACCGCCAGATAGCGCTGTAGTATTTTAAAATTTTAATATTTCAAATTCTAATTGTGATTAAATTATTTTTAATACATCATTCGAAAGATATTTTAAAGTACTTTTATATTATCAAAAGTGGAATTCGAGATTTCACCAGATTTACACGTTTTGAGGTCTCCTGATAAGGTTTTCTTTTGTATCTCAGCTACTAATTAAAATAATTTCATAAGTAATATTCCATTTGAAAGCTTTGTTGATCTGGAGCGAAACAGTAGATTACAGAAATTTCTACCGCCAGATTGCGCTGTAATATTTTAAAATTTCAATATTTCAAATTCTTATTATAATTAAATTAATTTTAATACATCATTCGAAAGATATTTTAAAGTTCTTTTATATTATGGAAAGTGGAATTCGAGATTTCGCCTGATTTACGCGTTTTAAGGTCTCCTGATTAGGTTTTCTTTCGCATCTCAGCTAACTGAGTTAGACCGTTCAAAATTGGTATATGTAGATTAATCAGGAGGGTCTGGAAGGGGGGGAGAATGAATAGGCGCACGCAGCTGGCACGGGAAATCGCTGCCAAAGGCAGTAGTGACCCGGTCCGACTTTTTACCCGATGAGAAATATTTTTTTTTTTTTTAATTTCCTTTTCTTATGGATAAAAGTTTAGTTTCAGAAGGAATATGTGCGCGCACCGCGCGCATATCTTCACACGTGCGCACGCAGCGCGCATGGGTTTGGGACCCGGTGCGAATTTTTACTCGATGATAAATGATTTTTTTTTTTCTGAATAATAAAAGTTTGAGTTGAGAAGGAATATGCGCACAGCGCACGTATATCCTCAAACGTGCGCGCGCTGTGCGCAAGGGTCAGCGCTGCCGAAGGCAGTGGAGACTCGGTCTTAGTTTTTACCCGATACTTAAATGATTTTTTTTTTAAATTCCATTACTTAAGAATTATTGTTGAGTAATAACGAAGAATTTTGAGAAATCGTAAGAATGGTGAAGGAATACGCGCGCTAATCTCACGGGTCTATGCTGCCGAAGGCAATAGGGACCCGGTGTGAGTTTTTACCCGATCACAAATGATATTTTTTTTCTTTTCTTAAGAGTAATGCTAATGAGTGATAATATGCAATTTTTAGAAGTCATTCATTATAGTGATTCATTTAAAAATACTGACCCGCTAGCGGGCGAAGGCAGAGGGGACCCGGTGTAAGTTTTTACCCTATCAGGAATGATTTTTTTTTCTTTAATTCTTTTTCTTAAGAATAAAAAGTAGAAATAACGTGGAATTTTGAGAAATCATAAGTGCGGTGAAGGAATACAAGCGCGCAGCGCTCATATATATGCATTCGTTCGCGCGCATTACGCACGGGTTTTCGCTGCTGAAGGCAGTTGGAACCCGGTGCGACATTTTCCCCGATCAAACATTTTTTCTTTTTTTCTGCTTTTTTTATCATATGATAAAAATTAATGCAATTTTGAGAATTCATTAATTATTGTGATTCATTTAAAATTAGTGACCAGCGAAGCGGGCGTAGCCTGCTAGTTTGTAATAAAATGCAGATATAATGTTAAATTTAGTAACATGTATCTCCAGAATTTTTTTTTTTTTTTGAATAACATTTATTTATTATATTTTATAATTTTATTTATCTTATTTTATCTAGAAATGTGAGAAAGGAAATATATTGGTAAAAGATTAGTTTAAAATACTAATCACATTTAAATTATGTAAAACAGTTTAAGTTTTTGTACAAACTTCGTTATGGACAATGCATTTTAAGGAAACTTGGCACCTTCGACGGCACTGCTGTATATAAAAGCTCATATTTCCATTTTATACTCATAAATTGACCTATATTGGTTTTATTCATAAAAATATATATTCAGACAATAGTTCTCATGTTTTTTGATTTTTTTTTTTTTTTTTTTTTACAGATTTGAAATTTTAAAATTGTTTTGTCTCAGTTTGCATATTTTTATGAATTCGTGATCTTGAAAATGCTTAAATTTCTTTAGATATTTAAGAAAAGGCTTCAGAATTTTTTTAATGTTTAGTAGAACCTACCTTAAATAATTAGGGATGAGTTTTGAAATTTATTAATTAGTTTTTGCATAAAAAATAAAAAAGTGTATGTTTATGTTAAAATTTGGAAATTTAATTTTGTTATATTTTTATTTTTAATATTTTTTCTTGTCGAGATATTGAAAAATACGCCCCTAAATCTTTTGGATAGGTTCTATCAGACATAATAAATAATAAAAATAATAATAACAATAGTAGTAATAAAAACTTGTGGATCTGCAGATCAGGAGCCTCAACGTCCTATTTGCATCAGACATTATTCAATAGGTCATTTTTATAAATTCCTTATTACATAATAGTATATATTGATTCGATCGACTTATTACCAAAATCAGATACATTCCTGAGGGGGGCTGCCTCCCCCCTCAACCCTCCGCTGTATCTTTCTTTCTATACCTATTTGTATATCATATAAAGTGTTACGGAATTGTAAATGATTGCATTTATTTTTGTATAAATTCTTTCAAAGAGGCTTAGTAAATCGATATAATGCTAATTTTGTGCATTTCTAGTCGGTTTAGCGTTAAAATAGCCTAATGTTTCTTTAAAAACGCGTTGAAAAGCTCCAATAAGGGAAGAAATGGATTTGGCGCCAAATTTGGCGACTGTTTCCCTCCTTGGCGATTTTTTGGCGACCTTGGCGAGAAAATCCTTATTAAGGATATACCAAATATGGAAGCTCTAATCTCTTTGGTTGATGAGATACGATAATTTTCCAGAACAGTCTGTGTTCGATAGAATAGTATAAAAGGAGCATTTTTTTAGCCAAGGCGGTCATTCTCAGATTTGTGTCAGTTTCGTCAAATGCTTGCTGTGTTTTGAGCCTCTTTGAATGAGACTTGCTTTATGTGTTACTGCTAAACAGTTTGTACTGTTGTGTTGCTGTTAACGGCTGTTGTTTAAGCTATGTTTACTGGTTGAATTGAAGCTGATACTTGGTTGAAAGACCTGTATTTTTTTGGAACTTCCTGTGAATAAATCACTGAATTTTTGCAAGTTTCGCCTTTCATTCTCGGACAATTTACGAACCCTCAAGTACGCAACAATCTGTATTCTTAATAAACGATGGTCTTGTATTATTTCCCTGAAATTCATAAATACCAAATTTCTTTAAAAAAAAAATTACATAGCATATCGGAAATATTTTGCGTAACCTTTATACTAATTACCAATTCTCTGCCCACAATTTTCAACAGGAAAACATGATTTTAAAATTCTAATAAAAATTTATTATATTTGATTGGGTGTAACCATGCTAAATTACACTTTTAAGAAATACCGACTATAGACCGTAATAGTACGAAATTCCTTTATGTATCCCGGAAAAGTAGCCACAGTCATTATAAACGCCAATATTAAGAATAAACCTAATTAATTATAACTCATTATTTTTCAAACTAATTTGACATCATTTGGATGATTACAGTACATACTCGGAATTATTTTGTGTGGTCCCATAAATTACTTAGTCTATACATAACCTTTCTTACGAGTAAGCATGATTTTAAGCATCTTTTTAATGTATGTTAACTTTATTAAGTTCAATTCAGCATAAACGCATTAAAGTGCGCGCTTAAATTAAAAATTTGCCCATAGGCTCTACTGTTACGAAAATCTTTCGTGTGTCTTTGTAAACGAACCATAAACATTTAAATACACCAGTAGAAACTATTCAGCTTATTTTGCGCTTAAAATTAATAATTGTTCTAAATTTAACATCGTTTGAATGACTATGTGACATTGTCAGAAAACTTTTCTAAGGTCCTGTACTTTAATTAGAAAGCTTAAGAGCACATATTTTCTTCAAACAGCGTAAGGTTAAGCATCTTACTCACGTACGCTAATTTCACTTTCTTCAAAGCAAAGTAATGATATTAAAATGCGTTTAAACGAAATTCACCCCATACGCCGTAATGTTAAGAATTTTGGCGTGTCCCTGTACACAGTTTATAAACAATATAGCAATAAAAATTATGCAAAGCTGTAACGTGTGTGCCAATTTGCAAGTCAATCGAAGGATTTTTGCAGCCGCTATTGCGGTACATAAAAATTCTTTCAATACGCCGTAAGGATAAGAAAAATTTTGCCGTGTCCCTGTACACGAACGATAAATGGAATACACACCTAACACTATACAACTAATTCCGTTGGACTCATGAATATGTGTACCGAATTGCAAGTCAATAGCGTTATTTTTGGGGCCGCTATCGCGGTACATACAAATTCTTCCCATAGACCGTTATGATAAAAAAAAATTTGGCGTGTCCCTGTACACGAACTACAAATGGAATGCACACCCAAAACTATACAGCTAATTTCGTGGGGATCATGAACATGTGTAACAAATTTCAAGTCAATAGCGTGATTTTTGCGGCCGCTATCGCACGATCGACAGACAGACAGACGGACGGACAGACAGAACCGAAAATCCTTTTGAGTTTTAAGAGAGGGCCTCCACTGACGTTTCGGCAAAAATTGGAAATCAATAGCTTGATTTTTGCGGTTGCTATCGCGGTACATACAGGTTCTTCCCATAGGCCGTAATGATAGAAAATCTTTCGCGTGTCCCTGTACACGAACTACAAATGGAATACACACCTAAAACTATACAGCTGATTCCGTTGGGATCAGGAACATGTGTACCAAATTGCAAGTCAATCGCTTGATTTTTGTGGCCGCTATCGTGGTACATACAAATTCCTCCCATAGGCCGTAATGATAAGAAAAACTTTGGCGTGTCCCTGTACACGAATTACAAATGAAATACACACCTAAAGCTATACAGCTGATTCCGTTGGGCGCATGAACATGTGTACTAAATTGCAAGTGAATAGCTTGATTTTTGTGGCCGCTATCGCGGTATATACAAATTCTCCCATAGGCCGTAATGATAAGAAAAACTTTGGCGTGTCCCTGTACACGAATTACAAATGGAATACACACCCAAAACTATACAGCTGATTTCGTGGGGCACATGAACATGTGGACCAAATTGCAAGTCAATAGCTTGATTTTTGTGGCCGATATCGTGATACATACAAATTCCTTCCATAGGCCGTAATGATAAGAAAAACTTTGGCGTATCCCTGTATACGAACTACAAATGGAATACATACCAAAAACTATACAGCTGATTTCGTGGGGCTCATGAACATGTGTACCAAATTTCAAGTCAATAGCGCTATTTTTTGCGGCCGCTATCGCGCGACAGACAGACTCAGCCCAAAGCCGTTTTCAGTCTCAACAGAGGGCCTCCACTGACGTTTCAGCAATAATAAGCCTTTTCTTAAATATGTGTAGAAGGTTAACATTTTGAAGATCACAAATTCATGAAAACACTCAAACTGCGAAAAAGAAATTTAAAGATTTTAAATCTCTAAAAAATTTAACAAAAATCATGGGAAATGTGACCTGTATATATACCTTATTAAGCAAACCTACTGTATCTCAATTTATAAATATCTACTGGAAATATGAGATTTTATATGAAGAGTACTTCAGCGGTGCTTTCAAAGTTGTAGATTTCCCTTAAACGAATAAAAAATTATGACTGTGGCTTTTTTTTTTTAATTTATTTAATTCCTCCGCCAATAACATATCAAGCGACTTTTGTGGCTTTTGTGGTTCGATAGCCTGGTGACTCACAATTCCCAACAGTAATATTTCAAAATACATTGCATGAAAATAAATGCTTAATGATATAATTTGTTTTCAGAGGTCGTAGGCATATGCATACTTGCCAGCATCCTCATTAATATTCCGTAGTACTGTTAGCCCCGCCTTTTTTTACACACCGGTATTTTTTCAGAGTATTTTTCTTTCTATTTCATTGCAATTGAATTTGGAGAATATTACTCTCAAAAATTACTGGTGAGAAAAAAGAGACGGGACTAACAGAATATTAATTAAAATGTTGGCATGTATGCATATATATCTACTCTTTTTAATATAAATAAATAGGCACTCTTTAATAAATATCCTAATAAATATACTATTTAATCTTAAAATATATCCCAATAAATATATCTTATATCAACCACCGCCCCTGAAAGAGTTAAATAAGATATTCCGTTAAAAAAAAAAAAAAAAAAAAAAAAAAAAAAAATCTATTTGAATTAAAAAATATATATACCGGAAATGTTTCCTGGACAACTAGTATATAAACTTTAAGAAAGTATTTCACATATATTATTTATTTTTTTATTAAATATTTATATAAGTTATTGTTCAATATAAATTTCTGGTGTTAGATTACGACAAAACTTCCCCTTCGCCAACCCAATATTGTATCAGAAATACTTTTTGGAACAAAGAAAAAGAAAAGACTAACGAACATTTGTTACATGATAATACCAAATACATAGATGCCAATATTTAATCTAATCCGGAATATTTTTAGACACGTCTTTATTACACACTGCATTATTTAGAAAAGTTTCTCCCAATACATAACTTTGATAAAATAAGAAAAAAAATTCCTTAGCAAATAAGTGGTATATAAAAAAGGTGCGCTAAGAATATTCCGGAATAAATTAAAATGTTGGCATCAGTGCAAATAATCATTTATTTCTCTTATTGATCCCAATTATTGCGGAAGATATTTCAGTTCATTTTGATATAACCTGTTTTCATCATTTAGTTTCTTTTCGTTATCTTACTTTTATATAATCAAACATATCTTCCGTTAATGAAACTTAAATTTATTCCCTATAATGGATAAAGTTGTATTTGGGCAATGAAACTCCAAGAGAGCTCATTGAATATCATTTCACCGAGACGATGCCAAGTTCCTTCTAATTTTAGATAGCTTCAGATGCACAAAAGATAATCGAATCTTTTATCGATTATTTATTTTAATGATCCGAAATGTCTTTCCGCCTTGTAAAGGATGATCTTAATTAAGAGTCTTTTGTTTAAAGCTGACGGAAACCCTAGCTATTTAACGGAATTCTGTAAAATTCTATAGTCTATCAAAGACAAAGACAGCGTATATGAAAATTATGCATTTCCTATAGTGCATATTTATCAGTGTAATTGTGAAGTGATAGAAAGCGATAGAATGTGCTTTATTTTGCTAGTCTACAATAAATTAAATACGCAAATTTTTAATACACATAAATATATATATATATATATATATATATATCTTAGTACTTTTTTCTTGACAGCTGATATTTCTATAAAATTTCTTAATAACATGAAGTACGTCAAAAAAATCATTTTGTTAACTCATGCATTTATCAAAAGTATAAGAAAGAAATCCTTGAAAAATGCTATTTTTAGAGAGATTTAGATGCACAAAAGATAATTAAATATTTTATCGAGTGTTTGCTTTAATTATTCGAAATATCTCTTCTCTTTGTAAAGGATGATCTTTATTAACAGGCTTTTATTTAAAGTTGCCGGAAACTCTGGCTAATTAATGGAGTTATGTAAAATCCCAAAGTATATCAAAAGCATATTTGGAAATTATGCATTTCCTTTAGCACTGTTATATCAAAGATTTTATGGAGCTATAAATAGCGATGGAATATGCTTTCTCTGTCTAGACTAAAGTAAATTATATAAGCATATCTTTAATACGAGTTATACATCAGTTTGCTTTTCTTTATTCTTATTATTTTGACACGCCAACTACGTATAATGTAATTATCAAGAAGATTCCGAAGAAGACTTGAGCTATAATATAAGAATCGCAATAAAAACTCCAGGAACGATAAACTGTAGGCCGTGATGAAGAAAAGCTATTAATTTTGCAGCAAACATCTTTATTAGGCAGCATGGAAATCAAACAAGTTCTTTTAATAAAAAGTATTTTAAAAAGTCTATTATTAAGTCTAACAGACATACAGAGGGTTAGATGAGAGAGAGAGAGGGCTTCGCGATTACGTGTTTTTACACCAAGATTTTAGAGCGAATTCTTGAAGTTGATTCAATTGCAACTCAGATCAGACTGTTGAATTACGCCAAGAATTTTGAAAAAGTGCCAAATTTATAGCCAAAGATATTCCTTTGTTTGTAGAATAATTTAATGTAAATATTTTGAACTTAGTACGACCGTTAAAGAACTAACGCCAATCCTCAATGCCAAACTTTATCGCCAGAAGGCCGTTATTTAAGGGAGACACTCAGACTAGGATTTATTGCACATCCCGTGATAAAAAAAAATAAATTACTCTTTAATGATATTAGAACGGAAATGTATTGCTTAATTTAGCTTCGAATAAATAAACATACGCAATTTAAAAGAATGAAAATGTAATTATGTATCCAACGGCTTATGACTGGAAATAATGTTATTTTTATATTTTATTTATTAAATGATTTAGAAGAGCTTATAAATGTCATTTAAAAGGAATATGTTTTTTTTCTCAGACGATTTATTAATAGCATAAGGGATAAAGTATTATTAGAATTAAGATATTTATTATAGACAAAAGCGAATAAATAAAAGTAATTTAGAATTTCGTTATCTATTTTTATTAGCCATTTAATTTATTGAAAATATAATAATTACCCATTGTCTTTATATTAAGTTATAATTAAAACTCATATATGTGAAGGAACGCCTTCACATATTTCTCCCCAGCGACGAGGAAAAAAAAAATGAATCGTCAAAATGGACGAAAATTATAAAAATATGGAACGCTCTCTCTCACCTTCACAACAGCATAATACAATTCCAAAAAAAATCTGCATCCAATTGTGAGAAATGTAAAGTAACCTTTTGTTAAACAATAAAAAAAAATTGTGGCATATAACAATAAATTTGAAAAATCAATAATAATAATGACAGTTATGGAATCATGAGACATATTCACTCATTGTCATGCCAAATTGACATATCTGAAACAAATTACATAATCAATAATTTATATAAATGTGACATATAAAATGTGTAAAATATTAAAAACAATCATTTATTACAGTGTATGTATGTTTGATAATAAGGAAAAGGAAATCATTAACCAGAAATATGAAAAACAATTACATTTGTATTTTGTTAATTTTCAAAAAAATTTAATATTGCATTAATATGAAAAAAAAAAATGAAACTTTTTTTGATTAAAAATGACCATTATCGTACACGTGAAAAATTAAATTCTAACAAAGTGAGCCAGAGAGTGTGTAATAGAACAATAGCTATGACAGATATGATGGTTTTGTGATGCCTAACTGAACATAGCGTACTGAACAATATGTGAAAAAGCAGAAGAGGCTTCATGTTGTGCAAAAATGACAACCAGCATTCTGCAAAGTGACATAATGAAATGTCCCTTGTATGTGTAAAAATGTGTAGAAAAAAAAAATCTAGCCCTATGTCAGAATAAAAGCGCACATGTAAGAGTTCAAGAAAATTATTTTATTTTATTTTATTTTAACTCTTATTTATTTTATGCCTCCTAATTTATTTTGTTTTGCATAAAATTATGAACCAACTTTATTTCAATAGCTTGTGTTGGTCAAAAAAAATTAAAATTTACTCGTATGAAATAATTTCCTTTTCCTGAACAAAATTTTTAATAGATGAATTAGCATTTGAATTTCTCACAAAAATATGATCTAAATAATAATATAATTTTTAATGCATAAACTCTGAGTAGACCTGAAAAAGGTGATAAGAATATAACTCATAAAAATTGTCAAAAACAGCAAAAAATATCTAAATACATTATTGTTTTATAATTACAATTGAACTATTATTTTATCGAGCCCAATTAATATTCAATATCTTTTTTTAAAAAAATACTGTATGTTATACAGGTAATTCCATAATACTGCTCAGCAAGAAATAGTCTTTAAAAAAAAAAAAGAAGAGTGAACCAGCCACATACTTCTGCACAGACTACTTCTTACAACGCACAGATGATTTCACGGCCATATAAAATACATCTGTGGTGCAAACCTTTCAAAAAGGAATTATTTTAATTAAGAAATTTTAAATAATTAAATATTTAATTTAAGCTGAAAGAAAACTTTCTGCAAGGGTTTTACTCTTTAGACAAGAAAAAAAAATTTTGATAAAAACAAAATTTTAAAACGTACAGACTATGTACGGAATTTTCACTTTTTATGTATTTCTTTGAAAAACAAATAGGCTCAAAAAAACATGACAGAGTTTATTGCAAGTTGACAAAAATTTATTTACTTTTGTGTATGTGTGTATTATTATTGTAATTAGTCTTTTGTAAAAAAAAATCGCGTGAAAATTTAATAAAAGAAAATGTAATTATCTCCAAATGTGAACCAATTAAATAGCAACTAAATAGGTCAGATAAAATTTTGTGAGAGTGTGTATGTGTGTCAAACATTGGGTTGTGAGGCCAAGTTTGAGAATAAAGAAGAAAAGCATGGAAAACATGCATGTGAAAGACCATGGAATACTATTGGATATATTTGCATCATGACTGACAAACTGAGAAACCAGCCAATAATACAATAAATTTCTGACCTAAAAGAAAACATATACAGGAACACATGTAGAAACATAGGGAGAAAAAATATATTCTTTTTGGTGTGTGTGTGTGTGAGAATTATTAATTATAAAGTGTTTGCAAACGTTAAAATAACTGATCATGTTATTCAAATGAGATAAAAAAAATAGTGTGAATTTGTTAAAAATGAATCTTGTGAAAGAGGCGATGTGTTCACGCAAAGAATCTTTGACAACCAATGAAAATATAATTAGGAAATTATACAATCCAAATATTTCCAAAAGTCACATACATCCTCATGTTATTTATTTAAAATCTATTAAGTAATTTTATATCAATATCTTTTTATTTATTATTATTTTCATTATTTATTTTGTCACCCGAAATATTTATAGAACATGTGTTCATGAATTATAAGTGTACTTGAAAGCCAATAAAACATAACCTTCAAAAATTGTTGTGAAAGTGTGAAATCCCCTACACAATTACAAGTGTTGAAACCAATATAATGGTCAAAATCCGTAGATTATAGAAGTCATTAATATATTGACAACCAGAGCAACACAATTGTGCTTAGAGGGTAAATGTGTATATGTGAAAATTAAAAATATAACTAAATGGGTGATATGTCAAAATATTTAAGTAATATTGTAAAAAATGAATATCAAGTGAAGTAATTTATATTATTAAAAAAATTAGTATATGTCTGTAAGTGTTCCAACAAATATTAAATTAAAATTTTTTTTTTTTTTAAATGCCACAAAATAAATTTCCATAGCCGCAGATGAAAGCGCAAAAATTGCAAATTTAACGTGCACAGAAAATTATAAACACAAAGTAAAAGTAAAAAGTCATGACTAAAATAACAGTATTATCTACTGAACTGAGCAGAGCTGAGCTGAGGTGAGCTCAGATGAGGCCTCAAAAATTAAAAATGCGCATAAAGTAGATATATAAATAGCTTCAAAGGCTATAAATTGCTCAGTAAAATAATAAAAAGACTCGAGTACAAGAAGTGTAATCTCACTTCAAAAAGGTGAATAAAAAGAGTTTCACCAAATCAGCTGATAAAAGGAACAGTAAAATAAATCTGTTCACACACGTGCAAAAGATGTTTTTTTTTTTTTTTTTTTTTTTTTTTTTATCTTAAAAAAAATACTGCAATTATTCAGCAGTGGGCCCAATTTGATGTTAAAGTAAGCTTACTATATATCTTGTTGTCATAATTATTTGCTAGCAATAGAAGAGAAGTATTCCTATATATATATATATATATGATAGACATATTGAATATAAACACCAATAAACAAACATGAAATATCGAATAAATGCGATAAAATATATCATATGTACAGTAAAAAAATAAAAAAATTTTCTGCAATCAACGTATTTGAACTGAATGAAAAAAAAAATATATATATTACTATTATTATTATTAGAACATAAACAAACTCAGGCGGAATGGCGAGATGTTTATTTCTGTTTCAAAAAGAAAAAAAAATTAAGCAGTCTTCCGTTTCTGTTTTTTTTTTTTTTTTTTTTTTTTTTTTTTTTTATCACGATTACTCTGAAACTTTTCCTTTCCTTTTCTTTTTTTTTTACGTAAATGAACGAAATAAAACTATTATGCACATAAAATAAATTTCGTATGAAAGGTAATTAAGGGTTAAAATTTTAGAAAATGATGATAGGTTTCATCTAACAAAATTGAATGAATGTGGAGAAGAAAAAAAAGTGTGAAATGAAAAATTACATTAGATGTCAATGTTCACGACCAGCATAATAATACCTGGATTTATGCGATAACATCTAACCGACAAAAAAATATAATGTGTTATAAAATTTCTCAAAGTTTATGAAATTAGAAAAAAAAAATAAAACATTTGTGTTAAAATGTAACATTTTAGTTAAAATGGGCAAAGCAAATACTGTGTTATGTTATTATAAAAAATTAAAACTTGAAAAATATACGACACCCAAAAATAATATTAGAATAAAATTATGTTTATGTGTTTAGGTATCCAAGATATACAACCAATTCTCTTTCTGTATAAGTGATTGTACATGATTATTTAAGAATGCCTGGTAACTATAATAAATAAAACATTGAACCTTATGTTCAAGACTAACAAATTTGTTAGGTTTACATGAAAGTCAATGTACATAATATCCGAAACAATGAGAAAAGAAATATGTAAATTTGGAAAATTGTGTGTTAAATTTATTTAGGACACTTGCATGCAACAAGATACGGCCAGTATAGATTCATAAAATATATTATGTACTGGATTTACGTATTGTCCTGAATATATATAGTGTTAAAAATGAAAATTGTTGGAGATACAATCAATTAATAAATATTTATCCTCAATATTTTATTTTATTTATATATTCTGTCATTGTGTAAGTGAGCATGTACCTATGCGTTGTGAGAAAGATGTTTTTATATAAACAATATTAGTAAACAATGAAAAAAAATGTACCCTAAATAAAAATAATACCATTCGATTTCTGTAAAATATGTTAAATTTTGTGTAAAATTTAAATAGTAAAAATGTAAGTTAATTATAGGAATACTCAAATTAAATGAAGTTTAATGTAAAATCATGCAAACAAAGACAATCAATGCAGATCACCCCACCAAGAAAAATTTGGCCAGTAATTCAAGACAAGGAAAAGAGCACTGAATGCCAACAACACAAGTGCAATTAGCAGCGCTACTAATGCACATTGTGGCACAAAATTACATAAACTTAAATCCTAACATATTAATTGTGCCTCTTTTAATTCAAGGACTTAAATTAAATGTATAAACCTAAATTATTTATTTGTTTAACTATTTTTAAATGAAAGGATAAATAATGGTATTTAGAGAAAAGTGTAGTGTTTTGACAGTTAGGTTTTGAAACACAGTGATGCATAAGATTATACAGCCCTTATCTTTAAGAAACCAATTGTAAAAAAAAACTTGATTTAATATAACCATGATAAGAAAAATATACCCATTACCTTTAAAATTAAAAAAATGAATCTCAATAATTTATGTAAAGGTGTGAAAGTTATGTAACATATTAAGTAAAAAAAATATCAACTAAGTTCTCTAAAATATATTGCCAAATTTTGCTTTAAATTATGACCTTAAAAAGTAATAAAAAACATATAAATTTATGGAACAAAAGTATGAGAATAACTGAAATTATCACTCTAGTTATTTTATTTATTCATTAATTTGTTATACAATGGCAGTTCCAAGCAGGCTAAAATCAGTGAACAAAAAAAAATATATGTGTGTAAAAAGATGAGAAATAAGTGTCTAGATATCGACTGATATCAAAAACGAATTTTCGCCGACACATCTCGAAAAGTTATCTAAAAAAAAAGGTATGTGTATTTTCAACCTGCCTGAAAAACACCAACATAAGAAATAACTTCAAGTTTAGTTCTTAAATAAATTCAATTAACAAACAGTGATAATTATTTTGCAATAAAATATATATATAAAACATACAATTAATAATCAATAACGAATTTTATTAAGCATTTGATTAAAAGATAAGAAATTTACCTCATGGAAAATTCAACACCTCAAACATAATAAATATTGCGATGTTAATGAATTAAAAAAATAAAGATTCGCTAAAATTTTGTAAACATTACATCATTTTATGTAATTACTTAATTCCCTTTTTTTTATTTATTTATTACTATTATTATTATTTTTTTTTTCTTTAACACATGTATATTCACTGTGATAAACAAACAAATTCAATATTAAATTTAAGTTGTGAAAATAATATGTGCTTCATGTCACAAATCTCGAAATAAATTTGCACTAAATGTGAATATCCTAGTCTTCTTCTAGAATATTAACTGATCCATTTCATAATTATTATTACCAAAATTATCAATGAAAAACCATTTTTACACATGATATACAAAATTAATTTATTCCAAACCCATTGTATATCAGTATTAGCACAAAAAGAAAAATATGAATATGAAAATAAAAACAATATACCGAAAGGTAATGCAACTCTGTATATATATTACAAATACAAATTAAAAATTCCCTTTCTTTTTTCCCTTATTTATTTATTTATTTTTTTATCATTATCTTTAAGATTGAAAAAAATTAGCATATATATAAACAGAAAAATATGTACAAAAATCTGAAAATATCTAAGCATCCTTGTCGTTTGTATTATCCAAAAATTTTAAATAATAATGTGCCAAGAGGAATTATGTATTAACAAGGATACCTAGAGTAAAAATATGGAAAACACTTACCCTAGTTTGATGGACATACCTGTCAGTCTATAAAAGATAGGTGTGAAAAAAATATATATATCTGTTTCATTATCTTTCATTATCAATAAATAATTATTTTCCATTATTATTTCTTTTAATGAACGTTCGTGGAAAATTAAAAACTTCCTAAGTTTGTAGACTTCCAGTCCTTCATTTTAGCTTCATGTCCAGTATGAATAAACAAAAATTTGAGTTTATGAAGGTACCGAAATAAAACGTATACT
The DNA here is from genome assembly GCA_963930645.1 of Salticus scenicus. NCBI lineage: Eukaryota > Metazoa > Arthropoda > Arachnida > Araneae > Salticidae > Salticus > Salticus scenicus. The sequence continues at coordinate 78,145,871 of OZ005659.1, read as the reverse complement.
TAAGTCTCAAAATCCTGTCCATAAACAGATGCGGCATTTTCCCTGTATGAATGCAGGAATGTCTCAGCATGAATGTAAACACAATCTGCCAAAAAAAAAAAAAAAAACTTGAAAAAATTCGAATAAAAAAATGAAGACATTACCTAAATGCGGTTTAAAAACACACAGTGAGCCTCCATAGCCCACAGTAGAAGAAGAAGACGCGGAGTGTATTACATATAAAGCAGTTCCGTAAACACAAATCCTTTAATAACTTGAAAAATGTCGAAAAGACGAACAATAAAAAATGAAGTCATTCCGTCACTCCACATGAACACGAGTTTGCAACATTGTGGGTGCGAGCCTTCATAGCATATAATATGAGAGGACGAAGGAGAAACACCGGCCCGGCTTATAGAAAACGAGGTCCAGCGGCTTTGACTTGGTGGACTTGGGATAAAATGCCGAGCGCCGGTAGTCAATGAAAAATTGCAGCGAAGAAACTTCCAATAGTTCGGGGAAACCATTGCGTCAAAATAAAACACGATGGGAAGATCATTCATTGAATACTTGCATATCCCGCTGTCGTTGAGGAAATATTTCACACATCAAATAGTACATGCATAAGATAGAACTTTAAGCAGACTGTTAAATATCCACTATAAGGTGAACTACACATCTGTCTCCAAGGAGCCGATTTATTTTTTTTGAAGAAAGTCAGTCCGTATAACTTTGAAACAATAGAAATAAAATAGTTTCTTTAGCTAGTAAATTTATCTAAACAAGTGCCCCTCTCTCTCTTTTTATCTCGTAACCACTCTGAAGAGGTCTGGCACCAAAGTTTATAAAGAAGATTCCGAAGAAGACTTGAGCTATAATATAAGAATCGCAATAAAAACTCCAGGAACGATAAACTGTAGGCCGTGATGAAGAAAAGCTATTAATTTTGCAGCAAACATCTTTATTAGGCAGCATGGAAATCAAACAAGTTCTTTTAATAAAAAGTATTTTAAAAAGTCTATTATTAAGTCTAACAGACATACAGAGGGTTAGATGAGAGAGAGAGAGGGCTTCGCGATTACGTGTTTTTACACCAAGATTTTAGAGCGAATTCTTGAAGTTGATTCAATTGCAACTCAGATCAGACTGTTGAATTACGCCAAGAATTTTGAAAAAGTGCCAAATTTATAGCCAAAGATATTCCTTTGTTTGTAGAATAATTTAATGTAAATATTTTGAACTTAGTACGACCGTTAAAGAACTAACGCCAATCCTCAATGCCAAACTTTATCGCCAGAAGGCCGTTATTTAAGGGAGACACTCAGACTAGGATTTATTGCACATCCCGTGATAAAAAAAAATAAATTACTCTTTAATGATATTAGAACGGAAATGTATTGCTTAATTTAGCTTCGAATAAATAAACATACGCAATTTAAAAGAATGAAAATGTAATTATGTATCCAACGGCTTATGACTGGAAATAATGTTATTTTTATATTTTATTTATTAAATGATTTAGAAGAGCTTATAAATGTCATTTAAAAGGAATATGTTTTTTTTCTCAGACGATTTATTAATAGCATAAGGGATAAAGTATTATTAGAATTAAGATATTTATTATAGACAAAAGCGAATAAATAAAAGTAATTTAGAATTTCGTTATCTATTTTTATTAGCCATTTAATTTATTGAAAATATAATAATTACCCATTGTCTTTATATTAAGTTATAATTAAAACTCATATATGTGAAGGAACGCCTTCACAGTAATATTTCTAGGAAATTCATTAATAAAATGAAATGAGTCAAAACAAATTTATTTTGTTAATTCATATATTTATTCAAATTGTAGCAGACAAAATCGTTGAACTTTGTAAAATTATATATAGGAAAGTAAACTATTCGACACATTCAGTTATTCTTTAAATTATAACGAAGATGATTTTAAAATTTAAAATTTTTAATATTGTTAGGGAATGAATGTTATAGACGAAATAACGACCATAAATGTTAAATACCAGTAAGTATCCTAAACCTAATTAATAATTAAAATTAACAGCAATAACCGAAAGCCATAACACGAAATAAATTTTGCCACAAGGAATTATAAAATATTGTTTTTTTCTATTAGCGATTCTTTTAGTTATTAAAAAAAATTCTGAGGAATTCCGGTTTGTGAAAGTTTTGCTATATACACCTGCTAACTATGCTAGTTTATCCGTAATGATATTAAGCACAGATTTTTTTTTTTTTTTTTTCACCAGAATAATTGTAGAGCAATAGTCTTCTTATTTAATCATGAGAACATATTGCTGAATATTACTCTACAACTATTCTGGTGTGAAAAAAAAGGCGGGGCCTAATACCAATACGGATAAACTAGCATAGTTAGGAGGTCTAACTATACATACAGAGAGTCGAGTTTGTAATATACTATCAGCCATTAACAAAAGTGTCAAAGTTTATTTTACCAATATTTTGCATGCGACAAAATCACAAATCATTCCACAACAGCGGTACATATTTTACTCTGTCTGTTAAATAAAATTTCCCGTTTGAATAAAATTTTCTAGTTTCATTTGGGCCTGCAGATTATGCAATATTTAAAAGAAGTTTGTAATTTTACTGCCTAGTAACATTCCCAATGATTTCTATGTTTTTTTTTATTCTGTACACTATTTTTGTGTTTACCTAGTACAATATTATTTACATGCATGAAAATTTAATGAAATATTTTAATAAATAATATAAAAAATTAGTCGAATTTCCTTATCGGAGTAGCCAACCTAATCCGGCAAATGTTAGTACCGTCCCTTTTCCCACAACACTTAATTTTTTAAGCAATTCTCTTCAAAGGTTTTAACGATGATTTAAGAAGAAAAGTACTCTAAAAATTACGTGGTGTAGAAAAAGGGGCGGTACTAAAAATTTGATGGATTAGGTTGGACACTGCATTATTTTTTACGTAGTTATATCTACCTGATCATAAACTTTACAGTATAGGCATTTAAACAGGGACAATTGTATTTACTTTTTTCTATTTCGTCGATCAAAATAAAAATGATAGCAATAATATCAGTACCTGATTTTTAAAGTTCTTATTTTCTTCACCGCTAATTTTGAATAGCTTTATTTGTCGACATATAAGCTATTCAGTTTTGATCCTTTAATTGTTACCTTATGAAACAGACAAAAAATGCATTTGAAACACTTTTTTCTTTAGATACATAAGCCTACTTTTAAAAGTTATAAACTATTTTGTTAATGAAAGTGTCCTGAAAAAAAGGCGGAGACTTCGAGCTCCGCTACTATAATATGAAAGAAATAAAAAATGTATTTGAACAGTTTTTTTTGTTACTTTACAGTACTTTTTAAAGGTATATGCTATAATAATTATGCATATCACTTTATCATAATAAATTATAAGCATTTAGTGAAGTGATACTTCAGTGTACTACTGATTCATACCTGCCAACCACCTCATTAATAAGCGTAAAATTGTTAACGACACTTGAAAACACGCCTCTTTTTTCTCACCACTTTAGTTTTAGATTAATTCTCTCCAAATGTTGTTACAATTAAATAAGAATAAAATTACTCCAAAATATGACAGGTGTGAAAAAAAGGCGGGTACTAAAAATTTTACGCTTCATATTGTGATGGTTGGCAAGTTGCTGGTACATAGAGGTCGAAAAAGGTATTAGGACCTTAAAAGAGGATTAAAATGTACTTAATTTTTATGTTCCTTATATTTTTTCTAAGATAAACGGCAGATTCTTGAGGTAAGCTAGGAATTAATTATGATACACGGGATCATCACAAAAAATGCCGAGCAAAAATAGCAAGAGCACTTTATAAAATATTTGAAAAGAGACGACTACATGTAGCATCTAGCGCCATCTAGTGAAATTAAAGTGGTTAGTTCTATTCTTATAAATACCTCAGATATTTCTACCATAAATTCGATTTTGTACGCTTTTCAATCTAATGGTATTTTAAAGTACCGTTGTTAAATTAAGGCTTTAAAGAATTAATTTTCATGAATTTAACTGAAAGAATCCTTAGGAAAACCAATCCGTAGAATCCATATTATATAATAATAATACATGAAAATTATGTGAAATTTTAAGAAAGTCTGTGTATGTGTATAACAATAAATATAATTATTTTTTATAAAAATGGAAATTGTTCTTTTGTTTAGGATTTGTTTTTAAAGCATACTTGTACAAAAATGATAATACATTTATAAAATAATAAAATCTAACTAACACTACATTCTAATGTTTCAAATTAAAAAAAAAAATGTTTTTAATTTGCCTAAGAACATTCTTACTAATATATTTTATACTAGCGGTTGTGCTCGTTCTTCATACGAGAATTTAGTTATTATTCACAGTATATTATTAAAAAAATATATTTTACTTAGTTGAAGCTTTCTATGCTGATGAAGATAGAGAATGTATTATTGTAGTAATAAGTACAATTTATAAATTTTCACTCACATCTATATATGTCTAACTATACATCTATCTATCTATCTATCTATATATGTATGTATATATATATATTACTTTTAGATTACGCAATTGTTTGTGCACTGATTTGAACATATATGTTCTTAACGCCCATCGCCATTAACGTTGCGAAAAACGGGTACAATATCTAGTAAATAAAAAGTCGCAAAGAGGGTTCTACATTAAAACTGTACCTTTTCTTCAATATTCAACTGTATTGAAAATATTTTAGTTTTTTTTCTCCATTGAATTTTCGTCAAATGCTGAATATATGACAATATTTGAAACTGGTATTATAACAGAAAATCCATCAATTTATATTCATTATAAAATAGAGAAAACAATCTTATTTTGGAACAGCTTTAGTAACCCTACTTGGCGAAATTTAAAACTTTGCACCGTAGTAGTTCAATCGTTTCTCACTAATTAAGTGATTGCGAAACTGTGATAGCCTTTTTAATTTATTACCAACATGAGTCAAAAATTTAAATGTCGGCAAAAGGGTACTGTACTAAAGTTGTACCCAAGTCATTTAAAGGTCCTCCTTTAACATAACTTTTTTTTTTTTTTTTTTTTTTTTACAGAGTATTACAGTACATCTAATCAACATTGCTTGCAGTGTTGACAGATTGCGCGGCTTTTTTATTTAATAGTCACCAATAATTTTGAGAAGTGATGCTTGATATACATAATAGACGATTAATCGTCGAATAAATACATTAAATATCATTTCTCAAAATTATTGGTGGCTGTTGAATAGAAAAGTCGCGCAATCTGGCATCGCTGATTGATTGCGATAAAGTAAATTTTATATACAAAACTATCTAACTGTTAAAGGGAAATTTAAATTTTAAAAAGAACTTTTTAAATACTTCTAAAATGCCTGCCAATATCCATTTTTACCATTTAATTTCTTACTCTATCTTGAAATATTTTGTGAAATCCGTAAAAACTTTAATATATATATATATATATATATGTGAGAATTATGTGAGAAATGCCTAGCTGGTTATCGGCCAGGGTAGCTCAGTGGTGGAGCATCCGTGCGTTAAGCGGAGGGCCCGGGTTCGATTCCCGGCTCTGGTATTTTTCACATAGTTGGTAATAAATAAAAACATCAACCTGTACACTCCAATTTGATTTAAATATATATATATATTTTAACTTCCCATCGGCAAGGATCGAACTCACAACTTTCGAGTTCGTAGTTGTGTACCACACAGCCAACGGGTCCTGATTACTTTGATTAATGTTTTCAGATATTTTTAAACTAAAACTGTTAGAGGTATTTAAAATGTGTGTTATTTTCCGATTCATAAGGTGAGTTTATTGGTAGTTATTAATTATGGTTTTTAGAAATTTATGGATTAATATTAATTATTATGTGATAAATTTTGAGCAAAATTTAAATATTAAATAATTTTTTTTATAATTTTTTTTAATATTATGTTTTGTTCTGCAAAAATTGAAACTGTTAATTATTAATAATAAAGTCGAAATTTTTACTAAGATTGTTTTACTATTTAAAATATTTAGTAAATAAATATTAAGCAATTAGGGGAAGATATTATACAATTAATGGATTCAAATTTTATTAAATAATTTGGAATTAAAAATCAATACATTATTTGAATATGCATTTAAGATATTTAGCCCTTTATTATTATTTATTTATTTATTATTAATTAATTAATTAATTAATTAATTATTATTATTATGAAAGGGTGTTAAAATGCAAATATAAGTAGTCCAATAATTAATAAAATAAATTCTGTCATAGACAGAATTTCATCCATAGATTTATTTATTTATTTTGTAAATTTTTTTTCCAAATATCGTCATTTTAACGAATCTAAATATCTAAATATTTAAATATAATTTTTAAGAAGCACTTTTTGCTCATATCTGCAAATCTAATTAAAATTTTGAAATATTGGATGGATGTAATTTTCAGTTGGGTTCACACATAAACCTCACCCAATCGCCATCGCAGCCATTTCCACATAATACCTGGCTTAAATTAAAAACGTTGTATATACTTTTACCCCTCAAATGCACACAGAGAAAATAGTATTCTGAAACCGTTTTTGAGTTTCCTGATGTTTAAAGCGTAAAGTTAACATCCCCCCCCCCCAATTCTAAACAATTTACTGACAGAAGCCTTATGAAGCATGCTCAGGCATTTTTTATCCATATCTCTAAACCTAATCAATATTTTGAGATTTTCAATAAATATAATTTTAAGTTAACTATAGGCCTGCCAAGTGTCGTTCAATTTTGTCCAGCTGTTCTCATGTCATAACCAGAGAAAAATAGAGTTACAGAAATACAAAGACAACGAAACCCATCTTCTCCCCCACACACACATACACAGAGAGAGAGAGACGAAAAGAGAGAGAGAGAGATTTCTGACGTCATTTTTGGCTTTTACTATGTGTGAAACGTGAAGGTATCACAAAATGTTTTAATCCTCAGAATTTTCCAGACAAAAGTCTGTTTTATTAATATGGTTATACTTCTATTTTTATTCCTATTTAAAAATATATAGAATAATTATTTAACAATTTCTATTTGTCTTACCATATTTATATTTTCATAATGTATACTATAGGAACATTAACGTCCGCATTATTATTATTATTATTATTATTGTTGTTATTTTATAACTAGTAAAAGCGTAATACTCTTTTGATAAAATAATGATTATGAAAAGTTCTTTGTTCACGCGAAAACTTAGAAAACTACAAAAACATAGAATAAAATTTTGATAAAATCAGTTTGGATTTATGATGCTGGAAAAGCAAAAAATTCCCATGGAGAATAATGTAAGCATAGCAAAAATAATTCTTCCCTACTCAAAAAGTAAAATAAAATAAAATAAAAAGGCGTCCAACAATATTCATGCAAAATTTGGAATTTTTTTTTTTTTTTTTTCAAATGCTCTTTCAGGATCGTAAGATAAATAAACAGAAGTTGCTTTTAAGATTTCTTTTCCTTTGTTCCAGAAATATAAATACTAAAAGTTCTACAGTTTTGTCTTTCATTCTTGTCTATCTAAGGTGATGCAAACTTCACAACTGATAAGCAACAATATAAATAATGTGGTGTGTTACACACACGACTTTCTCTTACGCTGTATTTCAATACTATAAAAATAGATTGTAGATTAAACCGTAAGACCAATAAGGTAAGATAATAAAATTCATTCTTCATTTAAAATAATCTAAAATAGGTTTTGGAACAGTTTTATTTGACATATATTCTGTGAGATTATCTTAACGATCCCCTCAACCCCTCCCCCCGTACAATTATAGTGCCTATATTTATTTTTAAATGAATACAAGTCTCTAATTAATTTGCCTTTAAACTTGCCAATCTTGATCAAATTTTTCAAGTGGCAACCTCATACAAATTTCAAAATACGAAATTTTATTTTTCTTCAGCTATTTTTGTTATGTTACGTTGATAAGAGGTATACATACAGATCAACCGCTAGAAATTGAATTTTCGTATTCAGGTAACCCGAAAACGTAAGATTATAAAGAAAACTAGACATGAAAATAGAACTTCAAAAAATACTTTGCTTACAAAATGGTTCCTAAAAATAATTTTTTCTTCCTGAGCAGCGTTCTTCGACGTAGTAAAATGTAGCAAAGCACTTCCTTCTATTACATTCAATAGTAAAAAACGTTTGGCTTAGTTTTGGGTAGCCCTGTATATTGTCTATAAACTATGTGCGCATCACATTTTCTACTTAAATTTAGCTTTATATGTAAAAAGCATAAAACAAAATGAAATATACTTTCACAATTCCCAAGTATAGCCTCAATATATCCAAGTACTTTAGATAGCCCTATAAACAAAAGATGAATGATTTCCATACCACTATCTAAGCAAAATATGTTTTTATATGTATGAAAATATATGTTAATTCCATTTTGTTTTGGACAACTTATAGATGTTACACTGTACTTACCAGAAATTCACTTGGATGTCTCTGTACACAAACCATTTGGTTGATTTCAACGAAAAATTGATGTAGCATCCATCACTCAAGGGCCGCAGCGTTCCTATATTTTTTATGATCGTTTTATTACAGCCTTATAATAGCAGGAGACTTGGCGTTGGAATATTAAAACAGGAATAAACTACTACGTCAGAAACGCTAAAGAAAAATTATTGAGGTGCATACAGCTGTTTCGGTAGTCTAAAGCTCTTCAGTGCAAAAAGAAATCTGAATCTGGAGAAGTGCTCTTATATATAGGAGAGGGACCGGATTTAGTTCAACCAATAGGATTACGGAAGAGGTGTGGAGTGTGGCCAATAGGAATTAAGGAATGTGTAGCTGTGTAAACAATAGAAAAATTAAGGAAATGTGGACTGAATGTAAAATTTCCAACAATCAGACAAATAGGGAATAGCAAAATCACAATTTACAAGGTTTTTAAAAATTTCATAAATATGAAAAGCTTCAAAGAAATCGAGTTCATGAATGGATTTAGGTCTGCAAATTATTTTAGCTGAATTAAATTTAAAATTATAATTTTCCTCCCAGCAATGTTTAGAAATAGCCGATTTATTGGTTTCTTGTTTGCGGACGTAATTCATATGTTCTTTTAGACGAAATTTAAGACTGCGTTTAGTTTGGCCAATATATGATAGTATTTCCTGTCAGTGTGGTTTATCATATATTGGCCAAACTAAACGCAGTCTTAAATTTCGTCTAAAAGAACATATGAATTACGTCCGCAAACAAGAAACCAATAAATCGGCTATTTCTAAACATTGCTGGGAGGAAAATCATAATTTTAAATTTAATTCAGCTAAAATAATTTGCAGACCTAAATCCATTCATGAGCTCGATTTCTTTGAAGCTTTTCATATTTATAAAAATTTTAAAAACCTTGTAAATTGTGATTTCGCTGTTCCCTATTTGTCTGATTGTTGGAAATTTTACATTCAGTCGACATTTCCTTAATTTTTCTACTGTTTACACAGCTACACATTCCTTAATTCCTATTGGCCACACTCCACACCTCTTCCGTAATCCTATTGGTTGAACTAAATCCGGTCCCTCTCCTATATATAAGAGCACTTCTCCAGATTCAGAATTCTTTTTGCACTGAAGACGGTACGCTTTAGGCTACCGAAACAGCTGTATGCACCTCGATAATTTTTCTTTGGCGTTTCTGACGTAGTAGTTTATTCCTGTTTTAATATTACAGCCTTACCCTAATATTTAAAAAGAAAAAGTTTCTCAAGATTTTCTTTCTAAAATTGCATAAAAGACTTCACGAAAATCTTCTGTTTGAAAATTCTGGTGAGAGTATAATAAAATGGCCGTAGAAATATAGGAACACTGCGATCCCGGGCTCAATGTAGAATCCAGGGTTGCCAGGTCATATTTTTCAAACGAGGCCAAATGGGACCAAATACAAACAAATTAAAGCCAAAAAAGAGCCAACATCAGTGTTGTCAACTGTAAGGGTTTTTCCCTACGCATAAGGAATTTAGCAGTTTTTTTCAACATGTAGGGACACAATAGGGACTTTTTGGAGGTCCCCTTTTTCCTCTGGACGTCCTCAGGATACCCTAAGAATGAAAGTTCTTCATACGAAGATCCTAAGCACTAAAGTAAGGACTTTTATCATCAATGTAGGGATATTTTATGCTGTCCGTAGGGACATGGCAAAATTTAACTTGTCAACATGAGCTTACATTTGAAGATTCAAAGCACAGTAGGAAAGTATTGTGTTCTTGGTTTATGAACTTTAATTATTCTTGTAGTGCACTATTTAAAAGAAGAAAGAAAAAAGAAAAGAAAATGAAAATGAAACTTCGGTTTACTACTTTTCAAAAAAATGTCTTTAAATTATATATTTTAATCACATTTCGTTTTTAGTTCAAATTGGGGCAGAGGCTTCTTATGCTGAGCTTGAAATTTGAAATTTGGAAATAAAAAACAAATCTAGAAATAGTAGGTGTTGCATCCATTAAACTAGTTTAAATGTTCAAAGTAAAGTACATACAATCAACCAATAAATAAGAAAAAATAATGTAGTTTCATTTATCATATAATGTCGTCTTTCAACTAGATATGCAAACACACATGAAAACTTAAAAAAAAATATTTCTTATTCTAACAGAGCTGCTAACCTAATGCGGCAAATTGTTAGTACCGCCCCTTTTTCTACACCACTTAATTTCTAGAGTATTTGTTTTCTTAATTCATCATAAATATATTTGAAGATAATTACTGTAAAAAATAAGTGGTGTAGAAAAATGGGCGGTACTAACAATTTGCCGTATTAGGTTGGCAGCTCTGTTCTAACAGAGACTCCAACATCCTAATTAATATTCCGTAGTGTTGTTAGTCACGCCCTTTTTTACACACCAGAAAATTTTTAAAGTAATAGTCTCCAAATTCAATTACGATTAAATTACAAGAAAAATACTCTAAAATGATACTGGTGTGTAAAAAAAGGTGGGTCTAACAATACTACGGAATATTAATTAGTATGTTGGAGTCTCTGTTCTAATAAAAAGTATTATTTACTTATTGAATTCTGATATGAATAAATAAGAAAAGAAAATCTTATAACTAACTGAATATGTAGGCGCAATGGGATTATGAAAAACATACGTGGAAGGAAGAACATCATTCGGGAAAATTTTTTAGACTAATTTTAGAGAAAATTATAATATATATATATATATATATATATATATATATATAAACTCTTTTCTCTTTATATATATGTATGTGTATATATTTTATTTCAACATTTTTCTCAGAAAAAAGCATTAACGTTACATATATATATATATATATATTTGCATGAAAAAAAATAGTTTCTACAAGTAAATGAAAAAAAAAAAAAGCTATAGAACAAGGCAATTTTAACCCTTAACGCTCGGCATATTTTTCTATTGTGAACAGTAAGACACGCCTTTTAGCGTTCCTTTAAAACGTCACACGTATATTTTCCAACTTACTACCTTTTGGCTACCGAAAAATTGTAATAATGTAATAATGTGTTTTATTTTACTTCATCATTAAATAAAATAAATCTTTCTGTTAAAAATTTCCGGTAGCCGAAAGGTAGCCTATAGTTACACGTTTTAGAAAAATAACATTTCATTTGCAGAGGAACACCTTAAAGCGTGGCTCCATTTTTTAATGTCCCCTCAGAAGGGACATACGAGCGATATGGGTTAACACTGAGCTATGCCAAATTCCAAGATACCTTAAAAGTTTAAATATTTATTCAGTAAAAAATAAAAAGGAAAACATTAAAAATATGACCATCCAAGTATTTCTCTTTTCTTTTTATTTATTATCATAATTTTTCTCAATTTACTCGAGAAGAGTATCAACATTGGTAAATATCTTAGAGGAAAAATAATATTTTTCCCCAAAAAACGCTTACAAGAAATGGGGCCATATTTGGAGCCAAATGCTTCCCGAGGCCAAACACAAAATTTTGGAGCCAACCACCTTGATTTGGAGCCAGTTTGGCTCCGAGGAGGCCAAACTGGCAACCTTGGTAGGATCATAGGTGCCGACTTGTACGTTTTTTAAAACAAATATTTCTTTTCAAAATACTTCATCGTATTTAATAGCAGAAAACTGCTAAAACAATTGCTAAACATTTCTATAAAAAATTTCCGGTTGAAAAGAAAAAGTACAAGTTGGCAGCTATGTACGATATAGATTCAGACTACCGAATTTTGACTTTTTGGTGCTATATGTTCTTGAGTTATGTTGATAATAGTTACACACAGAAACACACACGCAGACCAACCGCTAAAAACACGTTATTATTATTATTATTATTATCACGAGGGAATTAAACGAGGGTTTATTGTGTTTTGATTTCTTTCGCTAAAAAAAAAAAAAAAAAATGAAAACACAATGCAAATAAAATTTTTTGAGTGTGTAAAAATGATAATTTTTGCAGCTGAGTTGATATTTTTGAGTTTATTAACCGGTGAGGCTGATTTTATTAAGTGGTGACTTTAAAAGTAGTTTTTATTGAGTTGGTTCTGGTCCTGGCAATTTGATCAGATTAAGCGGCTGATTTTATTAACCAGTGAATTTATTAAGCGGCGGTTACTGTATTTTTATTATTTTTTCCGGTAGCGAAAGTGTGCTAAGTTGGCAACTATACTGCTAAGCAATAAGATACAAAGGAACAATTTCAAGAACAAAGTCAAGTGTTATTCACTTACTTTTCCACCATTATATTTATAAATACTTGTTAACTATCTCATTAGTACCAGTAGAATTGTTAACGCCCCTTGAAAAAATTTCCGAAATTTTTTTTATTTTTTTAACACCACTTTATTTTTAGAGAAATTCTCTTCAAATATTGTTACGATTTAATAAGAATAAAATTACTCTAAAAAATGACTGGTGTGAAAAAAAAGTGCTGGCGCTAAAAATTGCACGGTTCATAATGAGATGGTTGGCAAGTATGTTTATAGAACAATTTCTTGCTTAACTGATCTCGGAAACATGCTATAAGAGCTGGGTTCTCACAAAAGAAAAATTTCGATACCAGAATATCTATTTAGTATTTTTTTTTTTTTTTATAGATATCAACAATTACTCAAGTCTAAATTTGCTGTATAAAAATAGTAGCATTCAAATTTTGTTTTGTGAGATTCTGGGTAGAAAATACTACACTGTAAAAAATAACAACAGTTTTTACAGCAGAATATGCTGGCACACATTTTGCCAGCACATTCTGCAGTTAAATAAGATAATTTACAGCGGAGGCAGTACATTATTCCTTTTTAACCAGAGATTGTGTTGACACCTTTTTTTTATTGCCAGCACATTATGTTGTGAAAACAACCATTATTTTTAATAGTATTTACAGTGGTGAAAGAACCAGGTAAAAATGTACAGGCCGTAGAAGTGCCAGATTTCGAGATTACAAAAAATAAAATAAATATTTCCCTAAAATATTTTCACAAATTGAATATTAGGACGCTTTAAGCCTCTACGGTCAGCAGAAATTTCTATTTGGAACGCCAAATCCCGCATTAGTTACTTTTCTAAAATATTCCTGTATTTAAGAAAAGATCTTTATAATTACGTGTTAAAATTATTTACATTTTATTACCATCCTTTTATGGGGGTAAATTCCTCTATAAGTCTCTGTCACGCTTTACGTATTACACAAAAATACGTAAATTCCCTTTAAAAGAAAATGATGTATTGTTTTGGAGGAACGCCCAGAGGGAGGAACGGGTTTAACTTTTCTCCGATTTTGTTGACGATTGTTCACAAAAAAGTGAAATACGCCCATTTTATGCATTATATTCGTTACTTTCCTTTTATTATACACAGAAAAGGTTCAAAATTATTTAATGTGTGAACTATGAAAAAGTTTTGCATTGCTCCAAATGTCGGGATTTTCACATGCTATCAATATTGATGATATGTGCACGTTTACAATCCAACTAATTATCACTATTAAATTTCCTTTGATTCATGCATTTTTTAGAGTTTTTCAAAAGTTTTTTTTTTTTTTTTTTTTTTTAAATAAATATTTTGTCTCCCGCTAAATTTACGTATGATTGGCTATATTGAGGAACATGTGCTATCCATTCGTTTATTTATATTTGTTTATCATACAGAAAATTTAAAGACTATTACACAAAAAAAAAAAAAAAAAAAAAAAAAAAAAAGTTAACTGTGAAAACATGAATTCAACTACATCGCATATGCATTTGATTACTGATCTCTAGTAAAGGTGCCTGCCTACCTTTCAAATTCAATTTTTGGGCAAAAATCCGATTTTCAAAGCCTGACATTTCAGCCGTCTAAATCAGTTTGAGTTTTTTTTTTCTATCTTGCTTAGAACGTGAGCTACATGTATTTTAATACTCGCAAGTTTTTGAAACCGGAAGTGACCGATAATTTTTGTTTCCATTAATGTTTTACTCAATGTAAGCATCAAAATTTGTTACTGCATATAAAATGAATTTAAAAAATGAAATAAACAACTTTGAAATAAATCAGGTGCTTTTTAAAATATTTTTTTTTTTTTTTATTTAATCGGTAAAATCTTGTTTTTAATTATGCTTTCTGTTTTTTTCTCAAAATGCGATTTTTAACATTTTGCTTCATCGCGAAACGTCAAAAAACTCCAAAAGTTATAATTGTAACGTTATGAAACTTTGCTGCAAAAATACTCTAAAGCAGTTTATTTATGTAATGTGCCACTACTATGATTACAGTTAATTATTTTTTGATATTTTAGTTAATACAAGTTGTGAATTCTCAGATATTTTCTTGATTTTCCTATGTGTGAAAACGTTAACTTCTATAAATTTTTTAATAACATATTTATGATTATGAAAATGATTCAGTACCTTAAAAAAGTTTCATTAATCATAATAAAATTTACAGAATAAAAAATCTTCATTTCAATTTGAGTTTTGATGTTTTGCAAAAGTGCCATTTTATAGCGCATTTTATGTATATTTTGAGTCTAAAAATCAAAATATTAAAAAATATGCATATTTTTACATGTTATTGATAATTTTCTGCTATATTTTATAATATAATGCGCATAAATAGACACTTTTTCAAATATTAAAAAAATCCCTTCCGAGGGTCGGCAGATAACTTAAATATAAATAAATCAAATGTTTATTTAACCCTTTCAGTCGCAGTGTTCCCGCTGATGGAACACCTAATTTTATATCTCAAGTACAAAAACTCATCCCGGAAAATTTTTAGCAAAAATTTGCATTTATAACATAACAGAAAATTCCCCATTCTTTTTCTAGAGTGAAAATTTAAAATTTCTTTTATTTTAATTTTGTTCGTAAATTCCGATGGCAGTGTACTTTAAACGATCCGAATTACCCTGCGCCGCAAAGGGTTAACAGTATTTCTGGTTTCCTGTCTTTCCTAAAATGATTTATGCAATGCTAATTCCATATCATGAGAACATAATCGTCTATTTCATAATATTTTTAGTTAAGAAAAGCAAAATATTCTATGGATAAAATAGCATTTGTAAAAAGTTCTTCCTTCACAGAGAAACTGAGAAAACTACCAAATCACAGAAGAAAATATGAATAAAATTCGTTTGAATTTATGGTGTAAAAAATGAAAGGAATTCTCGCGAAGAGTAATGTAAGCATAGCAAAAATAGATTTTTCCTGCTAACCCTTCTCCGCTCCCCCCCCCCCAAAAAAAAAAATATATATCTTGCAGCGAAGTTTATACAAAGTTCTGAATAAGTTTTTCTTTACGGGGGGGGGGGGGAGGGGGTTGTACTTTCAGAATTGTCAGTTAAAGAAAAATGTAGAAACTGCTTTTAAGATTTCTTATACTTATTTCCAAATATATGAAATGCAAAGTTTTTTTTTTTTTTTTTTTTTTGGTTGTATAAATTAGAAACATTACAACTGCTGATCAATAATATAAGATTTCGTGAACTATTTAAATTTAACTACTCATCTCATTAAATTATTGCCGCACATGTTAGTATTATTACCTTTTAGTATGTAACATTTATGTACTTGTTATTTTACAGTTATCATTTGTTGCAAAACTTAAAAAATAAAATGATGTATGATCATTTAAAATATTTTGCAAATTTCACATGTGATTTACATCGCAAGTATACTATTTTAGTGTTGTATAATTATGATATAATAAAAGAACAGTATTAGCAACAACAACTACAACAACAATAATAATAATAATAATAATAATTATTATTATTATTATTATTATTATTATTACATAATATATAATATATGTTAATATACATAATAAGATATAAAATAAGATATAATAATAATAATAATTATTATTATTATTAATATTATAGAATGTGCTCCTTTAGAAACATATTAATATAATATTGTTGCATTATTTTTTAAGCATAAAGAAAAACATTACTCTGGATTACTTAATTTATAATTCAATTCCTTTTTTATCTGTTGTCTGCTTTGTTTCTATTTTTATTTTTGTTTAATCGTAATATCTAATGTATTAACATTTTTTTTTTCTTTTTTTAATGTATATTACAAAGTAAAAAAAGAAAGGAGAGAGAAAGAGAGAAGAAGAAGAAAATTGAAATATATATATACATATATATACATTTAAAAAAATTATTTACATTTCTCTGAAATTCTTCAACTTACTACTAAATAATAGCACTGCACCTGAAGAATTGCCCATTAAATATGAGAAAATTGCAATGCGTCTTTTCTGATTTCCCTTCTAACGAAAATTAACCTTTTGGAAAAATGAAGTATTTAATAAATGTTTTCATTATTTGAGATGCTCTTCTTAAACGAAACGTCTGAGGTATTTTAAAAGTTAAACGAAATAGAAAACTGCATAACAGCGCAACATCTAAATCTTATTTAGAAAACATTTTTAATTTTGCCCAAAGTTATTTATTTCCGAAATGATTCTAAAATTGTTTCAAAATTGCCATTTCATTTTGAATTTAACATTCTGGAAAGAATGAAATTGTCTTTTTTTAATGAATACCTAATCAAGAACACTTCGACCTTTAAAATGTAGTTTTAGATTGCATGTTGATGAAATGGTTTTTGATGTTGATTTCTCTTGCTTTTCAAATAAGGTAATTTTTCGTGTTTTTTATCGTGCATTTCATTTTAGAAAGTATTATAATTTATTTTCCACTTGATGCATAATATGGTATTGGTTTTGTGTAAACACAATTTATGTTATTTTTTGTTTCATGATATGTATTTTTTTTTTTTTTAATTAAACATGAAATAAAAAATTTAATATTGAAGGAGAGTAGACTGTACCTTATTTTATTGAATGCATGCATGACGATGCATTCACTCAAAAAGTGCAATAGATACAGTGGATTGTTGCATGCATTACATTATCATGTGCATTATAATCGACGACAACAAATGTAAACGATTACTAAATGATTATCTTGTAAAGAAGTGGTATTCAAAAACGTGACTGCAGCGAACCCTGCCAGAAATGTAGATAATGACATTTTAAATGCTTACACAAAAGGGTGCATATTAATAAACTTTTTAATGTTTATTTATCTATCAATAAATAAATAAATAAATAAGTAAATAAATAAATAAAATAAAATACGACTTAGGTTGAAGTGAATTACGCATAAGCATAGAGGGAGTGCATACCTACCGACATTCTAATTGATATACCGTTGTATGGTAAGAAACGCCTTTTTTCTCACACCAGTATTTTTTTAGGGAATTTTTCTTCTTGTTTATTCGTAATTGGATTTGGGAATTATAACTCGAAAAAAATACTGGTTCGAAAAAAAAAGGGGGGGGGGGCTCACTGTATTACGAAATATTAATTAAGGTGTTGGCAGGTATGTAAGTGTAAGTATTTCTTATAACTCAGCTGATAGGCTAAATTTACACCTAACAGTCATCATAAATACTTGTTTGAAACTTTCTTTAATATATTTAATTAAAAAAAAAAACCAAGTATAAAACAATGATAGTTTTAGAAATTTTAACTATTTCTTACATTTTGGTAGGAAAAGTTTAGATCCCACAGTGTTTCTAGAAATATATATATATATATATACATATAATCTAATACTATTTCTATTATTGTAACCACAATAATTTTGATATTGATTGAAATAATACTGAAACTGTATTACGTATTGTATAACCCTTATATGCGCGAATTTTTATTTTTAATAAGTAACCTTTGAAATCGCTCGGGAAATGCGTGTAGTTATAGTAATTTTAGCCACACAAAAAAATTATGGACACGTACATCTCTCCAGGAATTCTTAGAAGAGACCACACACAGTCTGTGATTCCAGATTGAGAAAGTACAATTCTTCACATTCCAAGAAAAATCATAAAAGAAAGGAAGCTGTATGTAAATTTTGGTCAGAAAAGTGAACTGTCAAGTCCCTGTCCAATGGACAAAACAAGAAACATTCGAGACCAGCTCATGGTCGCATAAAAAAGCTCACTGGCTTAGCAAATAACAACCAATGAGAGGCTCGATAAAAATATACGCCCTAGTCGGTGGAGCTATGGAATAAAAGAAAAATGAAGCAATGATGAAAAATATATAGGATGAAGAAGACGAAAAAAAGAATCGGTACTGGAACGGGATACAAAATAATGTTCCCAGACAGAATTCTCTTGTACCTCCCGAACTGTATCCTGCCTTGGTGTTTACCTGATTTGCGAATGAAAATGAAATAAATACTACTTGTTTCCATAAATGAGACCATCAGTTTATTCCATGGACCCTGTATGACAAATTGCTACTAAAAATAAGGTGATGTTGAAAGCCTCTTTTAAGATTGAAACAAAGATTATTTTCCTGGTGCCGACATCCGTGCCATCTGGGTTCAAACCACTATGAGACTAGTTAATTTTGTTTCTAAGAGGCCTCTATATGTATAATGGCTCAGGACAATTAAATAAAATAAGTATGGGGAGAGTAAAAGTAATTTATCTTATGTTCATATCTGAATATTCTTTGAGTACCTTTGAATATATGAAAAGCGTTTCACGTTCAAGGCAAAAAGGGGTAAAAAAAGTAATTATCTAATTATATTCAAGAATGATTTAAAAGTAATTTGTATGTACCTTTGATTTAAAAGAAAGTGTTTCGTATTCAATCAAAAATATAGAATAATTTATTTAATCTTTATGTTTAAAAGTATTCTAAAAAAAAAAAATCTGAAAGTAATGTTTAATAATAATAATAATAGTAACAATAATAAAATTCATTTTTCAAAACAAAGTTTTAAAGGGCTTATTGAATTTTTTTATGTATATAATTACTAAATAAACCAGATTTATTCTTAAAATTCATTATTATTATTAATATTATTATTATTATTTAATAAAAATAATAATTAAGACTTACATAAAAAAGGGTATAAAAAAAAGGGGGGGGGGGGAGGGAGGGTGAAAGATAAACAGGATGTAGTGAATATTTATGACTGATAAAAAACTACGGTATCGATCTCAAAATCCGACGATTTTTGTACGAAAATTTTGTAGGGAAATTTGTACTTATCTGAGATTTTTAACATTTTTACTAAATAAATGAAAGTTTATATTTTGCCAAAATTGCATAGAGTTGCACTACCACTATCTTCTGTAATTACTGACCACTCCTCCAAAATAAAACATTTTATGACCTCTTATTCGTATCAGTTCTGCTAGACTGTCTGCTACTTAATATATATATATATATATTATTATGATGATTATTATTATTATTATTATTTGTACACCATAATGAATTAATAACGAAAAAAGTTATTTTTATTATAAGAACCAGTAAGTTATTTTTTCTTTCTACTTTTATCATTGAAGATCATTTTGATCCTAAAGATATATCATTAATATTCTACCCGTCACGACAGAGAGCTCTCAAAATTTGAAGCTATGCTACTGTTGTACTCGGAAAGTAAACTAAACAGTTTTTGGTATGGAAATAAAAAAAATTGTGAAGATTTTGAATGCAACTCCAGTCTTTGTATTATTATTTGGCTTTCTTGTTTCTTACCTGTTCATTTTACACTAGCAATTTTGTATGTCGGGGAAGTGTAGCAAGAGAGTTTACACTTGTCCCAAGCATCTCAACTGCATCATTTAATGTATATTTTTTAACACTCATTTTTCAGTTTTATCTTTTAATTTTCAATAAAACTAATATATTGTTCTTTTTTAAAGGTTTTGTTGGACTGCAAAAAAGTATAAAACATGAAGTACCAGTTGTTGTAATATGAAAAATTGCGCAACTTTTTAACGAATTCTAATACTTGAAAAAAAAAAAAAAAAAAAAAAATCCTAACTTTATTGAAGATTTCACTGTCTAGAGACTCGAAATACATAGTTCTTAACCTATTTAACATTAGACACTAACGCAAATGTATTATTGGTAGTCACCAGAATTTATAATCGAAATTTAGAAAGAAGAAATACACACTTTTTTTTTTTTTTTTTTTCCTAACTAGGAAACTATCCCTCACTGTAATAATAAAAAGAAAATTCCAAATAAGCATCAATCAAAATAGCATATATAAGCATGTTGTTTTACGCATAAATAATTGCCCTGGTCAGATCGTTTTCCAATTTTAAATTTCTGAAAGTTCGTTAACGACATAGACTCCTAAACTATACGCCTTCACGTGACTCAGAAACTTCGCAACAATTCAAGCGGTAGACAGCGCCACCTGGTTTCGATTGCGTGACTTTTTTATTCAACTGTCACCAATAATTTTAAGAAGTGATATACAATATATATATATATAATCAGCGTTTCTTCGATTCTATTCGCCTTTTATGTATATCAAATCCCACTTTCAAAAATTTTTGGTGGCTGTTGAATAAAAAAGTCGCGCAATCTGTACCAGATAGCGCTGTCTACCGCTTGAACTGTTGCCAAGTTTCCGAGCCACGCGAAAGGCATCTAGTTTAGGAGGCAATGATAACGATCGGTGCAACCACACTTGAATCGATAAAACAACGCATTACTGAATTAATGAAGAAATCTAAAGCATCTTGAAATCGAAAGAGTTTAGATAAACGTGTCTTTTTATGTATAAATCAGTTGCCCATTTCAGCTTTGAGATGCATTCTATAGAGATATAATGCATGAAAATTCGCTAATGCTTCTGCACATCTACAAATTGATAAATGTCATGGTTCTAACAAGTTTTAACGGGACTCTTCCTACTTCCTTCTCGTTACTATATTTTTATTAAGACTTAAACATGCATTTTTCGACAACAAGCTCACTAGGGCAAACAGTTTACGCGTTGAAATTCACATTAGATTAAGCCCTGTCGAATGAACATCATATAATTGATTTCTATTATTGCACTATTGGGTACTTTCCTGGTAAGTATTTCTTTCGCATTTGAATATTACACTGCTGCATCTCTTGTGACATAAAGAAGGGTTTAAAGAAAACTGACATGTAGTTGCTATAGAGTATTTTTAGGCATTCCGTTAATCTAACAAGATATAAAGGAAACTTGTAACTGTTAAAATTGGAAATTAACTTTTTGCTGACCTTAACACCATAGATGCCAACATTTTAATTTATTTCGAAGTATTTTTAGCCAAGCCTTTATTTCACACCATTTTATATATCGAAAAATTTCCTCAAATATATACTTTCAATATAATAAGAGAACTCTTGTATCTACTCTTACAAAATAAATGATATCAAATAAAGGCGGAGCTAAAAATACTCCGCAATAAATTAAAATATCGGCATTTATGCTAATACTCTAATGCACTACCATAGCCTCCTTATCTAGATGACTTCTGCGAGACTCGGAAACTTGGCAACAGTTCAAGCGGTAGACGACGCCATCTGGTACATATTGCGCGACTTTTTTATTCAACAGCCACCAAAAATTTTTAAAAGCGGGATTTGAAATACATAAAAGGCGAATAGAAGCTAAGAAAAGTCGATTTTATATATCATAAATCACTTCTTAAAATTATTGGTGAGAGTTGAATAAAAAAGTCCTGTAACCTGTACCAGGTGGCGCTGTCTACCGCTTGAACAGTTGTCATGTTCCCGAGCCACGCGGAAAGCATCTAGATTATGAGGCTGTGGCACTACAAACAGTGTTGTCAAATTTATGTAAGATAAAGCTAGGAGAGTTTGCGCACAATTCAACAAAATGATATAAAAAATCCAAATATTAATTGTTTGCTAAACTTTTCGTGCATAACTATGAATTAATCCTTCCTCTATGCATTTTCCATTGCTATTTTGTTGCTCTCTTGTAATTTAAAATAACAGAAGTAATAAAAACAAGAGAGCTACTTTGCGCAATCTCTCATTATAGGATATGTGTGGTTGCGCTCATGGGTAGGATGGCATAGATTGATTGCGCTTAATTATAACTCCAATTACATTATCAATAATAATAATTCACTTAAATGGCATTGTTGTAAGGTATTTGTACGCAAATATTTTCAAATTGGGAGTGGATATTTCGATTCAATAATTAAAAAAAAATAAAAAAATAAAAATAAAAGAAATTTAAAAAGAACTACAAAAATTTATTTAAAGAAAAAAATATTAAAAAAGAACAGAAAAAAGAACAAAACTAGATGAAGAACAAGACCAAAAAATAATATTAAGCTACTAGTTGACACGTTTAACTTAAAATTAGCAAGCACATTACCTTTTCAGCTAGGATGGTTTCTTGTTTGCTGACCGAATCTGTCGTTGTCCACAATTACTGCACATATTATTGTACATGTGAAGTTATTATGCAACCACCTGCCACAAGTGAACCTGTTCCAGACGGTGTTTCCTTTTCAAACAGGCAACATCAGCCACATGATACGTGGCTACTCCCGCCCATTTTTAACCGCAGAATACGCCCACCATTTACTATTTATTAAAGTTTTTTCCTCAAAAAAATCCTCCACGTTTTAAAATCTTTTATGCTTTAAAATCCTTTACGATTCTTTTATTTATTTTATTCCATTGAAATTTAGACGATTACATTCCTTAAAAGAAGATTGACAAGGAAAACACGCCAATAGTGTAGCAATAGAAATCAATTAAATTATGTTCATTTGAGAGGGCATAATATAACGTGATTTTTCACGCATAAACTGTTAGCTCTCGTAAACCCGTTCTCGAAAAACCTATATTTAAGTTTGAGTAAAAATATAGTAGTCTGAAAGAAGTGGGAGGAGTCCCGTGAAAACCTGCCAGAACCATGACTTTTATCAATTTTTAGATTCTATATTAGCGAATTTTTAAACATTATATCTCGATTGAATGTATCTCAAAACTGAAATGGGCAACTGATTACTCCATCAAAAAACACATTTGACTATGCTCTTTCGATTTCTGCTTGTTTTGGATTTTATTCATTATTTCAGTATGGCGTGGTGTTATCGATTCAGGCATGGTTGCACCGATTATTAGCGAACTTTCATAATTTATAACTCGAAAATGAGCTGACAAGGGCTATTGCTTTAAGCGCCAAAAAACGTTATATATGTTCTTCCTATTAATGCTGGTTTGGATTTTTTTTAGGATTACACTATGAGATGGTTTCCTGTAAGTAGGCCGATATTTTTTGCTTGTATTTAGTTTTATCTCTGCTATTTAAGCAGCCGACGAAACTTCAGCATCATACTTGAAAGTATTGCAAAAATAAATAGATATACAGTAAGCAAAACTAAATAGATATACATAAGCAAAACTAAGTAGATATACAATAACATTTAAATCCTTTGCGGTAAATTTCTCATTCCAGAGATAAATCCCATCAGAGGTGTGGCTTTTGTCGATTGTACCACTCCTGAACAATGTTCAATTTCAGAATCTGTAGATAGTCTCCATAAAGTTGGTGCCCCATCTAGAATGGTTTGAACTAGTCAAATGACTTATGGTTGTTAGGTTTTGGCACAGTCCTAGGCATTGAACAAACTCATCAGCATTGTGTTGTTATTACCAAAAAGCTGCAAATCTCTGTTAGTATAGAATTTTAAATGCGCAATCTAACCTAAACAGCAAAAGCGCAAACTCCCCCACTTCGGTAGGAGAGATTGCGCAGTGTTTTATTAAATAATTACTCGCCTTTAGAAGAAATCGCGGTGCTTATACCGTTAGTCTAGGCCAGTAGGTTATGAGACATTGTTTAATTTAATAATACTTTGTACTTCTACGATTGTATTGAAATTTTTAGGAAGAGTTATGAAAAGTCAATCATTTATTTTTAAGAATGAAAGAAAATAACCATGCTTCATCTCAAACTCTTGAAGAAATCAATACACAAATTCATGTCGGTACTTCCCTGTTGGTGGCGTATAACCACCTAAAATTTCAATTCGCTCATGCTACTCCTTCACTCCAACCCCTATGTGCGCAATCTCTCCTAGCTTTACCTTATTACTATCTAAGTACCGCTAATGATTTTGATGAATAATATTTCATGTATATAACAGACGTATTACCTTCGAAGCAATTAGGGATTCCTAACAGTTAAAATTTAGTGGTGCATTTTGAGTAAAATAGTCTTAAAATTTGATAATACAGACCAGAAAGTAAAATTAAAATGGACTGACAAAGGTTTAGTTAATAGTAGATTTAAATGGGAAGTGAGTTTGTCATTTTAGATATTTTTCATGTATTAAAATTACAAATAGTAACGTATAATTTGTAAATTCCTCAGTTTATATGAAAATGCATTTTATGAAGCAAAAAGGATTTTTTATGCAATTTTGCTAGCATGTAAAAGTCACCCCGCCCAGCAAAAACACTTATCTTTCTTAGGCAGCCAAAAAAAAAAAAAAAAAAAAAAAAAAGGTTTGACATCAAAATTCTCCGCAGTCTGACAAAAACTTTAAATTATAACTTTGTAATGCAGCCAAAAAACTAGCACGGCTAAAAAGGAATGTTGACAGCTATTAGGATTTATTAGAACGATACATGCTGATTAAATGTCCGTATGTAGAAGAAATCGTTTCAGAATGGCATTTTAACTTTCGTAGATGGGGAATTCTTAAAATTCGGTCACATTCATCTGTAGACCACGTGGCATTACAGTTTTGGCACATCACTTCTATTTACAGGTTATGTATGTGCATTTATAAATGTAATACGTATGCATAATGGGTATATTTGTGTAATCGATCTATAAAATTCGTGTGTTATGCATAGATGTAAATATATCATACTTGTCACCATCCTAATTTCTATTACGTAGTGTAGTTAGTCCTGCCCTTTTTCCTACACCAGTAAATTTTTAAAGCTATATTCTGCAAATGCAATTACGATTAAATAAGAGGAAAAATACTCTAAAAAGATACTGGTGTGAAAAAGAAGGCGGGGCTAATAATACTACGGAATATTTATTAGTATGTTGGCAAGTATGATATATTGTTACAAATTAGTAAATAATACTAGTTGTTTTTGCGTAATTTCCTTTTAAGAGATTTAGTCAGATTATAAAATGCCAATTTTCTGCATTTCTAGCTTGTTTCCGCGTTAAAAAAGCTTGTTTTTCCTTTTAAAAAATGCTTTACCAAGAATTTTTTATTATTATTATCTTTATTCCAAAAGTAAGGTCAGAAGGAATGTCCATGCAAATTTTTAGTTCAATAGCTTCGAGAACTCTAGACTCAATGCTTGTCAAACTTAACAAGGAGAAAGTAAACGGCAAATTTCAAATTTACAAAGTTACATTACTCAGGCTCCTCAAATCGAATCGACATGCAAATTTGTATGAGTTGTCTTAAGGGTATGCTCAAGGCCTGTGAGAAAAACCTAGGAGTTGGGGACAAAAGAGCTGAGATACAGGCAGTCGAAAAGTCCGATATGCTATGTCGACATAATATACACTTGTAACATTTCGCCATTAAATTTCCTACTTTGTAAATTTCCTTTGTTTTTCTTAATGCTTGTTTTAGCTTGGCGGGTCGGAACGCTGCCGCGATCCTAGATAAATAAGTAAATAAAAAAGTAAAATAAAAGACATTTAATTATTTGCAATCAGTGTTGCCAGATTTGGGGACTTTTTTATTCAACCCCCGCCGCTAAATTTTAATTGTAACGGTTGCCTAAGCACTTCGAAAGATAAACGTCTATTATGTATAGCAAATATCACTTCTAAAAATTATTGGTGAAAGTTGAATAAAAAAGTCCCCAAATCTGGCAACACTGTTTGCAATAGTAAAATTTGATAAATACTTAATTTTTATAATTGTAAATTTATATTATTTTATCCATTCCTTACCAGTATTAAAAGAGTTAAATATTGAACAATTTTAAACTATTAAACATCATTTAAAAACTGACATATATTTTTTTAATTAAAATACTTTCCTCTTTCTACTAGCAATCTTATCCGAACCGATAAACAAAGGACAGCTACTTTATCATTTATAAATTGCTCAAAAAAGCTTATTGGAATAGATAAGAAATTAGAAAGAGAAAAAAAAAATCTATATATCAGATTACATTGCAGCAGAAAATAATCGAAATTTCTTTTTTTCTTTAGATTCTCTAAAATACCACCCATTGCAACCGTTTTGAATGGTACGTTTCTTCCATCGACGGCAAATTATTAACAACTGAAAAAATATTGTCCATATCGTTATTTAAGAAATGCTATTTTCATCTTATTAAATTGAAGATAATTATAATACCTTTAAAAGTTCTGATGTAAGGTTACGGACAATCTGTAGTAACTACGCACATCTATCCTGTTTCATAGTAGTTACTTATCAGAGAAAACTATTACAAAAATGTGGTATAAAGAGAAAGGCAAGTACTACATACCAGCCAACCATCTCATTAATAAGCTTTGAATTATTAGTGCCCCTTGAAAAAAACCTCCCTTTTTCCACACCACTTTATCTTTAGAGTAATTCTCACCAAATATTGTTACGATTAAATAAGAATAAAATTACTCTGAAAAATGACTGGTATGAAAAAAAAAAAGGCGGATACTAAAAATTTTACGCTTCATAATGAGATGGTTGGCAAGTATGGTACTGTCAATGATGCTATGAAATAAATTAGAATTATTGTCGTTTAGTGTTAGCCACATACTTAATTATATATTTTATGCATCGTGTTTAAAATTAAAGAAAATACCCAAAAGTCTAAAAAATAAAACACTCTTAATTTGTATATATATATTTGTATATATATAAGGTCATTGTGCCTAAATGCGATGTGATTTTTGGTAAGTTTATCGCATTTAGGAAACTTATGACATTTTAGTAAACAAATAATTATGAAAAGAAAGAAAAAATGGTTGAATATTATACTCATAGTTCTAAGCTAGTGTTTTGAGTCATTTTTTTTAAAGAAATTAAAAAAATATCAGTAATTTATGAAAATATATACCAGCGTCGCATTTAGGAAATTTTTGTCGCATTTAAGGTACTATATCCTAAATGCGATGTTCAAACTCCCTAAATGCGATAATGCATTTAATGCATGGGAGTTACTTTAATGTTATTAACACTTTCCAAAGAAGGTTGAAAACTGTTATTAACACATTCCAACAAGGTTGAAAAGTGTTTATGACTTCGGTTTGTCTGTCTGTCTGTTCGTCTGTCCGTCTGTCTGTCTGTCCGTCCGTCTGTCTATCCGCGCTCTAACTCCCGTAAATATTTATGGAATTTCTTGAAACTGATATATGTTATTCAAGATTACTATTGGACGTTCCCTATTGAAAATGGAGTTCATACCTCTACTAGTTTGTGTACAGGGACACCCGAAAGTATTTCAAAGCATTGTGTTCTATGAGAGGTATTTTTACAAACCATATTTTCTTATCTTACTGTAGACATATCTTAATGAAATTGCAATATGTTACTAAAGTTTACTATAGGATGTTTTCTGTATAAAATGGAGGAAATATCACCATCGGTTTATGTACAGGGACACTCAAAAGTATTCCAAAGCATCGCGTTCTATGAGAGATATTTCTATAAATCAAATTTTAATAACTTTACTTTCCACGAAGTTTTTGGAAATATAAATATGGTATTTATATGCACAAAAGAATGCTTTGCACAGAATATAGCATGATTAGCATTAGATTTACAGGGTGACACAAAAATATCCAGTTACATTAACAGCTATTAAAAAAAATGGCTAGAATTGTACTTTCGTTTACGTTAAGCGTTTTTAACACATTCTAACATTTTTTAAGGGTGAATAGGATACCTCCACTGGTTTGTGTACAGGGACACCCGAAAGTATTTCAAAGCATTGTGTTCTATGAGAGGTATTTCTATAAACCATATTTTCATACCTTTATTGTAGACATATTTCAATGAAATTGAAATATGTTATTCAAGATCACTATCGGGTGTTCCCTATTGAAAATGGAGTTTATACCTCTACTGGTTTGTGCACAGGACACCCAAAAGCATTCGAAAGCATTGTGTTGTATGAGAGGTATTTCTATAAACCATATTTTCATACCTTTACTGTAGACATACCTTAATGAAATTGAAATATGTTATTCAAATTCCCTATTGGATGTTTCCTGTATAAAATGGAGGAAATACCACCACCGATTTATATAGAGGGACACTCAAAAGTATTCCAAAGCATTGCGTTCTATTAGAGATATTTCTATAAATCAAATTTTAATAACTTTACTTTCCAGGAAGTTTTTGGAAATTTATATATGGTATTTGTATGCACAAAAGAATGCTTTGCACAGAATATAGCATGATTAGCATTAGATTTACAGGGTGGCACAAAAATATCCAGTTACATTAAGAGCTATTTAAAAAAAATGGCTAGAATTGTACTTTCGTTTACGTTAAGCGTTTTTAACACATTCTAACATTTTTTAAGGGTGAATATGATTTCAGTTTTGTGTATCTGCCTGTCCGCCTGTTTGTCTGCCTGTCTGTCTGTCCGAGCTCTAAATCTCATAAATATTTATGGAATTTCTTCGAAGTGATATATGTTATTCAAGTTCACTATCGGATGTTCCCTATTTAAAATGGAGTTTATACCTATACTGGTTTGTGTACACGAACACCCGGAAGCATTTCAAAGCATTGTGTTCTATAAGAGGTATTTATATTGGTTTTACTGTAGACATATCTCAATTAAATTGAAATATGTTATTCAAGTTCCCTACTGGATGTTTCCTGTATAAAATGGCGGAAATACCACCACCGATTTATGTACAGGGACAGTTAAAAGTATTCCAAAGCATTGCGTTCTATGAGAGATATTTCTATAAATCAAATTTTAATAACTTTACTTTCCACGAAGTTTTAGGAAATTGAAATATGTTATTTACATGCAGAAAAAAATGCTTTGCATAGAATACAGCATGATTAGCATTAGGTTTACAGGGTGACACAAAAATATCCATTTATATTAAGAGCTACTGATAAAACAATTCTAGAATTGCACTTTCGTTTACATTAAGCGTTTTTAACACTTTCTAACATTTTTAAGTGTGAATATGATTTCAGTTTGTGTATCTGTCCATCTGTCTGTCCGTCTGTCTGCCCGCGTTCTAACTCCTGTAAATATTTATGGAATTTCTTGAAACTGATATATTTTATTGATGTTCACTATCGGATGTTCCATATTGAAAATGGAGTGAATATCTCTTCTGGTTTGTGTACAGGGACACCCAAAAGCATTCGAAAGCATTGTGTTTTATGAGTGTTATTTTTAAAAACATTATCCCTATAGAATGTTCCCCATTTAAAACGACATTAATAGGTCCTGTACAACTAGATTGTTTACAGGGACAACAACAACAACAAAAAAAAAATGCCAATGCATTACGGTTTAGGACAGAATTTTTTGAAAGTTAAGTCTTTAGTCAAAAATTATAAAATATTGAAATGTATTGTTAATATTCTAAAATAATGTTTTGTATAGAATATGGTATGATTAACTTTCTGATTTAAAGGGCTACACTAAAATATTCAGAGAGATCAAAAGCTGTAATTATACTTTAATGGCTGCATTTTATTTTGCGTTAAGCCTTTTTAACTCTTTCCAAAATGCCTAAGAGTAATTTTAAAATCAATTAGTCTATCTGTATATTTTTCAGTCCTTCTGTCTGTTGTGTGATAACGTTGTAAAGTTTGCGTTGACGCAAACTCCATCTTAACTTAATTAGATCAATAAATGGATAAGTAAGAGAACACAAGACTTGAATTAACAATAACCAAAGTTTATTTGAGCAGATTAATGGGACGGTGGCCTGGCAATTAAACTAGCTCAGTCAGTGTACTGCTCAATCAAAATATATATATCAACAATTAAATTAGATTATCTTAAATATCTCACCCCAGCAAGCAATTGAAGGTGTAGCGACGGTTGCACTCGTAACTCCACTGCTGCGACTTCACTTTCGATCAGAGGATTCCCTACAGATCGAAATTCACTTTCACGAGCGCTAGCAAATACTCGTACTAACACTCATCATGACTTATTCCTCACTCCTCTAAATTTCTACTAATCAATATTCTACTACTTAATAATCATTGCGTAATGCATGGTTTTTCGTTCTTTTTTTATAGTTTATAAAATACTTAATACCGCATAACTATTTCAAGATAAAATGTTGTGTAACTCTATGTGCAACTCTACCTTTAACAGTGTGTGTAACTCTTCCTATATATTAACAGTGTGTGGAACTTTGTGTCTAAATCTGCTGTTTGTTAACAGTGTGTAACTCTTCTTTTTTTTTTTAACAGTGTGTGTGTGTAATTCTGTGTGTATTGCTGAACTTTTCTAACAGTGTACGTAACGCTATGTGAAACTGTCACTGTGTGTGCAACCCTGTATGCAATTAACAGTGTGTGTGTAGCTCTTCTTTCTTATTAACAGTGTGTGTAACTCCATGTGTAATTTTTTTTATTAACAGTTTTTTTTAACATTGTGTGTGTAACACTGTGTGTATCGCTGATTTTTAGCGAAAAACGTGTGTAATTTTACTTATGTGTAACTAACAGTGTGCGTAACCCTGTACGTAATTAAATGTGTGTGTGCAACTCTGCCTTCTTATTAACTCCGTATGTGTAACTCTGTGTGTAACTCTTTATTAACAGCGCCTTTTTATTAACAGTGCATGTAACTCTGTGTATAATCCTGCTTTTTTATTAGCAGTGTGTATAATTCAATGTTAATTTCTTTAAGAATGTGTGTAAGTTTGCGTGTATCACTGATTTTTTGCTGTGTATAATTCCGCCTTTTTATTAACAGTGTGTGTAACTCCGTATGTAAATCTTTTTTTTTTTTTTTTGACAATGTGTGTAACGCTGTGTGTAACGCTGTGTGTACCGCTAATTTTTTGCTAACAGTGTGTGTGTAACTCTGCATTTTTATTAACAGTTTGTGTGTAATTGTGTGTGTAACTCAGCATTTTTATTAACAGTTTGTGTGTAATTGTGTGTGTAACTTTGCCTTTTTATAACAGAGTGTGTAACTCCGTGTTTAACTCTTCTTTTCTGAGTAGTGTATGTGTAACTCTGATTCCATGAATATTTACGGGAGATAGAGCACGGACAGACAGACAAACCTAAGTCATTAACACTTTTCAACTTTATTGGAAAGTGTTAAAAACATTTAGAAAGTGATAAAAACGCTTATTGTAAACGAAAATGCAATTCAAGCAATTTTCCAACAATACCTCTTAATGTATCTGAATATTTTTGTGTGGCCCTGTAAATATAATGCTAATAATACTGTATTTTATGTAAGGCATTATTTTGTGCATATGAATAATATATATATATATATATATACGACTTGTGCAAAGTAAAATCATTAAAATTTGGTGCTTAGAAATACCTTCCATAGAACGCAATGCTTTTAAATACTTTCGGATGTCCCTGTATACAAACCAGTGATGGTATTTACTTCAATTTACATGGGGAATATCCGGCAGTGGACTTAAATGATATATTTCAATTTCATTAAAATTTGTTTAAAGTAAACGTATCAAAATACGGTTTATAGAAATATCTATCCTGGAACACAGTGCTTTGGAAAATTTTGGGTGTCCCTGTAGACAAATCAGAAGAGGAATTCCCTCCATTTTCAATAGGGAACATCCGATAGTGAACTTGAATACGATATATCAGCTCCAAGAAATTCCATGAAAATTTACAGGAGTTCGACTGCGGACAGACAGACAAACCGAAGTCATTGACACTTTTCAACCTTGCTGGAAAGTGTTAAAAAAAGAACGAAAAATCATGCAGTACGCACTGGTTATTAATACTCTCCAATTGTACGTGCTTGTTGTATCGTATAACTTTCAATATTCTTTGCCTGCATTATCAAACAAAGGAGAGAAGCACAGAAAAATATGCAGATTGACTAATTCAATTTAAAACCGCTTTTAGACATCGTTGAAGAACGTTAAAAAGGCTTAATGCAAAAGAAAATCCAGCCGTCAGATTATAATTGATCCCTTAATGTATTTGAATATTTTAGTGTAGTCCTGTAAATCTGAAAGTTGATCATATCATATTCTATACAAAACATTATTTTAGAATATTAAAATACATTTCAATTTATTTATAATTTTTACAGTAGAAAGTTATTTAGATGTGATTTATAAAAATGTCTGTCCTAAAACGCAAAGCATTGGAAGTTCCCTGTACACAAACACGTTGTGTAGGACATATTAATGGCATTTTAAATAGGAAACATTCCACAGTGAACTTTAATAACATATATCAATTTTTCAAAATTCTGAAAATATTTAAGAACTCTTGGGACGAGAGCCAGATAGAAAGACAGACAATCGGACAGAAAGATAACCAAATTAAAATCATATTCGCGCTTAAAAATTGTTAGAAAATGTTAAAAATGCTTATTGTAAAAGAAAATGCAATTACAACAAATTTTTATTAATAGCTCATAATGTAACTTAATATATTTATGTGGCCCTGTAAGATTAATACTAATCATACTGTATTTATAAAAAGCATTCCTTTTTGCATATGAATAACATTTTTCAATTTCATTAAGATTTGTGCAAAGTAAAGTTATTAAAATTTGGTTTGCAGAAATACCTCTCATACAACGCAATACTTGTAAGTCTCCCTGTACACAAAACAGTGGTAATATTTTCTCCATTTCGCATAGGAAACATCCGATAGCGAACTTGAATAACATATTTCAATTTCATTAAGATTTGTGTAAAGTAACGGTATTAAAATATGGTTTATAGAAATGCCTCTCATAGAAAAAAAATAGTTTGCAGTACTTTCCGATGCCCCTGTACACAAACCAGTAGAGGTATTCACTCCATTTTTAATAGGGGACATCCGATAGTGAACTTGAAAAACATATATTAGTTTCAAGATATTCCATAAATATTTACCGGAGTTAGAGCGCCGAAAGACAGAGAGATGGGCAGACAAACAGATACACAAATTGAAATTATATTCACACTTAAAAATTATTAGAAAATGTTAAAAACGCTTAATGTAAACGAAAGTGCAATTCCAGCAAACTTTTCTTAATAGCTCTTTATGTATCTGAATATTTTTTTGTTGCTCTGTAAAACTAATACTAAACATACTATATTCTATAGAAAGCAGTCTTTTGTGCATATGAATAACACATTTCAGTTTCATTAAGCTTTGTGGAAAGCAAAGTTATCATAATTTGGTTTATAGAAATACTTCTCATATAACGCAATGCTTTGGTATGCTTTCAAGTGTCTCTGTGCCCAAACCAGTGGTGGTATTTACTCCATTTAATATATAAAACATCCGATAGTGAACTTGAATGACATTTCTCAATTTCATTAAGGTTTTTGTACAGTAAAGGTATTAAAATATGGTTTATAGAAATATCTCTCATAGAACACAATGCTTTGTAAAAGGTTTGGGTGCCTCTGTACACAAACCAGTAGAGATATTAACTCCTTTTTCAATAGGGAACATCCGATAGTGAACTTAAATAACATATATTAGTTTCAAGAAATTACATAAATATTTACTGGAGCTAGAGCGCGGACAGACGAACAGACAGATACTTAAATTGAAATTATATTCACAGATGAAAATTGTTAGACAATGTGAAAAACGCTTAATGTAAACGAAATTGAAATTATAGCAAATTTTTATGAACAGCTCTTAATGTAACTGAATATTTTTGTGTGGCCCTGTAAATCTAATGCTAATCATGCTATATTTTATGCAAAGCATTCTTTTGTGCATATGAATAACATATTTCAATTTCATTAAACTTTGTGGAAAGTAAAGTTATTAAAATTTGGTTTATAGAAATACCTCTCATAGAACGCAATGCTTTGGAGTACTTTCGAGTGTCCCTGTGTACAAACTAGTGGTGGTATTTATTCCATTTTATATATGAAACATCCGATAGTGAACTTGAA
This sequence comes from Salticus scenicus, assembly GCA_963930645.1. Taxonomy (NCBI): domain Eukaryota; kingdom Metazoa; phylum Arthropoda; class Arachnida; order Araneae; family Salticidae; genus Salticus; species Salticus scenicus. The sequence goes on along the minus strand of OZ005659.1, from coordinate 78,111,475 downwards.
TAACATGATTCAATTTCACTAAGATTTGTATACAGTTAAGGTATTAAATATGGTTAACAGCAATACCTCTCATAGAATACAGTGCTTTGGAATACTTTCGGGTGTTCTTACAGGAATTAGAGCGCGGACAGACAGACAGACAGACGAACAGAGGGACAGACAAGTCTAAGTCACTTTTAAACCTTGTTGGAAAGTGTTAAAAAGGAAAAAAATGCTTAAATTTCCCTTACTATATCAACTGTAAAATTCGCCGCATTTAAGGGATAAAATTTGTCGCATTTAGGAAAATGGTGTAAACAGACCCTTAAATGCGATAAAAATTTTAAACCCCTCTTTTTAAAAAAATGTAGTATTTTTTTTTTATTTTCTTCTGGTAGGTATGAAGGGTATTCAAGCACATGACGTAACAGTGGTTATTTGATCTTGAAAGATGAAAGGATAAAATTACAGTTACTATTTGAAAATATTTTATCGCAATTAGGAAAAGACGTCGGAAAGCCATAATGGACAATGTTTACTGCAAAAGAAAATTCTACTAGAAAAAACCTTTAAAATTTAATGAAAAGTTTCGCGAACCGTTCTTGAAATGTGTATGTTCCATTATGATTTATAAGTTTTTGATTTAAGCATTTAGATTTTCAGTAGAAGAACTTTGTCGCATTTATGGGTTATCGCATTTAGGCACAATGACCTTACAGTTGAACCTCGTTAACGTAAATCTCAAAGGGGATAAAAATTTTGTTCATGATATTAGTAGTTCATGCTATCAGGAACTAATCTTCATTTTGACGGTGATTATTGAAACAGTTCATGATAAACGTAATTCACGTTAACAGTGTTTACGTTAACGAGGTTTGACTGTGTATATATATATGTGTATGTATGTATTATGAGATAACATTTTTTTTTTCTTTTTGAAACCTGAACAATACATGAATGTTCTCTCTGTGTTTAAATAATCATAATTTATAAACACCAATAATTTATTTTGATCACATCAAAAGTAAAATCTAGCATTCAAATAATATATATATATATATATATATATATATATATATATATACTGTATATGATATAGTAATGTACAATATTATTTTTAGAAATATGTTTCCTTTAATAACGGAAAAGAAAAGAAAGAAAAAAAAAACTTGAAAGAAATGGTAGCCTATATAAAGCATTTTTGTAAATAATCCTAAAAGAGTGAAATTTTCTATTCATTTGTATAGATACATTAAAAAAATAAAATAAAATAAAATAAAAATAAGATAATTATACAGACGCGACATTATTTCATTATTTAAAACATGAAAACCTGACATTGACAGATTTTAATTTAGTGCTAGAGGCCTACTGCTAAACTTGTTAATATCGACAAATTCTTCTTTACTTAATTCGTGACGATCTAAATTCCATGATAAAGTTTCCATTAAATCAAACCAATGTGTTTCAGCTGCAGATACTGTAACAAATAACGTTGGGGGGGGGACTCATGTCAAAGTTGTGCCTTGGGGGGGACTTACGTCAAAGTTGTACCTTGGGGGGGGGGGACTCATGTCAAAGTTGTGCCTTGGGGGGACTCATGTCAAAGTTGTACCTTGGGAGAATTTTTTATATTTTTTAAAAACTCGTAACCTTCGTTATGAGTAATCAACTTATCTACAAAATCTTCATTCAATAAATCCCCATTCAATAAACCGACTGAAATAGGCCCTTAGCACTATTAAGAGTGACGTATAAAAATTCGACAACGCTGTACCGACTGAAATAGGCCTCTAGCACTAAAAAGAAATAAATAAAAAGGAAAATTTATTCACAATTATTGCAAATGAAAATACAAAATTTTACTTTTGAATTTTTAGCAGGATGTTAACACTTGCCCCAAACAATTTAACTGCGTTATTCATATATTATATATTACGAGGGCAAATCAAAGATAAACCGGAAATGATTTTTTAAATTTTTAGTACAATATTATTTTTCTACATAATCTCCTTGTTTCGATGCACATTTTTCACAATGGATAGGCAATTTATTTATGCCGTCCTCATAAAAAGACGGAGGTTGTGTATTAAGCCAATTGCGCACAAAGACCTTCATAGCATCATTACTGTCAAATCGTTGCACCTCCTAGAGCCTCTTTCAAGGGTCCAAACAGGTGATAATCACAGGGCGATAAATCTGAACTATACGGAGGGTGTTCCAAAGGTGTCCAAAACATTGCCTCTAGTTTTTTCGCGCGTTCGGTTTGCTGAGACTTTTCGAAACTCTAACTCATCAACGATGATGGTTTGAGCGCTCCCGTAGCTTATGCCTGGCCTCAGGCGCAATTTCAGAAATGGTTACATGCCGATCATTTGGATAAAGCGTCGAACGGCTTGAATGTTCTCATGGGTTCAACTGGTGCGAGGACGTCGACTATGAGGCTCATTTTCAAATCGTTCTCTTCCTTCCGAAAACTTTTTTGTGCCAATCATACAGCTGGGTTTTCTTTAGGAACATATCCCCAAACTAAGCCTCAAGTCCACGCAAAATTTCCGAGCATTTAACACCCTCATTTGTCAGAAATTTAATGATAATCCGTTGCGAAACACTCGGGTGTACCTCTTGTTCACTCATCGCGAAAGAAACTCGGAAACCTAACACGAGCTGACTGGACGAGCATTGCATAATCACGTGACACATACTTGCCAACCATCTCATTATGAACCGCACAATTTTTAGTACCCTCCTTTTTTTCCACTAGAGTAATTTTATTCTTATTTAATCGTAACAACATTTGGAGAGAATTACTTTAAAAATAAAACGGTGTGAAAAAAGGTGTGTTTTTTCAAGGGGCGTTAACAATTGTAAGGTTATTAATGAGATATTTGGCAAGTATGCGTGACATCTACACCTACCGCAGAGAGAAATTCCGCCCACTTTCGGCAGTTGTAGCTAGACAGACATTCCTGTTTATATTTGATTTGCCATCGTATATTCAGGCCTCGCAGAATTCCTAAAATTTTATGTTCATTTTATTATAGTAACAACACAATTTTAACACATTTTTTTAACATCATAGTTTAGCATTAGGACAATCAAAAAAAAAAAAAAAAATAAATAAATAAATAAAAATAAAATAAAATAAATAAATAAAATAAAATAAAAAGGATTAAAGAATAAAGAAAGACGCTACTCAGTGACGTTACTGGTGACAATACAATAAAATAAATGTAATACTTTAGAAACACTGCGAGGCTACATATATTTTATTTTGCTTTTTAAATTCTATGTTCCGATTTTCAATGAAACGTAATATCTTAATATTTTTTAAGGTTGTGTTGGAGTACGCACGGTAAGGTTCGTAATTCTGTAAAAATAAATAAATAAAAAGAGGGAGAGAGAGATTTTAAATATCTCATTAATTAATTAATGGCTTAATGGAGAATGTTACTATTTGGAAATTTGACTTACAAATCTGTTAATCTACTGTCTATGGGTATTTGCCTACTTGCCAACTATCTAATTTATATTCCGAAAAGCTGTTAGTGCCCGCCCCTTTTCCCACACCACTTTATTTTTAGAGTCATTTTCTCCATACGTAATAAGGATCAAATAACAATAAAATGACTCGAAAAGAAAAAGAGTGGGGTGAAAAAAGAGGCGGGTTCTAACAGTTTTACGGAATGCTGATTAGATTCTTGGCAGGTATTGCATACTTGCCAATGTACTCATTAATATTCCGTAGTGTTGTTAGTCCCGCCTTTTTCTTCACACCAGTAAATTTTGCATAATATTCGCCAAATGCAATTACGATTAAATAACAAGAAAAATACTCTAAAAAAATACCGGTGTGAAAAAGAAGGCGGGGCTAACAATACTACGGAATAGTGTGTGTGGGGAGTGTGTTGGGAAGTATGGTATTGTATTTGGGTGTAGTAGTCTCCATATTAAAATACTTTTATGTAAATCTATTTTCCCGCTTGTAAAGGTAAGATATAAATTAATGGAAGAATGTGTTTTATGTTATTTCTACAAAACTTAATTCAAATAATAAAATATTTTTGTTGTTAAATTTAATAATCTAAAATATAAACTCAAAAACTTTACCCAGTTGACTTGTAAGTGTAAGAATAAATATTCGAAATGCTGTAAACATATATCTCACAACATAGTTTTTAATTTGGTGTTACCTTTATGCGTATGGTTTTGTTTATTAGGGAATTACAAATTCTAAATTTATTTATGTATACGTACATGCATACACATATGTATATATTTTAATAAAAAAATTCTTTCCACAATTTCCGTAGACACAGATGTCAAAGATGTCGAACTGTAAACACTTTTCCAGAGAGAATACAATATTAATATTTTTTAATCTTTGTAGACAGTTGCATTCGACTGCATAATCTACCTTTTCGCTATTTCATTATCAATTTATATTGAAATATAATTTTATAATATTTTAAATTATCTTTATAATTTTTCAAACTCAAAGTTTTTTTTTTTTCTTTTTTTGTAATGATTTATTTATTTGATTTGAATATTTACAACATTTCAGAAATAGAGTTTATGTGAAAGAACTATGCACTGAAAAAATATTTAAGAACATTTGTAAAATGTCATATTTTGACAGTTAATTTTTAGCTTTATATATTATCATAGGCAAAAACTATGTGAAAAAGAAGTTGAACAAAAGTTTTCTTAGATTTAAAATAATATATGAGAAAGAAAAGAAAATATTTCAACTATTTCAGGGGACAAAATGTCCCAATTTTTAATACCTTTTTTTAGGACTGAGGGCCTATTAGTCTCAATCTGGGATTTTTGCGTTGTCGATTTCGATAGTTGGACATCGAAATATAGTTTATCGAAAATATAATTGAATAATTTGAAAGCGAAGAAATTTAATAATAATCAGTATCGTTACAAGCGATATCGAAGAAGTTTTTTTTTTTTTTAAATAATTTTAAATTAGGAAACAAAAAGTGCGCGTGAAATAATATGAAATAAAAATAAGTAAAAAAATGAATTTAATGATTTAATGTTTTTGTTTTTCGGGGGCTGCTCATGCATATAAAAAATGCGTATTAAAACGAGTCGAATAAGGAAGCGAAATAAGTATTGAGTTATATTACGATAAATACGATATATAATATGATACGATATATTAGACCTATCGCCCAGGGTTAGTAGGCATTTTCATTGAAAGAAATAGTTTGTTCGTTCGGTGCAACTTCCACATTAGTCCCTTGAGGTACAACTTTCACTTTACTCCCGTCAGGTACAACTTGCACATTAGTCCCCTTTAAATATAGTGACCAGCGAAGCTGGCAAAGCATTCGTTGATTCACTACCTCAATTGATTTTTTTTATTTATTATTATTATTATTATTATTATTTTTTTTTTTTTCGGAAAATGTTGTTCTCAATAATCATCGATTTTCTGCTATTGAGTTAAGTAAGAATCTAACCACTATTATAAAAAAATAGCGGTAACAAAAATGTATATCCTAACAACCTGTAATATGTTTAACTACCAATAGAAAGGTTCAGAAAAAAAGAAAAAAGATGATGCATATATTACAGAGGACCTGGGTTGGTTGGCATAAGGAGCCACTCTGCTTCTATTCCTTGCCACAGTGGAGGTAGAGCTCTGCCATTTTACTAGTGAAGAGTGTACATATATGCAATATCCACTTTAACTTAAGTCTGCTTAAAATCATCACAAAGGAAAAATCTCTGTTTTATCATTTTACTGACCGGTAAATAAATTTTTTCTCATATATTTTATTTGGTTTGGTGAATCTGTTGATCAAATTGAGGCGTTGCTCATGGTGGTTTTCCAAAAAATAGATAATTGGGCTTATATGCATGTATCATAATCTTTTGTTTCTGATGTTTGAGATTCAGCAGTATCCATTTTATGTTAAGCATTCCTATGAGACTAGTTGGGATAGTTAGGTATGGGGTCAGCTGGCATAGCTAAAATACAGCTGTGGTGTAGCATAACTTAATTAATAATAGTTTAAAGACTAAAGAACTCCAAGATGAAGAGTTATCATTCTCAGTCCCCTGGTAATACGGTAGTGAGTGTTTTCATTCGAAGGTTCCTACAAATCCTGGAGAATTTCACTAAAAAACTGAAAAATAACATGAAACAAGATAAACAATGAATCCTCCGTAAAATCAAGGGCTTCTTGACCACCCTGAATAAAAAATTTTGGTCTAATACTATTCCCGTTGTTATCTTAAGAAAATTCACGAAATCGACGGTGGTAATAAGATTCGCATATCCACCATAGTCAAAAAGAGGAAAAAAGATAGAGATGGGTAGATGAGAATGATTAAATTTTAAACAAGCAAAGTAAAATTGTGCAAAAATGGAACCCACTTGTTAAAATAACCTGTTCAAATCCTACACTCGTAGTTGATTTCAAACATAGAGCTAATTCTATTTGAATAACTATCGGTTGCTATATCAATAAGCTGAAATATTTTTTCTTGGGGAATTCATTATTATTATTTATTTTTTGGGTCAAATATTATTAAAAATAGGATGTTTTGAATAATCAAAATGTTTTTCTTCAAAAATTTCTCTGTTCTTCCTAAAAATTCCTGTTCGTATCACGTTATGCCATTTCGCCCCTACCGGTATGACCGGGTTTAGTTGGCATAGTTATGAGATCTTAAGAAAAGCGTTTTTTCATTTTTTTTTTTTTTTTTTTTTTTTTGGGGGGGGGGGGGGGGAGCTGGTGTTTAGACATGTATTTAATGGACGGATTGTATATGATTTTGTAGCCAAAAAGTTAAGCTTTCTGATGCATTCATTAGAATTTCTTTATGTATCGTATAAAAAATTAGAAAAATCAAAAACCAAAATCTAGGACAACTAGCACTGGTCTCTGCTGTTAGTTTTATTTTTTGGAAAACAAATACTAATTTTTTTTTTCTGGTCTGCGGCTATAGCAAACTTTGTATAATAATTATAACAAAGAATATGTTTTTTTTCTGTTATACGTAAAAAAAAAATTATTTTCTCTTTATTACTAAACAGCAGGTTACGCTTGCTTCGCTAGTCACTATATTTAAATGAATTTTCAAAAGAATTGAATCATTATTTAATTTTTATATCATGTTAAAAATAATAATAATAAATTACCTACATTCATATTACTCTAAAGCTTGCTTCGAGGACCCGCTGCCTATGGCAACTCCTTTTCTGCCCCCATTAAATCAGGCCCAGGCTCCCATTACCTGCATAAAGGTCTTTCCTGGACACTTCAATTTTGGTATATGTCGACTACAGGTGGATCTGCTCTTATTAAAGAACTACGATTTTAAAGATGGCTGTATCTCAGCATCTATTAAATATTTTAGTTTTTGGACCATGTATTTTATAACCCTCGCTCTTTACACTATATTACCATATGCTTCCGACCAATATAAAAAGTAAATTTTCTTTATTAATAAAGTAAAAAGTAAATTTTCTTTTAAAAGGAATTAAATAAATATAAAAACAAATAAATTTTAATTAAACTGAGTTTTAATCAGTTTAACTTTTTCTACTATATGCTGCTATTTTTCCCAATAAATGCTATAAATAAAAAAAAAAAAAAAAACTCTTTTTTCGAAGGAATGAATTAAAAAAAAAAAAAATTAAAAATAAAAAGTTTTTATACTATATAAATTATACAAAAACATAACTGTTATATAAATAAGTTTTTAAATAAAAAAATTAATATACTTAATTTTTTCTATTGCATTACCATTTAATTTTCAATAAATATAATAAATACAAAAAAAGATTTCGCCTTTTAAATGTATGAGTTAAATAAATAGGAAATAAATAGCGTAACAGCCGTTGCTAAGGTACGCAGACGATTGAAATGAAAGAATAAATTTTAGAAAAATGAAACATAGAAACCAATATATTAAATCGGAAAAAAAAAAAAAAAGATTAAAAAAACTCAAATTCGAAATTTGAAAAAATCTCGAAGAGGTGCACACATGCAGGGTCCTAGTTACCCGTCTGCCAAGCTTTGTAGTTCTGCAATTAGAAATGTGAGCACCAGAGCGCAGACACGCACAAAAGTACTCAGACAGATACTTCTATTTATTTGTATAGATGGATAGATAGATAATTTTGTCGATCAAACGTATACTATTTTCATTTAATTCATTCAGGAATTAAAAATTTCGAAATCTGATCTATTTTGTTTTAAAAATTTACTTGTTCAACATCCAATTTAATCCAATATTTCTAATATATATATTAGAAAATTATAATTAAAATATTGTATTTAAATTATAATTAAAATACAATGATTAATTAAAATTATAAAGCAATCTTTTTTTTTTTTTTTTTTTTTTTTTTTTTTTTTTTTTAATTTATTATTTATTTTACGGATTAGAAAGAATTTTAATTTAAAAATATCATATCATATTAAAACATTCTCATGGTAAGTTTGAATACATGAAAACTTAATTAATATCCCGGACGGCTCTTTAAAAAAATTAATTTGTATTTTAACGACAGCAAGAGGAAAAAATACATTTATGTATAATTAAGTGTTTGGTTTCGGAAAAAAAAAAAAATCCATCTATTTTTAAAAACGAATATCCAGTCTTTTTTTATAAGATGCAATTTATAATGTAATCTTTTAATTAACTGATTTGTAAACACTATTATTAAGCAGCTTATAGAGGCATGATAAAATGTATAATTTTTCTTGGAATAGTGCATGTTTTTATTCACTAACCCTATTAAAAATAACGCAAGCAATGTAACGTGTTTTTATTAAAAACAAATTATTTTAATTAAGCTAGTACACTTAGGAGATAAAAGACGAAAACATTTTAGTAAAGGCTTTTCTTGGTCATTTTTTATTTCTAAAAAATTCCATCGTTAAATTTCCCACATATTTATATCTCAAAAATGCTCTTTTAAAATCCGTAATAGAATGTGCATATATGTGCGAAAATTTCTCATTTGCACTCAAGAATTTTTATTAAATATCACTTACTTGTCTTTTTTTACCTAATGTACTAAAAGTATATTCAAAGAGAACAAGTTAAAATTACGAATTATATTTAAATTACGCAAATTAATTAGAAGCTAGTTTGAATAACCTTTTTTATGGACAATGCATTTTAAATTAAACAAAAATTAAGTTTATGATATTATTTTATATAATTTTTCCAGTAGTAAAAACATAAAACGATTTCTGTAAACAATATGTTAAATTAGATTTTGTGCAAATAAATATTTAACTATAAAAATTCTTTTTATTGTTGACATTGAAATGCATGTTTCTAATTACACAAATATTTACGAAATACCACTTGTTTATATGTTTTTTTTTACGCGCGCAGGGTTCATGCAGTCTCTATTTTTCGGTACCAATAAATTTTATAGCATTATTTGTCATAAAATAAGCTTATAATCTTAAATAAAATTTTATTACATAAAAATTGTGCTGTAAGAGTCTTTATAAAAGAGCGGGTCCGTACAATCCTTGTTAAATGTTTTTTATTTACTGAAAAAAACACTAGATTAGACATTTTAAAATTATAAAATAAAAATTGTGTTATAGAAGCATGATTTAATTACCCTCGTTTAAATCATGAAAAATCGAAAAATATGGATTAAAATAGTACATACAAGAGTAATGCTGCAATCGTTATTAATAAATAAATAAACAAATCAATAATTGCTTCATCTAATTATTTTGCCAAAATCATGATAAAATGATGAAATCAGATCTAATCAGTAATTTAGAAACTTTTCATGAATACCATAAAATGAAAAAAAAAAAAAAAAAAAAAAACTCACAACATTTCTTTCGGGTCGAAATGAGACGAGGGCCTTCGTCAGGTGAGCAATGCAGGCACGTGTGTTGCCAGTAAAGCAGGAACGCCGCTTGACGTAAATGTCGTGTTTAATTTCGACATAAAGCAATTGATTGCGAGTTTTTTTTTTTTTTTTTTTTTTTTTTATAAAGGCGTTTATGCAAAGTTTTTAAATTATTCCTTTTTAACGCTAGTCCTCCAATGCATTTTCATTATTCAGATCTAACCATTTCGGAATAGATAGTATTTTTATTTAATATTTAAAATTAAAATATTCCCCAAGGCTAAGTTATACACAAAAATAAATTCAAATTCTTCTTTCTTGTTTTTCATATAAATTGCTAAAATGAGTACAGTTCAAAAATATTAATTAAATTAAATAAAGGAAAATTTTCCGGCCTAAGAGTACCGGCTCTAATCGTCCAGGGAAGCCAAAGCCAATAGTATTCTACGGGAAATAGTTGCCCCTTTCAACTCATAAATTAATACATAAATTTTTAATTCCGCTTTCCCACTCAGAAAATTTACAACTGAAAAATGCGTAATAATAATAATAATAATAATAATAACTGTTATGAATTTTCTGTGTGTGAAAATGGAATTAAAAAAATATTTATTAATTAATGATTTATAAAGGGGGAAAATTTCCAAAAAATTGTCATTGTTTTAAACACCCTGCGACGATATGTGGACAGTCCCCTTAAGTTTAAAGATACATTCATGTCTAATCTCATGATTGCATAAGACCAAAACAAGTAGTATTAGACCTTTCGGCACACGCGTGTCATATATGCATCAACTGCAAATTATCAGTTACAGACGACTGTATATATAAATAATACGAATTGTTACAAAGTTTTAAATAATTGTTTTATTTTGTTTTTCTTTTTTCTTTCTTTTTTTTTTTTTTTTTTTTTTTTTTAAGATGTTAAAAAATTACTCAGGTTAAAAATTTTTGAGCATTTCTGCCTTTTTGTAGCGTTAAAATAGCTCAGTTCTTTTTAAAAACTCGTTAAAAGGCTTCAGCAAGGCATAAATGGCTTTGGCGCTATATTGACACGTCTATCGCCACTTGGCGTCTTTATAGTAAGCCTGGCGAGAAAGTATTTGTTTTCAATATATCGATTATCGAAGCTAAAAATCGAATGTTTCACGAGATAGCCAGAAAGTGTTCGAAATGTATGAATCTTTAAATAAGTTTGCATTTCGGTCATAACAAGTTCAGTTGAAGCCAAGTGCTTAAAGTGTTAAGAGATATCTGACCCAGCCTCTTTTATTGAATACAGTGTTAAGAAGGTATAGTGAGCAAAAAAAGTATTTGCCCACCAGGTAAATTTGTTGTATCATAGCCTCCAAAACTAGATGCCTGTCGCGTGGCTCAGAAGCATGGCAACAGTTTAATCGGTAGACAGCGCCACCTTTTTTTGTTGTTGTTTTCTTAACGTATTTTTATTTAAAGATGTCAAAAAATTACTCAGGTTAAAATTTTTAGTGCATTTCTGACTTTTTGTAGCATTAAAATAGCTCAGATCTGTTTAAAAACTCGTTAAAAAGCTTCAGCAAGGCACTATATTGACACGTCTATCGCCACTTGGCGTCTTTTTAGCAAGCCTGGCGAGAAAGTATTTCTTTTCAATATATCGATCATCGAAGCTAAAAATCGAATATTTCACGAGATAGCCAGAAAGTGTTCGAAATGTACGAAACTTTAAATAAGTTAGCATTTCAGCCATCACAAGTTCAGTTGAAGCCAAGCGCCTTAAAGTGTTAAGAGATATCTGACCCAGCCTCTTTTATTGAATACAGTGTTAAAAAGGTATAGGGAGCAAAAAAAGTATTTGCCCACCAGGTAAATTTGTTGTATCATAGCCTCCTAAACTAGATGCCTGTCGCGTTGCTCAGAAACTTGGCAACAGTCCAATCGGTAGACAGCGCCACCTGGTACAGACTTCACGACATTTTTATTCAACAGCCACCAAACATTTTTAAAAGTGGGATTTAATATACCTAAAAAGCGAATAGAATCGAAGAAACGTCGAATTTATATATCATATATCACTTCTTAAAATTATTGGTGACAAATGAATAAAATAGTCGCGCATTCTGTACCACGTGACGTTGTCTACCGCTTGAACTGTTGCCAAGTTTCCGAGCAACGCGACAGGCATAAACAGTTATAATTTATTCCGGAGTACTTTTAGCCCCGCCTTTTTTTCAAACCACACAGATATTATAGAAATTTTCTTCAATATGTAATAACGATTAAATAAGAAAGAAAAAAATGCTCTTAACCCCTTCCTTCTCGCTCCCGGTATATTCATGAGCAGTGCCTACTCCCCACGTACATTTTTCCTTTAATATTTTACGGTACATGAAAGCACCAGCCATTACCAAACTATATATAATGTGTTTGAAAATATGTACAGAATAAATATATTTATATATTATTCATATATTTATTTTCAATCAATTTTTTTTTAATTAGCAAAAATGTAGGTTTTATGGGCGTGTCTTTGAAAAATATGCAACCGATAAGGGATTAAAATATACTGTGTGAAAAGGGCGTGACTATCCGCACTCCAGAATAAATTATAAATTCTACCAGGTATGCATATTATGCTTCAAAATGAGTTTACAAAATTCCGGAAAATTGTCATAATTAAGATTAAGTAAGTGAAATAATGGGAAAAAGTACCATTGAAGAACAGTGGTGTGAAAAAAAGAATTGGCACTAGCAATGCTCTTGTTTAAATTGAGTGTTGGATGAAACTAAATTCAAACTTGGTGTACACACAATATTTAAACTTTAAAGCTTCTTCACATACCATTTCAAAAGGACGTGGCCTTTCTTCTTCTGATGCAAAAAAACACGTGATACTGCCTTGAAGGCAAAAGCAAGTATTGCTTTTGCGTTCAAGAAGGCCACGACCTTTCGAAACCGGTTTTGCTCTGTTCAATTTTATGGTGTGTGAAGAAGGTTTAATTATTGAATGTTTGGTTATTAAAACACTTACAGCAACAGAACGGCAATTCCAATAACTTAACATATAAATTCACAATCTTATGTTTAATTGAAGTAATAATTTTAGATTTTAAAAATGCTTACATAAAAAGTTGTATAATTTTAAAGGTGCATAAGTCTTTAAATTTATTTCTCTGTGAAAAACGTTGAATGTATTTAATAATTATAACCAATGCGTAACAATAAATTTAGCTAGTAACAAACAGTCGAATTTTAAAGAAATATTTTCTTGAGGAAAAAGGCTTATATAATAAAAGTATATCTATTTTTATAAAAAATTATAAAAAAAATTAAATATTAAAATTAAAAATTAAAAATGTATTTTACATTTACTTGGTAATTTATGTATGTAAATTAATTTTAATGTAATTTTTCAGAGGTGGAAATGGGAGTTATTTTAATGATTTTTAAATCAGGATTAAATTTCATTATTGTTTGTCATTAGAAAAATAAAAATAACTTAACAAAGCATATCACAATAAACCATAAAATAAAAAGAATTTCTTTTAGTAAAGAATTCGAAATTCTAAACAACAATTGTGAAAACTTTATTTATTATTTTTTTAAGCCAATTCTATTTCTGAAATACTTATAAAATCGGTTGAGCCAAGAAAAATCAAAATTCTAGCAGATGGATTTTTTTTTTCTTTTTTTTTGTTTGAGATCGCTTTACTCAATTTATACTCAGTTAATTGTCGTCCTCAGGGCCTGATTAAGGGGGAAGCTCGCTCTTGACACATTATTTATACTTACACCGTTATTTTTTAACAAATACTTTCCTCCTATAATAAACAGAAAATTTTCAATAAAAATTATTTTAAAAGAATTCTGGTGTCTAATAACGTTGTGTAAATTGGATTGTTTTACACCATTCATTTTTTATAAAAAATATTTCCTCGTCAAAGCGTGGAATTTCTATAACATGAAGTAAAAAATAATTATAAAAATATTCCTGTATGAGCGAGCTTCCCCCTTAATCAGGCTCTGGTCGTGCTCATTTATATAAAAGCATCACAGAACTGGTGTTTGTAAGTACTAAGTACAAAACATTCAATACGCACCATAAAATGCAAACACTCGCAACCATTGTTTGTGATCGAAAGAAAACACGATTCTTTGTCAGTCAAACAAAGTAGTCACGAGTGCTGCCATCAAAACGGCAACGCCATTGCCGCTTTGTTCGCAGCACTCGTGGCTACTTTGTTCGCATGCCGACTGATCGTGTTCTCTTTCGACCCGAAAAAACTGTCACGAATTTTTTTCATTTAAGACGTTTATTCTACGATATTCTGAGCTACCGCCTTTGCGCTACGCTGTCCACAAACACACACACAGGAATTGCCTATTATATATATATATATATGAATATTGCATCATTTTATAGAACTAGGAAATTCTGCTCCCTGCTCGATCCGTTCACCAACCGTCGACTTGCATCGTCTAGTAACCCCTGCTGGTTTCCACCCGTCTATTCGCAGCTTCGGCTTTCACTGTATAGGAATATTACAGCGCATTATTAAGAAAAACAAGGCAAAAGTAGAACAATATTATAGAAAACCCATATTCAAACTAAAATACATAATATTTAATAAAACTTTTCTTTTTAAGGAAATACTATGCTAAAAATCAATATATATATATATTTTTTTTTAGAATAGAAATAAATTCATAGGATTTAGACTATTTTGCGTACAACCTTAGTATATGATTCTGTTGGCGAGACTTAAATTTTTGTCAATACTGACGAAGAATTTTTTGGTATAATTTCTTGTTAAATAAATAAATAAAAGTAAAATAAAATAATATCAGTACTTAAATGTCTTGATCATTTTAAGGACCAGAATTTGTATGTCATTCATTATAGGCAAGTGTTTAATTTGGTGATATTTTTTATATTTACATTTGTATTATAGCTTTTTTTTTTTTTTTTTTTAAGTAACTGAATTAATCTGGGAAAAATTATCTAAATTAAATTAGTAATCGTTATAATAAGGACAATTTATTCTTTCTTAAAATTATCATCCATGCAAGCGCTTATAGCACAATTTCGCAGGGATGTCAAACACAAATTTATTAGTACGACAGGATTATTTATTTCAATCTGGCATTTTGTTACCAATTTATAGTGTTCCACTTCGAAAATGCCTGCCAATATCCCGTTTTACCGTATAATTTCTTACTCTATCTTGCAATATTTTGTGAAATCCCTAAAATTTATTTATATATATATATATATATATATATATATTCATATCCCATCGGTGAGGACCAAACTCAGTACTTTCGGATTTGTAATTGCGTATTCTGGCCACAGAGCCAACGGGTCTTGGCTGATTATTTCCTGACTATTTAGACTAGTGTTTTCAGATATTTTATTTTATTTATTTATTTTATTTTATTACTTCCCATCGGTGAGCGTTGAACTCACAACCATCGGGTTCATAGTTGTGTACTCTGACCACAGAGCCAACGGTTCTCGGCTGAAAAATTTCCTGATTATTTAAACTAGTGTTTTTTTTTTTTTTTTTTTTTTTTTTTTTTTTTTTCCAAAGGGGGTTAAAATACAGATATAAGTAGTCCTGTCGAACTAAATTAAATTGAGATACTCACCACAGCAGTACAGATTCTTCTTTTTTTTTTTAATTGTCCAAGTTCGATTAATATTCTTTATCTTCTATATGTTATACTATTTAGAATTTGCAGTTTATTAGAATATCTTCTTTAGCATATGTATGTTGATGCATTATAATAAGCCACGAAAGAATAAAACATCATTATGAGGAAATTAAATAGAGAAATCCAATCGTATAAAGACGTGTGTAAACTCAACTACATTGAAAATTACAAATACAGTGTAATATTATATTTTTGCATGTGCCACCGGAAACATTATACGGTTTAGATAATATTCACTTTTCAGAAAAAGTGTGTGGTTTAGTTGAGTTCTGCTCCCATTTTTTTTCAATGTTTCAAGTAATGCTTGTGCTGAAATGATGTTCGCTGCGCAGGCTATGTAAGGTTCTGAATTGCTTTATCGTAGATCGTTCTATGTGCGGGATTCTTATAGGAAACTGTTAAGTACTTAATTAATTTGAGTAGCATTAGCATACTTGCCAACCATGTCATTATGAACCGTACAATTTTTAGTACCCGCCTTTTTTTTTTTTCACACCAATATTTTTTTAGAGTAATTTTAGTCTTATTTAATCGTAACAACATTTGGAGAGAATTACTCTAAAACTATAGTGGTGTGAGAAAAGGGGCGTTTTTTCAGGAGGCGTTAACAATTGTACGGTTATTAATGAGATGGTTGGCAAGTATGCATTAGTATTAAACATCAGTCGTAGTTTCCTCCTTCTTTCAGGACACTATTAGAAATGAGAAATATATGTTTTTTTTTTTTTTTTTCCTACCACTTTTTTGTACAATAATTTCTAAGCTGTTTAATCACGACATATTACTTAAAAATTACAGTAAAATGTCTCTAAAAAAAAGTGGTGGCAAAACAGGCAGAAATTTCTCATTCTTGAAAGTGTCCGAAAAAAAATGCTCTTTTAACGTTAAAGTCCGGTTTCCATTTGCGATCATTCGGCGGCTTCTATTCAGAATCCTTTGATGTGGTTAGCTAGCTCAAAGCTAGCTCAAAGCTAGCTCAAAACCCTTGAACGGGGATGGAAATGGCCCCCTGCTGAGATAATTGAACGGTCGGGGTAGATATCTTTGTCAATTTTGCATGCTTTCCTTTGAGGTAACTGCGAAATCTGATAAAAAAGGACTACAACTGATGACAAGACATTTGGCTCTTTGTGTCGGAAGCGTGATTCATGACGTTTTGAGCGTTGATCTTGAGCCCAAGTCGAAACTGGCCTTAAGCAATTCCTGCTTTTTCAGCGCCTAGCTTTTAGAACAATTTCTTGTGATTTTCTAGTCATTTATTTATACATGGTTCAAAAGAACAGTATAAAAGACAAAAACTATAAGTTTAAAAAATATAGTATGATATATTTTTATGAATATTATTTCTAAACTTTGAATAAAATAAACTCTCATTGAATAAAATTTTAAAAACACTTACTGTTCATCATTAACGGTGTCATTTTTATATTAAACTTTCTCTTGAGAAAAAGTTTCCAATACGTAAATACATTGGAAGGGATGTGAAAAAAATTAAATTAAATAATATCTGTATAATGGACTGCATTTCTTTTTGACTTTAAAATATATTTATTATTTTTATTTAAAAACATATTTTAAAATACTTCGGATGTATTTTGACATAAATAAATGATTTTCAAACTCATTTATAGATGACTTTGCATTGATAAGTTTTACCATTTTAGAATTAAACATTTCTATGATACATTTCATATTTCGAATTGTTGGAAGAAAAAAATCTTCATCTAAAACTCCGAGTACATTTTATCCTTCATTATTTTAAGAAGTAGGCAGCAGAGTATTAAAATTGAAGTTGTAGGAGATTTTTTTTTTTTTTTTTTCAAATTAAAGTAAAAATAATAAGCTATTTTTCTGTTCAGATATTTTTGAATGTGTAAAATTATTACCTAGCTGTACATTAGAAATACATAGAGAGAGTATATATCTGTACTGATAAGTATAAAGGATTGAAGTCCATATTCACTATTTTTCAGGAGACGAAAAATAAAGTTAAACTAACTAAAAACTATTTAATAAAGAAGCATCACAAAACTGGCGTTGTAAAAATTATTACTTACAAACTTTGAATAAACACCATAAAATGCAATAAACTCGCAACAATTGTTTCGGGTCGAAAAAACACACGACCCTTCATCAGGCGAACAAAGTAAGCACGAGTGCTGCAGTCAAAGCGGCAACGCACCAAATCGTTTAAGATGAAAAGAAAAAGTTTATAAAGTAGAAACTAAATATAGCTACTGGTGTGAGTAGAATTGTACAAAAAACAAGAAAATAAATAAATGAGTGAGGTTAAACATATAATAATCTAAGGATAACAAAAATTAAACTAAAATCTAAGTTACGTGAGTAATTTCCAAGCATCAGAGAAGAAAGGAGTGGAAGAAATATCATTAACAAGATTTTTCGAATTTTTAAATATGTAAAATGCTTCATGAATATCCAAATGGGAGGAGCAGACAGGAGATGAAATTATGTTAGTTTTGGAAAAATCAAAACGATGACCTTGAGACCAGCAGTGGGAAGCAATAGAAGATTTGGTAATCTCTTCATTACGAACATTCCGACGGTGCTCATTTATTCTGTATTTCAAACGCCTCCTAGTTTGACCAATATAACCTAAGTTGCAGGACGAACACGGAATTAAATAAATTCCAGAACGGTTTTCGGTGGGAATGGGATCCTTAAGAGAAGATAATTTTATTTTATTGACGGGTTTGTAAATAACTTTGAAACCAAACGGTGAAAGAATTTTAGAGATTTTAAAAGAGAGTGAAGAATAAAATGGTAAAACAACTGGGATGAGACTGTGATCGTTTAATTTGGGAGCAGAACGTTTAGGATTCTTAAATTTATATAGAGCTTTATCGATGATAGATGGGTTATAGCCACGAGAGAGGGCAAGAGATTTTAAATAATTAATTTCTTTCGAAAGATTAGACGGATCAGAACAAATGTGTAATGCACGGTAAACATAAGTGTAAAAAGCAGACATTTTTTGTTGAGGGGCGTGGTTAGAGAGAGCATGCGGCGGCAAAGAGACTGAGAATGGTTTTCTAAAAACAGTAGTTGAGAAACAATCCTTTTCTTTATTCACAAGAACGTCAAGGAAGGGCAAAGAGCAATCCTGTTCAACCTCAAAAGTGAATTGAATGCATGGGTCAATCGAATTGACCAAAGAAAGTAAATTGGACAAATCGACGTCAGGGGAGACAAGAACGAAAGTGTCATCCACATATCTAAACCAGTGAGGAAATTTATATACACCGAAGAGTTTTTCTTCAAAATAGTGCATATAGATGTCGCAAAGTAAAGGAGAGAGAGGACTACCCATGGCCATACCATCATTTTGGGAATAATAAGTACCATTAAAAATGAAGGCAGTTTGCCTGATACACAAATGAACTAAATTAACAAGCTCCTCAATTTCAATAGAAGAATAATGGAATTCACGTAGTCTTCTCTCTAAACAAACCAGAGCACCTTGAACCGGAACATTTGTAAAAAGTGACTTAACATCTAAAGAAATCATAGTATAATTAGACGGGGAGATGCATTTAATTTTGTCCACAAAATCATACGAGTTTTTTACAGTATGAAGATTAGTAGAAGTTAGATGAGAAAGAGAGTTTGAAAGAAATCGAGCAAGATTATAAGAAGCCGTACCTATATTAGATACAATAGGTCGAAAGCAGAGAGTGGGTTTATGAATTTTCGGAAGTGCATAGAAACGAGCACAATTAGCAGCAGAAGGAATTACCATGCGTTTGGTATAATCATTAAGAATAACGGAATTTTTAACGTGGTGTTTGACTTGATCAAGATGATCATTAGAAGGATCTTTTTTAAGTTTCGAATATGGACCTGAGGTAAGCAAGGACTCAACATGGGAAATATAATCCGATTTGTTGAGTAGAACAGTTTGTCCCCCTTTATCAGATCTTGTGACAATTAAATCGGGGGCGGAGTTTAATTCAGAGAGGGCGGATTTTTGAGAAGGAGTAAGGTTAGACTTTTGTGGATGATTATTGGAGGAAATAATGTTAGATAAAATGAAACGAAGAGATTCTAACTGGCCTGGAGAAATTTTACTATTTTTAAAGGAATTTTCAATCGGAGCGATCAAATCCGGAATGGAGGGTCTCGAAGTACGCGCAAAATTCAGACCCAAACTGAGCACGTCGCGTTGAGTATTAGTCAGAACGTGCGAAGAGAGATTAACAACAGTATTCTGAGCAAGAGGAGAAACGGGAGAAGTAAAGGTATTTCTTTTAATAAGATAATTAAATTTCTTATTTAAGTTAGTTTGATGCCTAGAAGACTGAAACGCAACGTATGCGAAATTTCTTTTTTCAAAAGAAGAGAAATCATGAACAGAATTGCTAAGAGACAGGTGTAAAGCATATAATTCAGACTCAATAGACGAGAGAGACTGTCGTGTATCCTGAATAATAGCCCTAAGAATGGCAAATTTACTCCTATTTAAAGCATTTTTAATGCGAAGAGAAGCAGGAAGATTGTACTTAATGTCTATGAACTTAGGAATTATCCGAGCACGCTTACATCTAAGAAGAAAATTTAAATGATTGAGATAGCGAGAACGTTTCAAACGAAGATGTTTGAAACGATTAATCTCTGAAGAACTCATGCTAAAAACATATACAGAAACAAGAGTCAAAACTTAAAGAAGGCGGAGTTTAAACAAAAACAGAAACAAGAGTCAAAACTTAAAGAAGGCGGAGTTTAAACAAAAAGAATGGGGGGGAGGGCGTTAAAATACGAAAATGTAATTAATCAAATAGAAAAATCGATAAAATAAAAATATATAAAATGACAGTATCTAAAAATGAGAAAAAATTAGCAAAAATTAACAAATAAAACAAGTCAAAACTTAAAGAAGGCAAAGTTTAAACGAAAAAAAGGGGGGGGGGGGAGGAGTTTAAAGATGCAAAACAGAAAATACAAAATACAAAAAAGTAACTAAACAATTAGAAAAGCCTCGACAAAAAACGAAATTAGAGGCTCAAAAATGAGAAGAAATTAGCAAAAATTAACAATTAAACAAGTAAAAACTTAAAGAAGGCGGAGTTTAAAAAACAAAAATAAAAAGGGGGGGAGTTTTAAAAACAAAAATGTAATAATTAATTAGAAAACAATCGATAAAATAAAAATATGTAATGAGAGGCTCAAAAATGGGAAGAAATGAGCATAAATTAACAATTAAACAACTCGAAACTTAAAGAAGGCGGAGTTAAAACGAATAAAAGGGGGAGGAGTAAAGGGAGATAAAGAAATAATTAAACAAGTGGAACACAAACGGCAAAATGAAAATATGAAATGAGAGGCTCAAAATCGAGAAGAAAATAGCGTAAATTAACAAATAACAACAATAAAAAGAAATAGGAGACACTCGCAAAATTACTTACTCGATGCTAAAAGCCCAAAATAGCAACAAATTTAATAAAGAAGCATCACAAAACTGGCGTTGTAAAAATTATTACTTACAAACTTTGAATAAACACTCCTCCCCCCCCCCTTTTTTTCGTTTAAACTTTGCCTTCTTTAAGTTTTGACTTGTTTTATTTGTTAATTTTTGCTAATTTTTTCTCATTTTTAGATACTGTCATTTTATATATTTTTATTTTATCGATTTTTCTATTTGATTAATTACATTTTCGTATTTTAACGCCCTCCCCCCCATTCTTTTTGTTTAAACTCCGCCTTCTTTAAGCTTTGACTCTTGTTTCTGTTTTTGTTTAAACTCCGCCTTCTTTAAGTTTTGACTCTTGTTTCTGTATATGTTTTTAGCATGAGTTCTTCAGAGATTAATCGTTTCAAACATCTTCGTTTGAAACGTTCTCGCTATCTCAATCATTTAAATTTTCTTCTTAGATGTAAGCGTGCTCGGATAATTCCTAAGTTCATAGACATTAAGTACAATCTTCCTGCTTCTCTTCGCATTAAAAATGCTTTAAATAGGAGTAAATTTGCCATTCTTAGGGCTATTATTCAGGATACACGACAGTCTCTCTCGTCTATTGAGTCTGAATTATATGCTTTACACCTGTCTCTTAGCAATTCTGTTCATGATTTCTCTTCTTTTGAAAAAAGAAATTTCGCATACGTTGCGTTTCAGTCTTCTAGGCATCAAACTAACTTAAATAAGAAATTTAATTATCTTATTAAAAGAAATACCTTTACTTCTCCCGTTTCTCCTCTTGCTCAGAATACTGTTGTTAATCTCTCTTCGCACGTTCTGACTAATACTCAACGCGACGTGCTCAGTTTGGGTCTGAATTTTGCGCGTACTTCGAGACCCTCCATTCCGGATTTGATCGCTCCGATTGAAAATTCCTTTAAAAATAGTAAAATTTCTCCAGGCCAGTTAGAATCTCTTCGTTTCATTTTATCTAACATTATTTCCTCCAATAATCATCCACAAAAGTCTAACCTTACTCCTTCTCAAAAATCCGCCCTCTCTGAATTAAACTCCGCCCCCGATTTAATTGTCACAAGATCTGATAAAGGGGGACAAACTGTTCTACTCAACAAATCGGATTATATTTCCCATGTTGAGTCCTTGCTTACCTCAGGTCCATATTCGAAACTTAAAAAAGATCCTTCTAATGATCATCTTGATCAAGTCAAACACCACGTTAAAAATTCCGTTATTCTTAATGATTATACCAAACGCATGGTAATTCCTTCTGCTGCTAATTGTGCTCGTTTCTATGCACTTCCGAAAATTCATAAACCCACTCTCTGCTTTCGACCTATTGTATCTAATATAGGTACGGCTTCTTATAATCTTGCTCGATTTCTTTCAAACTCTCTTTCTCATCTAACTTCTACTAATCTTCATACTGTAAAAAACTCGTATGATTTTGTGGACAAAATTAAATGCATCTCCCCGTCTAATTATACTATGATTTCTTTAGATGTTAAGTCACTTTTTACAAATGTTCCGGTTCAAGGTGCTCTGGTTTGTTTAGAGAGAAGACTACGTGAATTCCATTATTCTTCTATTGAAATTGAGGAGCTTGTTAATTTAGTTCATTTGTGTATCAGGCAAACTGCCTTCATTTTTAATGGTACTTATTATTCCCAAAATGATGGTATGGCCATGGGTAGTCCTCTCTCTCCTTTACTTTGCGACATCTATATGCACTATTTTGAAGAAAAACTCTTCGGTGTATATAAATTTCCTCACTGGTTTAGATATGTGGATGACACTTTCGTTCTTGTCTCCCCTGACGTCGATTTGTCCAATTTACTTTCTTTGGTCAATTCGATTGACCCATGCATTCAATTCACTTTTGAGGTTAAACAGGATTGCTCTTTGCCCTTCCTTGACGTTCTTGTGAATAAAGAAAAGGATTGTTTCTCAACTACTGTTTTTAGAAAACCATTCTCAGTCTCTTTGCCGCCGCATGCTCTCTCTAACCACGCCCCTCAACAAAAAATGTCTGCTTTTTACACTTATGTTTACCGTGCATTACACATTTGTTCTGATCCGTCTAATCTTTCGAAAGAAATTAATTATTTAAAATCTCTTGCCCTCTCTCGTGGCTATAACCCATCTATCATCGATAAAGCTCTATATAAATTTAAGAATCCTAAACGTTCTGCTCCCAAATTAAACGATCACAGTCTCATCCCAGTTGTTTTACCATTTTATTCTTCACTCTCTTTTAAAATCTCTAAAATTCTTTCACCGTTTGGTTTCAAAGTTATTTACAAACCCGTCAATAAAATAAAATTATCTTCTCTTAAGGATCCCATTCCCACCGAAAACCGTTCTGGAATTTATTTAATTCCGTGTTCGTCCTGCAACTTAGGTTATATTGGTCAAACTAGGAGGCGTTTGAAATACAGAATAAATGAGCACCGTCGGAATGTTCGTAATGAAGAGATTACCAAATCTTCTATTGCTTCCCACTGCTGGTCTCAAGGTCATCGTTTTGATTTTTCCAAAACTAACATAATTTCATCTCCTGTCTGCTCCTCCCATTTGGATATTCATGAAGCATTTTACATATTTAAAAATTCGAAAAATCTTGTTAATGATATTTCTTCCACTCCTTTCTTCTCTGATGCTTGGAAATTACTCACGTAACTTAGATTTTAGTTTAATTTTTGTTATCCTTAGATTGTTATATGTTTAATCTCACTCATTTATTTATTTTCTTGTTTTTTGTACAATTCTACTCACACCAGTAGCTATATTTAGTTTCTACTTTATAAACTTTTTCTTTTCATCTTAAACGATTTTGTGCGTTGCCGCTTTGACTGCAGCACTCGTGCTTACTTTGTTCGCCTGATGAAGGGTCGTGTGTTTTTTCGACCCGAAACAATTGTTGCGAGTTTATTGCATTTTATGGTGTTTATTCAAAGTTTGTAAGTAATAACTAAAAACTAATCTGAAGAATCGATTAGGAAAAAGGGATTATGTTGATTTATACCATTTATGCCATTCAGTGATTGTCAATCTTCATTTAATAAAGGGAAAAAATTGAATTAAATATTTTATACCAAAGATTAAAGCTAAATTTCTGACTTCAATCTATGTTTACAAATGGATTTTCTCAAATACTAAATGACATGGATTTAAATCCATTATACCAATCGATAGAGAATTTTTTTCTGAGTGTGGCTATGTATTTAACTCAAAATCGACATTTTTGGACTTAAATCTTTTATACTTATCAGTACAGATATATTGCCCTAAATTAACTATTTCAATAGTAAAATGCAAAGAAGTTAGATATTCCTTTATTCACAAAAAAGAAAAATAACACACACTTACATACAAAAAAGAAAAGAAAATGGATAAACAACGTAAGAAATTGCCGGTCATATACTCAATTTTCTATGAGTAGAAAAAAATGTCTGCAGTCGATTAATTAAAATTCTAAATTATTATTATTATTATTATTATTTTTAATTATAAATATCTAAGATAACGCTTTTATTTACAGACGATAAATTTCTTCGTTACTAATAGCAACATTGAGATTTATTTTATTTTATTTGCAACTTTGATAACATTTTAATGAAAAATGAAGTAAAAAGAATTTTATTTATTTATTTTTGAGAGATGGCAAGCCGAGTACCTTTAAAAACCCGACGCTTTTAATTAATAATTTCATTAATTAAAATCATAGAAATTTCTAAGTACCGGAAATATATACGTTGGTGTATTCGTCACACACTGATGCCTTTCAATAGTGCAGAGGACTTTGCCCACTGCCGCAGACAAAAAAATTAGACGCCAGTAAACAGTAACTTTTTACTTCCATTATCCTACTATTGTAGGTAATGGAAGTATTGTATTCGTTCCAAAAAATCGATATCGAGTTTTCACCTGATTTACACGTTTTAAGACTTCTTGAGTCCAAAAAAGTAGTTTTTAGCAATTAGTCAGTGTGTGTATGTATGTGTGGAATCTTCTGGCTATCATATCTCCGAAACTAATTAAGATAGAACTACGAAACTTTAGAATTGATACAGGTCTGGTGTACAGATGAATTTTCAAAATTTTGGTGAAAATCTAAATACCGGAAGTGGATCATCGGAAACCGGAAGTGGTACCGTAAGTCCGTATCTCAAAAACGGTTCTAACGATTTTCTTCTAATTTGCTATATAAACTCTCTATTATATGTCCTTTCGAATAATATAGTTAGTTAGTTCAGGAAAATTAACATTCGACCTATAAAAGAGCTCAATTTCAGGTCTCGCAAGTACGTTCCTTTAAAAACGGCTGTACGGATTTTTTAAAAGCTCGCCATATTAAGCAGCTTTTAGATAGACTTTTGAATGTAATTATTGTTTTCCGGTCAATAATAATGCCAAGTTTGGGTTAAAAGTTTGTGTCTCAAAAACGGCTCTAACGATTTTTTTTTTTTTTTAACTTATCTAAATCCATTTTAGATACCCTTTCTCATGCATTACACGGCTTTTACAGAAAAATTAACGGTCATCCTGATTACGTAGTTCAGTTTTGGACATCAGAAATTTGTGTTTATTATTTTTTTTTTCTTTTCAACACGCTATTTAAATTATGCTTTATTTATCTTACATATGTATCAAGTTTCTCTTACTGGAAAATTCAAAGAAATGCACACAATAACTCCAAAAAATGCATATAATACGTGTAACAGTGGGTAATATGGAAATCATGTTGTTGTTTCACACCAGATTTTTTTTAATATGTAAAGTTTTGCTGTTGTGGGTATTAAGGCCGATTGACTGCCCTAGGGTCCTAGGCCTGAAGGAAATTTCCTCTCTAGAGATCTTTCTAAAAAGTCGCAGCACGTATTTGTGCAAGTTTCGTAGAAAACTCCAAACGGCTAGGCCGACGACTTGGGACCGAACCCGGCGCCTCACGTCTACAGAAAAATGTAGACTACCAGCTTTGAGCGTAGACCCGCGCGGCCGCTGGTGGACTTTAATATGTGGAAAAAATGCACTTCCAAAAAGAGAAAAATTATTTCTACAAGCAATAATTTAAACCACATTAAAAATATGAACAGAATTTGAAGTATTTTTATAAATAATGATAATAGCAATAATAATAGTAATAATAAGAGACTGCTTTTTTTTTTCTTTTGGATCACGGAATAAAGAAACCACTTATAAAATATTCCAAAAGTTGTTATGTTTTCAACAAATACTTCAACTTTAGAACAAAACTTATTAGCATGGAACTAAATTAGCATGGAGATTCATTCACGAAGAATTTTTTATGAGTTTTGTATTCAAATTCTTTAGAACACGTTATCGAAATTCAAGTTCTTTATCCAAAAACATCCTTCTTTTTTTGCATTAATGACCATAGTTTTATTTTGTTCGTTTGTTCAATAAAATAATATATACATTATTATTTAATTGCAGTACTGTGCAATTACAACTTAAGAATACAAATCATTTGTACTCTTAAGATGTATCATTTTAGAAGCAACCTCATATAAATTGTATTGCAAGTCAAGTTACTAAAAATTTTAATTGTAATAAAACGTTCCTTTTTCTGACTTATTTAATTAAATACATTCTGTTTCTGTAGTTTTATGATTAATTCCTAATTAATACACTTCAGTCAAATCTATTTCATAAACAACATAATTATAATTACTAATACGCTGAATTGTTTAACTAGATGAAGAATTTGGTTTTGCAGTTATCTTAGTTGTGAGGCACCACTTAACATTTTAGATTCCTTTTTATATTTGTAAAAATAATGATTTTCTATTCCATGCTAAAATCGATTTTTGATTTTGAAAGAAAAATATTGATAAAAATCTATATTTTGTGGGAATTTTAGTCTAATAGTTCAATATACTTAGTTTTAAAACTGGGATATGAACGAGTTTAAAAAATACTGAAACAGGATGTCTAAGGTCCGTAATTATCAGAAACAAACATTTGTTAGTGGGTCTTCTGTATTATGTTTCCAAGATAAATTCTGAGAAAAAATGCTGTTTGAATGTATTGATGGAAGAGACAGAAAATATGATTAACACTTTCGCGGCTGCATGTTTTTGTCTTTTTGACAGTAAGCTGCACCTGTGAGCGTTAATCTTTTGTTTTACATTATTTAAATCAGTGTTTTCTGTATTGATATTTATAATATAAATGAATATACATTACAATTATACTCTTTCTAATCAAAATATTTGTAGCCATAATGCACTGATTGCACAAAAGTGATTGTTGGGTATATTGTTGAGAAATAGTCTATGTTACTTAAAGAAACGCACACTGGCGGAGTTACAGACTTTCAAATGATGTGAATTCTCGTCAGCGGTCGCAAAATTGTTATTATAGGCTGATTGCCGAATGCAGATTTTCCAGTGCGTAGCCCGTGTGTCCGGCACTCAGATGACTGGAACTGAGTTGGGTAGGTAAAAGTTCAAAGGGGGAAAAAAAAAAGGTGGGGAATTTAAGCAAAAGCAGGTTTCTCAGTAGTCACTATTTTGAATATTGAATTGTTATTTGGTACTTTTTCCCAATGGCATCTATGCCATATTATCAAAGTTGGCAATGGATGTACTTTTTAAGCACCACTATTTCTGTGTGATAATCAATGTTTATTCAGTCTATAAAATATTACCGAATATTGCTACTGAAAATTATTATTGAAGACCAATGATCTATTCATGATAGTGAATAATGATCTATTTATATCTATTCAAATTTTCTGCTTTGTGTGCACGATTCGTAGATTTTGCCACAGGTGCTTTCAGTTCATCTAGAACTCGCAGCAATAATAAAGGCACAATAAATCAATATGTATATATAGAGGGTGACCATAATTATACTTAGGCTATTTAGAGCTCTCTGTAGCTGTTAACTAAAATGCGGATTGAGTCGAAAATTTGTATACAGACATGTCAAAAGATGCGCTCAGAGTTTCTGCAAAAAAATAAAATAAATAAATAAATAAATGAAATAAAATAACTTTTAAATTTAAAAAAATTTCGCTCTTAGGGGTTATACACCAAAATACAATCAAACATTACAGTCAAAATGCTTGAAAAGTTATGTAATATGTAACTGTGGTCTATTTTAACATTTTCAAACGATACGACATTTAAACTGTTGTTCTTACATTTTGCAATGGTCTCTGTTGAAAGATTTAACAGATGACAAAGTGATTTCCCGTTCATTTTCCACTTCTTTGTCGACCCGTTCCCCCCATCTGATTCTGTGGTACTTTTGGTTTTAGGGCCATTTAAAGAGTTTGGTTTTTAAAAGAAATGTTGTAACTTTGACTAACTTGAAGGACCGTATAACGTTGCATATGCGGAGAATCATTGGCGACCAGCTACGATCAGCTGTTGAACACACTGTTCATCGGCTGCACGTTTTACAACTTAATAATAGGGAACACATGAAGCAAAACGATCTTCATCGATAAACTGTCTGTAACTAGTAACAAACAACAATTAAATCTGTGATAAATAAAGTTGTTTCTATTAAAATTTCAAGTTTTTTTTTTTTATTTTGATGTATGTACACTCAGAGCGAAATTTTTTTAAATTTTAGATTTTTTTTTTCTCTTTTTTTCCCCCCACAGCCTTTGAGCGCATTTTTAAAATGTCTATATACAAATTTTCGAATCAATCCGTATTCTAGTTACAGCTACATACTGCTCTGAATAGCCAAGTTTAATTATGGCCACCCTGTATATATATATATATATATATGAGAGCTGCCAACATCCTAATTAACAATCTGCAGAATTGTTAGTACCCACTTTTTTTTTTTTCCTTTCCCATACCGGTCTTTTTTTTTTTTTTTTTTTTTTAAGAGTACTTCCCTTCATATCTCATCGTATATAAAAGAGAATAAAAACAAAAATTAAGTGGTATGGTAAAATGGGAGGGTATTGACAATACCAGAACTGCCGACCTAACCCGGCAAATTGTTAGTACCGCCCCTTTTTCTACACTGCTTAATTTTTATAGTATTTTTTTTTCTTAATTCATTGTAGATGCATTTGAAGAGAATTACTCTAAAAATTAAGTGGGGTAGAAAAAGGGGCGGTGCTAGCGATTTGTTGGCTTAGGTTAGCAGCTCTGATTATATATGTTAAAAAACTACAAAATAAAATTTAATATGCTATCCAAACTTATACTATATATATATATATATATATTAATATTGCTGTCCGAGAATTGTTGCTGTCCTAATTACTTTCGCGAACTTAAAAATTTACTCTTTGTGTTTTTATAGCCATTTACCCCCCCCCCCCCCCCCTCTCTCTCTCTCTCTCTCTCTTTTTCTTTTTTTTTTTTTTTTTTTTTTTTCATTTTACCGTTCGAAAAAAGGGAGATACAGTACCTTTGATTTCCTTTTTCTCCCCCAGGAATACTCCTTCCATAGTTTTGGAAATAATTTAAGGCGATGTTAGCGAAAATAAAGAAAATGATTCTCATACTTTAAATTTGTTCTGATTTAGTTATATTATAACATTGCTCTAGGATTAAAAATTATTGTGAGCAATATCGTTAAAAGAATTAACGCTTTTTATTTTATTTATTTATCCATTTATATTTCTTTTCTTTCTTTTTTTTTTTCTAAGCTTTATTAAATTCTTAAGGGTCAAGTATTTCTTTCTAAATCGAAATATATGAATTATGTCAAATATAGCCTTTAGTAATGTTTATAAGCATTTGATACTTTTAAGGCCAATCAAAACTTTAAAGCATAAATAAAAAGTGTAAACTTTACTTATTTGCTAATTGTGTATTTTTTCTTGACAAGGAATTTCTGACTTTTCCATTATAAATATTCAGTAAAGTAAGAAAGATTGTTAAATTTAAAAAATGACTAAATTTATATTTAGAGATTAATTATTATTTAAATAAATTATAGAAAGAAAAATATCTAAAATTATTATTATTTTCTTTTTTTTTACAAGTATATATTTATCTAACTGATAATTTAACTCTCACAATCTGCTTTATTGTCTTTTATACAGCATAAAATTGCAGAAAGTAACTTAAATAAGAATAAAATTTGAATTATGTACAATATTTTAAGCGGCTAATAGCATAAAATCATTTATATTTTTATATTTGTGAACTGTCACTCATAAGTTTTTCCAGTCAAAATAATATATTAGGGGGACCGGAAAATAATGTCGTTTTGAATTTACTGACATCGAAAATTTAACCTGGATAAAATTTAAGATATTCTTAGGTAACTTATAAGATGGTTATTTGTAAAGTACCATGTAAACACTGTTAAGCAAAAATTTCCGGTTTCATTTTATTAATTCAAACCGACATTATTTTCCGGTCCCCCTAATATATATATACAATTAATGATCTAAATATAAGATTTTAATGAAAACATTATAAAATTTCAGGGATGGAACACGGGCTCAGAATTCATACCGGTATTTGTTTCAGAAATTTCTCTAACTATAATATCGTTGATTTAAGAAGTAGAAAATTTTCTTACATTGATAGTGGTATGAATTCTGCGCCTGTGTTCCATCGCTGAAACTTCTTCATACAATGTTAATTAAAAAACAATTAATTTGCTTCTAAAATATTATTTATTTAGTTTACATTTGTTTATTTCCTTTAAATATGCAATAGAAAAATTTTGCTCTCAAATATTACCAATAACTCTTTAAAAAAAAAAAAAAATGTAGTATTAAATATAAAATATTTTCTATTTTATTTATATTACAACGCATCAATTAATGTTATCTGCAATATGCACCTTATATTTTATTTCTCTAATCCAATTGTTTTATATTGACAATAGCCTTTTAAAAAATCATTTAAATGAAATGTATTTAAAAATGAAAAGAATTAATTGTTTCTTAAAACATACATTGTTGAAATTAATTTTCTAATTACGGTCGAGTAGTTGCAACAAATTGAGATACTTCTAAAAAACATTTGCTTGCTTTTTTTAATCATGCTCTGGCATCCAAAATAACTTAATGGGTTCATTTTAAATACCTCAAGTATTTCATTAATTTCGTAGAAAACCGTCTTTTTTTTCCCTTTAAAGGAGAAGAATTTTTTCTTCCTTTTTTTTTTCGTGGGGGGGGGGGGGGAGCTTGCAAGTAAATCATAAATCAAAATAGTTTCAACAAAGTTGCTTCTTTAAGCTTGATTGATAACATTATCTTCTTCTTCTTCTTCTTTTTTGTTAAATAAAGTTTTTTTTCTCACTTTTATCGTGTATACTTTTGTTTTATTCAGGAAATGTTTTCAGTATTTTTTTTTTTATGTGGATGTAAACTAAGCAGATCATGTAAATTAAGTAGTAGTAAATCAAAAATTCAAAAACATATCCTTATTATCTATGTTAATAAAAATATTTTACTAAATTAATCGTTTACATATTTTCTTTTGCCTAAATCAAGTAATATTAACACTTTCGCGACATCTGACATAGATTCGTGTCATTTGAAAATCTCTAACTCCACCAGTGGGCGTTTCTTTCGCAATTTGTATGTTATTTATTTCTCAAAAATATACCCAATATTCCTGTTTGTACTATCAATATACTATGGATATAAAAGCTCTGATTAGAAATAGTATAACTATAATGTATATCCATTTGTAATATGAATACAGAAAACTTTGTTCTGAAATAGTGTAACTAGAGAGAATAACGACCACTGTACCCAACACCTTACTGTGAAAGAGACAAAAACATGCGGTCGCGAAAGTGTTAATTTTACAAACCAAATAAGCTGTTTGAAAAAAAAAGTCAAGCTGAAAAATTATGATTATTAATTTCAGAAAAAAAAAATATATATATATATATATATTTATTTATTTAATTTCTGAAGTAATGTATTTAACCTGCCAGAGCTTTGTAAAATATTAAGATGAAAACTTTTTTAATTAAAGCATTAAATTATACAGTACTTCATATTAAGGGGACTAGGCAACTTTAACGGCACTACTGAATTATTGCATTTTTTTCATGAATTCGTGATATTCAAAATGCTTAAAGAGGTCCGGGACACCAAATTTTTGTTTTTATTATTTATGAATTTCTGTAATTATTTTCTCTGAAATAGGAGCTTTTTTGACGATGAAGTTGAGCAAGAAAGAATCTTTAAAAAAAAAAAAAAAAAATTAAATTTAAAATTAAAATTTTTGATAAATTTAAAATTTCTTATATCTTATGAACTAATGGTTCAATTTACAAACTTTTTTCACCCTTATATACAGAAAAGATTTATCTTCAATTTGTCTTCGGGATTTTTAATTAGGAGCAAAACTTTTTTGGTAATCCAAAAGTTATGCATGAAATAAGTACTTTTTTCAAATTAAAATTAATAAAAAAAAAAAAAAAAAAATATTATTATTATAATCCTTTCTGTATATAAAGGTGAAAAAAGTTTGTAAATTGAACCATTAGTTCATAAGATATAGCAAATTTTAAATTTATCAAAAATCTTTAATTTTTTTAATTTTATTTAAATTTCTTTTAAGATTCGTTCTTGCTCAACTTCGTCGTCAAAAAAGCTTCAATTTCAGAAAAAATAATTACAGCAATCCATCAATATATAATAAAAACAAAAATTTGATGTCCCGGACCCCATAAACTTCTACATATATTTATATAGGATCTTAATATTTTTTGGAAGTCTAATAAAACCTACCTTAAAGAATTAAGGGTGTATTTTGCAATATATTATAAAATAAAAATATTAAAAGTAAAAATATAAGAAAAATCTTTTTTTTTTTTTTTTTTTTTTTTTTTTTTACATTCTTAATTCTTTTTCGGCCACTGTAGTATGTGGAAGGCTACGTTTACCCCGAAATATCTCGGAATGGCCGGTGAAATGGTTAATTAGTTTCTATTAAGCACCCAAAAGTATTGTTAAGTTTTTTTCTTAAGTATCTAGACCTGCTAACTATGCTAGTTCATCCGTAATGGTATTAAGCCCCGCCTTTTTTTCACACCAGAATAGTTGTAGAGCAATAGTCTTCTTATTTAATCACGAGAACATGTTGCTGAGTATTACTCTACAACTATTCTGGTGTAAAAAAATTAGCGGGGCCTAATACCATTACGGATAAACTAGCTTAGTTAGCAGGTCTAAGTATCTGTAGAAGTTTAAACATTTTGAAGATCAGGAATTCCTAAAAAAAATTTAAATTTAGAAAACACAGTTTAAAGAATTTAAATCCATAAAAAATGTATTAAAAAGTGAAATGAAATTAAAAAATGTTGCCAGAGTATATATGCTACTGGGTAAACCAAATATTGTTCAATTTATCAATATTAAATGCAAGTATAAACTTTTATATGAAACCTACTTCATCGGGGCGATCAAAAATGCCACGTCCTAATCAATGAATTCGAAAATAACTTTTATAACCACTACTCAACATTTATAGCATTCTATATTCATCTATACTGCAATATATATATATACTATATATAATAAATAATTTAAGTCCTTTACAATACTCAGCAAATGAGGGAAAGATGAAAATACCAACAATGAAATTAATAATTAGATGTATTACGTATAAAGTTATTGTCACAATTACCATTTAAGTAAAATTCAATGATTAGTAAAAACATGTTAAAGTACTTACGCAGAAGAGAAATGACGTATCACTTAAGCCTAAACTATGAGATAGTTGTCATAATCCATTAGTCCAGTAAATTCATGCAACACAAGATAAGAATTGAAAGAAATTAACCAAAAATACTATTGAAATATATATTTTAAATGAAAATGTTTAGTTATGTCACTCTATATACTCATTATTTAACACATATTTCTAATTTTTTCTTTCTTTTCTTTTCTTCTCTTTCTTTTTGTATAGAGAATATAAATAAAT
This sequence comes from Salticus scenicus, assembly GCA_963930645.1. NCBI lineage: Eukaryota > Metazoa > Arthropoda > Arachnida > Araneae > Salticidae > Salticus > Salticus scenicus. The sequence continues at coordinate 78,077,607 of OZ005659.1, read as the reverse complement.
TTGAAAAATTTTTAATGGGAGTGCCTCGCACTCTTCACATTTTAAATTTTATTGGAAAAAAAAAAAAAAAAAACTATTGTTTTTTTATTATTATTATTATTTTAAATCTTGCAATTTTTAAGAATTTTGCATAAAAGTTAGCATCATTATATTAACGTATAGTAATTTTTAAGTAGAAAAATTATAGAAAAAGCATCATATTTCTTTTTAAATATTATTACAAAATCAACAGCCAAAATTTGAAGTAGTTGGTAACTATGTACAGTTCGGAGGAAAAAAAAAGAAAAAAAGCAACACCTGTTGTAACTTTCTTATTTGACGCAGAAAAATCTGATAGACATCATTCAACTGGAAATTAAATACACTTTTGGAAAATGGTGTGAAATTCTGAATTAGGGATCATCTGCAGATTGAAATGAGCGCCAACTTCGATTGCTTTTAATAGCAACACCCAGTTTTGACTTTTTATTTGAATTTCTCACAATTTGAATTTCTGAGTGCGGAAAAGTACGCAGTTTGTATACTTTATCTTTAGTATTCATAGAGTTATAGCCAAAAATATGTTAGGGATTATCAGCAAATTTAGAAAAATATAATAACGTCGTACAATAACTAGGCCAAATGTTAGTTTCTCACACCAGAAAACCTTCAAGATTAAAGAATTATAAAAGTAGATGATAAGCGTACTATTACGTGTATATCCTCGGTTATCTGAGATTTCTTTTTGTTGACTGCGTTTAAACTTAAGTACTTTACCGTACATTTTAAGTATATTTAAATATGTAACACTTAAGATTGGTCAGACAATGTTCTTTGAAATATGTGCGATATTTTTCAATTACAAAGTACCTATCTGATCACCAATAAAACTTAAATTTATTTTACTTTATTTTCTAGATGTGACATAATATGCAAACTGAAATAATAGAGCTATATATATATATGTATATATATATACACAAAACAAGGCATAAAGTAAATATTTTCAGATAAATTATTGTATTAGAAAAAAAAAGTTGTGCATCGAGCTGATCAATAAACTTGGGCTATGTACATAATGCCTTTCAGACAAATCGGTTCATAAATACGTTTTTTGTTTGAGTTTGAAATGTTGAAGTAATTGCAATTTTGATAAGAGTTAATGGATCGAGTTGATTAAAAAAGGTTGTTTGAGTTGAGGTCTTCATATGAGTTATATATATACCGAGATTCATGCAAATCTGTTCGTAAATACGTTTTTTATGTGAGTTTGAAATTTTTAATTGGCCGCCATTTTGAAACACGATGCTCGATCGAGTTGATTAATAACCTTGGTTGAGACCTTGATATGAACTATACACATACCGAATTTTAATCAAATCTTTGCAAAAATGCGTTTCTTATACGAGCTTGAAATCTTCAAATGGCCGCAAACTTTTATCTTCAGGGTGTATCAAATAACCAAAAAAATCAATTAATCTATTTCTATGATAAATCCACTGTCAAATTAGGGATTCAACAGGTTCAGTTATATACGTGTATAATATATGTATACATACACAGAGAAAGAAGGGAGAACAACTAAGTAATTATTATAGATCGATTTACCAAAAAAAAAAAAAAAAAAAAAAAACCTACTTAAAAATTTAAATAAATCTTATTTATTAAGGATTATACCACAAAATTTCATAGCGAGGAGTGAAAAACGAAAATATAACTAGAGAACCACCTGATAGTCACGAAATAAACGAAACTAATTACATAACACTTACGCTTCGCTTACATCATAGATAATTGACTGTAAAACCATTCAATTATTAAAACCACTCGAAAGCAAATCACTCGATTATCAAAATCATTCGATTTTTCTCATCTCTAACAGGGATGAGAAATGTTTGCCTTTTTTGACGCCACTAATTTCATGCAGAATTATTTAATGTAGTTTCAGAGTCATGCATACTTGCCAACCATCTCATCATGAACCGTACAGTTTTTAGTACCCGCCTTTTTTTCAAACCAGTAATTTTATTCTTAATTAATCGTAACAACATTTGGAGAGAATTACTCTAAAAACAAAGTGGTGTTAAAAAGGGACGTTTTTTCAAGGGGCGTTAACATTTGTACGGTTATTAATGATATGGTTGGCAAGTATAGTAATGTGTCTTGATTATACGGGATTGAGAATACTGAATACAAAATAGTGGTAGCAATAAAAAAGAAAATTTCTCATCCTTGGGAGCGTCCTGAAAAAAGGGCGGAGAGTATGTCCCCTGTATACATAATATTTATGCATATATGTATGTATATAACGGTATCACAGATCGTAGCCGTAACTATTTTAAATACCATTGTTTAATAAGATGTCAATACATGTCTCTTTTCATTCAAAAAGAACGCTATAAACAATTATTAAATGAAGATTTCTCTTCAAAAAATGGTACTCAATATGATATTTGTCACAAAACTTGATGTGTATATAGTAATTTTAAGATTACTGGTTGATTTCTTTTTTATCCAGCATACTCATGAAGTGAGAAATATACAAGAGGTAATGCGACTCATAAAAATGTGTATCAATCCTGTTGTATCCCAAACCGTTTTCATGTTACTACGAATAGAATTTAATAGCAAAAATCTTACAATACCCGTCATTTTTGAAGTTTTTAAACAGGCTTTACAAAATTCAATCACATACTTAGAAGGAGAAGAAAAAAATATTACAAAATAGCATAAAGTGATAAAATATCTAGATTTAATGACGAGTGTTACAAGCGCTGAAAGTGTGAAAAAAGAAAATACAAAACAAATATCCGCTAAAATATTTTTCACAAAAAATCTTCTAGCTACAATAGCTTAAATTTGCTTAAAAAATTTACCCATTCCAATAGCTTACATTTACCATATTGGTTCACTGTTGCCAAAGATATTTAGCATTGTGTTTACTATACATATCGGGCAAATATACTGCTTGCCACACTTTTTAAAAGAAAAATTTAGTAAACTCTTACACATGATTCGTACGTCCATGCCTTTTTTCAAGGACTCTCCCACCAGTATTTTTATAGAATATATTTCCTTTTTAGGTTTAATTTTTTTTTCTTATCAAAAATTGCAGTATAATATTAGTGGTCAGAAAATCAAGAAAATTCAAGGACTGTACGAACTATGTTACAGTACTTATCAATTGAATAATACGAATATCGCTTTTTAAAAATAGTGGGATTCAAAAAAATGTGACGTCCCCGACCGCCTTTCTTTACTCTAAGTAAACTGTAATAATTTGGGTATAACTATAAAAAACAAAAAGAAAGGTCGAGGACGGAAATAAAAGTGTTACCAGTTTTCGGAACCACTGCAGAGCTACTGTTGTTAAAAAATAGAGGTATTTAATATGCACTTTTAATATCTTTACGTATGTACTGTTGGGAAGTGGGAAATGACGTAACACCCACAAGCTATTTCGTTACTAATTTACGCAAAAAAATGTAATAAGTATTCTAGGGAGAATAACGTATAACGAAAAATTTATATCATGGCACATGATAAGAATTTTTCGTATATAAAAATTCTTATCATAGGCATATCATTACAGGAAATTTAGATATTTTATAAAACATTAAGTTCAGAAATCTTATAAATTTAGATGCTGGCTTTCAGTTAGATTTTAAATACAGCAATAAAAATATTATGAACTTTATTGAAAAGGATTCAGGTTCTTTTATTTTAAAGCTTATGTATAAATAAAGTTTGCCTTTAAAAGGTTTTAGAACTTGAAAAATAAAATTTTTGGATTTTTTTTTTTTTAAGTTCTGAAATTTTATGGAGATTTCTTTGTAAAATAAAATTTATGAGGAATATGGTAACGATGTTAATTTAAAGGTAAGCACTGCTAACTTAAAGAGAAAAAAAATACTATTGTCTCTGTGGATAAAGCCAGAAATAATTTTGCCATTCTTTGTAAAGTTTTATTAAAAAAGTTAATTAAAAACTACATATTCTTATGAAAATTTTCTTTTATAACAGATACGAGGAAAAAATAGACGTAAATACGGAGATGGTTGAAAATATTTGGTGTTCATAGATAAACATTGTAAATTTCAGACATAAACTATTTTTAATGCATGAAAGCGAAGAAACACTAATTCTTATGTCATTTTAAAGTGTGTAAGCAGCCACCCTACACGTGGGCGATATTAATACAATCGATAAATTCATGTGATTAATCACACTAACATTTTTGTGTATAAACATGACCATATCAGAGGTCGTAGCTATAATTACTTTAACCACCATTGCTTATTAAAACTTTCGCAACCGCTGACGCAAATTCACGTCATTTAAAAATCTGCAAATCTGCCAGTGGGCTTTTCTATTGCAATTTGTATGTCATTTATTTCTTATGAATATACACAATATTCATATAATTACAACCAATATGCTATGGATACAAATACTTTAATTAGAAAGAGTATAATTATAAAGTATATCCATTTGTAATATGAATCTGAATATAGAAAATTTTGTTCTGAAATATTGTAAATGGGGAGAATAACGCCCATAGGCGGACCTTACTGTCAAAAATACAAAAACGTGCAGTCACGGAAGTGTTAAGCAATAATTATATCATTCCTTCGAAAAAAAATTCTATAAACAATTATTAAATGATAATTACTCTTGAAAACGTGGTACTCCTTATAATAAATGTTAACAAACCTGAGCCGATATACTTAAATTAAGCAGTTATACAAATTGACGCGTTTTTTGAAAGAAAATTTAAGAAATCGTTTTCAGCAGTGATAGAGCTCGTCGTCTCTACTCTTTCTTCAGGACACTTTCAGTAATGAGAATTGTTTATTAATTTTATCACCACTATCTTCATACCGAAATATTTACCATATATTTTTAATAATATGTCTTGATTAAATAAGATTGAGATTATTGTATAAAAATAGTGGTAATAAAAAAGGCGGAAATATATAATCTTCTAAACTGCCTTGGGAAAAAAATGGCGGTGATTTTAGGATGTGTAGTTTTCAAATTGAATAATACGAAGATACTTTCAAAAATATTGGGATTCAAAAAAGTGACATCACCGAAACTTTCATATAGCCTTCTACTCTACGTAAACTGAAGTAATGTGGGCGTAACTATAAAATGAAAAGGAGGGGATAGGAATGAAAGTTTTACCAGTAGCGTTGCCATCGGTAAGATAGCCTTATGGCTGATGACGTCATTCTCAGTGGCGTGTTTTTCAGTAGGTGCATGCGCAAACAGAGCCTAATTAAGGCCAGGATACTCTCTCACCGGAATTGTTTTATGATTATTTTTTTACTTTATATCCATACCCTCCAACATCCTAATTAATATTCAGTAGTATTGTTAGTCCCGCCCTTTTTCTCCCACCAATAAACTTTTAGAGTAATATTCTCCGAATGCAATTCCAATTAAATAAGAAGTAAAATACTCTGAAAGTATACTGGTGTGAAAAAGAACGCGGAGCTAACAATACTACGAAATATTAATTAGTATGTTGGAGGTTGGAGGGTATATTTATATCATAGAAATTCCACGCTTTGACTAGTAAATTATTTTTATGAAAAAGAAAAAAGAGAAAAAAAAAAAAAAAAAAACGGTGTAAAACAATTTAATTTTCTTATCATTAGTCCAACACCAGTATTCTTTTTTTTTTTTTTTTTTTTTTTTTTTTTTTATTAACTCCTTAATTTGATAAGAATTTTCTTTTTATTATAGCAAGAAAGTATTTGTTAACAAATAATGGGGTAAGTGAAGTTAATATATGCCCCGGTCTTAATCAGGCACTGTACGCAAATGCGCTAAAGAATGTTCATTACGATTACCGCCATTGCTTTCAAATTCGACTCGGCAAATTAATCAAAGTTTTAAAAAAATAATAAAAAAAAAATAGTTCATTTTTACATAAGGTATTAATATTAGGATATGGTATGTACTATATAGCTATTGTTTATTATATTTCTGTAAGTAAAAAAACGCAGGATCTGATTAAGACTTGGGAACACATTATTATCATTTACACCATTATTTTTTAACAAATACTTTCGTGCTATAATAAACAGAAATTTCTCATGAAAATAAGGAGACAATAATTTTAAAAATATACTGGTGTCTAACTAGTGAGTAAATTCGATCGCTTAATACCGTTCATTTTTACAAAAATAATTTACCAGTCAAAGCGTGGAATTTCTATGATATAAGGCAAAAGATAATCGTAAAAAAATTCCGGTGAGAGAGCGCTTCAGCCTTAATCGGACTCTGAACAAACGATTGGAATAGAAATTTCTTTACTCGTTTAGACTTAATCCTGCTTTAGTAATTTCATATTTGTTTATTTATATATAAGTTTTTTTATGATCTTAAATGTTTTCAATTATAATCCACATACTGTTAGTAACTACTAGAAACAACTTTGAATTGAAACTAACAAGAATTATCACCCAAGTGTCCAGCTCGGATTTCAATGAGAGACAGGCGTTTCTTTGATATTTGATATACTATCAAATTTTACTCAAAAATATGCGAAAAATTTGTATTTATACAGCAAGTGAATACTCAAATGAATAATTCAGTTGAAATAATTTTCAGTTCTATAAATTTTCATTTGCCACTTAAACATGAAAGCGCAAAATCATTTTTCTACACCATTTAGTATTTTTAAGTCACGCCCAAAGGCGGAGCTTACTGTTCATATGTGGCTGATGTGGTTTTTAACATTTTAAAAATTCAATAAATGTGATAATAATAGGATGATAGCAAAAATTTCTATGATTAAAAATATTTGGTGCATGCCCTCTATCAGAAGTTAAAATTCCATTAAAATCGCAGCCGGACACTTTTGTGATGTTCCTTGTTAGACATACGTGAACTAGTAATAAATCCACCTAAAAAAGGAAAAGAAAAAAAAAAGTGGACAGTTTCAGTTAATTGAAATGCAAGGAAATCTCAAAACGGAGTCAACTCTTACTAAGGGAGGCAATGGGTAAACAAATTCCTTCAATATTCTAAAAAAAAATCACTTACCTACTTCTAACGCATTGCTCTTTGACCTTGATACAAGTCACAAACATACTAATTAAACTAACTTTTTCATTTGCGCATTTTTATTTCATTTCAGAGTTGAGAAAGCGCTAAAAAAGGAGGAAAAGCTAAAGTTTTTTACGTTACCCAAAATCACATCAACTTTTTTTAACTATCTCCCTCACCCCCCAAAAAAGAAAAATAAACAGAAAGTAATGGTCTCTTTTTTTTTTTCCGACTTGTAGTTTTCGATGGATTTGCACGTTTTAAGCAGTCCATAGCAATATTTGACCTTATATTTTATTTATTTATTTTATTTATTTTTATTTATTTTGAAAATTCTATGTATGTGTGTGGCAAAAATTTGTGGCGGCTATAACTCAGGAACTACAGTACAGAATTTCCTATCCATTTAAATGTAGTTGCACCTTGACATAAATCACTACTTATCAAAATTTTGTGCAAATTCCTCATCAGGTCAAGAAAGTGCCTCCCGTGGGGTGTTTCTAAGTGGTCCTGACTAGAATTTACATAATATTTGAAGAAAACCATTGAAAACTCCAAACGGATAAGCTGACGAGCGCGACCTGGAATTGAGCATAGCACCTCACGTTTACCAGCTTTGAGAGAAAATATTCTCCGAATTATTGGAGCTAATAAATATTTAAATAAATTTAAATAAATGAAAAAATTGAGAGAGAAAACTTTCATCCAATAAACTCTTAATTTTAAAAATTTAAATCTCAGTTGTTATTAATTTTATTTGTGACTTACTGGACATTAAATTGCATTCTTTTCCAATTTCAATTATTAAATATTTATTTACATTTATGGATTTTGGCAAGATAGTGAATCTGTATGTTTTTCTTATAAATAATACAGAATTTTTAAGTTAAGAAAAAGAATTCACGCTTAATAAAGTAATAATGTAGCATGAAAGACATGGCAAATAACAGACACGATTTAAGTGATTCATATTTACACACAATTGCTCTAAATTGAAACACATTTGAAGTTCAGAGATATTAATCTATATAAACAAGACTCTCGTCTGATATCTATTTTTATTATTATTAGATTATTATTCATTTATTTATTTATTTTAAGTTTTAAATTTTTAATAAATAAATATACAAATTTATTAAATAACGTGATAGATCTGAGTGTGTAAAAATTTAGAATTACCGCTTGCGTACTAAATATTAAAATTAAATTTCCTTTTATGCTAAATGTTTAATTTAAAGCTCTTATATTTTAACCAGAATTTCTACTTTGCCGTTACAATATAAAATAAATAAATGAAGGTTTACGTGAGTGATAGATGTAGTCAAAATAGTCTGCTCAAGTGAGTGGTTCGATGTTTTTCGATCCATCACTGAAATTAGATTTTAGTTCCATTTCCGTAAAAGTCAAAGTACGACTGCTGCGGCCTGTGATCGTGTTGGGCTACATAAGGCTTATATTTACAAGAAACATCGCTCAAGTGTCCAGCTCGGATTTCAATGAGAGAGAGGCGTTTCTTTCATATTTGATATGCTATCAAAAGTATGCGAAAAATTTGTATATATACAGCAAGTGAATACTCGAATAATTCAGCTGAAATAATTTTCAGTACTATAAATTTTCATTTGTAACTTATACATGAAAGCGCAAAATTATTTTGCTAAATCATTTAGTATTTTGAGGTCACGCCCAAAGGCGGAGCTTACTGTTCATATAAGGCTGGTGTGGTTTTTAACATTTTAAAAATTCAATAAATATAGAAAACATGGACGATAGCAAAAATTTCTATGATCAAAAATATTTGGTACATCCCCTCTATCAGAAATTAAAATTTCATTAAAATCGCAGCCGGACACTTGGGTGATATTCCTTGTAAGCAAAATAGCTTGAATTTAAAAAAAATCTAATTTATTTATAAAACGGAACACGCAATGTTTACATATGTCAAATTATAGATATTAACTAAATGTCATGCTAAAGCATAGTTATTAACTATACAGCATGCTAAAATGAAAAAAAAATATTCTAAGTCATGCATTTCTTTTCGGTATCGTTTCTTCAAAAGAAAATTCAGAAAATGATTAAAATGATTTTTATCTCAAATTTCAGTTTTTTTTTTTTTTTCCCTTGGTATATTAACATTTTTTTAAATGTATGAATTTATGTGTATTTAGTTATGCTTATGAATGTCAAGTTATATTTTAACATGATACTTTTAATTTTCTTTAAATATTGATATAGAAAAATAGCTTTAATAAATAAAAAAAAAAATTGGAATTTACAAAACATTATTTTTTATTTACTTTTAATAATGTGTATTTTTATTTTATTTTAAAAACGGATTACACTTTCTGAATTTGTCACCTTTGAATGGAGTGGTACTGTAATATTTTATTTATAATCAAGTATTTATGCTTAACAAATTCCTTTCACATGAATTGTTGCCTTCTTTTTAGAAATTATTTAAAGTTGTGTATATTTCGATATGATATTAAGTAAACGAAATTTTGAAATGGTGTAAGTGTTTCAGGGCTGTAATTAAAATTGTGGAAAAATGCACGCCTTACATACATGTTAAATATAATCTTAAATGAAAAATTGTTAGTTGTATGTCACTTAAATGTAGTCACAATATTACTATGTCTATATTTAACAGCGTTAACCTTTGGGGGTAATATCGATGAACAACGTTTAGTTGGAATGCTTTGGTTGGAAAAAAAAAAAAAAAAAATGCTGGTGTCTAACTAGCAATGAGTAAATTCGATTTTTTCACACCGTTCGTTTTTTAATGAAAATAATTTACTTGTTGGGGGAATTTCTATGATATAAAGTAAAAAAAAAAAAAAAAACTCCCGTGAGAGTGCCCCAACCTTAATCAGGCTCTGCTTGCATTTACCGATGTTTCGTAGAAAACTCCAAAAAGTTGGATTGCAATGGAAGAGTGCTATTTTTCAGTATTTTAAAAAAGAGATTTAATTCTATTTCAGTGTTACTTTTTGTAACATTAAAATCCAAAAATAATCAAATCTATTCATGACATCTTAAAATGAGTAAATCTATTAAAAACTGGTAGTCGAAAATTTTCATAAATCCAATACTTTCTTCTTGCGCATATGGAGGAAATTAAAAACTATTTAAAATTAATTTTAAAAGTTTTTCTTTCCAGTAGTTTTTTCTCGTTATTTAGATATTTTCTACATAATAATTTTTTACAGTAATATTATATGTCTCTTAATAATGTATAGTTTTTTTTTTTATTATTATTATTATTATTATTTTTTTTTTTTTCCATTGTCCAGTAAAATTATATTTGAGAAAAACTCTGTCAGGAAATTTCAGAAATTTTGAAAAATTCTGTTATAAAAATAAATAAATCAATAAATAAACAAAAGATATTGGATTTGATAATTCAATTTATTTCTTTATTTAATTTGGTTTTTTTAATCTTAGAAGGAAATATAGTGGGAAAACATCTTTACTTGCCTCTTTTACAAAATAAAACTTTCTTTCAAAATGAAATGATTTGCTATTGTAGTATTCTTGTCTGTTTTTAATTGCTGTTAAATGTGTTAAATTCGAAAAATTGTGCTTTATCCAATCATCCGTGAGTTACTCAAAAAAAAATTAAATATAACAAGTTCAATATTATAACCATAAAAATTTGCTTCTGTTACTACGTGTATTCAATTTCCACTTTTATGAAGTGTAAAGACTGAAGGAAATCGTCAGTGACACCCAAAGAAACGCTTTCAGCCGGTAATAACAAAGCCCTATTATTTTGTTCGCCTGTCTGTGATGATGTCAGCTGACAGCCATGATAAGGCTATCTTATAGATGGCAACACCAGTATTCGTCACCACTACAGAGTTCGAAGTGCCTGCAATCTTTCCAATGTATTTTCAAGGAAGACAAAAATTGGTCTTTTTTGCTACATACTGATTTTATACTGATTTTCATACTGATATCTTTTCCACATTTTTTCACAATATGTCATAATTACAGTTGCGATTGTAATATAAAAATAATTATATGCAAAATTTATAAAAAATTCTCATCGCTGAAAGTATCCTGAAAAAAAAGGGGACAATTTCGAGCTTAAACTTTTCACTTTTTTTTTTTTTTTTTTTTAATATAAATTGTATTTTTAAATAAATTTCTTGTGATTAAATAGGATAAGAGAAACTTGTTAAATAATCTGGTGTGTCACTCACACGACTTTCTCTTACCCTGAAGTTTAAGAGGAGCTTAAGTTGAAGATTAAGAGATAAGATAAAGATTACTGTCATGTAAACCTAAGTTAAACAATTCAAATTAGTCTTCGGAAGAGTTTTATGTGATAATTAGTTCTGTGTGAGGGATGGTGGGGGGGGGGGTTATCGCCCACCCTCAACTCCCCGTTTCATTAATGCACGTACAATTATATAGAATTTAAATATGTTATTAAAATTTAAAGTTTACTTAAAATTAAACAGACAATTTTCACACGCGACATTCATTGAAACTCATCAATCTTGATCAAACTTTTCCAGCAACAAACTTATATTAACTTCAAAATACAACATTTGGATCTCCTAAAATTCTTCGTTTTTAAGTTACTCTAACAGACACAGACAAAGATCGAACGTTAAAAAACTTGACTACTGTAATCAGGAAGCCTCAAAACGTGTAAATATAGTAAGAAAAAAAAAAAAAAAAAAACAAGCGATGAATATTTAGCTTAAAACATACATTATTTACCATATCTCTATGAGGAATTTATTTTAATTCCCGAACAGTTTTCCTGGAAATGGTAAAATATTATTAGTAAAGCACATCCACTAACAAAAAATAATCTGGTGTGTCACTCACACGACTTTCTCTTACCCTGAAATTTAATACTATAAATACAGGTTGGAGATTAAGAGGTAAGATAACGATGTCAGGTAAACCTATGTTAAACAATTCAAATTAGGCTTCGGAAGAGTTTTATATGATAATTAATTCTGTGTCAGGGGGTCTACCGCCCCCCTCAACCCCCCGTTTCATTAATGCACTTAGTTTTATATAAAATTTAATTCGGATATTAAAAAATAATTCTGTTGTTAAAAAATAATTTATTAAAATTATTATTTAAAAAAATTATCTTTTATGATAATGCAGACGATTTCCATATTAGAGAAGTAGTATAACACTAAATATCCAAAAAAAAAAAAAAAAAAAGCCCAGTTTATTCTCAATAATAAAAAAAAAAAAAAAAAAAAAAATTTTTTTTTTTTTTTTCGTTAAAAGTAAAAAAAAAAGCGTTAACTTTGTTTTAAATTATCGCAGATCGATGGTTCAACCATTCGTTTTAAAGGTATTGGCGAGCTCTTTTGAAAGATACCCATCATGAAAATTTACTCCCCTCGAAAGGGGGATTTCCCCCCCCCCCCAGGGAGGGAGGCGAGGCTCCTACATACACACTTTTTTTTCCCAGTTGACTATCTCTATTACAATATATATATATTCGTTTCATTTGGTTTCGTGCAGTGTATAGACGTTAAACTCTACTTACCTGCAATTTCACCCATAGACGTGATGTATTGGAATTCTCTTGATTGTCCCTGTAAACGAACCATTTGCTTGATCTTAACGAAAAGCTTACTGTAGCATCTATATACGATACACATTTAGAATACCAAGTTTGAAATGTCTGCTACTATTTGTTCTTGAGATATGCTGATAACAGACAGACACACACACACACAGACATACAGACTCACAGACACACAGACCATTTGCTAAAAACATGATTTTCGTATTCAGGAGACCTCGAAACGTGTAAATATAACAAAATCTCACGTTCGAAAATTTGACCAAAAAAAAATACTTTCTCTACCTTATGGGTAGAGAAAGTAAATAACTAGTGTATTGTGGCCACCACAGACTTTTTTCTATATTTTGCTATAAAAATTTACTCAGTAAAAATAGTTTATTAAAATTATTATTTAAAAAAATTATCTTCCATGATAATGCAGACGATTTCCATATTAGAGAAGTACTATAACACTAAATATAAAACAAAAGTTGAATTTATTCTCAATATTACATTTAAAAAAAAAAAAAAATAATAATAATAATAATAATAATAATAATATATATATATATATATATACAGCAGGCTTTGCCCGCTTCGCTGGTCACTAAATTTAAAGGAAATTCTTTTCTATATAGCTTTATAAAAATAAAATAAACAAAATACTGAAATTGCTCAAAAATTCGCCTCAGTTCCCTGCTGCGTTTGGTCATCCGCTAAAAATCGGGCGCCTTGGGCTTTCATGTAGGTGCTTATTTTTAGATAACAGTTTCGAAATAGATAGTATCGAAAAAATTTAAATATCCATTTTATATTTGAATCCCAGTTACATATGAACAACACTATAGGTGGTGCACATAATATTTGCTTTTACGTTAAAAGTATAAAAGATCGATAACTTTATTTTAAATTATCACAGATCGATTGTTCAACCAATCGTTTTAAAGGTTTTGGGGAGCTCTTTTGAAAGATACCCATCATGAAAATTTACTCCCCTCGAAGGGGGACTCCCTCCTAGAGGGGGATTGCGAGGCTCCTACGTACCCAAATTTTTTTCTCAGTTGACACTCTCTATTACAAAAAATATATACTCGTTTCATTTGGTTTAGTGCAGTCTATAGATGTTAAATTCTCTTTACCTGCAATTTCCCCCATTGACGTAATGAATTTGAATACTTTTGTGTGTCCCTCTATACGAACCATTTGCTTCATCGCAACGAAAAGCTTAGTATAGCATCCCTATAAGATATACATTTAGAATACCGAGTTTGGAAATTCTACTACTATTTGTTCTTAAGATATGCTGATAACACGCACTCAGACACTCAGACTATTCGCTGAAAACATAATTTTCTTATTCAGGTGACCTCAGAACATGTAAATATAACAAAAACTCGCTTTCAAATATTTGTCCATAAAACAATACTTTATCTATCGTAAGTGTAAAAGTAAAAATCTTTTTTTTTTTTTGCAATTTTTTTTAAAGAAACCATTATATCTTTATGAATATATGAGTTACCTCGTAAAATTTTATACAGATAATAAGAAAAATCTTTATAATCGCAGGCTACATCCAAAATACATTTAAAATATTATCTTTTACAGGGTAATCCAAGACATTTTAATTTTTCTTTAACTTTTTACTAGTCCCCTTTTCCTTTTCAGGATGCAACTTTTGCTGAAATATATGATGTATACAATGTTCTTTACACTACCAAAGTTTCAAGATGATTCCTAGACTTCTTAATCAGATATTAATAAATAACTATATTATAAGTCATATGTAAAAATAATCAAAATAAAAAAGAGAATAAATAGTTTAAAAATATATAATAATGAGAACATTTTCAGCACAGAATATCAGTCTGCTTTCTTCCACTTTTATAAAGAAAATAAAATAAATGCAAAGAATCAATTATATTGTTGCCTAATTTCTAACGCATTTTATTCTTTTTTAAATATAAATATCGTCTGCTCATGATAAATCCGAAAATGATTTTCATTTACACTTTTCTCTAAAATTGTCTGCCAAACTTTAAAGTAAAGCAAACGATAAACGAACCCCCCCCCCCCTTTACCCACCCACCATAGAAATACTTAATCCCTTAACGCGCGCTGTCCTTGCTGCAAGGACGCAAAATTTAAGATTCAGCTGCAAAAATTAATTCCGGAAATTTTTTAGCAGAAATTCACGTTTATAACATATCAGAAAAAGCGGTTTTTTTTAAACCTAAAAATTTAAAATTTCTTTTAGTTTAATTTAGTTCATGAATTCCGGTGGCAGTATAATTTAAATGTTTCAATTTGTCTTACGCCGCAAAAGGTTCATAAGAGTGATATCCTTCGAAAAATCTAAAACACAAAATTTATTACTTAAAAAATGTACTATATTTTAAAGTTATCGACGTACATTAAAAGTTGTTTTGAAGAGGTTTCAGAAACAATTTTATTTACCATATTTCTAGGTGTTATTTCTAAAAATTGTAAATTTTATAAAAAACAAAAATTCAATAAATCAGTAAGTAAGATAAAAATCAATGTACTTTAAAAATAATCTAAAATCAGTAAAGTAATAGTTTTATTCATCATTAATTCTGCGTGAGGGGGTTCCGCCCCCCTCAATCTCCCGTTTAATTATGGTGCCGAGATTTATTTAAAACAAAGATAAAATCTGTTAATAATTTGCCTTTAAGTTTGACAACCTACATCAAAAATTTAAGTGGTTATCAGTCATGCTTCACCATAGGATTTCGTAAGAGTCCCTCTAAAAAGAAACTAACACGAAGTTCAAAATACCAGATTGGGATTTCCTGCTATTACACTTGCGATTGGTCCAGACAGTACTCTTTGAAAAAAGTGCAATATTTTTCAGGTAAAAGTGTCTATTATGGCTGTACTGATCACCAATAAAGCTTAAATTTTCTTTTGTAGGTGTAACATAATATACGGAATTAAATAATCCAGATATATATATATATATATACAACAACGTTTAAACTAAATCTTTTCGGATAAATTACTGTAAAGGTTCATGAAGTAAATATTAAACAATTTTAATCGCACTTACCAGTTTTGGCTCAGTTGAACTCTTTGGAACTGTACAATTCGTTTTATAATTTCTATGAAAATATAATTTCTTAATTAATCCTTTCGCGACTTCTGACATAGATTCACGTCATTTGAAAATCTGTAACTTTATCAGTGGGCGTTTCTTTCGTAATTTGTGTGTTACTTTTTTCTTAAGTGTGTACCCGCTGTTCATATTTTTGCAATAAAATATACTATGGATAGAAATATATTGATTAGAAAGAATAAAATTATAATGCATATCCATTTGTAATATAATTGTGAATACAGAAAATTTGTTCTGAAATATTAGTCTATTTTTCTATTTAAAACAGTAAACCCCGCCTATTTAGTTATTTTTTTTTTCTTCTAGTGTTCGTTTAAAAGATTCAAAATTTATCACCAGTAATCGATGAAGTAAATACCACTTGTGCATAGTTTTGTAAACATAAAATAAGGGGTTTAACACGAATACTCGATGTCACATTTATTATTCTTTTCTTTTCTGTATTGTTTTGTTTTGAAGAACGGTGAAGCCTTAGCTTATCTTCCTTAGAAAATTCAGGAACCCATGACTCCAAACGTTATTTTTACCTTTTAAGAACCGGGTGATTTTGCATGGATATAGGCTCCAATGTTGCATTTTTTTAAGAAGACTTTCTACATGCTAATGGTTACATAAATAAATAAATTATGTTTTTATCAATGTTTTTTATCGCAGTGGTTGCAATAATACGAGCACTGTGTATGATTTTGTAAATAATGAAAGAGGCAAGATTTTAAATTTTACACTGCAGTCGGAATTGGTAGTAAGAAGTAGCACACACACACACACACAAAAAAAAAAAGCTCTTAAAGTGTTAAAATGACGCATTTGGACATGAATTGCTATACAATTCTGAATCATTGTGATGTTTTCACCTCCCGTCCAGGTTTGTCCCATGAATTTGGAATCTCCCTGTATATATAGAAATACTATGCTAGTTCTACTATTTCATTCCAAAACCTGATCTGTGTGAGTTCTATTACTGCAGCAGCGAGGAAACGAACAGCCTTGACGATTGATGACGTAATCGTGATCTCAGAGGGACGTCACCACTCTAGCTTACCTCCTGCGCACGCATTCGCCAGACGGGATCTTGAAGCATAAACGTGAAGCAGGGTAGACGGTAGACGTGATTTAGCTTTTGACGATTGCAGAACCCGGCTCTGCTGCCCATTCTTTGGCATGCGGTGAACTGCCGTAAACTAAGATGTTCTTGGAAATATTAGACGAATACTTTCAAATAGATGAAATGCCCAAAGCTTCTATAAGTTGCATTGATTGAGAGCTTTATGGAAGTGACGTTAAATAAACTAAGTAACTATTCTAATTCAATTTGACTGTTACAAGTGACTGTTTTGGTTCGTATGCACGTTCTTGATGATATAAGTTATGAATATAACTTGGCTGTTTGACGCTAATACCTAATATCATCCTGTAAATAATGTATTATAGTTAATCTTTATAAAATTTAAATAGAAAATAATAGGTATTAAAGTAATTTAACTGAATGTCCGCAACCGCTTCTTCAAAATCAGAAGTGGGATCGGAAAAGCGTATACTAAGATCGTATTCTGAGAGCGCATTCTGAGAGTGCATATAATGCATATAGCTTCAGTGGACTTTTCTTCAAGTTTTTGAACTACTTAACATTTCTCAATATTAAACTAATGAACAATGAACTTGATGATAAACATTAACTTTTTTTAAAGAAAACTATAACAAGTGTGACTCTTGTGGATTATTATTCAAGTCTTTTTTGTTTTGAATCAGAGAAATTCTGCAGAATCAGCAAGAATTAAAGTGTGCAATGTCGACGGATTAATTCGACGGATCGACTCGACGGAAATTGATCAACAAAAATTTAAGTATGCAATTTATATCATTAAAATAAAATCATAGTGGATGCTCCTGTTCATCCAAGGTACTTTTTTTTTGTATTATTTATGCACTTGGGAACGAAAAATCTTCTAAAATTAAAATTCTGCATCGGTTTCTACTTGATGACGATGGAAACCGCAAAAATAGAAGCAGAAATAGAAAATTTACAGGTTTCACTTTCGCCGTTTGCGATCAAAATTATGAACAAAAACGAAAATTAATTAATGAAATTTTTACATTATACGAATTGATAGTTATTATAGTAATTTATTAACTATGTCTTTTGACGGCACTAAAAAAGAAATTAGTAACAGATTACTGTCAACATTATGTAATATTGAATCACTAACAGATAAAAATTCTGAAAATGAAGCTAAAACCGGAAGTGAAACAGAAAGTGACGATAGTGCAGTCACTAAAATTGATTCCTACTTAACATTTCTCAATAGTAAACTAATGAACAATGAACTTGATGATAAACATTAACTTTTTTTAAAGAAAACTATAACAAGTGTGACTCTTGTGGATTATTATTCAAGTCTTTTTTGTTTTGAATCAGAGAAATTCTGCAGAATCAGCAAGAATTAAAGTGTGCAATGTCGACGGATTAATTCGACGGATCGACTCGACGGAAATTGATCAACAAAAATTTAAGTATGCAATTTATATCATTAAAATAAAATCATAGTGGATGCTCCTGTTCATCCAAGGTACTTTTTTTTTGTATTATTTATGCACTTGGGAACGAAAAATCTTCTAAAATTAAAATTCTGCATCGGTTTCTACTCGATGACGATGGAAACCGCAAAAATAGAAGCAGAAATAGAAAATTTACAGGTTTCACTTTCGCCGTTTGCGATCAAAATTATGAACAAAAACGAAAATTAATTAATGAAATTTTTACATTATACGAATTGATAGTTATTATAGTAATTTATTAACTATGTCTTTTGACGGCACTAAAAAAGAAATTAGTAACAGATTACTGTCAACATTATGTAATATTGAATCACTAACGGATAAAAATTCTGAAAATGAAGCTAAAACCGGAAGTGAAACAGAAAGTGACGATAGTGCAGTCACTAAAATTGATTCCTCAGTGCAATGCCATAATGATAGTGATAATAATAGTGATAATTGTGTTAATATTAAGAATTTTGAAACACATAGTGCGACTATTTCTTTTAATGATGTTGAATATAATATTAGTAAATTTAGAGGTGAGCCACATGAAAATGTAATCGAGTGGTTCACTGAATTTGTAGAAATTTCAGAGATGTATAAAATAACCGAATTGCAGAGAATTATATTCTGCAAAAGATCTTTGAGCGGAAATGCTCTATTGTTTATATAATGCTCTATTGTTTATATAATGCTCTGTTGTTATAATGCTCTATTGTTTATACGAACAGAGAAAGCGCTGCTTACGTATAAAAAATTAAAAAAAGCGCTTATTGAGGAATTTAAGACGAAAATTAATTCGGCTGCTTTGCATGAAACATTAAACAAAAGAAAAATGAAACTTGATGAAACTGCTACTGAATATTTTTTTATAATTAGAGAATTATGTAAGAATGGGCATATTGATGATGTTCCCATAATGCACTATGTGATCCAAGGCATTAATGATAAATGTGAGAACAAAATTTTGCTTTATGCGGCAAAGAATCTATCTCAATTTGAACAGAAAATTAAAATCTATGAAGAATTTAAGAAAAATAACGGTAAAATTAATTATAGATTTGAGAGAAATAACATCGAGCATAATGCTAAATTGAAAACTGTAAGACATAATGTAACCGAAAAATTTAATCCTGAGATTGAAATGAGTAATAAAGTGTGTTACAATTATGGGGGAAAAAATCATTTGTCGAAGAATTGCCCCCATAAACATAAATGGGTCAGGTACTTTAAATGTAAACTTTTAGGGCGTAAGAGTCCGGAATGCCCGGGTTAAAAACCCAAAGTTGAGTCCCTGTGCATTAGTTTAAATCGAAACCGGAATAAAACTATACAAATATACAACGTAAATTTTACTGGTATTGTTGATACGAGCAGTGATGTAACATTGGTCCGTAAAAGTGTTTTTGAAAAACTTGATGTTAATGGGTTAAATCCAGTGATCTCAACTTTGAAGGGGATCGGGACAAATTTCATTGAACATTTAGGATCTTTTGAAGCAGTTGTAAAAATTGATGATCTCGAATGTAAATCTAATATTTGTGTTGTAAATAATGATGCCATTCCTCACGACGTAGTCATTGGTTTGAATGTATTGATGTTAGGCGAAACAGTAATAAATGAAAGTGGCATTACTGTAAAAAATAAACCCAATCCTATCGAAGTTAACTTTTTAATAGTACTTCCAATTAATGCATATCAAAATGAAGTTGAAACAGATATTACTTATGACGTCCCCATTAACTTTAAAAGTAAAATTTCTGAAAAATCCCCAGGAAAAAAAAAAAAAAAAACATTAAATAGTTTTGAAAAGAATAAAAGTAAAACTCCTCAACCTGCTAAGTTGGCAAGAAAATCCTTAGAATCTTCCAAAAAAGCTGCAAGTGAAGATGATAACGATGATGATCACGACGTAGATGCTTACGACAAAAGCAATGATGATGACGACGAAGAAGATGAAGATAAGGAGATACTTTTAGGGGATGATGACAGGGAAGATGAAGAGGAAAAACCTCAACAAATGAAACAAAATCAGATGAACAGTTCCCAAATGAAATCGCAAAAAAAAAAAAAAAAAAAATCCTTCAAGGAAAGAACAGACTCCTGCAAAAAATAAAACACAACAATCTGCACAACTTAAAACTTCACCAGGAAAATTAGAAAAGAAAGACAAAAAACAAATCATACATGAAAAGGTTTTGCAGTTAGCAGAAGAGCGTAAAAGAGAAAGAGACGTAAGAACCTTATCACATGGAAACTCGCCTAAAGATAAAAACCAATCAGAATTAAAAGCATTATCAAGTGATATCATAAACGTCAATATTATTCCTCATACCGAAAAAAGGAAACATATATTTGCTTTCTTAGAATTTGCCAATGAAGCAAAAGTTGAAGAAAATTCCAAACTTCTTCAAAGCAAGAAATTGAGAGGAACACCTTTCACAATAGATTTCACTGGTTGTAAATGACAGAATGTTCCAAAAGAGGAGACTGCTAGTATAATATGTATATATATATATATATATATATATGTTTCATCACATCCAATGGAACAAATGAAAAAATAGCTGCATTATTTCCCAAAGCTGTGCAAATACAATTAAGAGTTTTCCCTACATATAAAAATGCTACTATAAATTTTACGACTGAAAAAGATGTTGCAGAGGCTTTAGAAAAACTAAAAATGTTAAATTAGATGTAAAGCCAATAAGTATCTTATATTCTGTCTCTAGAGATCCTGCCAAAAAGAGGAAAAAGATTCAGGAGTAAAAAACAAGATGTACCACTTCATACCTACAAACATGTAAATGAATTACAGCGCACAATAAATTCTACATACCAAAGAAGCATCGATATGACGCCTTTTGAATTGTTGTTCGGCACCAAAATGAACACAAAAAGAAATGACAAGATGAAAGAAGTACTCGAGTTCGAATTCCAAGCTGATTTTGAGGCCCAGAGAAAAGATTTGTGCAAACATGCAAAAAACAAATTTTTAAAGTTCAGGATGAAAATAAGGAAAATTATAACTTACGAAGAAATCAACCAAACTCTTACGAAGTAGGTGACCTAGTTGCTATCAAAAGAACACAATTCGGTACTTGGTTCCAAAATACTTTGCCCCCTATAAGATCGTAAAAATAAAACGTAGAAACACTTACGATGTGGTTAAGGAGGGATGTCATTAAGGTTCCCTTTGCACTTCTACCCATGCTGAATTTCTTAAAAAATGGGTGAGGAAAAAAAAATCAAGACTGTAAATAATGTAAATGTGCCTGTTATCATTCTGTGTTGCTTTTGTGTTTTTTTTTTTTCTTTTTGTATTTTTCAGTATGACCACCTGGAGGACCTGCCGTGTAAAGATGGCCGAATTTATGGTGGAAGTACTATACTAGTTCTACTATTTCATTCCAAAACCTGATTTGTGTGAGTTCTATTACTGCAGCAGGGAGGAAGCGAACAGCCTTGACGATTGAAGACTTAATCGGGATGTCAGAGGGACGTCTCTACTCTAGCCTTACCTCCTGCGCACGCATTCGCCAGACGGGATCTTGAATCAGAGACGTGAAGCGTAAACGTGATTTAGCTTTTGACGATTGCAGAACGTGGCTCCTGCTGCCCATTCTTTGACGTGTGGTGCACTGCCGTGAACAAAGATGTTCTTGGAAGCATTAGACGAATACTTTTAAATAGACGAAATATCCAAAGCTTCTATAAGTTGTGTTGATTGAGAGCTTTATTGAATTGACGCTAAATAAAGACTAAGTAACTATTCTAATTCAATTTGACTATTACAAATGACTGTTTTGGTTTGTATGAACGTTCCTGAGGATATAAATTACATGCTGGTGTTTGTTTTACTTGTCATCACACACCGTCGCCAGCTGCTCAATTAAGCGCAAGCGATATACCTGAACTAGTCGTGAAATGGACTGGAAAACAACATTAAAAACGTCATTTCAAATTCTATAATCAGATTTTCATAATTAATTGACGGTGTGAGTAAATTTTGTTTTATTTTTTAATTCTTTATGCACATACAGAGCTGCCAACCAAATCCGGCCAATTGTTAGCACCGCTCATTTTTCTACACCACTTAATTTTTAGAGTATTTGTTTTCTTAGTTCATCGTAAAGGTATTTGAAGAGAATTACTGTAAAAAATAAGTGGTGTAAAAAAATGGGCGGTACTAGTAATTTTCCGGATTAGGTTGACAGCTCTGTTTATAGGATCGTACTCTCCGCCCCCCCTTTTTTTAAGACACTTACGAGGACAAGAGATGTGCTGTCATTCGAGTAAAAAACTCGATTAACACGATTAATTCTAATCATTCGATTAACTCGATTATCTGGAAATATCTCGTAAGAATCATCCGATTATTTTTTCCCTCCATTGCAATCATAAGTCATGAAATTATTTCAGGGTTCAAATATTTTTAAATAATAAATTTGGTTTTATTAGAATACATAAATAAAAATATTTTTACATTAATTTCAATTTGTTATGATATTACACACACACACACAAAAAAAAAAAATAATAATAAATAAATAAATAAATAAATAAATAAATAAAATACAAATAAATATATAGAAACAAAATTTGGAATTTACTACATAAAATAATAAATTATAGTTTTATGCTAACTACATTAGTGGTCAATTTTTCAATTTTCTCTTATCAATGTACGGTTCAAAAAGTATCGATTTGCGGAAATATATTGAATGTGAGTTTTTGTTATATTTACACGTTTTGAGGTTCTATAAATTCAAAAAACCTTTTTTTTAATTATTTTGAGGTTGTTCTGTGTGTCTATTACCTGTATATATCTCAGGAAAACATAGCAAAGACGCTACACTAAACTTTTCGTAATGGTCAGACAAATCGTTCAAGCACAGGGACGTTCAACATAATTAAAATTTCAAATACATTACGTCTATGAGTCATGAATGAAATATCTACTACTTACAGTTTAACATTTGTATTTTGAAGTAAGCAAAATTAAATGAGCATATATTATTTATATAAATAAAACAATGTTATGTTTTGGCCAGAGCTGCCAACCTAATTTTGCAAATTGTTAGTACCGCCCCATTTTCTACACCACTTAATTTTTAAAGTAATTTTCTTCAAATATATTTACGATGAATTAAGAAGAAAAAAACTCTAAAAATTGACTGGTGTAGAAAAAGGGGCGGTGCTAACAATTTCCCAGATTAGGTTGGCAGCTCTGGTAGACTATTGTATTAAAATCATCGAATTTTCGTTTACAGAGCTACTTAAAAGCATTTGGATATATTGGAGCTCTAATTGGAAATTGCTGGAAATTGATTTCGAACTATGATATATCTTTTTCATTAGGGTCTAAACTGCACTATGTGCTGTGTATATAACTTTTCGATAGAATAAAGCGCTGCCCAAAATAAAGTGGAAGAGATTATTCTGTTGAATGTGATTGTAAACGTTTCACTACATTTTGCCATGTCCATGAAAGCAGACCAGGAATGAAAATTAATTGATCACACTTATAGTGTAGACTATGTATTTATTTTTTTTTTTTTAAATTCAATTTTTAGCTCCGTCTTTTGTATAATGTCGCGCTTTGCGACCTCGTGAATATGAAAGTTTCTTTTCTAAATGTTTGATCTGTTTATAGAAGTGTTAAAAAAGCATAACTTAAAAGATAAATAATTGCAGAAAATTCAAATTTGTATCTTGAAGTTCATGTGAAGTTGCCATTTAAACAATTTAAAATGCATAAGATTGGCAATAATTGTTTCAGATAAAAAAAAAAAAAAAACACGACGCTTCGGTTAATCGAACAAAGTAGGTACGAGTGCTGCAAATAACGCAGCAACACATTGCCACTACACTTAGCAGTAATGTGTCATCTGCTAGTGCAAGTTACTGTACTAAAATCACTAATTTTATAGTACCTTTCTTTGATAGCAGCCAAGCAAATTTTAACAGCGCAAGTAAATCCTTTCAGTTCAAAACGATTTCTTTGTTCCATTGAGTCGCCGCCATTTAGAAAAAATTGATAGACTGAGCTGATCAATAAACTTGGGCTATGTACATAATGACTTTCAGGCAAATCGGTTCATAAATAAGTTTTTTTACTCTGTTGGAAATGTTAAAGTAAATGCAGTTTTGAAAAAAGTTAATGGATCGAGTTGATTAAAAAAAAATTGGTTGAGTTGAGATCTTTTTATCAGTTATGTATATACCAAGATTCGTGCAAATTTGTTTATAAATACCGTATTTCCCGGCGTATAACGCGCAGATTTGTTAAATCAAGTATTCACCGGATATTTACATTTACAGTAAAAGCTAGTTTTTAACAAGCCTTTATTTCTTAAATATATAGCTTTAATTGAAAATAAAATTTTCTTGTGTGTAACTCATTTACGTGGCCTGCACTTTATATGCCGGGAAATACGGTACGTTTTTTTTATGTGAGATTGAAATTTTTAATTGGCCGCCATTTTAGAAAACGACGCCCGATCAAGATGATTAATGATGATTAATCTTCGTTGAGACCTTGATACCTACGTACATACCGAATTTAAGCAAATCTTTTCAAAA
Organism: Salticus scenicus; assembly: GCA_963930645.1. Classification (NCBI taxonomy): domain Eukaryota; kingdom Metazoa; phylum Arthropoda; class Arachnida; order Araneae; family Salticidae; genus Salticus; species Salticus scenicus. The sequence continues at coordinate 78,052,762 of OZ005659.1, read as the reverse complement.
ATACGTTTCTTATACGAGCTTGAAATTTTCAAATGGCCGCAAATATTTTACGTGATGGTGTATCAAGTAACCAACAAAGTCACTTAAGATGTTTCTATGGTAAATCCACTGTCAAATTTGGATTTCAATTGATTCAGTTGTATACATATATATGTATACATACAGAGAGAAAGAAGAAAGGGGGGGGGGGAAATATTATTATAGGTCGTTTTTTAAAAATGTCTACCTAAAAAGTTGTTAAATAAATCTTATTTATTAAAGGTTATACCTTAATAAATAGGAGTAAAAAACGAAAGTATAACGAGAGAACAACCTGATAGTCTCAAAGTAAACGAAACTAATTACAAAACACTTACGCTACGCTTACGCCTTCGATAATCGACTATAAAACAATTCGATTATTAAAGCCACTCGAAAGCAAATAACTCGATTATCAAAGCATTCAATTGTTCTTATCTCTAATTTTCTCCAATAAATAACTTCGGTAAATTAAGAAAGCAATACTTAAAAAAAAAAAAAATTGGTATGAAAAAAAAGCGGGTCTAAAAATACTCCGGAATAAATTAGAATATTGGCATCTATTTTACAGCGTGGATTATTTAAAATAGTAGTTCTGGAATATAAGGACGATGGCCGTCATGTACTGATATGAATCGGGCTTCTCAATAGTCACGATTTTGAATTTTTTTTTTTTTTTTCATTAATAATGTGTAGTAGACATCTTCTAAAAAGCGATACAAAATTAAATTTCCGATTATCCAGCCTGATGTGGCAGAAGAGTAAACTGGATACCAAAAAAATCCAGATAGGCCGGGGTACTATAAATATTTGCTCCCCTTCTCTCCCTCCCCCTCTGCTATGATATTAAAGACGAGTGTTCTCACTCCTGGAAAAATTTTCCCATTTTAGGAAAATTCTGGGTCTTAGAGGGGAAAAAATTCCCTTCACATAAAGGAGATATGAGAACATGTTTTTAAACTGAAAATCTGCCACATCCATTCTAACTGTTTTAAGAATAAGATCTGAAAGTCTTTTCTGAATACGCAAAGGGATATCTTCCTGTTGAATAACATAGAAACGCTGCAGTGTTCACGGAAGAGATTAGTTTCGAACTGAGTGCGGCAAAAAGCTGTGCATAAACTTATTCGTGTAGAATGCTCAACTTCTTTCTCCACTCGCTCCTAAACTTCTAAACAGTTGACAGATTGCTCCACTTTCCAGTGCAAGAGTAAGGTGAAAAGTTCTCGACCTGACACTGAAAGACTGCGATTTTCAGTTAAAAAATGATTTAATTTTTTATATACTGTCCCTTGACATCAACACACTTGATCTAGTGTTTCTGTAACATCAGTATTCTTTCTCGGAAGTGAGAATCTAAACCGCTGTGAAAATATTCATCTACGGCGTCCCTTCTGGCATGTTCTATTGTTTCTGGCGTGTAATGGTGGACCCATGTTTCATCCATAGTGACAAATCGCTGCACAAAATCGGTCGGATCCTTATTTAGTCGTACCAAATATTGCTGCGAATATTGTTTGAGCATTTGCTTTTGATTAGCATTCAGCAAATGTGGCACCCATCTTGCGCAGAGCTTTCGCATCCCTAATTCTTTGTGCAAGGTGTTTCACACACTTTCTTCCGATATCCTGAAAGCCTCAGCTATCTCACTCACCTTTACTCGCCTATCGTCCAACACGTTATCATGCACTTTTTCTATGATTTCCAATGTGATGGCGGTTTTTGGCCGTCTTTCAAGTGGGTCATCTTCGAACGAGACGTGCTTTCATCTTTAAAATCAACTGACCACTTTTCAATGGCAGGGATGGAACACGGGCGCAGAATTCATACCACTATCAATGTAAGAAAATTTTCTTCCTCTTAAATCACCGATATTATAGGTAGATAAATTTCTTCAACAGATTCCGGTATGAATACTGCGCCGGTGTTCCATCCCTGCAATGGTTAACATGGAAGGATCAGAGTACTCGTGAAGTTTTGTTAACTTCAGATGAATTTCCTAATGGGTTAATCCATCGAAAACGAAGAATTTTTATGACCGCACGATATTCAAGTTTATCCATTTTAACGAAAAAAAAAAAATGCGTAAACAAACTACTTGACAGAACAATTTGAAACTGGCCATATAAACTAATGACGTGTGCACCAAGCCAGGAAACAGAAATTTTTGCTGAATGGAACGCCACCTTTGTGTCGGGCCGAGAACTTTTCACCTTACGCTCGTAATGTACGAAGGAGACGAAAATTTACGAGCCAACAACCATACCTGCCAATATCCTAATAAATATTATGTGATTTTATAGAAGAAGGTAACGTCAGTCAGACAAAAATATATTTTCTCCTTTTTTTTTTTTTCTTAGAATCATTTCTATATCTGATTCACGTTTCACTTTTCATGGAATTACCCTATTCCATAAAAATGCTAGTATCGTCCTTCTTTCACGCTACTTAATATTTAGAGTAATTTTTCTTCAAATGATTAATGATTAAAAAAAAAAGAGTGTTTTTGTCCTTGTCGCTAATTTCTTTCGCGCTGCTCGATTCAACCTGTCAAATTAAGGAACAAAAGCAATTAAATTAATATTATTTTCATTGTTAATTTCATCTCTGTATTAATCCGGGAATATCCTATGAAAACTTGATCGATAAGGCAGGGATGGAACATGGGCGCAGAATTCATACTGGTATTTGTTTAAGAAATTTCTCTACCTAATAATATCGTTGATTTAAGAAGTAGAAATTTCTTTACAATGATAATGGTATGAGTTCTGCACCCGTGTTCCATCCCTGATACAGGGCATTTTTTATAATGGATTATTATTATTATTATTATTACAGTCGAACCTCGTTAACTTGAATTATTTTTTACGTGAACTGTTTCCGTAATTCCCGTCAAAATAAAGATTAGTATAGTCATATGAAGATTTATTACTGACAGCATGAACTACTGATAACATGAATAAATTTCTCATCCCCCTTCAGATTCACGTTAACGAGGTTAGACTGTATTATTATTGTCATTTTAGATATTAATTATTTTAATGTTTTTTCTATTATTCTATTGCTTAAATTTAGTTCCACTGAGTTCAAATATTTCATTTGTATTCATTCTTTTTTTTTTTTTTTTTTTTCTATCTAACATATTCCAAAATAATAAAATTAGGTATAAAATGTAACAGAAAAACAAGTTAATAATAAAGATAATAATAATAAAAATTTATAGCGTAATCTTCTTACGTTTTTCATTTTACTAAATAAAATTTAATAAGGTAAGTATTTGAAACCTTCAGAAACTTCTACAAAATTTAAAAATTCACCAAATTTTAATATCATTCTTAATCAACCTTTATTTCAGGGGTAAATGAAATGGATTAGTCATGATGATTTTCCTAATTTTATTGTTTAGCTAGGGATACTATTAGAACTAGACATTCGTTAAGAATAAATACGGCTCCTGTTTTTCTGAAAATCGGGACGTATTCCTACTGGATTGCTTCTTTCTCTCTCTCTCTCTCTCTTTTCTTTTTCCTTTTCTTTCCTTTTTCTATTCTTTTCTTTTCTTTTTTTTTTTTCAGAAATCGACTAATTGCAATGAATTTCCTTATCTGTCAATATATAATGGAGATTGTGTCATTACGATAAATTCCAAAGTATTGATCCGATTTGAACGATTCTATTAAAAAAAATCTTTTCTTCTTTTCACCACTTAAAATGGTGCGGCCTTTTGTAAATGTGTTATCCAATAAATTTAAGCATTCTATTCATATCTGCCAACCTAATTCAAAGGAATGATAGTACCTATTCCATTTTTACCCACCGCTTAATTTTTTATAGTAATTGCATTAAATGTGTTTACATAGGAATAATAAAAAAATAAATTTAAAAAAGGCTGTTTTGAAAAATATCAGGTTCTAACAATACTCCGGATTATTAATTAGGATGCTGGCAGCTTTGAATATTCAACCAGTTCGAAAGAAAGTTAGACTTTAGACTTATCTTAGAAATTTCTTAAAAAAGGAGTACGTTTGACAATTTGATCACATATCTTATTTCAAAAGCCAGGTCTTTTGAAATCGCAGGTTCACTTGCAAATTTGTGATTACGGTAACTCACAAAATTATCAGTCAATTCGATTAAAGCGGGACAATCAATTTATTTTCCAAGTATCGTGGAAGAATTCATTAATCAAATTGATCCGTTATTTTGTGTCAAGTTTCAGCCACTTGAAAATTTCACATAAAAAACACATTTATAAATCGATTTACTTAAAACTTGGTATGTAGATATTCCTAGCAATATCTCAATGAACTTTATTAATGAACTTGATCAATCATCTAATTTCAAAATGGCGGCAAAAATAAGAAAAATGAAATCAGTGTATCTTCCGACTGAGCCGAAAGGACTTGTTTCAAAGATGAATATTTTTACCAAAATACACATTTTTATCAAAATATTTTTTATCAAACTTTTATCAAATGTATAATTTTACAGATTATCAAATGTGTGGAAACTGAATGAGTAAAACACTGAACAATAAAGTTTCTGAATTTTTTAGGCACATAGCATTAAATGTTATAGTTCCTGAATATATCGGGGTTTAGAAATTAGGATATCCAAAGCAAACCTCTTATCCCGCAAAAAAAATTACATTTGTCTTGATCTTTCAGCGAAAAATGAAAAATCCGTAAGAGAATCATGTTTAGCATTTGATGTTGAAGCATTTAGGCAGATTAAAAATAGATTTCCTCTTGAAGAAAATGTATTATTAGACACTTTTTTTTAAAGTATTCAAATGTTTTTGATCGTAATCCAGAATCAATCGTGTCTTTACCAAGAAGGTATATTTTACCTGTATGTCAAGATGTCAATATCATATCATTTGATCAGTAGGAAAGAAAAAGCTATAGATGGAAATATAGAGAAACATTTACATCGACGATATTTATAAATTTTGAAAAGACGTTTTTAATATTGTAGATAAAGATGGCCGGGAAAATATGCTAATCTTCTTAGAGTGCGCCGGCGGATATAGTGGAGGAAGTCATGGCCGTTCCCAAAGTTTTTAAAATTCAATTAAACTGTCTTTGCAATTCACAATTTTGAATATGTATATATATGGGTATGTAATGTTATTTAAAATACTCAACTATTTCAAAAGTATAATTCTCATAGGTGGATATAATTCAGATAGGTGGGAAAAAGTGAGGGAAAAATGGAAATGAAAAAGAGAAAAAGGAAATTTTGGCAACTGTGGGGGAAACTGTAAACTTACGAATGAGATCACTGTTAAAGAAATCATACATAGTAAATGATTAATCGTCGATCATATACATTAAATAACACGTTTCAAAATTATTGGTGACTGTTGAATAAAAAAGTCGTGCAATCTGGCAACATTGGTTGCAAATATATAGCCTACTTGTCAACCATCTCATTATGAACCGTAAAAATTTTTGTACCCGTCTTTTTTTTCACGTCAATAATTTTTTAGTGTAATTTTAGTCTTATTTAATCGTAACAACATTTGGAGAAAATTGCTCTTTAAATATAGTGGTGTGAGAAAAGGGGCGTTTTTTCAGGGGGCGTTAACAATTGTACTTGTACAGTTATTAATGAGATGATTGACAAGTATGGTATAGCTATATTATTTCGGTTCGTATATTATGTCACACCAACGAAAGAAGATTTAAGCCTTATTGGTGATCAGTATAGTCATGATAGACACTTTATAATTGAAAAATATCACACTCTTTTCAAAGAGCATCTGACCAATCGTAAGTGTAACCTATTTAAAGATACCTAAATTTATTTTAAAAAGTTTTGAAGTATATGCGTATCTAGTGGGGGCACGGCCCCACTTAAATTTTGTTTCGATACTTTTTTTTCATTATTTCATTATTTTTCTTCACTACTCAAAAAAATATATACAAATTAACATCTTGCATCCATTTTTTTTCTTAATATGCTTCTCATTATCATTTATTTGTCAATATGTTTTTTTCAAGTGTCATAAATCACTTAAATCATTCGCGACCGCTGACGTGAATTCACGTTATTTCAACTTCTATAGCTCGTTGCTGCTGACGCAAAATTTCGTTTTTTCGGATTTCCTAGTTACCGCTGATGTGAATTCATAACATTCAAAGAATTTCTATGGAAACAATACATTAGTATTATTTCGATAGTATTAATGGAGTACCAATTCTTTGATAGCATTATAGGATCGTTCTAATATTATATAACTAATCTTCATTCCAAGCTTCAGGTAGTTACAAGAGTAACATTTCAAAACATTACATGCAACTTTTATCCACGATTAAACATCAAAAGTTTGCGGCAACTAGCTTTAGTTTACTTCAATATTCCACGGCAATTATTTTTATAAAAGACAAATGTATGCCGGTCAGTCACAAAAGTGTTAATGATTCACTCACCAAATGTTGAAAAAACAAAATACAGTCTTGGACCGACTGCTGCTGCGTTATCTAAGCGTAGGGCCGCATCATAAACAGCCCATCATGGCGTATTCATTTGTACAGTCGGGGAAAAATAAAGTAACACTCGACGTAACTTCGTTGCTAACCGATGTATAAAAATGTAATAGGTATCATTCGACGGGAAATTGTGAGTAGTTTCAGAAAATGAACTGAAATATTTAATTGGGGGTCGTCTACATATTAAAACGCGCACTTGGAATTCTGTTCTTGAACTACTCCGCTAAAGAATTTTAAAAGTTAAACGAAAAACTTTTAAAATTTCACCTGAAATTGCTTGTTTTTAAGATGATTCTGAAAATGTTTCAAAATTGCTATTTCATTTAGAATTAAACGTTGTGGAAGGAATGGGATTGTCTTTTTAATGAATACATTATAAAGAAGCCACCGACCTTTAAAATGTTCTTTTAGATTGCGTATTAATGAAATGACTTTTAATGTTGACTTTTTTGTGTTTAAGAGAATTTAAAGTTGTTTGTACTATATTTTGAAGTTTTTTGTATTTTGATGTATGTCCCCCTCAGAGCGAAATTTTTTTTTTCCCCAGAGCCTTTGAGCATATTTAAAATGTCTATATATTTTCGAACCAATCCGCGTTTTAGTTACAGCTACAGATTACTCTGAATAGGCCAATTTTAATTATGACCACCCTGTATATATATATATATATATATATATCAGAGCTGCCAACATCCTAATTAATAATCTGCAGAATTGTTAGTACCCACTTTTTTTTTTTTTTTTTTTTTTTTTTCATATCGGTCTTTTTTTTTTTTTTTTTTTTTTTTAAGTACTCCCCTTCTTATTTCATCGTAAATAAAAGAGAAAAAAATAAAAATTAAGTGGTATGGTAAAATGAGAGGGTATTAATAATACCAGAGCTGCCAGCCTAACTCGGCAAGTTGTTTGTACCACCCCTTTTTCTACATCACTTAATTTTTATAGTATTTTTGTTTTTCTTAATTCATCGTAGATGCATTTGAAGAGAATTACTCTAAAAATTATGTAGTGTAGAAAAAGGGGCGGTACTAGCAGTTTGTCGGCTTAGGATGGCAGCTCTGCAGTACTCTGGATGAGGTTGGCAGCTATGATTATATATATATATATATATATATATATATATATATATATTTACATCTCATATAGAGACATGATAATCACACGTGTATTTGTAGAAGACCACAATTTATAAAAGAATTCACTGTAAAACACGTATAAAATATATTTAATTAAAATCATTAAAAAACACGTCGTGACAAGGCCTTTCGCCCTGAACATCAGGGCATCCTCAGGACATAGCCATTTTTGGCTATGTTCATTTTTGGCTATGTCAAAAATAGCTATGTCCTGATGACGCCCTGATGTTCAGGGCGAAAGGCCTTGACACGATATGTTTTTTAGTGATTTTAATTAAATATATTTTATACGTGCTTTACAGTGAATTCTTTTATAAATTATGATTATATAAGTTAAAAAACTATAAAATAAAATTGAATATGCTCTCCAAACTATATATATATATATATATTAATATTGCTGTCCTAATTACTTTCACGAACTTAAAAATTTTCTCTTTGCGTTTCTGTAGCCATTTTACCCTCTCTCTCTCTCTCTCTCTCTCTCTCTCTCTCTTTTTTTTTTTTTTTTTTTCATTTTACTGTTCGAAAAAAGGGAGATGCAAAGCCTTTAATTTCCTTTTTTTCCCAGGAATACTCCTTCCATGGTTTTGAAAATAATTTAAGGCGATGTTAGCGGAAATAAAGAAAATCATTCTCTTACTTCAAATTTGTTCTGATTTAGTTGTATTATAACATTGCTCTAGGATTATTATTTTCACTTAAAAATTATTGTGAGCAATATCGTTAAAATAATTAAAGCTTTTTATTTTATTTATTTATTCATTTATATTTATTTCATTTTTTTCCCTAGACTTTATTAAATTCTTAAGGTTCAAGTATTTCTTTATAAATCGAAATATATGACTTATGTCAAATATAGCCTTTAGTAATGTTTGTAAGCATTTGATACTTTATATATACTTTTGATAGAGCCAATCAAAACTTTAAAGCCTGAATAAAAAGTGTAAACTTTACTTATTTGTGAATCGTGTATTTTTTCTTGACGAGGAATTTCTGACTTTTCCATTATAAATATTCATTAAAGTAAGAAAAATTGTTAAATTTAAAAAATGACTAAATTTATATTTAGAGATTATTATTATTTAAAAAAATTATACAAAAAAAAAAAACATCTAAAGTTATTATTATTTTCTTTTTTTTTTTTACAATATTTATCTAACTGATATTTTAACTCTCACAATCTGCTTTATTGTCTTTTATACAGCATAAAATTGCAGATAATAAATAAAATAAGAATAAAATTTCAATTATGTACAATATTTTAAGCGGCTAATAGCATAAAATCATTTATATTTTTATATTTGCGAACTGTCACTCATACGTTTTTCCAGTCAAAATAATATATATATACAATTAATGATCTAAATATAAGATTTTAATAAAAACATTTTAAAATTTCAGGAATGGAACACGGGCTCAGAATTCATACCGGTATTTGTTTAAGAAATTTCTCTAACTATAAATCAAATAAATCATAAATTAAAATAGTTTCAACGAAGTTGCTTCTTTAAGCTTGATTGATAACATTATCTTCTTCTTCTTCTTTGTTAAATAGAGTTTTTTTTCTCACTTTTATCGTGTGTAGTTTTGTTTTATTCAGGAAATGTTTTCAGTATTTTTTTTTTTTTTTTATGCGGATGTAAACTAAGCAGATCATGTAAATTAAGTAGTAGTAAATCAAAAATTCAAAAACATATCCTTATTATCTATGTTAATAAAAATATTTTACTAAATTAATCGTTTACATATTTTCTTTTATCTAAATCAAGTAATGTTAACACTTTCGCGACAGCTGACATAGATTCATGTCATTTGAAAATCTCAAACTCCACCAGTGGGCGTTTCTTTCGCAATTTGTATGTTATTTATTTCTCAAAAATATACCAATATTCCTGTTTGTACTATCAATATACTATGAATATAAAAGCTCTGATTAGAAAGAGTATAACTATAATGTATATCCATTTATAATATGAATACAGAAAACTTTGTTCTGAAATATTGTAACTAGAGAGAATAACGACCACTGTACCCAACACCTTACTGTGAAAGAGACAAAAACATGCGGTCGCGAAAGTGTTAATTTTACAAACCAAATAAGCTGTTTGGAAAAAAAAATGTCAAGCTGAAAAATTACGATTATTAATTTCTGAAAAAAAAAAAATATATATATATATATATATATAGATATAGATATAGATATAGATATATATATTTATTTATTTAATTTCTGAAGTAATGTATTTAACCTGCCAGAGCTTTGTAAAATATTAAGATGAAAACTTTTTTAATCAAAGCATTAAATGATACAGTACTTCATATTAAGAGGACTTGGCAACTTTGACGGCACTACTGAATTATTGCATTTTTTTCATGAATTCGTGATATTCAAAATGCTTAAGGGGGTCCGGGACACCAAATTTTTGTTTTTATTATTTATGAATTTCTGTAATTATTTTCTCTGAAATAGGAGCTTTTTTGACGATGAAGTTGAGCAAGAAAGAATCTTAAAAAATAATAATAATAATAATAATTTTAAAAATTTTAAATTAAAATTTTTGATAAATTTAAAATTTCTTATATCTCATGAACTAATGGTTCAATTTACAAACTTTTTTCACTCTAATATACAGAAAAGATTTATCTTCAATTTGTCTTCGGGATTTTTAATTAGGAGCAAAACTTTTTTGGTAATCCAAAAGTTATGTATGAAATATGTACTTTTTTTAAATTAAAATTAGTATTAAAAAAAAAAATATTATTATTAAAATCCTTTCTGTATATAATGGTGAAAAAAGTTTGTAAATTGAACCATCAGTTCATAAGATATAGCAAATTTTAAATTTATCAAAAATCTTTAATTTTTTTAATTTTATTTAAATTTCTTTTAAGATTCGTTCTTGCTCAACTTCATCGTCAAAAAAGCTTCAATTTCACAAAAAATAATTACAGCAATCCATCAGTAAATAATAAAAACAAAATTTTGATGTCCCGGACCCCATAAACTTCTACATATATTTATATAGGGTCTTAATATTTTTTGGAAGTCTAATAAAACCTACCTTAAAGAATTAAGGGTGTATTGTGGAATATTTTATAAAATAAAAATATTAAAAGTAAAAATATAAGAAAAATCTTTTTTTTTTTTCAAATTTTTACATAGACATGCACTTTTAAATTTTTTTCTGAAAAACTAATCAATAAATTTCAAATCACAAACTTAATTCTTTTCCGCCAACTGTAGTATGTGGAAGGCTACGTTTACCCCGAAATATCTCGGAATGGCCGGTGAAGTGGTTAATTAGTTTCTATTAAGCACCCAAAAGTATTGTTAAGTTCTTTTTCTTAAGTATGTATGTAAACTAGACCTGCTAACTATGCTAGTTCATCCGTAATGGTATTAAGCCCCGCCTTTTTTTCACACCAGAATAGTTGTAGAGCAATAGTCTTCTTATTTAATCATGAGAACATGTTGCTGAGTATTACTCTACAACTATTCTGGTGTAAAAAAATAGGCGGGGCCTAATACTATTACGGATAAACTAGGTTAGTTAGCAAGTCTAAGTATCTGTAGAAGTTTAAACATTTTGAAGATCAGGAATTCCTAAAAAAAATTTTAATTTAGAAAACACAGTTTAGAGAATTTAAATCCATAAAAAATGTATTAAAAAGTGAAATGAAATTAAAAAATGTTGCCAGAGTATATATGCTACTGAGTAAACCAAATATTGTTCAATTTATCAATATTAAATGCAAGTATAAACTTTTATATGAAACCTACTTCATCGGGGCGATCAAAAATGCCAAGTCCTAATCAATGAATTCGAAAATAAGTTTTATAACCACTACTCAACATTTATAGCATTCTATGTTCATCTATATTGCAATATATATATATATATATATATATATATATATATTTTTTTTTTTTAAATGAAAATGTTTAGTTATGTCACTCTATATACTCATTATTTAACACATATTTCTAATTTTTTCTTTCTTTTCTTTTCTTCTCTTTCTTTTTGTATAGAGAATATAAATAAATTTGAAAAATGTTTAATGGGAGTGCCTCGCACTCTTCACATTTTAAATTTTATTGGGAAAAAAAAAAAAAAAGACAATTGTGTTTTTTTTTTATTATTATTATTTTAAATCTTAAAATTTTTAAGAATTTTGCATAAAATTTAGCATCATTATATTAACGTATAGTAATTTTTAAGTAGAAAAATTATAGAAAAAGCATCATATTTCTTTTCAAATATTATTACAAAATCAACAGCCAAAATTTGAAGTAGTTGGTAACTATGTACAGTTGGGAGGAAAAAAAAAATAAGCAACATCCGCTGTAATTTTCTTATTTGACGCAGAAAAATCTGATAGACATCATTCAACTGGAAATTAAATGCACTTTTAGAAAATGGTGTGAAATTCTGAATTAGGAATCATCTACAGATTGAAATGAGCGCCAACATCGATTGCTCTTAATAGCAACACCCAGTTTTGACTTTTTATTTGAATTTCTGAGTGCAGAAAAGTATGCAGTTTGTATACTTTATCTTTAGTATTCATAGAGTTTTAGCCAAAAATATGTTAGGGGTTATTAGCAAATTTAGAAAAATATAATATCATCGTACAATAACTGGACAAAATGTTATTTTCTCACACCAGAAAACCTTCAAAATTAAAGAATTATAAAGGTAGATGATAAGCATAGTATTATGTGTTTGGTCTCGGATATCTGAGTTTTCTTACTGTTAACTGCGATTAAACTTAAGTACTGATTAACTGCGAAAGGAAGATCCCTGGCGTCATCTGCGCATGGGTGAAAAGATCTGGTACATTTATACAATAGGAATGTCCGTAGTACTTAAGGATGTGTTTGTTTATGGGTATGAAAAAATTATAAACTCACTGATTGCATTTCTTTTCCTTCTTTGAACTGATTCTTGAATATCGGGTTACATAAATATTTTACGATTAATTAAAAGAAAGAAAAACTGATAATATTATAAAGGGATAGTTTTAGATTTCAGCATAAATATTACTCAATTAAAAATAAAAGCTTTGTCAGTATTTTGAAACTTTTGAAGTGTGTAACATTAGTTTAAAAAATATGTCAATTATTATTTATAAACTAGTATATAACCCCGTCAAAGATGACAGAATGTGAAATCAATTAAGGTAGTGAATCAATGAATGCTTTGCCAGCTTCGCTGGTCACTATATATAAAGGGAACTAACGTGCAAGTTGTACCTGACGGGACTAATGTGAAAGTTCTACCTCACTGGACTAATGTGCAAGTTGCACCGAACGAAGAAACTATTTAAAATGACACTATTTAAAATTGGATGTTGTTTTAAATATTTGACACTTACTTTCATTTTAATATTTATTATCAAAATTCTTGAAGAAATAATTAAAATTCTTCAAACAATAACTTCTCCTTCCAAAGCTTCTTTATCGCAAAACTTAATGACATTATGTACAATTCGCTTCGGTTCACTACGGAGAGGTTTAATCCGAGAACTCATACCATATGTATGATCCATTTGTTCCAATATAAACAAACTGTTATACAGAAAGAAATAAAAGAAAACAAAGCAGAAGTATTAATGATTCTACGCATAACAGAAGAAACATGAATAATAGAAAAATTTCCCCTCTCTCTTTCTTCTTCCTTTGCTGTGTATCCCAGAGAGTGAGTGGAATCGTCCTGGCACTTTGCCAACGAGGTATCAATCATCCGAGGGCGAACAGTACTTTACTGTACATTTTAAGTATATTTAAATATGTAACACTTAAGATTGGTCAGACAATGTTCTTTGAAATATGTGCGATATTTTTCAAATATTAAATATCTATCATAGCTATACTGATCACCAATAAAACTTAAATTTTCTTTTACTTAATTTTCTAGATGTGATATAATATGCAAACTGAAATAATAGAGCTATATATATATATATATACAAAACAAGGCATAAAGTAAATATTTTCAGATAAATAATTATATTAGAAAAAAATGTGGTGCATCGAGCTGATCAATAAACTTGGGCTATGTACATAATGACTTTTAGACAAATCGGTTCATAAATACGTTTTTTTGTTTGAGTTTGAAATGTTGAAGTAATTGCAATTTTGATAAGAGTTAATGAATCGAGTTGAGCTAAAAAATTGTTTGAGTTGAGGTCTTCATATGAGTTATGTATATACCGAGATTCATGCAAATCTGTTCGTAAATACGTTTTTTATGTGAGTTTGAAATTTTTAATTGGCTGCCATTTTGAAACACGATGCTCGATCGAGTTGATTAATAAACTTGGTTGAGACCTTGATGTGAACTTTATTCATACCGAATTTTAAGCAAATCTTTGCAAAAATGCGTTTCTTATACGAGCTTGAAATCTTCAAATGGCTGCAAATTCTTATCTTCATGGTGTATCAAATAACCAACAAAGTGAATTAAGCTATTTCTATGATAAATCCACTGTCAAATTAGGGATTCAACAGGTTCAGTTATATACATATATAATATATGTATACATACAGAGAGAAAGAAGGGAGAACAACTAAGTAATTATTATAGGTCGATTTACAAAAAAAAAAAAAAAAAAAAAACTACTTAAAAAGTTAAATAAATCTTATTTATTCAGGATTATACCATTAAATTGCATAGCGAGGAGTGAAAAACGAAAATATAACTAGAGAACAACCTGATAGTCACGAAATAAACGAAACTAATTACATAACACTTACGCTTTGCTTACATCATAGATAATTGACTGTAAAACCATTCAATTATTAAAACCACTCGAAAGCAAATCACTCGATTATCAAAATCATTCGATTTTTCTCATCTCTAACAGGTATGAGAAATGTTTGCCTTTTTTGACGCCACTAATTTCATGCTGAATTGTTTATTGCAGTTTCATAGTCATGATTACTTGCCAACCATCTCATCATGAACCGTACAATTTTTAGTACCCGCATTTTTTTCAGACAAGTAATTTTATTCTTAATAAATCGTAACAACATTTGGAGAGAATAAAAGCAAAGTGGTGTTAAAAAGGGACGTTTTTTCAAAGGGCGTTAACAGTTGTACGGTTATTAATGAGATGGTTGGCAAGTATAGTAATGTGTCTTGATTCTATGGGATTGAGAATACTGAATACAAAATAGTGGTAGGAATAAAAAAGAAAATTTCTCATCTCTCGGAGCGTTCTGAAAAAAAGGGCGGAGAGTATGTCCCCTGTATATACAATATTTATGCATATATGTGTGTATATAACGGTATCACAGGTCGTAGCCGTAACTATTTTAAATACCATTGTTTATTAAGCAATACACGTCTCTTTTCATTCAAAAAGAACGCTATAAACAATTATTAAATGAAGATTTCTCTTCAAAAAGTGGTACTCAATATAATATTTGTCACAAAACTTGATGTGTATATAGTAATTTTAAGATTACTGGTTGATTTCTTTTTTAATCAGCATACTCATGAAGTGAGAAATAGACAAGATATAATACGACACATAAAAATGTGTATCAATCCTGTCGTATCCCAAACCGTTTTCATGTTACTACGAACAGAGCCTGATTAAGGGGGAAGCACACATTATCTCCGCTCTCACCGGAATATTTTTAAAATTATTTTTTACTTCATGTCATAGAAATTCCACGCTTCGACGAGGAAATATTTTTTATAAAAAATGAACGATATAAAACAATCCAATTTACTCACCGTTATTAGACACCAGAATTCTTTTAAAATAATTTTTAATGAGAATTTTCTGTTTCTTATAGGAGGAAAGTATTTGTTAAAAAATAACGGTGTAAGTATAAATAATGTGTGCTTCCCCCTTAATCAGGCTCTGACTACGAATAGAATTTAATAGCAAAAATCTTACAATACCCGTCATTTTTGAAGTTTTTAAACAGGCTTTACAAAATTCAATCACATACTTAGAAAGAGAAGAAAAAAATATTACAAAATAGCATCAAGTGATAAAATATTTAGATTTAATGACGAGTGTTACAAGCGCTGAAAGTGTGAAAAAAGAAAATAGAAAACAAACATCCATCAAGATATTTTTCACAAGAAATCTACTAGCTACAATAGCTAAAATTTGCTAAAAAAATTGACCCATTCCAATAGCTTACAATGACCATATTGGTTCACTGTTGCCACAGATATTGAGCATTGTGTTTACTATACATATCGAAAATTTAGTAACCTCTTACACATGATTCGTACGTCCATGTCTTTTTTAAAGGGCTGTCCCACCAGTATTTTTATAGAATATATTTCCTTTTAGGTTTTACGTCTTTTTTCTTATCAAAAATTGCAGTATAATATTAGTGGTCAGAAAATCAAGAAAATTCAAGGACTGTACGAACTATGTTACAGTACTTATCAATTGAATAATACGAATATCGCTTTTTAAAAATAGTGGGATTCAAAGAAATGTGACTCCCCGACCGCCTTTCTTTACTCTAAGTAAACTGTAGTAATTTGGGTATAACTACAAAAAACAAAACAAAGGTCGAGGACGGAAATAAAAGTGTTACCAGTTTTCGGAACCACTGCAGAGCTACTGTTGTTAAAAAATAGAGGTATTTAATATGCACTTTTAATATCTTTACGTATGTACTGTTGGGAAGGGGGAAATGACGTAACACCCCCAAGCTATTTCGTTACTAATTTACGCAAAAAAATGTAATAGGTATTCTAGGGGGAATAACGTGTAACGAAAAATTTATATCATGGCACATGATAAAAATTTTTCGTATATAAAAATTCTTAGCATAGGCATATCATTACAGGAAATTTAGATATTTTGAAAAACATTAAGTTCAGAAATCTTATAAATTTAGATGCTGGTTTTCAGTTAGATTTTAAATACAGCATTAAAAATATTACGAATTGTATTGAAAAGGATTCAGGTTCTTTTACGGAAGGTATTAATATTAGGGTATTGTATGTACTATATAGCTATTGTTTATTATATTTCTATAAGTAAAAATATGCAGGATCTGATTTAAGACTTGGGAACACATTATTATCATTTACACCATTATTTTTTAACAAATACTTTCGTGCTATAATAAATAGAAATTTCTGATGAAAATAATGAGACAATTATTTTAAAAAATATACTGGTGTCTAACTAGTGATGAGTAAATTCGATCGCTTTATACCGTTCATTTTTACAAAAATAATTTACTAGTCAAAGCGTAGAATTTCTATGATATGAGGCAAAAGATAATCGTAAAAAAATTCCGGTGAGAGAGCGCTTCAGCCTTAATCGGGCTCTGAACAAACGATTGAAATAGAAATTTCTTTACTCGTTTAGACTTAATCCTGCTTTAGTAATTTCATATTTGTTTATTCAAATATAAGTCTTTTTATGATCTTAAATGTTTTCAATTATAATCCATATACTGTTAGTAAC
Source organism: Salticus scenicus (assembly GCA_963930645.1). Lineage (NCBI taxonomy): Eukaryota > Metazoa > Arthropoda > Arachnida > Araneae > Salticidae > Salticus > Salticus scenicus. The sequence goes on along the minus strand of OZ005659.1, from coordinate 78,035,655 downwards.
TACTAGAAACGACTTTGAATTGAAACTAACAAGAAACATCACCCAAGTGTCCAGCTCGGATTTCAATGAGAGACAGGCGTTTCTTTGATATTTGATATGCTATCAAATTTTATTCAAAAATATGTGAAAAATTTGTATTTATACAGCAAGTGATTACTCAAATGAATAATTCAGTTGAAATAATTTTCAGTTCTATAAATTTTCCTTTGTAACTTTAATATGAAAGCACAAAATCATTTTTCTAAATCATTTAGTATTTTTAAGTCACGCCCAAAGGCGGAGCTTACTGTTCATATGTGGCTGATGTGGTTTTTAACATTTTAAAAATTCAATAAATATGATGATGGTAGGATGATAGCAAAAATTTCTATGATTAAAAATATTTGGTGCATGCCCTGTAACAGAAGTGAAAATTTCATTAAAATCGCAGCCGGACACTTGGGTGATGTTCCTTGTTACACATACGGAAACTAGTAATAAATCCACTTAAAAAAGGAAAAGAAAAAAAAAAGTGGTCAGTTTCAGTTAATAGAAATGCAAAGAAATCTCAAAACGGAGTCAACTCCTACTAAGGGAGGCAATGGGTAAACAAATTCCTTCATTATTCTAAAAAAAATCACTTACCTACTTCTAACGCATTGCTCTTTGACCTTGATACAAGTCACAAACAGACTAATTAAACTAACTTTTTCATTTGCGCATTTTTATTTCATTTCAGAGTTGAGAAAGCGCTAAAAAAGGAGGAAATACTAAAGTTTTTTACGTTATCCAAAATCACATCAACTTTTTTAACTATCTCCCTCTCCCACCAAAAAAGAAAAATAAGCAGAAAATAATGGTTTCGTAATTTTTTTTTTTTTTTTTTCGACTTGTAGTTTTCGATGGATTTGCACGTTTTAAGCGGTCCATAACAATATTTGACCTTATATTTATTTTATTTATTTTTATTTATTTTGAAAATTCTATGTATGTGTGTGGCAAAAATTTTTGGTGACTATAATTCAGGAACTACAGCACAGAATTTCCTATCAATTTAAATGTAGTTGCACCTTGACATAAATCACTACTTATCAAAATTTTGTGTAAATCCCTCATCAGGTCAAGAAAGTGCCTTCCGTGGGGTGTTTCTAAGTGGTCCTGACTAGAATTTACATAATATTTGGAGAAAACCATGGAAAACTCCAAACGGATAAGCTGACGAGCGCGACCTGGAATTGAGCATAGCACCTCACGTTTACCAGCTTTGAGAGAAAATATTCTCGGAATTATTGGAGCTAATAAATATTTAAATAAATTTAAATAAATGAAAAAATTGAGAGAGCAAACTTTCAACCAATAAACTCTTAATTTTAAAAATTTAAATCTCAGCTGTTATTAATTTTATTTGTGACTTACTGGACATTAAATTGCATTCTTTTCAAATTTCAATTATTAAATATTTATTTACATTTATGGATTTTGATGTGATAGTGAATCTGTATGTCTTTCTTATGAATAATACAGAATTTTTAATTTAAGAAAAAGAATTCACACTTAATAAAGTAATAATGTAGCATGAAAGACATGGCAAATAACAGACCCGATTTAAGTGATTCATCTTTACACTCAATTGCTCTAAATTGAAACACATTTGAGGTTCAGAGATATTAATCTATATAAACAAGACTCTCATCTGATATCTGTTTTTATTATTATTAGATTATTATTTATTTATTTATTTATTTATTTTAAGTTTTAAATTTTTATTAAATAAATATACAAATTTATTAAATAACGTGATAGATCTGAGTGTGTAAAAATTTAGAATTATCGCTTGCGTACTAAATTTTAAAATTAAATTTCCTTTTATGGTAAATATTATTTAAAGCTCTTATATTTAAACCAGAATTTCTATTCTGTCGTTATAATATAAAATAAATAAATGAAAGTTTGCATGTGTGATCGAATTTATCAAAATAATATGCTCAAGTAAGTGGTTCGATGTTTTTCGATACATCACTGAAATTAGATTTTAGTTCCATTTCCGTAAAAGTCCAAGCACGACTGCTGCGGCCTGCGATCGTGTTGGGTTACTTAAGACTTATATTTACAAGGAACATCACTCAAGTGTCCAGCTCGGATTTCAATGTGAGAGAGGCGTTTCTTTCATATTTGATATGCTATCAAATTTTACTCAAAAGTATGCGAAAAATTTGTATATATACAGCAAGTGAATACTCGAATAATTCAGCTGAAATAATTTTCAGTACTATAAATTTTCATTTGTAACTTATACATGAAAGCGCAAAATTATTTTGCTAAATCATTTAGTATTTTGAGATCACGCCCAAAGGCGGAGCTTACTGTTCATATGTGGCTGGTGTGGTTTTTAACATTTTAAAAATTCAATAAATATAGAGAACATGGACGATAGCAAAAATTTCTATGATCAAAAATATTTGGTACATCCCCTCTATCAGAAATTAAAATTTCATTAAAATCGCAGCCGGACACTTGGGTGATATTCTTGTAAGCAAAATAGCTTGAATTTAAACAAAATCTAATTTATTTATAAAACGGAACACGTAATGTTTACATATGTCAAATTATAGATATTAACTAAATGTCATGCTAAAGAATGTTATTAACTATACAGCATGCTAAAATGGAAAAAAATATTCTAAGTCATGCAGTTCTTTTCGTGATCGTTTCTTCAAAAGAAAATTCAGAAAAAGATTAAAATGATTTTTATCTCAAATTTCAGTTTTTTTTTTTTTTTTTTTTTTTTTTTTGTTCTATTAACATTTTTTAAATGTATGAATTTATGTGTATTTAGTTATGCTTATGAATGTCAAGTTATATTTTAACATGATACTTTTAATTTTCTTTAAATATTGACATAGAAAAATAGCTTTAATAAATTAAAAAAATGGAATTTAGAAAACATTATTTTTTATTTACTTTTAATAATGTGTATTTTTATTTTATTTTAAAAACGGATTACACTTTCTGAATTTGTCACCTCTGAATGGAGTGGTACTGTAAAATTTTATTTATAATCAAGTATTTATGCTTAACAAATTAATTTCACATGAGTTGTTGTCCTTTTTTTAAATCTATTAAAAACTGGTACTCGAAAATTTTCATAAATCTAATACTTTCTTCTTGCGCATATGGAGGAAAGTAAAAACTATTTAAAATTAATTTGAAAAGTTTTTCTTTCCAGTAATTTGTTTCTCGTTATTTAGATATTTTCTACATAATAACTTGTTACAAGTGTAATATTATGTGTCTCTTAATAATGTATAGTTTATTATTATTATTATTATTATTATTATTATTATTATTATTTTCCATTGTCCAGTAAAATTATATTTGAGAAAAACTCTGTCAGGAAATTTCAGAAATTTTGAAAAATTCTGTTATAAAAATAAATAAATAAAAGATATTAGATTTGATAATTCAATTTATTTCTTTATTTAATTTGATTTTTTATATCTTAGAAGGAAATGTAGTGGGAAAACATCTTTACTTATATCTTTTGCAAAATAAAACTTTTTTTTTATACATAAATGGAATGATTTGCTATTGTAGAATTCTTGTCTGGTTTTAATTGGTGTTAAATGTGTTAAATTCGGAAAATTGTGCTTTATCCAATCATCCCTGAGATACTCAAGAAAAATTTAAATATAACAAGTTCAATATTATAACAATAAAAATTTGCTTCTGTTACTACGTGTATTCAATTTCCACTTTTATGAAGTGTAAAGACTGAAGGAAATCGTCAGTGACACCCAAAGAAACGCTTTCAGCCGGTAATAACAAAGCCCTATTATTTTGTTCGCCTGTCTGTGATGATGTCAGCTGACAGCCATACGGCTATCTTATAGATGGCAACACCAGTATTCTGCACCACTACAGAGTTCGAAGTGCCTGCAATCTTTCCAATGTATTTTCAAGGAAGAAAAAAATTGGTCTTTTTTGCTACATACTGATTTTATACTGATTTTCATACTGATATCTTTTCCACATTTTTTCACAATATGTCATAATTACAGTTGCGATTGTAGTATAAAAATAATTATATGCAAAATTTATAAAAAAAATTCTCGTCGCTGAAATTATCCTGAAAAAAAGGGGATAACATCGAGCTTAAACTTTTCACTTTCTTTTCTTTTCTTTTTTTTTTTTTTTTAATATAAATTGTATTTTTAAATAAATTTCTTGTGATTAAATAGGATAATATAAACTTGTTAAATAATCTGGTGCGTCACTTACACGACTTTTTCTTACCCTGAAGTTTAAGAGGAGCTTAAGTTGAAGATTAAGAGATAAGATAAAGATTACTGTCATGTAAACCTAAGTTAAACAATTCAAATTAGTCTTCGGAAGAGTTTTATGTGATAATTAGTTCTGTGTGAGGCGGAGGGGGGTTATCGCCCCCCTCAACTTCCCGTTTCATTAATGCATGTACAATTATATAGAATTAAATATGTTATTAAAATTAAAAGTTTACTTAAAATTATACAGACAATTTTCACACGCGACATTCATTGAAACTTATCAATCTTGATCAAACTTTTCCAGCAACAAACTTATATTAACTTCAAAATACAACAATTGGATCTCCTAAAATTATTCGCTTTTAAGTTACTCTAAGAGACACAGACAAAGATCAAACGTTAAAAAACTTGACTACTGTAATCAGGAAGCCTCAAAACGTGTAAATATACAAAAAAAAAAAAAAAAAAAAAAAAAAAAAACAAGCGATGAATATTTAGCTTAAAACATACATTTTTTACCATATCTCTATGAGGAATTTATTTTAATTCCCGAACAGTTTTCCTGGAAATGGTAAAATATTATTAGTAAAGCGCATCCACTAACAAAAAATAATCTGGTGTGTCACTCACACGACTTTCTCTTACCCTGAAATTTAATACTATAAATACAGGTTGGAGATTAAGAGGTAAGATTTTAGGTAAACCTATGTTAAACAATTCAAATTAGGCTTCGGAAGAGTTTTATATGATAATTAATTCTGTGTGAGGGGGTCTACCGCCCCCCTCAACCCCCCGTTTCATTAATGCACCAAGACTTATATAAAATTTAATTCGGTTATTAAAAAATAATTCTGTTTTTAAAAAATAATTTATTAAAATTATTATTTAAAAAAATTATCTTTTATGATAATGCAGACGATTTCCTTGTTAGAGAAGTAGTATAACACTAAATATCCAAAAAAAAGCCCATTTTATTCTCAATAATAAAAAAAAAATCGATAACTTTGTTTTAAATTATCGCAGATAGATGGTTCAACCATTCGTTTTAAAGGTATTGGCGAGCTCTTTTGAAAGATACCCATCATGAAAATTTACTCCCCTCGAGGGGGGATTCCCCCCCCCAGGGAGGGAGGCGAGGTTCCTACATACACAATTTTTTTTCCCAGTTGACTATCTCTATTACAATATATATATATATTCGTTTCATTTGGTTTAGTGCAGTCTATAGACGTTAAACTCTACTTACCTGCAATTTCACCCATAGACGTAATGTATTGGAATTCTCTTGATTGTCCCTGTACACGAACCATTTGCTTGATCTTCACGAAAAGCTTACTGTAGCATCTATATATGATACACATTTAGAATACCAAGTTTGGAATGTCTGCTACTATTTGTTCTTTAGATATGCTGATAACAGACAGACACACACACACAGACACACAGACTCACAGACGCACAGACATACACACAGACCATTTGCTAAAAACATGATTTTCGTATTCAGTAGACCTCGAAACGTGTAAATATAACAAAATCTCACGTTCAAAAATTTGACCAAAAAACAATACTTTCTCTACCTTATGGGTAGAGAAAGTAAATAACTAGTGTATTGTGGCCACCACATGACTTTTTTCTATATATTGCTACAAAAATTTACTCAGTAAAAATAGTTTATTAAAATTATTATTTAAAAAAAATTATCTTCCATGATAATGCAGACGATTTCCATATTAGAGAAGTAGTATAACACTAAATATAAAACAAAAGTTGAATTTATTCTCAATATTACATTAAAAAAAAAATAATATTAATGATAATATATATATATATATATATATATTTTTTTTTTTTTTTTTTTTAATGAAAAAAATCGGTAACTTTATTTTAAACTAACAGGCTTTGCCCGCTTCGCTGGTCACTAAATTTAAAGGAAATTCTTTTCTATATAGAATAGACTTACAGAATAGAATACTCCCCTTTATAAATATAAAATAAACAAAATATTGAAATTGCTCGAAAATTCGCCTCAGTTTCCTGCTGCGTTTGGTCATCCGCTAAAAATCGGGCGCCTTGGGCTTCCATGTAGGTGCTTATTTTTAGATAACTTTTCGAAATAGATAGTATCGAAAAAATTTAAATATCCATTTTATATTTGAATCCCAGTTACATATGAACAACACTATACGTGGTGCACATAATATTTGCTTTTACGTTAAAAGTAAGAAAGATCGATAACTTTATTTTAAACTAGCAGGCAATGCCCGCTTCGCTGGTCCCTATTTTTAAATGAATCGCTATAATTACTGAATTCTCAAAATTGCATTAATTTTTATCACGTGAAAAAAAAAAAAAAAAAAAAAAAAAACAGAAAAAAAATCTTATTAGGAAAAATGTCGCACCGGGTACTCACTGCCTTCAGAAAAAATTCCCAAAATGCTCTAACTCTTATTTCTATTATTTCCCCCCTTCGGCCCCCCCTCCCGTCTATCCTAATAATTTTAAAAATTCGAAAGTATCCGCAATCGATTTGTAGGTATCGAAAACCTCTATATACCAATTTTGAATGCTCTAACTCTATTCTATTTTCCCCCTCCGCCCCCCCCCCTTTCCCGGCCCTCCTAATAACTTTACACTTTCGAAAATATCCCCATTCGACTTGCTGGCCTCTAAAACCTATCTGTACCAATTTTGAACGGCCTAACTGTATTTCTATTTGTTTCCCCCCCCTTTCCGCCCCTCCTAATAATTTTACAAATTCGAAAATATCCGCAATCGATTTGTAAGTATCGAAAACCTCTGTGTACCAATTTTGAACGATCTAACTATATTTTTATTTTTTTGCCCCCCCCTCTCCCCTCCCCCCTTCTCGCCCCTCCTAATAATTTTACACTTTCGAAAATATCCCCATTCGACTTGCAGGCCTTTAAAACCTATCTGTACCAATTTTGAACGGCCTAAGTGTATTTCTATTTGTTTTTGCCCATAGCCCCCCCATACTGCCCCCCTTCCCACCCCTTCTAATAATTTTACAAATTCGAAAATATCCGCAATCGATTTGTAAGTATCGAAAACCTCTATGCACCAATTTTGAACGATCTGACACTATTTTTATTTTTTCGCCCCCCCTCCCCCCCCTAAAAAAAAATCGGAAAAAATCAAAAAATGAGTTTTTGCAAATATTTTCAAGAAGACGCTTGGCGTTTTTTTTTTTTTTTTTTTTTTTAACATCTTTGAGCTATTACTTTTACTCGAAAATCCGAATATTTCTAAATTTGCCTCCGACAATCATTTATACCCCCTTCTCCCGTTAAAAATCCAAAATTCCAAAATCGCAGGAAACAATTTTTTTGTAGTCAAGTCTAGTCTCCCCATCTGCAATTTCTTCACTGTGGAGTTATTTGGAGCCGAGTTATACGTATAAATGTGTTTTTGCCTTATGCGCCTCCGAAAATCATTTATACCCCCTTCCCCCCTTAAAAATCCAAAATTCCAAAATCGCAGAAAATAATTTTTTTGTTTTCAAGTCTAGTCTCTGCCTTTGCAATTTCTTCACCGTGAAGCAATTTGGAGCCGAGTTGTGCTTATAAAGGTGGTTTTTGCCTTCTGCACCTTCGAAAATCATTTTCAGCCCCTCTCCCCCCTTAAAAATCCAAAATTCCAAAATCGCAGAAAATGATTTTTTTGTATTTAAGTCTAGTCTCCCCACCTGCAATTTTTTCATCGTGAAGTAATTTGGAGTCGAGTTATGCTTATAAAGGTGTTTTTGACTCCTGCGCCTCCGAAAATCATTTTCACCCCTTTTCCCCCTTAAAAATCCAAAAATCCAAAATCGCAGAAAATGATTTTTTTGTATTCAAATCTAGTGTTCTCATCTGCAATATATTCCTCGTGAAGCAATTTGGAGCCGAGTTATGCTTATAAAGGTGTTTTTCTCTTCAGCAACTCCGATAATCATTTTCACCCCCTTCCCCCCCAAAAAATTAAAAATTCCAAAATCGCAGAAAATGATTTTTTCGTATTCAAGCCTAGTCTCCCCATCTGCAATTTCTTCCCTGTGAAGTAATTTGGTGCCGAGTTGTACTTATAAATGTGTTTTTGCCTTATGCGCCCCTGAAAATCTCATTTTTACCCCCTACCCCCCTTAAAAATCCAAAATTCCAAAATCGCAGAAAATGATTTTTTTGTATTCAAGTCTAGTCTCCCCATCCAATTTCTTCACCGTGAAGCAATTTGGAGCCGAGATATGCTTATAAAGGTGATTTTTGCCTTCTGCCCCCCCGGGGGGGAACGGGGGGGTATTTCGCAAAATCCCGTCTTAGTGAGCGTCAGGGTCCTAAAATCAACCTTCTCACCAAAAATTGTGACTCTATCTCCCATAGGATCGCCACAACCGTGTTGAGTCAGTGAATCAGTGAATCAGTCAGTTTACTCTTTTATATATATAGATTATCACAGATCGATTGTTCAACCAATCGTTTTAAAGGTTTTGGGGAGCTCTTTGAAAGATACCCATCATGAAAATTTACTCCCCTCGAGGGGGGACTCCCCGCAGGAGGGGGATTGCGAGGCTTCTACGTACCCAAATTTTTTTTCTCAGTTGACTATCTCTCTTACAAAAAATATATACTCGTTTCATTTGGTTTAGTGCAGTCTATAGATGTTAAATTCTCTTTACCTGCAATTTCCCCCATTGACGTAATGTATTTGAATACTTTTGTGTGTCCCTCTATACGAACCATTTGCTTCATCGCAACGGAAAGCTTAGTATAGCATCCCTATGAGATACACATTTAGAATACCGAGTTTGGAAATTCTACTACTATTTGTTCTTGAGATATGCTGATAACAGACACTCAGACACACAGACCATTCGCTGAAAACATAATTTTCTTATTCAGGTGACCTCAGAACATGTAAATAAAACAAAAACTCGCTTTCAAAAATTTGTCCATAAAACAATACTTTCTCTACCGTAAGTGTAAAAGTAAAAATATTTTTTTTTTTTGCAATTTTTTTTAAAGAAACCATTATATCTTTATGAATATATGTGTTACCTCGTAAAATTTTATACAGATAATAAGAAAAATCTTTATAATCGCAGGCTACATCCAAAATACATTTAAAATATTATCTTTTACAGGGTAATCCAAGACATTTTAATTTTTCTTTAACTTTTTACTAGTCCCCTTTTCCTTTTCAGGATGCAACTTTTGCTGAAATATACGATGTATACAATGTTCTTTACACTACCAAAGTTTCAAGATGATTCCTAGTCTTCTTTACCAGATATTAATAAATAACTATATTATAAGTCATATGTAAAAGTAATAAAAAAAAAAGGGAATAAATAGTTTAAAAATATACACCAATGAGAACATTTTCAGCACAGAATATCAGTCTGCTTTCTTCCACTTTTATAAAGAAAATAAAATAAATGCAAAGAATCAATTATATTGTTGCCTAATTTCTAACGCATTTTATTCTTTTTTAAATATAAATATCGTCTGCTCATGATAAATCCGAAAATGATTTTCATTTACACTTTTCTCTAAAATCGTCTGCCAAACTTTAAAGTAAAGCAAACGATAAACGAAACTCCCCCCCCCTCCCTTACCCCCCCCCCTAGAAATACTTAATAAGAGTGATATCCTTCGAAAAATCTAAAACATAAAATTTATTACTTAAAAAATGTACTACATTTTAAAGTTATCGACGTACATTAAAAGAGAAGTACGAGATAGGATGAGTGCTGAGTACCCGGGGCCAAAATGGATATGCCCCACACCTCAGCAAACCAAAATATGGAGAAACAGAATAAGTTCAGATACCAGAATATTAAAAAAAAAAAAAAAAAAAAAAAAAAAAAAAAACTGTTTATAGGGCGCCAGCCAGAACGATAAGAAGAAAAGACAAACAAGAGATGAGAATAGGTCATTGCAATTGAAAGGGAGAATGGAAAGCAGTCTACCAATTAAGGAAGAGCCTGCGTTCCGAAAACTTCCCAGAGAATTTCAATTTTGGTCATTAAATTATCAGCTTGTTTCATTCTATTTAGGATGGATTTGAATTTATTGATTAATTCAGAGAAGTTTGGAACATGAATTTCTTTTGATGTATCATTTAAGATTTTATTTAACTCCTAAAGTTGGCTAGGAGCGTTCTGCTGGGAGTATATATAGGAGGGTGTGGTTACCTGAGCGTAGGAAATTTCGGATTGGTCGGAGGGCGGAGTCTTAGTAGGGAGCTTCCGGAAATCGGATTTAGTGATTTTAGTGGAATTTCTGTTTTCAAGGAATTTCGGACATCCACGAAAACTCGCGAGGTGGTCACCATCACAATTACAACATTTTTTTGCTATAAAAACTTCTTTGCCAAGACTACAATCTCTTGTGAGATGCTCGCCTGAGCATCTAACACATATAGCCTTCATATGGCAGTTCTTTGCCGAATGAAAAAATAATTGACATTTATAACATTGCTGGGTTTTAGTTGGGTTACGGTAATTTTCTATAGCAACTCTATAATACATAAGCTTTTGAATTTGAAAAATAGATTTGCTTTGATCATTATTAGGGAGATGAATTTGGAATAAGGGCAGGGGCTGTTTGGTTTTAAAACTGACGAAGCGATTTATTTTAAGGATTTCGAAGTTAAGTTTAGTAAGGGCATCTTCAATTTCAAGTTCAGCAGTATCGATTGGGAGTCCACGTATGACAGCTTTAAGTGGCGCTGTAGCCCTATCATTTTTTAGGTAATATTGAACGCTCATTTCGTCTAATTTAGAAGTTAAAATGTCATGATCTTCAGGGGAGTCGGGAAATATTTTAATGAATTTTCCTGCAGGTGCCGCCGTGAAATTGCAATGACCTATGCTTTTCTCCAGGTTTTTGAAAAGTTGATTTCTATTACCGCATTTCACAGTAATAAATCTGCCTTTTGGCAAAGCAATTTTAGGATTTTTCTTAATATTCATTGAGTTTTGAGTCATTTTCGTGGCGCCATCTGGTGGCACTGACTGGTCTGAAAGTAACTTTTCATCGAGACTCTCAAATTGATTTTGAATAGGGATGTTGAATAGAGATTTAAGATCAGCTTTTTTAGTATTTGGAGAGTCATTTTCTAATTTTCGCTTAGGAGCCTTAGTTTGAATGGTAGTGTTAGTTTCTGGGATGAGATTGCTAGAGTCAGTTAGTATATTATTTGAAACATCAGATACCTGTGGGGTGTCATCCATAGATTCAGAGAAATCATCCTCTCTGGTCCAGTCAGATGTCTCAATTTGTCCGTGACCAATTCTGAATTCAGGAAATTCAGTGATTACAGTTTGTATCTGAGATGCAGTGAAATCTTTGATTTGACCCGTGATTGATTTAAAAGAATCATGATCTTTTAGCGATATTTGAAATTCAAGGTATTTTTCATAATCATTGTCCGATAGTCTTTCTATCATGGATCTTTCGATTTCCCAGAAATGCCCGGCACGGAATAGCATAGCAAGTAACTCTAGGTTGGTGTATTTCCTTCCCTTGAAACGATGAGTGGCATTGTCTTTGTCTCTGTAAGCAGAGATTTCAGATGTGGTGGAGGAACTGCAAGAAAGATTCCCGCTGGCCTTCAAATACTGGCCCTGAAAAGGGCCTCTAGGAATCAGTGAATCATCTTTGCAATTTTCAGTTTCCATATTTAGATAAGTAGACTCAAGATCTTTACTGGCCTTCGAAAGCTGGTCCTGAAAAGGACCTCTAAGAACCAGTCGATCACTGAGTGAATTATCCGTAGAGTCCGCAAGAGGGCGGCTTTAGGAGCTAATCAATGGCACTTCTGATCCCCACCTTGGCAGGGAAATGTCTCTCTGTGAAATCGAATCGCTGAAATCGAATCAAATCGAATGCATTAAAAGTAGTTTTGAAGAGGTTCCAGAAACTATTTTATTTACCATATTTCTTGGTGTTATTTCTAAAAATTATAAATTTTATAAAAAACAAAAAATCAATAGATCAGTAAGTAAGATAAAAATCAATGTACTTTAAAAATAATCTAAAATCAGTAAAGTAATAGTTTTATTCATCATTAATTCTGCGTGAGGGGGTCCCCCCCCCCTCAATCTCCCGTTTAATTATGGTGCCGAGATTTATTTAAAACAAAGATCAAATCTGTTAATAATTTGCCTTTAAGTTTGACAAACTACATCAAAATTTTAAGTGGTTATCAGTCATGCTTCACCATAGGATTTCGTAAGAGCCCCTCTAAAAAGGAACTAACACGAAGTTCAAAATACCAGATTGGGATTTCCTGCTATGACACTTGCGATTGGTACACACAGTACTCTTTGAAAAAAGTGCAATATTTTTCAAGTAAAAGTGTCTATTATGGCTGTACTGTGTGTTAAACTGTGTGTTAAGCTATGTATCACCAATAAAGCTTAAACTTTCTTTTGTAGGTGTAAATCTGTAACTTTGTCAGTGGGCGTTTCTTTCGTAATTTGTGTGTTACTTATTTCATAAGTGTGTACCCGTTGTTCATATTTTTGCAATAAAATATACTATGGATAAAAATATATTGATTAGAAAGAATATAATTATAATGCATATCCATTTGTAATATAATTGTGAATACAGAAAATTTGTTCTGAAATATTAGCCTATTTTTCTATTTAAAACAGTAAACCCCGCCTATTTAGTTATTTTTTTTTCTTCTAGTGTTCGTTTAAAAGATTCAAAATTTATCACCAGTAATCGATGAAGTAAATACCACTTGTGCATATTTTTGTCAAAATAAAATAAGGGGTTTAACACGAATACTCGATGTCACATTTATTATTCTTTTCTTTTCTGTATTGTTTTGTTTTGAAGAACGATGAAGCCTTAGCTTATCTTCCTTAGAAAACAGGAATTCTTGATGACTAATGACTAAAAATCATCTTTTTTCTTTTATTTATTTGCGTTTGACGTTGTTGTTGTATAATTTGACTCGTAAGTAAAAAATAAAATATTTTGTTTAATTTTCTTTGTTAGTTTTTTAAAATTTGATTCGTTATCTCATGCAAAACTTTATAAGAGACGGCCCCCTAAACCACTCGAAAAGAAAGATTTATTTAAATCTCGCAAACTAATAACTGGAATGAGCTGCAAATTTGCACACCCATATTTTTCAGCATTGGGATTCATTTTATGTAAAAATTAATACAGGTCATAAATCATAATTTTTATGAATATGAATTTATTAATATTTTTCAGAATTAAAAATATTTTTCAGAATCGAGAGCATGGATGGAAACGGGCGCGGAATTCATACCGGAATCTGTTTAAGAAATTTCTCTATCTATAATATCGTTGATTTAAGAAGTTTAAAATTTTCTTACTTTGAGAGTGGTATGAATTCTGCGCCCGTGTTCAATCCCTGCGAGAGTAATGATGAATTATGTTTTGGTTTCTTCACTGTATCTTGTAATATATATATATATTGATCAAGCTAATTTTTGTGAAGATATTAATAAAAGTTTGAAATATGAATTTAACATTAGCACCTTCAAATTTTGAACGCTTATAACTCTGTGAAAAAATAAGTAAAATATACAACCAATATACTTTTTCGCGTTGTCGTGATCCCAGGAATTCAAATATAAAATAAAAATGGGGCATTACCATTGAAAAAAGTTGGTGCGCATTTCAATATGTAGACGACCCCCAATTCAAAATTTCACTTCATTTTCTGAAACTACTCACAATTCCACGTTGAATGATACCTATTACATTTTTCTACATCGATTAGCAACGAAGTTACGTTGAGTGTTGCGGTATTTTTTTTTTTGCCGACTGTACTCAATTTTTGTGTATTATGTTTAGAAATTTCCGAAATGAGGGAGTTTTGAATTTTTTTAGCTCTTTCCTTCTATGTGCAGTAACTTGAAAATGGATTCAGATAGACAGGTTTGATACATTGATTTATGTTATTAACAGAAGCGCTGCATTTGACCTCTTCTGTTACATCACTGAATTTTTCTCTTCAATAAGGAATCAACCCATATATATACATATATATATATAGGTGCCAACTTGTACGGTTTTTAAAAATAGTATTTCTCTGAAAAAATTTTATCATATTTTACCCGCCAGTACACGGGTTGGGTCTGTGAGACGTGTTTTATTTAATAGAATGCAATGTAAGAGAAACATTTTATATATTCTGTGAAAAATATATATATATATAAGAAACGTAAAATTTTATACTTCGTATTTTTATTGTGTGATTTTATTTTGTGGGTGTTATATTGTAACCATTGAAATATATAAAAAAAAATTGTGTCTTTTCCCCATCCGTGTATAGCCCGGTTAAGCACAAAAAACTGCTAAAAATCTTATTAAAAAATTCGATTATAAATTTCCTGTAGCAAAAAAAAAAAAAAAAAAAAAAAAAAAAAACTTACACGTTGGCAGCTATGTGTATGTATATGTAGGATGATTCCGAGGTCATGGGACAAACTTGGAGGAGAGTCAGAGAACATCACAAGGATTCAGAATTGTACAGGAACCCATGACTCCAAACGTTATTTTTACCTTTTAAGAACCGGGTGATTTTGCATGGATATAGGCTCCAATGTTGCATTTTTTTAAGAAGACTTTCTACATGCTAATGGTTACATAAATAAATAAATTATGTTTTTATCAATGTTTTTTATCGCAGTGGTTGCAATAATACGAGCACTGTGTATGATTTTGTAAATAATGAAAGAGGCAAGATTTTAAATTTTACACTGCAGTCGGAATTGGTAGTAAGAAGTAGCACACACACACACAAAAAAAAAAAAAAGCTCTTAAAGTGTTAAAATGACGCATTTGGACATGAATTCCTATACAATTCTGAATCATTGTGATGTTTTCACCTCCCGTCCAGGTTTGTCCCATGAATTTGGAATCTCCCTGTATATATAGATATACTATGCTAGTTCTACTATTTCATTCCAAAACCTGATCTGTGTGAGTTCTATTACTGCAGCAGCGAGGAAACGAACAGCCTTGACGATTGATGACGTAATCGTGATCTCAGAGGGACGTCACTACTCTAGCTTACCTCCTGCGCACGCATTCGCCAGACGGGATCTTGAAGCATAAACGTGAAGCAGGGTAGCAGTGCTGCCAGATTCAGGGAAATTTCCCTCAAAGTGGGAAATTTTGATGTAATTTTAGATATTGAGGGAAAAAGGGAAATTTCTTCTCAAAAAGGGAAATTTTACTTTTTCTGTTTCTAAAGCATTTTTTGTTAGATTTCTTTCCTCGAACTTAAACTATCCGAACCAATTTCTCTGTGTGCATTATGCTGAGATCTTAAAAGTTAATCAGTGCAAATTTTTCCTCTTTTGTAATAATAATCTAAAATATTCGGGGAAAAAAAATATTGATTTGGTTTTATTCGGTCTAGTCATTCCAAAGCATTCCCTGATTTTCTCAGGAATACACGAGAATATGCTAGGATTCCTTAGAAAGATACTTATGAAGGGCATTTTACCCATGCCTAAATCCAACACACAGGGCTTTTAGCCATTTTTTAATTGAATAACGTGCATTTTTAATATTGAACTTTAGTAATATCTTGCTATTATTTTTTTTCTCGATTGAATAATATGAAGTTTACGATTAAAAAAGAGTGGTCTTTAATTAAAAGATCGCTAGACGCTCTGAAATTGTGGATAATTTACCTTAACCCTTACACAATAATTCAGTTCAAGTTATTTTTCCCTGAACAGCTTCAAAGCGTTGCATATTGAACAATTGAGGGAAATTTTATGCTAAAAAGGGAAATTTTGTAGCGAAATGTGGGAAATTTTAAAATTTCGATCTGGCAGCACTGGGGTAGACGTGATTTAGCTATTGACGATTGCAGAACCCGGCTCTGCTGCCCATTCTTTGGCATGCGGTGAACTGCCGTAAACTAAGATGTTCTTGGAAATATTAGACGAATACTTTCAAATAGATGAAATGTCCAAAGCTTCTATAAGTTGCATTGATTGAGAGCTTTATGGAACTGACGTTAAATAAACTAAGTAACTATTCTAAATCAATTTGACTGTTACAAGTGACTGTTTTGGTTCGTATGAACGTTCTTGATGATATAAGTTATGAATATAACTTGGCTGTTTGACGCTAATACCTACTATCATCCTGTAAATAATGTATTATAGTTAATCTTTATAAAATTTAAATAGAAAATAATAGGTATTAAAGTAATTTAACTGAATGCCCGCAACCGCTTCCACAAAATCAGAAGTGGGATCGGAAAAGCGTATACTAAGATCGTATTCTAAGAGCGTATTCTGAGAGTGCATATAATGCATATAGCTTCAGTGGACATTTCTTCAAGTTTTTGAACTAATTAACATTTCTCAATAGTGAACTAATGAACAATGAACTTGATGATAAACATTAACTTTTTTTTAAAGAAAACTATAACAAGTGTGACTCTTGTGGATTATTATTCAAGTCTTTTTTGTTTTGAATCAGAGAAATTCTGCAGAATCAGCAAGAATTAAAGTGTGCAATGTCGACGGATTAAGTCGACGGATCGACTCGACGGAAATTAATCAACAAAAATTTGAGTATGCAATTTATATCATTAAGATAAAATCATAGTGGATGCTCCTGTTCATCCAAGGTACTTTTTTTTTGTATTATTTATGCACTTGGGAACGAAAAATCTTCTAAAATTAAAATTCTGCATCGGTTTCTACACGATGGCGATGGAAACCGCAAAAATAGAAGCAGAAATAGAAAATTTACAGGTTTCACTTTCGCCGTTAGCGATCAAAATTATGAACAAAAACGGAAATTAATTAATGAAATTTTTACATTAAACGATTTGATAGTTATTATAGTAATTTATTAACTATGTCTTTTGACGGCACTAAAAAAGAAATAAGTGACAGATTACTGTCAACATTATGTAATATTGAATCACTAATGGATAAATATTCTGAAAATGAAGCTGAAACCGGAAGTGAAACAGAAAGTGACGATAGTGCAGTCACTAAAATTGATTCCTAAGTGCAATGCCATAATGATACTGATAATAATAGTGATAACTGTGTTAATACTAAGAATTTTGGAACACATAGTGCGATAATTTCTTTTAATGATTTTGAAAATAATATTAGTAAATTTAGAGGTGAGCCACATGAAAATGTAATCTAGTGGTTGACTGAATTTGTAGAAATTTCAGAGATGTATAAATTAACCGAATTGCAGAGAATTATATACTGCAAAAGATCTTTGAGCGGAAATGCTCTGTTGTTTATGAGATCAGAGTAAGCACTGCTTACGTATAAAAAATTTAAAAAAGCGCTTATTGAGGAATTTAAGACTGAAATTAATTCGGCTGCTTTGCATGAAACATTAAACAAAAGAAAAATGAAATTTGATGACACTGCTACTGAATATTTTTTTAGAGTTAGAGAATTATGTAAGAATGGGCATATTGATGATGTTGCCATAATGCACTATGTGATCTAAGACATTAATGATAAATGTGCGAACAAAATTTTGCTTTATGGGGCAAAGAACCTATCTGAGTTTGAACAAAAAATTAAAGTGTACGAAGAATTTAAGAACAATAACGATAAAATTAAATATAGATTTCAGAGGAATAACATCGCGCATAATGCTATTGAAAACTGTAAGACATAATGTAACCGAAAAATTTATTCCTGAGATTGAAATGAGTAATAAAGCGTGTTACAATTGTGGGGAAAAAAATCATTTGTCGAAGAATTGCCCCCATAAACACAAAGGGGTCAGGTACTTTAAATGTAATCTTTTAGGGCATAAGAGTCCGGAATGCCCGGGTTAAAAACCCAAATTTGAGTCCCTGTGCATTAGTTTAAATTGAAACCGGAATAAAACTATACAAATAAACAACGTAAATTTTACTGGTATTGTTGATACGAGCAGTGATGTAACATTGGTCCGTAAAAGTGTTTTTGAAAATCTAGATGTTAATGGGTTAAATGCAGTGAGCTCCACTTTGAAGGGGATCGGTACAAATTTCATTGAACATTTAGGATCTTTTGAAGCGGTTTTAAAAATTGATGATCTCGAATGTAAATCTAATATTTGTGTTGTAAATAATGATGCCATCCCTCACGACGTAGTCATTGGTTTGAAGGTGTTGATGTTAGGCGAAACAGTAATAAATGAAAATGGCATTACTGTAAAAAATAAACTCAATCCTATCGAAGTTAACATTTAACAGTACTTCCAATAAATGCATTTCAAAACGAAGTTGAAACAGATATTGCTTATGACGCCCCCATTAACTTTAAAAGTAAAATTTCTCAAAAGTTCCCAGAAAAAAAAAAATTAAATAGTTTTGAAAAGAGTAAAAATAAAACCCCTCAACCTGCTAAGTTGGCAAGAAAATCCTTAGAATCTTCCAAAAAAGCTGCAGTTGAAGATGATGACGACGTAGATGTTTACGACAAAAACGATGTTGATGACGACGAAGATGATGATGATGATAAGGAGATACTTTTAGGGGATGATGACAGTGAAGATGAAGAGAGTGAGAAAGAGGAAAAGCCTCAACAAAAGAAACAAAATCAGATGAACAGTTCCCAAATGAAATCGCCAAATCCAGAAAAAACTCCTTCAAATAAAAAACAGACTCCTGCAAAAAATAAAACAATCTGCACAAGTTAAAACTTCACCAAAAAAAATTAGAAAAGAAAGACGAAAAAGAAATCATACATGAAAAAGTTTTGCAGTTAGCAGAAGAGCGTAAAAGAGAAAGAGACGTAAGAACCTTATCCGTTGGAAACTTGCCGAAAAATATAAACCAGTCAGAATTAAAAGCATTATCAAGTGATACCATACACGTCAATATTATTCCTCATACCAAAAAAAGGAACCATATATTTACTTTCTTAGAATTTGCCAATGAAGCAAAAGTTGAAGAAAATTTCAAACTTCTTCAAAGCAAGAAATTGAGAGGACAGCCTTTCACAATAGATTTCATTAGTTGTAAAAGACAAAATATCCCAAAAGAGGAGACTGTAGGTAGAAAATATATATATATATTTGTTTCATCACTTCCAATGGAACAATTGATAAAATAGCTGCATTATTTTCCAAAGCTGTGCAAATACAATTAAGAGTTTCCCTTACATATAAGAGTGCTACTGTAAATTTTACGACTGAATAAGATGCTGCAGAGGCTTTAGAAAAAACTAAAAATGCTAAATTAGATGGAAAGCAATAGCTATCTTATATTCTGTCTCTAGAGATCCTGCCAAAAAGAGGGGAAAGATCAAGGAGTAAAAAACAAGATGTACCACTTCATACCTACAAACATGTAAATGAATTACAGCGCTCAATAAATTCTACATATCAAAGAAGCATCGATATGACGCCTTTTGAACTATTGTTCGGCACCAAAATGAACACCAAAGGAAATGACAACATGAACGAAATACTCCAGTTCGAATTACAAGCTGATTTTGAGGCCCAGAGAGAAGATTTGTGCAAACATGCAAAAAGACAAATTTTTAAAGTTCAGAATGAAAATATGAAAATTTATAACTTACGAAGAAAACAACCAAAATCTTACGAAGTATATGACCTAGTTGCTATCAAACGAACACAATTCGGTACTTGGTTCCAAAATACTTTGCCGCCTAGACGATCGTAAAAATAAAATGTCGAAACACTTACGATGTGTTAAAGGAGGGATGTCATTAAGGTTCCCTTTGCACTTCCACCCATATTGAATTTCTTAAAAAATGGGTGACGTGAGTAAAAAAAAATATAGACTGTAAATAATGTAAATGTGCCTGGTATCATTCTGTGTTGCTTTTGTGTTTGTTTTTTGTTTTTGTATTTTTCAGTATGGCCACCTGGAGGACCAGCCGTGGAAAGATGGCCAAATTTATGGTGGAAGTACTATGCTAGTTTTACTATTTCATTCCAAAACCTGATCTGTGTGAGTTCTATTACTGCAGCAGGGAGAAAACGAACAGCCTTGACGATTATTGCGGTAATCGTGATGTTGGAGGGACGTCACTACTCTAGCCTTACCTTCTGCGCACGCATTCGCCAGACGGGATCTTGAATCAGAGACGTGAAGCGTAAACGTGATTTAGCTTTTGACGATTGCAGAACGTGGCTCCTGCTGCCCATTCTTTGACGTGCGGTGAACTGCCGTGAAGAAAGATGTTCTTGGAAGCATTACACGAATACTTTTAAATAGTCGAAATATCAAAAGCTTCTATAAGTTGTGTTGATTGAGAGCTTTATTGAACTTACGATAAATAAAGACTAAGTAACTATTCTAATTCAATTTGACTGTTACAAGTTACTGTTTTGGTTTGTATGAACGTTCTTGAGGATATAAATTATTATTATAATTTGGCTGTTGGACGCTAATACCTACTATCATCCTGTAAGTAATTTTTTAAAATTTATCTTTATTAAATTTAAATAGAAGATAATAGGTATTAAAGTAATTAATTAATTGAATGCCCACAACCGCTTCCACACGCACATATAATATATATATATATATATATATATATATATATATATATATGCATACAATTCTTTGTAATGGAAAGGTACAAACTTCAGATCACTATCAATGAAATATCTTTTATAAAGCTTAATCTAATCGTTATGTAATAATGTTCTAATATATTCGTCACTGTCAAAAAGAATGACTTCTTTCGTTTTCATTGTATATATATACATACATATGCGCCTTAAGAAGAATTTCAAGATACAGAAGCGTCCTTTATGCTAAAAAACATTTTAAATGTCAAATTAATCTGTAAATGTTAAGTTAGATTCAAATGGTCAGTTAAATTATATTCATAATATTTTAATAACTCTTGCAAACAAAATGATTTTTAGTTTATTTTCTCTAGCTAAAATATTATTTCTAGGTCAGTAATTAAGATTTTTTTCAGATGTGGTTGATATTTAATGAATAATTAAATGAAGCAATGTCTTTTTACAATGTGTACAAAGAAGTAATAGAGGGAAACACAGAGATAAAAAGAACGCGTGTAACGATCATTGAATGCATACTGAAAAGTACATGCTGGTGTTTGTTTTACCTATCATCACACACCGTCGCCAGCTGCTCAATTAAGCGCAAGCGACATATTTGAAATAGTCATAAAATGGATTGTTAAACAACATTAAAAACGTCATTTCAAATTCTATAATCAGATTTTCATAATTATTTGACGGTGTGAGTAATTTTTTTTTTTTTTTTTAATTCTTTATGCACATACAGAGCTGCTAACCAAATCCGGCAAATTGTTAGCACCGCTCATTTTTCTAAACCACTTAATTTTTAGAGTATTTGTTTTCTTAGTTCATCGTAAAGGTATTTGAAGAGAATTACTCTAAAAAATAAGTGGTGCAAAAAAATGGGCGGTACTAGTAATTTGCCGGATTAGGTTGACAGCTCTGTATATAGGGTCGTACTCTCCGCCCCCTTTTTTTTTAAGACACTTACGAGGACAAGAGATGTGCTGTCATTCGAGTAAAAAACTCGATTAACTCGATTAATTCTAATCATTCGATTAACTCGATTATCTGGAAATATCTCGTAAGAATCATCCGATTATTTTTTCCCTCCATTGCAATCATAAGTCATGAAATTATTTCAGGGTTCAAATATTTTTAAATAATAAATTTGGTTTTATTAGAATACATAAATAAAAATATTTTTACATTAATTTCAATTTGTTATGATATTACACACACAAAAAAAAAAAAAAAAAAAAAAAAAAATAAATAAATAAAATACAAATAAATATATAGAAACAAAATTTGGAATTTACTACATAAAATAATAAATTATAGTTTTATGCTAACTACATTAGTGGTCAATTTTTCAATTTTCTCTTATCAATGTACGGTTCAAAAAGTATCGATTTGCGGAAATATATTGAATGTGAGTTTTTGTTATAGTTACACGTTTTGAGGATCCATAAATTCAAAAAACCTTTTTTTTATTATTTTGAGGTTGTTCTGTGTGTCTATTACCTGTATATATCTCAGGAAAACATAGCAAAGACGCTACACTAAACTTTTCGTAAGGTCAGACAAATCGTTCAAGCACAGGGACGTTCAACATAATTAAAATTTCAAATACATTACGTCTATGAGTCATGAATGAAATATCTACTAGTTACAGTTTAACATTTGTATTTTGAAGTAAGCAAAATTAAATGAGCATATATTATTTATATAAATAAAACAATGTTATGTTTAGGCCAGAGCTGCCAACCTAATTTTGCAAATTGTTAGTACCGCCCCATTTTCTACACCACTTAATTTTTAAAGTAATTTTCTTCAAATATATTTACGATGAATTAAGAAGAAAAAAACTCTAAAAAATGACTGGTGTAGAAAAAGGGGCGGTGCTAACAATTTGCCGGATTAGGTTGGCAGCTCTGGTAGACTATTGTATTAAAATCATCGAATTTTCGTTTACAGAGCTACTTAAAAGCATTTGGATATATTGGAGCTCTAATTGAAAATTGCTGGAAATTGATTTCAAACTATGATATATCTTTTTCATTAGGGTCTAAATTGCACAATGTGCTGTGTATATAACTTTTCGACAGAATAAAGCGCTGCCCAAAATAAAGTGAAAGAGATTACTCTGTTAAATGTGATTGATGTAAACGTTTCACTACATTTTGCCATGTCCATGAAAGCAGATCAGGAATGAAAATTAATTGATCACACTTATAGTGTAGACAATGTACTTTTTTTAATTCAATTTTTAGCTCTGTCTTTTGTATAATGTCGCGCTTTGCGACCTCGTGAATATGAAAGTTTCTTTTTTAAATGTTTGATCTGTTTATATAAGTGTTAAAAAAGCATAACATAAAAAATAAATAATTGCAGAATATTCAAATTTGTATCTTGAAGTTCATGTAAAGTTGCCATTTTAACAATTTAAAATGCATAAAATTGGCAATAATTGTTTCAGATTAAAAAAAAAAAAAAAAAAAAAAAAAAAAAATTGACCCTTCGGTTAATCGAACAAAGTACGTACGAGTGCTGCAAATAACGCAGCAACACATTGCCACTACACTTAGCAGTAATATGCCATCTGCTAGTGTAAGTTACTGTACTAAAATCACTAATTTTATAGTACCTTTCTTTGATAGCAGCCAAGGAAATTTTAACAGCGCAAGTAAATCCTTTCAGTTCAAAACGATTTCTCTGTTCCTTTGAGTGGCCGCCATTTAGAAAAAATTGAAAAACTGAGCTGATCAATAAACTTGGATTATGTACATAATGACTTTAAGGCAAATCGGTTCATAAATAAGTTTTTTTACTCTGTTGGAAATGTTGAAGTAAACGCAGTTTTGAAAAAAGTTAATGGATCGAGTTGATTAAAAAAAAATTTGTTGAGTTGAGATCTTTTTATCAGTTATGTATATACCAAGATTCGTGCAAATTTGTTTATAAATACCATATTTTCCGGCGTATAACGCGCAGATTTGTTAAATCAAGTATTCACCGGATATTTAAATTTACAGTAAAAGCTAGTTTTTAACAAGCCTTTATTTCTTAAATATATAGCTTTAATTGAAAATAAAATTTTCTTGTGTGTAACTCATTTACGTGGCCTGCGCTTTATATGCCGGGAAATACGGTACGTTTTTTTTTTTTTTTTATGTGAGATTGAAATTTTTAATTGGCCGCTATTTTGGAAAACGACGCCCGATCAAGATGATTAATGATGATTAATCTTCGTTGAGACATAAATACCTACGTACATACCGAATTTAAGCAAATCTTTTCAAAAATACGTTTCTTATACGAGCTTGAAATTTTCAAATGGCCGCAAATATTTAACGTGATGGTGTATCAAGTAACCAACAAAGTCACTTAAGATGTTTCTATGGTAAATCCACTGTCAAATTTGGATTTCAATTGATTCAGTTATATACATATATATGTATACATACAGAGAGAAAGAAGGAGGGGGGAGAAAAAATATTATTATAGGTCGATTTCTAAAAATGTCTACCTAAAAAGTAAAATAAATCTTATTTATTAAAGGTTATACCTTAATAAATAGGAGTAAAAAGCGAAAGTATAACGAGAGAACAACCTGATAGTCTCAAAGTAAACGAAACTAATTACAAAACATTTACGCTACGCTTACGCCTTCGATAATCGACTATAAAACAATTCGATTATTAAAGCCACTCGAAAGCAAGTAACTCGATTATCAAATCATTCGATTGTTCTTATCTCTAATTTTCTCCAATAAATAACTTCGGTAAATTAAGAAAGCAATACTTAAAAAAAAAAAAAAAAGTGGTATGAAAAAAAAAGCGGGTCTAAAAATACTCCAGAATAAATTAGAATATTGGCATCTATTTTACAGCGTGGCCAATATTATTTAAAATAGTAGTTCTGGAATATAAGGACGATGGCCGCCATGTACTGATATAAATCGGGCTTCTCAATAGTCACGATTTTGAATTTTTTTTTTTTTTTTTTTCATTAATAATGTGTAGTAGACATCTTCTAAAAAGCGATACAAAATTAAATTTCCGATTATCCAGCCTAATGTGGCAGAAGAGTAAACTGGATACCAAAAATTCCAGATAGGCCGGGGTACTATAAATATTTGCTCCCCTTCTCTCCCTCCCCCTCTGCTATGATATTAAAGACCAGTGTTCTCACTCCTGGAAAAATTTTCCCATTTTAGGAAAATTCTGGGTCTTAGAGGGGAAAAAATTCCCTTCACATAAAGGAGATATGAGAACATGTTTTTAAACTGAAAATCTGCCACATCCATTCTAACTGTTTTAAGAATAAGATCTGAAAGTCTTTTCTGAATACGCAAAGGGATACCTTCCTGTTGAATAACATAGAAACGCTGCAGTGTTCACGGAAGAGATTAGTTTCGAACTGAGTGCGGCAAAAAGCTGTGCATAAACTTATTCGTGTAGAATGCTCAACTTCTTTCTCCACTCGCTCCTAAACTTCTAAACAGTTGACAGATTGCTCCACTGTCCAGTACAAGAGTAAGGTGAAAAGTTCTCGACCTGACACTGAAAGACTGCGATTTTCAGTTAAAAAATGATTTAATTTTTTATATACTCTCCCTTGACATCAACACACTTTGATATAGTGTTTCTGTAACATCAGTATTCTTTCTCGGAAGTGAGAATCTAAACCGCTGTGAAAATATTCATCTACGGCGGCTCTTCTGGCATGTTCTATTGTTTCTGGCGTGTAATGGTGGACCCATGTCTCATCCATAGTGACAAGTCGCTGCACAAAATCGGTCGGATCCTTATTTAGTCGTACCAAAAATTGCTGCGAATATTGTTTGTGCATTTGCTTTTGATTGGCATTCAGCAAATGTGGCACCCATCTTGCGCAGAGCTTTCGCATCCCTAATTCTTTGTGCAAAGTGTTTCACACACTTTCTTCCGATATCCCCACAGCCTCAGCTATCTCACTCACCTTTACTCGCCTATCGTCCAACACGTTATCATGCACTTTTTCTATGATTTCCAATGTGATGGCGATTTTTGGCCGTCTTTCAAGTGGGTCATCTTCGAACGAGACTTGCTTCCATCTTTAAAATCAACTGACCACTTTTCAATGGTTAACATGGAAGGATCAGAGTACTCGTGAAGTTTTGTTAACTTCAGATGAATTTCCTAATGGGTTAATCCATCGAAAACAAAGAATTTTTATGACCGCACGATATTCAAGTTTATCCATTTTAACGAAAAAAAAAAAAAAAAATGCGTAAACAAACTACTTGACAGAACAATTTGAAACTGGCCATATAAACTAATGACGTGTGCACCAAGCCAGGAAACAGAAATTTTTGCTGAATGGAACGCCACCTTTGTGTCGGGCCGAGAACTTTTCACCTTACGCTCGTAATGTACGAAGGAGAAGAAAATTTACGAGCCAACAACCATACCTGCCAATATCCTAATAAATATTATGTGATTTTATAGAAGAAGGTAACGTCAGTCAGACAAAATATATTTTCTCCTTTTTTTTTTTTTTTTTTTTTTTTCTTAGAATCATTTCTATATGTCATTAACGTTTCATTTTTCATGGAAATACCCTATTCCATAAAAATGCTAGTATCGTCCTTTTTTCACACTACTTAATATTTAGAGTAATTTTTCTTCAAATGATTAATGATAAAAAAAAAAAAGAGTGTTTTTGTCCTTGTCGCTAATTTCTTTCGCGCTGCTCGATTCAACCTGTCAAATTAAGGAACAAAAGCAATTAAATTACTATTATTTTCATTGTTAATTTCATCTCTGTATTAATCCGGGAATATCCTATGAAAACTTGATCGATAAGGCAGGGATGGAACATGGGCGCAGAATTCATACCGGTATTTGTTTAAGAAATTTCTCTACCTAATAATATCGTTGATTTAAGAAGAAGAAATTTCTTTACAATGATAATGGTATGAGTTCTGCACCCGTGTTCCATCCCTGATACAGGGCTTTTTTTATGATGGATTATTATTATTATTATTATTACAGTCGAACCTCATTAACTTGAATTATTTTTTACGTGAACTGTTTCCGTAATTCCCGTCAAAATAAAGATTAGTATAGTTATATGAACATTTATTACTGACAGCATGAACTACTGATAACATGAATAAATTTCTCATCCCCCTTCAGATTCACGTTAACGAGGTTCGACTGTATTATTATTGTCATTTTAGATATAAATTATTTTAATGTTTTTTCTATTAAACTATTGCTTAATTTTTGTTCCACTGAGTTCAAATATTTCATTTGTATTCATTCTTTTTTTTTTCTATCTAGCATATTCCAAAATAATAAAATTAGGTATAAAATGTAACAGAAAAACAAGTTAATAATAAAGATAATAATAATAAAAATTTATAGCGTAATCTTCTTACGTTTTTCATTTTACTAAATAAAATTTAATAAGGTAAGTATTTGAAACCTTCAGAAACTTCTA
Source organism: Salticus scenicus (assembly GCA_963930645.1). Lineage (NCBI taxonomy): Eukaryota > Metazoa > Arthropoda > Arachnida > Araneae > Salticidae > Salticus > Salticus scenicus. Next base: position 78,008,387 of record OZ005659.1, on the reverse strand, counting down.
CAAAATTTAAAAATTCACCAAATTTCAATATCATTCTTAATCAACCTTTATTACAGGGATAAATGAAATGGATTAGTCATGATGATTTTGCTAATTTTATTGTTTAGCTAGGGATACTAGTAGAATTTGATTTTCGTTTGGAATAAATACGGATCCTGTTTTTCTGAAAATCGGGACGTATTCCTACTGGATTGCTTCTACACTGTCTACCAATAAGTATTTGGACACTTTCGAATTTAGACATTTTGGCAAATATCTAGAAAAGTTCTTTAAGAATCATCTTGAAACTTTTACAATATAAAGAACCTGTTACACCGCATATTTTTCAGCAAAAGTTGTGTCCTTAAAAGGAAAAGGGGACCAGTAAAAAATTAAACAAAAATCAAAATGTTTTGGATTGCCCTGTAAAAAGTAATACCTTAAATGCGTTTTTGCTGTAGCATGGGATTAAGAAAATTATTCTCTCTATCTGTATAAAATTTTATGAGTCTACCACATATATTCATGGAGATATAACGGTTTCTTTAAAAAATTGCAAGAAGAATTTCCACTTTTTTAATTATAACACGTAGGGTATTAGACCTAGTTCAAAGCCATTTTTAGGAAATATGGCATATTAAATTAGACACAGCATACAGTAATCAGAATGCAAAAATGTTAAAGATCTTACGAAATACAAGCACTTTTACTAAAAACATTTTAACTACGCATGCGCAAGCTTTATAAAAATTTCATTTGCATAATTTAATAGCCAAAGGTATTGAGCAACTTATATTAGAACCTCAAACAAATATCATGTAAATTGAAAACATTGCGAAAGATAGAATGAACAGAATTTAAGTTCTCAAAAAAAATTAAAGGTGTTAGGGGGGTTTATCAATATTTATTTACAATCAGCGAAAACACTGTATTGCCATTGGGCATTGGTTGAATCAAAATAAAAAATGTGAGTAAAACCCCTTATAGTTAAGTTTTTATTTTGAGAGAACTGAAATTCTGTTCATTCTATCTCTCGTAAAGTTTTGAATTTACATGATATTTGTTTGAGGTTCTAATATAAGTTGCTCAATACCTTTGGCTATTAAATTATGCAAATGAAATTTTTATAAAGCTTGCGCATGCGTAGTTAAAAATTTTTTAGTAAAAGTGCTTGTATTTCGTAAGGTCTTTAACATTTTTGCATTCTGATTACTGTATGCTGTGTCTAATTTAATATGCCATATTTCCTAAAAATGGCTTTGAACTAGGTCTAATACCCTACGTGTTATAATTAAAAAAGTGGAAATTCTTCTTGCAATTTTTTAAAGAAACCGTTATATCTCCATGAATATATGTGGTAGCCTCATAAAATTTTATACAGAAAATGAAAATAATTTTCTTAATCCCATGCTACAGCAAAAACGCATTTAATGTATTACTTTTTACAGGGCAATCCAAAACATTTTGATTTTTGTTTAATTTTTTACTGGTCCCCTTTTCCTTTTAAGGACACAACTTTTGCTGAAAAATATGCGGTATAACACGTTCTTTATATTGTAAAAGTTTCAAGATGATTCTTAAAGAACTTTTCTAGATATTTGCCAAAATGTCTAAATTCGAAAGTGTCCAAATACTTATTGGTAGACAGTGTATTTCTCTCTCTCTCTCTCTCTCTTTTCTTTTTCCTTTCCTTTCCTTTCCTTTCCTTTTTCTATTATTTTCTTTTCTTTTTTTTTTCAGAAATCGACTAATTGCAATGAATTTCCTTATCTGTCAATATATAATGGAGATTGTGTCATTACGATAAATTCCAAAGTATTGAACCGATTTGAACGATTCTATTAAAAAAATCTTTCAAAGGAATTATAAGACCACTTAAAATGGTGCGGCCTTTTGTAAATGTGTTATCCAATAAATTTAAGTATTCTATTCATATCTGCCAACCTTATTCAAAGGAATGATAGTACCTATTCCCTTTTTCTCCACCACTTAATTTTTTATAGTAATTGTCTTTAAATGTGTTTACATAGGAATAATAAAAAAAAAAAAATTTAAAAAGGCTGTTTTGAAAAATATCAGATTCTAACAATCCTCCGGATTATTAATTAGGATGCTGGCAGCTCTGAATATTCAACCAGTTCGAAAGAAAGTTAGACTTTAGACTTATCTTAGAAATTTCTTAAAAAAGGAGTACGTTTGACAATTTGATCACACATCTCATTTCAAAAGCCAGGTCTTTTGAAATCGCAGGTTCACTTGCAAATTTGTGATTACGGTAACTCACAAAATTAACAGTCAATTCGATTAAAGCGGGACAATCAATTTATTTTCCAAGTATCGTGGAAGAATTCATTAATCAAATTGATCCGTTATTTTGTGTCAAGTTTCAGCCACTTGAAAATTTCACATAAAAAACACATTTATAAATCGATTTACTTAAAACTTGGTATGTAGATATTCCTAGCAATATCTCAATTAACTTTATTAATGAACTTGATCAATCATCTAATTTCAAAATGGCGGCAAAAATAAGAAAAATGAAATCAGTCTATCTTCCGACTGAGCCGAAAGGACTTGTTTCAAAGATGAATATTTTTACCAAAGTATACATTTTTATCAAAATATTTTTTTATCAAACTTTTATCAAATGTATAATTTTACAGATTATCAAATGTGTGGAAACTGAATGAGTAAAACACTGAACAATAAAGTTTCTGAATTTTTTAGGCACATAGCATTAAATGTTATAGTTCCTGAATATATCGGGGTTTAGAAATTAGGTATCCAAAGCAAACCTCTTTCCCCGCAAAAAAATTACATTTGTCTTGATCTTTCAACGAAAAATGAAAAATCCGTAAGAGAATCATGTTTAGCATTTGATGTTGAAGCATTTAGGCAGATTAAAAATAGATTTCCTCTTGAAGAAAATGTATTATTAGACACTTTTTTTTAAGTATTTAAATGTTTTTGATCGTAATCCAGAATCAATCATGTCTTTACCAAGGAGGTATATTTTACCTTTATGTCAAGATGTCAACATCATATCATTTGATCAGTAGGAAAAAAAAAATATAGATGGGAATATAAAGAAACATTTACATCGACGATATTTATATATTTTGAAAAGGCGTTTTTAATATCGTAGATAAAGATGCATACTTGCCAACATACTAATTAGTAATCCGTAAAATTGTTAGTCCCGCCCTTTTTTTCACACCAGTAAATTTTTTAAAATAATATTCCTCAAATGCAATTACGATTAAATAAGAAGAAAAATATTCTAAAATTATATTGGTGTGAAAAAGAAGGCGGGGCTAACAATTTTACGGAATACTAATTAGTATGTTGGCAAGTATGAAAGATGGCCGGGAAAATATGCTAATCTTCTTAGAGTGCGCCGGCGGATATAGGGGAGGAAGTCATGGCCGTTCCCAAAGTTTTTAAAATTCATTTAAACTGTCTTTGCAATTCACAATTTTGAATATATATATATATATATATATATATGGGTATGTAATGTTATTTAAAATACTCAACTATTTCAAAAATATAATTCTCATAGGTGGATATAATTCAGATAGGTGGGAAAAAGTGAGGGAAAAATGGAAATGAAAAAGAGAAAAAGGAAATTTTGGCAACTTTGGGGGGAAACTGTAAACTTACGAGTGAGATCACTGTTAAAGATATACATAGTAAATGATTAATCGTTGATCATATACATTAAATATCACGTCTCAAAATTATTGGTGACTGTTGAATAAAAAAGTCGTGCAATCTGGCAACATTGGTTGCAAATATATAGCCTACTTGTCAACCATCTCATTATGAACCGTACAATTTTTAGTACCCGCCTTTTTTTTTCACGTCAATAATTTTTTAGTGTAATTTTAGTCTTATTTAATCGTAACAAAATTGGGAGAAAATTGCTCTTGAAATATAGTGGTGTGAGAAAAGGGGCGTTTTTTCAGGGGGCGTTAACAATTGTACTTGTACAGTTATTAATGAGATGATTGGCAAGTATGGTATAGCTATATTATTTCGGTTCGTATATTATGTCACACCTACGAAAGAAGATTTAAGCCTTATTGCTGATCAGTATAGTCATGATAGACACTTTATAATTGAAAAATATCGCACTCTTTTCAAAGAGCATCTGACCAATCGTAAGTGTAACCTATTTAAAGATACCTAAATTTATCTAAAAACGTGTTGAAGTATATGCGTATCCAGTGGGAGCTCGTAATTAAAAACCAGTGGGGCACGGCCCCACTTAAATTTTGTTTCGATTTTTTTTTTTTTTTCATTATTTCATTATTTTTCTTCACTACTCAAAAAAATATATACAAACTAACATCTTGCATCTATTTTTTTCTTAATATGCTTCTCATTATCATTTATTTGTCAGTATGTTTTTTTCAAGTGTCATAAATCACTTAAAACATTCGCGACCGCTGACGTGAATTCACGTTATTTCAACTTCTATAGCTCGTTGCCGCTGACGAAAATTTTCCTCTTTTCGGATTTCCTAGTTACCGCTGATGTGAATTCATAACATTCAAAGAATTTCTATGGAAACAATACATTAGTATTATTTCTATAGTATTAATGGAGTACCAATTCTTTGATAGCATTATAGGATCGTTCTAATATTATATAACTAATCTTCATTCCAAGCTTCAGGTAGTTACAAGAGTAACATTTCAAAACATTACATGCAACTTTTATCCACGATTAAACATCAAAAGTTTGCGGCAACTAGCTTTAGTTTACTTCAATATTCCACGGCAATTATTTTTATAAAAGACAAATGTATGCCGGTCAGTCACGAAAGTGTTAATGATTCACTCACCAAATGTTGAAAAAACAAAATACAGTCTTAGACCGACTGCTGCTGCGTTATCTAAGCGTAGGGCCGCATCATAAACAGCCCATCTTGGCGTATTCATTTGTACAGTCGGGGAAAAATAAAGTAACACTCGACGTAACTTCGTTGCTAACCGCTGTATAAGCAAGTAATAGGCATCATTCGACGGGAAATTGTGAGTAGTTTCATTAAATGAACTGAAATATTTAATTGGGGGTAGTCTACATATTAAAACGCGCACTTGGAATTCTGTTCTTGAACTACTCTGCTAAAGAATTTTAAAAGTTAAACGAAAAACTTTTAAAATTTCACCTGAAATTGCTTGTTTTTAAGATGATTCTGAAAATGTTTCAAAATTGCTATTTCATTTAGAATTAAACGTTGTGGAAGGAATGGGATTGTCTTTTTAATGAATACATTATAAAGAAGCCACCGACCTTTAAAATGTTCTTTTAGATTGCGTATTAATGAAATGACTTTTAATGTTGACTTTTTTGCGTTTAAGAGAATTTAAAGTTGTTTGTACTATATTTTGAAGTTTTTTGTATTTTGATGTATGTCCCCCTCAGAGCGAAATTTTTTTTATATTTTAGTTTTTTTTTCCCCAGAGCCTTTGAGCGCATATTTAAAATGTCTATATATTTTCGAACCAATCCGCGTTTTAGTTACAGCTACAGATTACTCTGAATAGGCCAATTTTAATTATGACCACCCTGTATATATATATATCTAGCAGAGCTGCCAACATCCTAATTAATAATGTGCAGAATTGTTAGTACCCACTTTTTTTTTTTTTTTTTTTTTTTTTTTTTCATATCGGTCTTTTTTTTTTTTTTTTTTTTTTTTAAGTACTCCCCTTCTTATTTCATCATAAATAAAAGAGAAAAAAATAAAAATTAAGTGGTATGGTAAAATGAGAGGGTATTAATAATACCAGAGCTGCCAGCCTAACTCGGCAAGTTGTTTGTACCACCCCTTTTTCTACATCACTTAATTTTTATAGTATTTTTGTTTTTCTTAATTCATCGTAGATGCATTTGAAGAGAATTACTCTAAAAATTATGTAGTGTAGAAAAAGGGGCGGTACTAGCAGTTTGTCGGCTTAGGATGGCAGCTCTGCAGTATTCTGGATGAGGTTGGCAGCTATGATTATATATATATATATATATATATATATTTACATCTCATATAGAGACATGATAATCACACGTGTATTTGTTGAAGACCACAATTTATTAAAGAATTCACTGTAAAACACGTATAAAATATATTTAATTAAAATCATTAAAAAACACGTCGTGACAAGGCCTTTCGCCCTGAACATCAGGGCATCCTCAGGACATAACAATTTTTGGCTATGTTCATTTTTGGCTATGTCAAAAATAGCTATGTCCTGAGGATGCCCTGATGTTCAGTGCGAAAGGCCTTGACACGATATGTTTTTTAGTGATTTTAATTAAATATATTTTATACGTGCTTTACAGTGAATTCTTTTATAAATTATGATTATATAAGTTTAAAAACTATAAAATAAAATTGAATATGCTCTCCAAACTATATATATATATATATATATATATATATTAATGTTGCTGTCCTAATTACTTTCACGAACTTAAAAATTTTCTCTTTGCGTTTCTGTAGCCATTTTACCCTTTCTCTCTCTCTCTCTCTCTCTCTCTTTTTTTTCATTTTACTGTTCGAAAAAAGGGAGATGCAAAGCCTTTATTTTTCTTTTTTTTCCCAGTAATACTCCTTCCATGGTTTTGAAAATAATTTAAGGCGATGTTAGCGGAAATAAAGAAAATCATTCTCTTACTTCAAATTTGTTCTGATTTAGTTGCATTATAACATTGCTCTAGGATTATTATTTTCACTTAAAAATTATTGTGAGCAATATCGTTAAAATAATTAACGCTTTTTATTTTATTTATTTATTCATTTATATTTATTTCATTTTTTTTTCCTAGACTTTATTAAATTCTTAAGGTTCAAGTATTTCTTTATAAATCGAAATATATGACTTATGTCAAATATAGCCTTTAGTAATGTTTGTAAGCATTTGATACTTTATATATACTTTTGATAGAGCCAATCAAAACTTTAAAGCCTGAATAAAAAGTGTAAACTTTACTTATTTGTTAATCGTGTATTTTTTCTTGACGAGGAATTTCTGACTTTTCCATTATAAATATTCATTAAAGTAAGAAAAATTGTTAAATTTAAAAAGTGACTAAATTTATAATTAGAGATTAATTATTATTTAAATAAATTATAGAAAAAAAATATCTAAAGTTATTATTATTTTCTTTTTTTTTACAATATTTATCTAACTGATATTTTAACTCTCACAATCTGCTTTATTGTCTTTTATACAGCATAAAATTGCAGATAATAACTAAAATAAGAAGAAAAGTTCAATTATGTACAATATTTTAAGCGGCTAATAGCATAAAATCATTTATATTTTTATATTTGCGAACTGTCACTCATACGTTTTTCCAGTCAAAATAATATATATATACAATTAATGATCTAAATATAAGATTTTAATGAAAACATTTTAAAATTTCAGGGATAGAACACGGTCTCAGAATTCATACCGGTATTTGTTTAAGAAATTTCTCTAACTATAATATCGTTAATTTAAAAAGTAGAAAATTTTCTTAGATTGATAGTGGTATGAATTCTGCGCCCGTGTTCCTTCGCTGAAACTTCTTCATACAATGTTAATTAAAAAACGATTAATTGGTTCTAAAATATTATTTATTTAGTTTCCATTTGCCACAACATTATTCTTTTAAATATGTAATAGAAAATTTTTGCTCTCAAATGTTACCAATAACTCTTTAAAAAAAAATGTAGTATTAAATATAAAATATTTTCCATTTTATTTATATTACAACGCATCAATTAATGTTATCTGCAATATGCACCTTGTATTTTATTTGTCTAATCCAATTGTTTTATATTGACAATAGACTTTTAAAAAATCATTTAAATAAAATGTATTTAAAAATGAAAAGAATTAATTTTTTCTTAAAACATACATTATTGAAATTAATTTTCTAATTACGGTCGAGTAGTTGCAACAAATTGAGATACTTCTAAAAAACATTTGCTTCCTTTTTTTAATCATGCTCTGGCATCAGAAATAACTTAATGGGATCATTTTAAATACCTCAAGTATTTCATTAAATTCGTAGAAAACCGTCTTTTTTTTCCCTTTAAAGGAGAAGAATTTTTTCTTCTTTTTTTTTGGGGTGGGGGGAGGGGGGGCTTGCAAATAAATCATAAATCAAAATAGTTTCAACAAAGTTGCTTCTTTAAGCTTGATTGATAACATTATCTTCTTCTTCTTCTTCTTTTTTGTTAAATAGAGTTTTTTTTTTTTTTCTCACTTTTATCGTGTGTACTTTTGTTTTATTCAGGAAATGTTTTCAGTATTTTTTTTTTTTTTTTATGTGGATGTAAACTAAGCAGATCATGTAAATTAAGTAGTAGTAAATCAAAAATTCAAAAACATATCCTTATTATCTATGTTAATAAAAATATTTTACTAAATTAATCGTTTACATATTTTCTTTTATCTAAATCAAGTAATATTAACACTTTCGCGACAGCTGACATAGATTCATGTCATTTGAAAATCTCTAACTCCACCAGTGGGCGTTTCTTTCGCAATTTGTATGTTATTTATTTCTCAAAAATATACCCAATATTCCTGTTTGTACTATCAATATACTATAGATATAAAAGCTCTGGTTAGAAAGAGTATAACTATAATGTATATCCATTTATAATATGAATACAGAAAACTTTGTTCTGAAATATTGTAACTAGAGAGAATAACGACCACTGTACCCAACACCTTACTGTGAAAGAGACAAAAACATGCAGTCGCGAAAGTGTTAATTTTACAAACCAAACAAGCTGTTTGAAAAAAAAATGTCAAGCTGAAAAATTACGATTATTAATTTCTGAAAAAAAAAAAAAAAAAAAAATACACACACACACACACACATATATATATATATATATATATATATATATATATATATATATATATATATTTATTTAATTTCTGAATTAATGTATTTAACCTGCCAGAGCTTTGTAAAATATTAAGATGAAAACTTTTTTAATCAAAGCATTAAATTATACAGTACTTCATATTAAGGGGACTTGGCAACTTTGACGGCACTACTGAATTATTGCATTTTTTTCATGAATTCGTGATATTCAAAATGCCTAAGGGGGTCCGGGACACCAAATTTTTGTTTTTATTATTTATGAATTTCTGTAATTATTTTCTCTGAAGTAGGAGCTTTTTTGACGATGAAGTTGAGCAAGAAAGAATCTTAAAAAAAAAATAATAATAATAATAATAATAATAATAATTTAAAAAATTTAAAATTAAAATTTTTGATAAATTTAAAATTTCTTATATCTCATGAACTAATGGTTCAATTTACAAACTTTTTCCACTCTAATATACAGAAAAGATTTATCTTCAATTTGTCTTCGGGATTTTTAATTAGGAGCAAAACTTTTTTGGTAATCCAAAAGTTATGCATGAAATAAGTACTTTTTTCAAATTAAAATTAATATAAAAAAAAAAAAATATTATTATTAAAATCCTTTCTGTATATAAAGGTGAAAAAAGTTTGTAAATTGATACATTAGTTCATAAGATATAGCAAATTTTAAATTTATCAAAAATCTTTAATTTTTTTAATTTTATTTAAATTTCTTTTAAGATTCGTTCTTGCTCAACTTCATCGTCAAAAAAGCTTCAATTTCACAAAAAATAATTACAGCAATCCATCAGTAAATAATAAAAACAAAAATTTGATGTCCCGGACCCCATAAACTTCTACATATATTTATATAGGGTTTTAATATTTTTTGGAAGTCTAATAAAACCTACCTTAAAGAATTAAGGGTGTATTTTGGAATATTTTATAAAATAAAAATATTAAAAGTTAAAATATAAGAAAAATCTTTTTTTTTTTTTTTTTTTTTTTCAAATTTTTACATAATCATGCACTTTTTAATTTTTTTCTGAAAAACTAATCAATAAATTTCAAATCACAATCTTAATTCTTTTCCGGCCACTGTAGTATGTGGAAGGTGGAAGGCTACGTTTACCCCGAAATATCTCGGAATGGCCGGTGAAGTGGTTAATTAGTTTCTATTAAGCACCCAAAAGTATTGTTAAGTTTTTTCTTATGTATCTAGACCTGCTAACTATGCTAGTTCATCCGTAATGGTATTAAGCCCCGCCTTTTTTTCACACCAGAATAGTTGTAGAGCAATAGTCTTCTTATTTAATCATGAGAACATGTTGCTTACTCTACAACTATTCTGGTGTAAAAAAGTAGGCGGGGCCTAATACCATTACGGATAAACTAGCTTAGTTTGCAGGTCTAAGTATCTGTAGAAGTTTAAGCATTTTGAAGATCAGGAATTCCTAAAAAAAATTTAAATTTAGAAAACACAGTTTAGAGAATTTAAATCCATAAAAAATGTATTAAAAAGTGAAATGAAATTAAAAAATGTTGCCAGAGTATAAATGCTACTGGGTAAACCAAATATTGTTCAATTTATCAATATTAAATGCAAGTATAAACTTTTATATGAAACCTACTTCATCGGGGCGATCAAAAATGCCAAGTCCTATTCAATGAGTTCGAAAATAACTTTTATAACCACTACTCAACATTTATAGCATTCTATGTTCATCTATATTGCAATATATATATATATATATATATATATATATATTAAATGAAAATGTTAATTATGTCACTCTATATACTCATTATTTAACACATATTTCTATTTTTTTCTTTATTTTCTTTTATTCTCTTTCTTTTTGTATAAAGAATATAAATAAATTTGAAAAATTTTTAATAGGAGTGCCTCGCACTCTTCACATTTTAAATTTTATTTAAAAAAAAAAAAAAAAAAAGACTATTGTTTTTTTTTATTATTATTATTATTATTTTAAATCTTACAATTTTTAGGAATATTGCATAAAAGTTAGCATCATTATATTAACGTATAGTAATTTTTAAGTAGAAAAATTATAGAAAAAGCATCATATTTCTTTTCAAATATTATTACAAAATCAACAGCCAAAATTTGAAGTAGTTGGTAACTATGTACAGTTGGGAGGAATAAAAAAATAAGCAACATCCGCTGTAATTTTCTTATTTGACGCAGAAAAATCTGATAGACATCATTCGACTGGAAATTAAATGAACTTTTAGAAAATGGTGTGAAATTCTGAATTAGGAATCATCTACAGATTGAAATGAGCGCCAACATCGATTGCTCTTAATAGCAACACCCAGTTTTGACTTTTTATTTGAATTTGTGAGTGCAGAAAAGTATGCAGTTTGTATACTTTATCTTTAGAGTTTTAGCAAAAAATATGTTAGGGGTTATCAGCAAATTTAGAAAAATATAATATCATCGTACAGTCACCCAAAAAAAAAACGCCACCCCCCCACCCAATTTCGCCGTAAATTATCGTAGAAACATGCGGCTGGTACCTATCGATCTGTAATAACGTCTAGTTTTTAATGGTGTAGTTATATTTTGCTTAAGGGGTCATCTACATATTAAAACACGTATAAACTTCATTTTTTTCAATGAAGACCCCGATTTTTGACCTCATATTCAGATTTCTGAGATCAAGGCAGTTCGGAAAACTTACCTATTTATAGACATTAAATCAATTTTAAACAGAGTTACACGTGAAAATGTGTTAGGGGACCGTCTATACATTTAAAAAAATAAATCGTGATCAACTACCCAATATTCATTATTTATAAAATTTCACACCGGAAAAAAAGTTCAGTAATGTTTATTATAAAATAAAAAACGATTCAAATTCGCAGAACTTTCTTTATTAGCTTATGAATTAAAAGATTTTTATTGGTTTCAATTTATTAAACATTATTATTGAAAGTTAAATACATCACTTCGTACGAAGAAAAATAATAGCTTGAATGATATGAACCCTACAATATTGAATTACAAAAATCTAAATACCAAGGTAAAAGAACAGTAGTAATAATGATAATAATATTAATAGCAGTTAAAAAAAAGGTGTTTAATATTTAAGAAAAAGAATTATCTACTTCTTAAAAGCAAAAACTGTTTTATTTAAGAGACAAAAATTTAAGTTAAAATACATTTAAAAAACAAAAAAAATATATAAAAACAATTAAAATCTACTAACTAACAATTATTATCTACTTCTTGTTGGGTATATTTTTATTTTATACAGTAAGCCTCGCATGAAAGTGTTACTATAAAGTTTTACATTTAATTTTAGGCGTACAAACCAACAATAGATAATATACAAAAATATACACAACAAAATTTAAACTAAAATCTGAGAAAGTATATTTAATATTTTCGCGACTGCTGATGTAGTTTCACGTCATTTGGAAATCTGTAACTCCTCCAGTGGGCGTTTTTTTCACAATTTGTGTGTTACGATATTTCTTAAGAATATTCCTTATATTCATATTTATATAAACAAAATAGTATGAAACAAATTTTTTCACTAGAAAGAGTGTATATTTATATTATTGTGTGTATTCATATGAAAATAAACATGGATATGGAAAAAACGGTTTCCTATTGCCTAGAACGAATATTCCCCGTTCTGCAATCGTCTACTGTACTTGAATTCTTAATTATAAATGTGTAAAATCTATATCTTTAAAAGTAATAAGACATATTACTTTGTTTTAAATTCTTTTTCCGTAATAAATGTCACGACAGTTTTACGCCGTGATTAGAATAATAGAAAATAAATAATATTGCACTTTGTTTCAATAATAGATTTTAAAACTTAAAGAAAAAAAAATACCACTTTATTATTCAGTATTAAAAAAACATTTAATAGAAGTTTTATATTTTATTATGTTACGTCATGCGATAAAATTTAAATAGCATAAACGGTAGAGTAAGCAAATGCGAAAATTTCACAAGATTAAAACAGAAAATTTGTTTTAAAAATTCTGATAAAAATTAATAAAAATCAATTATATTAATTTTAAAAAAGGAAAAAACAAAAGTATTGTTCACTGCGTATTGCTCTTTCAAATAATATTCCTCGTCTTACTGCGTTTTTTTACTGTCATGATACTTAATTGAGGTGCACGAATCCTAGAATATTCAAGTTAAAAACAAAAGACAAAAGGGATAAAATAGAATTTTAGCAGTGAGAAGCTAGAAAAAGTTATGTAATATTTAAGAACAAAGACTTAACATTTCAGAATCGAGTAAACTCCCTTCTTCAACGAAAGCCACGCCTTTACAGAATTATTCTAAAACTTTACATTATAAAACAAAATTATTTTACATACTTCCAATTAAATCATTTAAATTTTGTCTTCAGCATTCAATGTAGTAAATGCCATTGACATTTATGCATACCAGCGTCACATATAGTGTCATATACGAGTATGCAAACTAGGTTTTTTTAATACTGTTTCCGCAATATAGAGGCGGGGCTACATTTCTTTTGGATTTCTTTCCCAATCTCTTGCCTGCATTGCGATAATTTTATAAAAAATAAGCCAGTTTGTATAATAAACATCGAAATGTTCCTTAGAAAACAATTATAATAACATAAAGGTAAATTAAAATAGTTTTTCGTCAAAATGTATAGAAATATTGACTCACCGATGATACAAATTATAACAAGTGACGCCCCCCTAACAGCAGTAAAAAATGAAATGTCACTGTAACTCAAAAAATAATGTTAGGAACGAGCTGTAAGTTTGGAAACCCATGTTTTTGATGATGCCCGTTCTATTCGTGTAAAAATTAACATAGGTCATAATTCATAATTTTTTCAAATATGAATTTATTAAAATTTTTCATAATTCAAAAAATGTTTTTTTAGCAAAAATTTGCATGGAATATGTTTGGGTCACTTCATTCTAACGAATAAAAAAAACAGAATTTAAATATCATAATTATTTCGGAAGATATGATTTAATGTTTGTCACATTCATTTAACATTAGCATCCCCAAATTTTGACAGCTTATAACTCTATGAAAAATTGAGCGAAATATATAAACTATACCATTTTCCGTGATGATTTGATCCAAAGAATTCAAAAATATTATAAAAAAGGGGGGTTACCATTGAAAAAAATGAAGTTGATGTCATTTTTAATATGTAGACGACCCCCTAAGTAAAATCTAACTATAACATTATAAACTAGACGTTATTACAAACTTATCGGTACCAGTCGCATGTTTCTACGATAATTTACGGCGAAATTAGGTGGGGGGGTGGCGTTTTTTTTTTGGGTGACTGTACAATAACTGGACAAAATGTTATTTTCTCACACCAGAAAACCTTCAAGATTAAAGAATTATAAAGGTAGATGATAAGTGTAGTATTATGTGTTTGTCCTCGGTTAGCTGAGATTTCTTTCTGTTGACTGCGAAAGGAAGATCCCTGGCGTCATCTGCGGATGGGTGAAAAGAGCTAGTACATTTATACAATAGGAATGTCCGTAGTACTTAGGGATGTGTTTGTTTATGGGTAAGAAAAAATTATAAACTCACTGATTGCATTTCTTTTCCTTCTTTGAACTGATTCTTGAATATCTGGTTACATAAATATTTTACGATTAATTAAAAGAAAGAAAAACTGATAATATTATAAAGGGATAGTTTTAGATTTCAGCATAAATATTACTCAATTAAAAATAAAAGCTTTGTCAGTATTTTGAAACTTTTGAAGTGTGTAACATTAGTTTAAAAAATATGTCAATTATTATTTATAAACTAGTATATAACCCCGTCAAAGATGACAGAATGTGAAATCAATTAAGGTAGTGAATCAATGAATGCTTTGTCAGCTTCGCTGGTCACTATATTTAAAGGGGACTAACGTGCAAGTTGTACCTGACGGGACTAATGTGAAAGTTCTACCTCACTGGACTAATGTGCAAGTTGCACCGAACGAAGAAACTATTTAAAATGACACTATTTAAAATTGGATGTTGTTTTAAATATTTGACACTTACTTTTATTTTAATATTTATTATCAAAATTCTTGAAGAAATAATTAAAACTCTTTAAACAATATCTTCTCCTTCCAAAGCTTCTTTATCGCAAAACTTAATGACATTATGTACAATTCGCTTCGGTTCACTACGGAGAGGTTTAATCCGAGAACTCATACCATATGTATGATCCATTTGTTCCAATATAAACAAACTGTTATACAGAAAGAAATAAAAGACAACAAAGCAGGAGTATTAATGATTCTACTCATAACAGGAGAAACAAGAATAATAGAACAATTTCCCCTCTCTCTTTCTTCTTCATTTGCTGTGTATCCCAGAGAGTGAATGGAATCGTCCTGGCACTTTGCCAACGAGGTATGAATCATACGCGGGCGAACAGTACTTTACTGTACATTTTAAGTATATTTAAATATGTAACACTTAAGATTGGTCAGACAATGTTCTTTGAAATATGTGCGATATTTTTCAATTATTAAATTTCTATCATAGCTATACTGATCACCAATAAAACTTAAATTTTCTTTTACTTAATTTTCTAGATGTGATATAATATGCAAACTGAAATAATAGAGCTATATATATATATATATATATATATACAAAACAAGGCATAAAGTAAATATTTTCAGATAAATAATTATATTAGAAAAAAAGTGGTGCATCGAGCTGATCAATAAACTTGGGCTATGTACATAATGACTTTTAGACAAATCGGTTCATAAATACGTTTTTTTGTTTGAGTTTGAAATGTTGAAGTAATTGCAATTTTGATAAGAGTTAATAAATCGAGTTGAGTTAAAAAATTGTTTGAGTTGATGTCTTCATATGAGTTATGTATATACCGAGATTCATGCAAATCTGTTCGTAAATACGTTTTTTATGTGAGTTTGAAATTTTTAATTGGCTGCCACATTGAAACACGATGCTCGATCGAGTTGATTAATAAACTTGGTTGAGACCTTGATGTGAACTTTATTCATACCGAATTTTAAGCAAATCTTTGCAAAAATGCGCTTCTTATACGAGCTTGAAATCTTCAAATGGCCGCAAATTCTTATCTTCATGGTGTATCAAGTAACCAACAAAGTGAATTAAGCTTTTTCTATGATAAATCCACTGTCAAATTAGGGATTCAACAGGTTCAGTTATATACATATATAATATATGTATACATACAGAGAGAAAGAAGGGAGAACAACTAAGTAATTATTATAGGTCGATTTACAAAAAAAAAAAAAAAAAAAAAAAAAAAAAAAAAACTATTTAAAAAGTTAAATAAATCTTATTTATTCAGGATTATACCATTAAATTGCATAGCGAGGAGTGAAAAACGAAAATATAACTAGAGAACAACCTGAGAGTCACGAAATAAACGAAACTAATTACATAACACTTACGCTTTGCTTTTGCTTACATCATAGATAATTGACTGTAAAACCATTCAATTATTAAAACCACTCGAAAGCAAATCACTCGATTATCAAAATCATTCGATTTTTCTCATCTCTAACAGGTATGAGAAATGCTTGCCTTTTTTGACGCCACTAATTTCATGCAGAATTATATATTGTAGTTTCATAGTCATGCATACTTGCCAACCATCTCATCATGAACCGTACAATTTTTAGTACCCGCCTTTTTTTCAGACCAGTAATTTTATTCTTAATAAATCGTAACAACATTTGGAGAGAATAAAAGCAAAGTGGTGTTAAAAAGGGACGTTTTTTCAAAGGGCGTTAACAGTTGTACGGTTATTAATGAGATGGTTGGCAAGTATAGTAATGTGTCTTGATTATATGGGATTGAGAATACTGAATACAAAATAGTGGTAGGAATAAAAAAGAAAATTTCTCATCCTTGGGAGCGTTCTGAAAAAAGGGCGGAGAGTATGTCCCCTGTATATACAATATTTATTCATATATGTGTGAATATAACGGTATCACAGGTCGTAGCCGTAACTATTTTAAATACCATTGTTTATTAAGCAATACACGTCTCTTTTCATTCAAAAAGAACGCTATAAACAATTATTAAATGAAGATTTCTCTTCAAAAAGTGGTACTCAATATAATATTTGTCACAAAACTTGATGTGTATATAGTAATTTTAAGATTACTGGTTGATTTCTTTTTTAATCAGTATACTCATGAAGTGAGAAATAGACAAGATATAATACGACACATAAAAATGTGTATCAATCCTGTCGTATCCCAAACCGTTTTCATGTTACTACGAACAGAGCCTGATTAAAGGGGAAGCACACATTATCTCCGCTCTCACCGGAATATTTTTAAAATTATTTTTTACTTCATGTCATAGAAATTCCACGCTTCGACTAGGAAATATTTTTTATAAAAAATGAACGATATAAAACAATCCAATTTACTCACCGTTATTAGACACCAGAATTCTTTTAAAATAATTTTTAATGAGAATTTTCTGTTTCTTATAGGAGGAAAGTATTTGTTAAAAAATAACGGTGTAAGTATAAATAATGTGTGCTTCCCCCTTAATCAGGCTCTGACTACGAATAGAATTTAATAGCAAAAATCTTACAATACCCGTCATTTTTGAAGTTTTTAAACAGGCTTTACAAAATTCAATCACATACATAGAAAGAGAAGAAAAAAATATTACAAAATAGTATCAAGTGATAAAATATTTAGATTTAATGACGAGTGTTACAAGCGCTGAAAGTGTGAAAAAAGAAAATACAAAACAAACATCCATCAAGATATTTTCACAAGAAATCTACTAGCTACAATAGCTAAAATTTGCTAAAAAAATTGACCCATTCCAATAGCTTACAATGACCATATTGGTTCACTGTTGCCAAAGATATTTAGCATTGTGTTTACTATACATATCGAAAATTTAGTAACCTCTTACACATGATTCGTACGTCCATGTCTTTTTTAAAGGGCTGTCCCACCAGTATTTTTATAGAATATATTTCCTTTTAGGTTTTACGTCTTTTTTCTTATCAAAAATTGCAGTATAATATTAGTGGTCAGAAAATCAAGAAAATTCAAGGACTGTACGAACTATGTTACAGTACTTATCAATTGAATAATACGAATATCGTTTTTTAAAAATAGTGGGATTCAAAGAAATGTGACTCCCCGACCGCCTTTC
This sequence comes from Salticus scenicus, assembly GCA_963930645.1. NCBI lineage: Eukaryota > Metazoa > Arthropoda > Arachnida > Araneae > Salticidae > Salticus > Salticus scenicus. The sequence continues at coordinate 77,990,336 of OZ005659.1, read as the reverse complement.
TTTACTCTAAGTAAACTGTAGTAATTTGGGTATAACTATAAAAAACAAAAAGAAAGGTCGAGGACGGAAATAAAAGTGTTACCAGTTTTCGGAACCACTGCAGAGCTACTGTTGTTAAAAAATAGAGGTATTTAAAATGCACTTTTAATATCTTTACGTATGCACTGTTGGGAAGGGGGAAATGACGTAACACCCCCAAGCTATTTCGTTACTAATTTACGCAAAAAAATGTAATAGGTATTCTAGGGGGAATAACGTGTAACGAAAAATTTATATCATGGCACATGATAAAAATTTTTCGTATATAAAAATTCTTAGCATAGGCATATCATAAAAATTTTTCGTATATAAAAATTCTTAGCATAGGCATATCATTACAGGAAATTTAGATATTTTGAAAAACATTAAGTTCAGAAATCTTATAAATTTAGATGCTGGCTTTCAGTTAGATTTTAAATACAGCATTAAAAATATTATGAATGTATTGAAAAGGATTCAGGTTCTTTTACGTAAGGTATTAATATTAGGATATTGTATGTACTATATAGCTATTGTTTATTATATCTCTATAAGTAAAAATACGCAGGATCTGATTTAAGACTTGGAAACACATTATTATCATTTACACCATTATTTTTTAACAAATACTTTCGTGCTATAATAAATAGAAATTTCTGATGAAAATAATGAGACAATTATTTTAAAAAATATACTAGTGTCTAACTAGTGATGAGTAAATTCGATCGTTTTATACTGTTCATTTTTACAAAAATAATTTACTAGTTAAAGCGTAGAATTTCTATGATATAAGCCAAAAGATAATCGTAAAAAAATTCCGGTGAGAGAGCGCTTCAGCCTTAATCGGGCTCTGAACAAACGATTGAAATAGAAATTTCTTTACTCGTTTAGACTTAATCCTGCTTTAGTAATTTCATATTTGTTTATTTAAATATAAATCTTTTTATGATCTTAAATGTTTTCAATTATAATCCATATACTGTTAGTAACTACTAGAAACAACTTTGAATTGAAACTAACAAGAAACATCACCCAAGTGTCCAGCTCGGATTTCAATGAGAGACAGGAGTTTCTTTGATATTTGATATGCTTTCAAATTTTATTCAAAAATATGCGAAAAATTTGTATTTATACAGCAAGTGATTACTCAAATGAATAATTCAGTTGAAATAATTTTCAGTTCTATAAATTTTCTTTGTAATTTAAATATGAAAGCGCAAAATCATTTTTCTAAATCATTTAGTATTTTTAAGTCACGCCCAAAGGCGGAGCTTACTGTTCATATGTGGCTGATGTGGTTTTTAACATTTTAAAAATTCAATAAATATGATGATGATAGGATGATAGCAAAAATTTCTATGATTAAAAATATTTGGTGCATGCCCTCTATCAGAAGTGAAAATTTCATTAAAATCGCAGCCGGACACTTGGGTGATGTTCCTTGTTAGACATACGGAAACTAATAATAAATCCACTTAAAAAAGGAAAAGAAAAAAAAAAAAGTGGTCAGTTTCAGTTAATAGAAATGCAAAGAAATCTCAAAACGGAGTCAACTCCTACTAAGGGAGGCAATGGGTAAACAAATTCCTTCAATATTCTAAAAAAAATCCCTTACCTACTTCTAACGCATTGCTCTTTGACCTTGATACAAGTCACAAACAGACTAATTAAACTAACTTTTTCATTTGCGCATTTTTATTTCATTTCAGAGTTGAGAAAGCGCTAAAAAAGGAGGAAATACTAAAGTTTTTTACGTTATCCAAAATCACATCAACTTTTTTAACTATCTCCCTCTCCCCCCAAAAAAGAAAAATAAGCAGAAATTAATGGTTTCGTAATTTTTTTTTTTTTTTTCGACTTGTAGTTTTCGATGGATTTGCACGTTTTAAGCGGTCCATAACAATATTTGACCTTATATTTTATTTATTTATTTTATTTATTTTTATTTATTTTGAAAATTCTATGTATGTGTGTGGCAAAAATTTTTGGTGACTATAATTCAGGAACTACAGCACAGAATTTCCTATCAATTTAAATGTAGTTGCACCTTGACATAAATCACTACTTATCAAAATTTTGTGTGAATCCATCATCAGGTCAAGAAAGTGCCTTCCGTGGGGTGTTTCTAAGTGGTTCTGACTAGAATTTACATAATATTTGGAGAAAACCATGGAAAACTCCAAACGGATAAGCTGACGAGCGCGACCTGGAATTGAGCATAGCACCTCACGTTTACCAGCTTTGAGAGAAAATATTCTCGGAATTATTGGAGCTAATAAATATTTAACTAAATTTAAATAAATGAAAAATTGAGAGAGCAAACTTTCAACCAATAAACTCTTAATTTTAAAAATTTAAATCTCAGTTGTTATTAATTTTATTTGTGACTTACTGGACATTAAATTGCATTCTTTTCAAATTTCAATTATTAAATATTTATTTACATTTATGGATTTTGATGTGATAGTGAATCTGTATGTCTTTCTTATGAATAATACAGAATTTTTAATTTAAGAAAAAGAATTCACACTTAATAAAGTAATAATGTAGCATGAAAGACATGGCAAATAACAGACCCGATTTAAGTGATTCATCTTTACACTCAATTGCTCTAAATTGAAACACATTTGAGGTTCAGAGATATTAATCTATATAAACAAGACTCTCATCTGATATCTGTTTTTATTATTATTAGATTATTATTTATTTATTTATTTATTTATTTTAAGTTTTAAATTTTTATTAAATAAATATACAAATTTATTAAATAACGTGATAGATCTGAGTGTGTAAAAATTTAGAATTACCGCTTGCGTACTAAATTTTAAAATTAAATTTCCTTTTATGCTAAAATTTATTTAAAGCTCTTATATTTAAACCAGAATTTCTGTTCTGTCATTATAATATAAAATAAATAAATGAAAGCTTGCATGTGTGATCGAATTTATCAAAATAATATGCTCAAGTAAGTGGTTCGATGTTTTTCGGTACATCACTGAAATTAGATTTTAGTTCCATTTCCGTAAAAGTCCAAGTACGACTGCTGCGGCCTGCGATCGTGTTGGGTTACATAAGACTTATATTTACAAGGAACATCACTCAAGTGTCCAGCTCGGATTTCAATGAGAGAGAGGCGTTTCTTTCATATTTGATATGCTATCAAATTTTACTCAAAAGTATGCGAAAAATTTGTATATATACAGCAAGTGAATACTCGAATAATTCAGCTGAAATAATTTTCAGTACTATAAATTTTCATTTGTAACTTATACATGAAAGCGCAAAATTATTTTGCTAAATCATTTAGTATTTTGAGATCACGCCCAAAGGCGGAGCTTACTGTTCATATGTGGCTGGTGTGGTTTTTAACATTTTAAAAATTCAATAAATATAGAAAACATGGACGATAGCAAAAATTTCTATGATCAAAAATATTTGGTACATCCCCTCTATCAGAAATTAAAATTTCATTAAAATCGCAGCCGGACACTTGGGTGATATTCCTTGTAAGCAAAATAGCTTGAATTTATAGAAAATCTAATTTATTTATAAAACGGAACACGTAATGTTTACATATGTCAAATTATAGATATTAACTAAATGTCATGCTAAAGAATGTTATTAACTATACAGCATGCTAAAATGGAAAAAAATATTCTAAGTCATGCAGTTCTTTTTGTGATCGTTTCTTCAAAAGAAAATTCAGAAAAAGATTAAAATGATTTTTATCTCAAATTTCAGTTTTTTTTTTTTTTTTTTTTTTTTTGTTCTATTAACATTTTTTAAATGTATGAATTTATGTGTATTTAGTTATGCTTATGAATGTCAAGTTATATTTTAACATGATACTTTTAATTTTCTTTAAATATTGTTATAGAAAAATAGCTTTAATAAATAAAAAAAATGGAATTTACAAAACATTATTTTTTATTTACTTTTAATAATGTGTATTTTTATTTTATTTTAAAAACGGATTACACTTTCAGAATTTGTCACCTCTGAATGGAGTGGTACTGTAAAATTTTATTTATAATCAAGTATTTATGCTTAACAAATTAATTTCACATGAGTTGTTGTCCTTTTTTTAGAAATTATTTCAAGTTGTGTATATTTTGATATGATATTAAGTAAACGAAATTTTGAAATGTTCTAAGTGTTTCAGGGCTGTATTTAAAATTGTGAAAAAATGCACGTCTTACATACATGCTAAATATAATCTTAAATGAAAAATTGTTAGTTGCATGTCATTTAAATGTAGTCACAATATTACTATGTCTATATGTAACAGCGTTAACCTTTGGGGGTGATATCGATGAACAACGTTTGGTTGGGATGCTTCCGTGGTGGTTTTCTAAGGGAACCTAGCTCATATTCAGAGACTGATTAAGACTGGACACACATTATTTTCACTTACACCATTATTTTTAACAAATACTTTCGAGCTATAATAAACAGAAAACTTTCATCTACAAGGAGATAAATATTAAAAAAAAAAAAAAAAAAAAAAAAAAATGATGGTGTCTAACTAGTAATGAGTAAATTCGATTGTTTTACACCGTTCTTTTTTTTTATGAAAATAATTTTTTTGTTAGGGGAATTTCTATGATATAAAGTAAAAAAAAATTCCCGTGAGAGTGCCCCAACCTTAATCAGGCTCTGTTTGGATTTACCGATGTTTCGTAGAAAACCATGAAAAACTCCAAAAAGTTGGATTGCAATTTTAAAAAAGAGATTTAATTATATTTCAGTGTTACTTTTTGTAACATTAAAATCCAAAAATAATCAAATCTAGTCATGATATCTTAAAATGAGTAAATCTATTAAAAACTGGTACTCGAAAATTTTCATAAATCCAATACTTTCTTCTTGCGCATATGGAGGAAAGTAAAAACTATTTAAAATTAATTTTAAAAGTTTTTCTTTCCAGTAATTTGTTTCTCGTTATTTAGATATTTTCTACATAATAATTTTTTACAAGTGTAATATTATGTGTCTCTTAATAATGTATAGTTTATTATTATTATTATTATTATTATTATTTTCCATTGTCCAGTAAAATTATATTTGAGAAAAACTCTGTCAGGAAATTTCAGAAATTTTGAAAAATTCTGTTATAAAAATAAATAAATAAATAAATAAAAGATATTAGATTTGATAATTCAATTTATTTCTTTATTTAATTTGATTTTTTATATCTTAGAAGGAAATGCAGTGGGAAAACATCTTTACTTATCTCTTTTGCAAAATAAAACTTTTTTTGTATACATAAATGGAATGATTTGCTATTGTAGAATTCTTGTCTGGTTTTAATTGGTGTTAAATGTGTTAAATTCGGAAAATGGTGCTTTATCCAATCATCCCTGAGATACTCAAGAAAAATTTAAATATAACAAGTTCAATATTATAACCATAAAAATTTGCTTCTGTTACTACTTGTATTCAATTTCCACTTTTATGAAATGTAAAGACTGAAGGAAATCGTCAGTGACACCCAAAGAAACGCTTTCAGCCGGTAAAAACAAAGCCTTATTATTTTGTTCGCCTGTCTGTGATGATGTCAGCTGACAGTCATAAGGCTATCTTATAGATGGCAACACCAGTATTCTGCCCCACTACAGAGTTCGAAGTGCCTGCAAACTTTCCAATGTATTTTCAAGGAAGAAAAAAATTGGTCTTTTTTGCTACATACTGATTTTATACTGATTTTCATACTGATATCTTTTCCACATTTTTTCACAATATGTCATAATTACAGTTGCGATTGTAGTATAAAAATAATTATATGCGAAATTTATAAAAAAAATTCTCGTCGCTGAAATTATCCTGAAAAAAAGCGGATAACATCGAGCTTAAACTTTTCACTTTCTTTTCTTTTCTTTTTTTTTTTTTTTTTTTAATATAAATTGTATTTTTAAATAAATTTCTTGTGATTAAATAGGATAATATAAACTTGTTAAATAATCTGGTGTGTCACTTACACGACTTTCTCTTACCCTGAAGTTTAAGAGGAGCTTAAGTTGAAGATTAAGAGATAAGATAAAGATTACTGTCATGTAAACCTAAGTTAAACAATTCAAATTAGTCTTCGGAAGAGTTTTATGTGATAATTAGTTCTGTGTGAGGGGGAGGGGGGTTATCGCCCCCCTCAACTTCCCGTTTCATTAATGCATGTACAATTATATAGAACTTAAATATGTTATTAAAATTAAAAGTTTACTTAAAATTATACAGACAATTTTCACACGCGACATTCATTGAAACTTATCAATCTTGATCAAACTTTTCCAGCAACAAACTTATATTAACTTCAAAATACAACATTTGGATCTCCTAAAATTATTCGTTTTTAAGTTACTCTAAGAGACACAGACAAAAATCAAACGTTAAAAAACTTGACTACTGTTATCAGGAAGCCTCAAAACGTGTAAATATACCAAAAAAAAAAAAAAAAAAAAAAAACAAGCGATGAATATTTAGCTTAAAACATACATTATTTACCATATCTCTATGAGGAATTTATTTTAATTCCCGAACAGTTTTCCTGGAAATGGTAAAATATTATTAGTAAAGCACATCCACTAACAAAAAATAATCTGGTGTATCACTCACACGACTTTCTCTTACCCTGAAATTTAATACTATAAATACAGGTTGGAGATTAAGAGGTAAGATAATGATTTTAGGTAAACCTATGTTAAACAATTCAAATTAGGCTTCGGAAGAGTTTTATATGATAATTAATTCTGTGTGAGGGGGTCTACCGCCCCCCTCAACCCCCCGTTTCATTAATGCACCTAGATTTATATAAAATTTAATTCGGTTATTAAAAAATAATTCTGTTTTTAAAAAATAATTTATTAAAATTATTATTTAAAAAAATTATCTTTTATGATAATGCAGACGATTTCCATGTTAGAGAAGTAGTATAACACTAAATATCCAAAAAAAAGCCCATTTTATTCTCAATAATAAAAAAAAAAAATCGATAACTTTGTTTTAAATTATCGCAGATCGATGGTTCAACCATTCGTTTTAAAGGTATTGGCGAGCTCTTTTGAAAGATACCCATCATGAAAATTTACTCCCCTCAAGGGGGGATTCCCCCCCCCCCCCCAGGGAGGGAGGCGAGGTTCCTACATACACAATTTTTTTTTTTCAGTTGACTATCTCTATTACAATATATATATATATATATTCGTTTCATTTGGTTTAGTGCAGTCTATAGACGTTAAACTCTACTTACCTGCAATTTCACCCATAGACGTAATGTATTGGAATTCTCTTGATTGTCCCTGTACACGAACCATTTGCTTGATCTTAACGAAAAGCTTACTGTAGCATCTATATATGATACACATTTAGAATACCAAGTTTGGAATGTCTGCTACTATTTGTTCTTGAGATATGCTGATAACAGACAGACACACACACAGACACACAGACTCACAGACGCACAGACATACACACAGACCATTTGCTAAAAACATGATTTTCGTATTCAGGAGACCTCGAAACGTGTAAATATAACAAAATCTCAGGTTCGAAAATTTGACCAAAAAGCAATACTTTCTCTACCTTATGGGTAGAGAAAGTAAATAACTAGTGTATTGTGGACACCACATGACTTTTTTCTATATTTTGCTACAAAAATTTACTCAGTAAAAATAGTTTATTAAAATTATTATTTAAAAAAAATTATCTTCCATGATAATGCAGACGATTTCCATATTAGAGAAGTAGTATAACACTAAATATAAAACAAAAGTTGAATTTATTCTCAATATTACATTAAAAAAAAAAAATAATAATAATGATAATATATATATATATATATATATATATATATGTACTATATATTTTTTTTTAATGAAAAAAATCGGTAACTTTATTTTAAACTAGCAGGCTTTGCCCGCTTCGCTGGTCACTAAATTTAAAGGAAATTCTTTTCTATATAGAATAGACTTATAGAATAGAATACTCCCCTTTATAAATATAAAATAAACAAAATATTGAAATTGCTCAAAAATTCCCCTCAGGTTCCTGCTGCGTTTGGTCATCCGCTAAAAATCGGGCGCCTTGGGCTTCCATGTAGGTGCTTATTTTTAGATAACTTTTCGAAATAGATAGTATCGAAAAAATTTAAATATCCATTTTATATTTGAATCCCAGTTACATATGAACAACACTATACGTGGTGCACATAATATTTGCTTTTACGTTAAAAGTAAAAAAGATCGATAACTTTATTTTAAATTATCACAGATCGATTGTTCAACCAATCGTTTTAAAGGTTTTGGGGAGCTCTTTGAAAGATACCCATCATGAAAATTTACTCCCCTCGAGGGGGGACTCCCCCCAGGAGGGGGATTGCGAGGCTTCTACGTACCCAAATTTTTTTTCTCAGTTGACTATCTCTCTTACAAAAAATATATACTCGTTTCATTTGGTTTAGTGCAGTCTATAGATGTTAAATTCTCTTTACCTGCAATTTCCCCCATTGACGTAATGTATTTGAATACTTTTGTGTGTCCCTTTATACGAACCATTTGCTTCATCGCAACGAAAAGCTTAGTATAGCATCCCTATAAGATACATATTTAGAATACCGAGTTTGGAAATTCTACTACTATTTGTTCTTGAGATATGCTGATAACAGACACTCAGACACACAGACCATTCGCTGAAAACATAATTTTCTTATTCAGGTGACCTCAGAACATGTAAATATAACAAAAACTCGCTTTCAAAAATTTGTCCATAAAACAATACTTTCTCTACCGTAAGTGTAAAAGTAAAAATATTTTTTTTTTTTTTGCAATTTTTTTTTAAAGAAACCATTATATCTTTATGAATATATGTGTTACCTCGTAAAATTTTATACAGATAATAAGAAAAATCTTTATAATCGCAGGCTACATCCAAAATACATTTAAAATATTATCTTTTACAGGGTAATCCAAGACATTTTAATTTTTCTTTAACTTTTTACTAGTCCCCTTTTCCTTTTCAGGATGCAACTTTTGCTGAAATACACGATGTATACAATGTTCTTTACACTACCAAAGTTTCAAGATGATTCCTAGACTTCTTTTCCAGATATTAATAAATAACTATATTATAAGTCATATGTAAAAGTAATCAAAATAAAAAAGTGAATAAATAGTTTAAAAATATACACCAATAAGAACATTTTCAGCACAGAATATCAGTCTGCTTTCTTCCACTTTTATAAAGAAAATAAAATAAATGCAAAGAATCAATTATATTGTTGCCTAATTTCTAACGCATTTTATTCTTTTTTAAACATAAATATCGTCTGCTCATGATAAATCCGAAAATGATTTTCATTTACACTTTTCTCTAAAATCGTCTACCAAACTTTAAAGTAAAGCAATCGATAAACGAAACTCCCCCCTCCCTTACCCCCCCCCCCCCCACCACCATAGAAATACTTAATAAGAGTGATATCCTTCGAAAAATCTAAAACATAAAATTTATTACTTAAAAAATGTACTACATTTTTAAGTTATCGACGTACATTAAAAGAGAAGTTCGAGATAGGATGAGTGCTGAGTACCCGGGGCCAAAATGGATATGTCCCACACCTCAGCAAACCAGAATATGGAGAAACAGAATAAGTTCAGATACCAGAAGATTTAAAAAAAAAAAAAAACTGTTTATAGGGCGCCAGCCAGAACGATAAGAAGAAAAGACAAACAAGAGAAGAGCATTGCAATTGAAAGGGAGAATGGAAAGCAGTCTACCGATTAAGGAAGAGCCTGCATTCCGAAAACTTCCCAGAGAATTTCAATTTTGGTCATTGAATTATCAGCTTGTATCATTCTATTTAGGATGGATTTGAATTTATTGATTAATTCAGTGAAGTTTGGAACATGAATTTCTTTTGCTATATCATTTAAGATTTTATTTAACTCCTAAATTCGGCTAGGAGCGTTCTGCTGGGAGTATATATAGGAGGGTGTGGTTACCTGAGCGTAGGAAATTTCGGATTGGTCGGAGGGCGGAGTCTTAGTAGGGAGCTTCCGGAAATCGGATTTAGTGATTTTAGTGGAATTTCTGTTTTCAAGGAATTTCGGACATCCACGAAAACTCGCGAGGTGGTCACCATCACAATTACAACATATTTTTGCTATAAAAACTTCTTTGCCAAGATTACAATCTTTTTTGAGATGCTCGCCTGAGCATCTACCACATATAGCCTTCATATGGCAGTTCTTTGCCGAATGAAAAAATAATTGACATTTATAACATTGCTGGGTTTTAGTTGGGTTACGGTAATTTTCTATAGCAACTCTATAATACATAAGCTTTTGAATTTGAAAAATAGATTTGCTTTGATCATTATTAGGGAGATGAATTTGGAATAAGGACAGGGGCTGTTTGGTTTTAAAACTGACGAAGCGATTTATTTTAAGGATTTCGAAGTTAAGTTTAGTAAGGGCATCTTCAATTTCAAGTTCAGCAGTATCGATTGGGAGTCCACGTATGACAGCTTTAAGTGGCGCTGTAGCCCTATCATTTTTTAGGTAATATTGAACGCTCATTTCGTCTAATTTAGAAGTTAAAATGTCATGATCTTCAGGGGAGTCGGGAAATATTTTAATGAATTTTCCTGCAGGTGCCGCCGTGAAATTGCAATGACCTATGCTTTTCTCCAGGTTTTTGAAAAGTTGATTTCTATTACCGCATTTCACAGTAATAAATCGCTTAGGAGCCTTAGTTTGAATGGTAGTGTTAGTTTCTGGGATGAGATTGCTAGAGTCAGTTAGTATATTATTTGAAACATCAGATACCTGTGGGGTGTCATCCATAGATTCAGAGAAATCATCCTCTCTGGTCCAGTCAGATGTCTCAATTTGTCCGTGACCAATTCTGAATTCAGGAAATTCAGTGATTACAGTTTGTATCTGAGATGCAGTGAAATCTTTGATTTGACCCGTGATTGATTTAAAAAAATCAGGATCTTTTAGCGATATTTGAAATTCAAGGAATTTTTCATAATCATTGTCCGATAGTCTTTCTATCATGGATCTTTCGATTTCCCAGAAATGCCCAGCACGGAATAGCATAGCAAGTAACTCTAGGTTGGTGTATTTCCTTCCCTTGAAACGATGAGTGGCATTGTCTTTTTCTCTGTAAGCAGAGATTTCAGATGTGGCGGAGGAACTGCAAGAAAGATTCCCGCTGGCCTTCAAATACTGGCCCTGAAAAGAGCCTCTAGGAACCTTTGCAATTTTCAGTTTCCATATTTAGATAAGTAGACTCAAGATCTTTACTGGCCTTCGAAAGCTGGTCCTGAGAAGGACCTCTAAGAACCAGTCGATCACTGAGTGGATTATCCGTAGAGTCCGCAAGAGGGCGGCTTTAGGAGCTAATCAATGGCACGTCTGATCCCCACCTTGGCAGCGAAATGTCTCTCTGTGAAATCGAATCGCTGAAATCGAATCAAATCGAATGCATTAAAAGTAGTTTTGAAGAGGTTCCAGAAACAATTTTATTTACCATATTTCTTGGTGTTATTTCTAAAAATTATAATTTTATAAAAAACAAAAAATCAATAGATCAGTAAGTAAGATAAAAATCAATGTGCTTTAAAAATAATCTAAAATCAGTAAAGTAATAGTTTTATTCATCATTAATTCTGCGTGAGGGGTCCCCCCCTCAATCTCCCGTTTAATTATGGTGACGAGATTTATTTAAAACAAAGATCAAATCTGTTAATAATTTGCCTTTAAGTTTGACAAACTACATCAAAATTTTAAGTGGTTATCAGTCATGCTTCACCTTAGGATTTCGTAAGAGCCCCTCTAAAAAGGAAATAACACGAAGTTCAAAATACCAGATTGGGATTTCCTGCTATGACGCTTGCGATTGGTACACACAGTACTCTTTGAAAAAAGTGCAATATTTTTCAAGTAAAAGTGTCTATTATGGCTGTACTGATCACCAATAAAGCTTAAATTTTCTTTTGTAGGTGTAACATAATATACCGAATTAAAAAATACAGATATATATATATACAACAACGCGTAAACTAAATCTTTTCGGATAAATTATTGTAAGGGTTCATGAAGTAAATATTACACAATTTTAATCGCACTTACCAGTTTTGGCTCAGTTGAACGCTTTGGAACTGTACAATTCGTTTTATAATTTCTATGAAAATATAATTTCTTAATTAATCCTTTCGCGACTGCTGACATAGATTCACGCCATTTGAAAATCTGTAACTTTGTCAGTGGGCGTTTCTTTCGTAATTTGTGTGTTACTTATTTCTTAAGTGTGTACCCGTTGTTCATATTTTTGCAATAAAATATACTATGGATAGAAATATATTGATTAGAAAGAATATAATTATAATGCATATCCATTTGTAATATAATTGTGAATACAGAAAATTTGTTCTGAAATATTAGCCTATTTTTCTATTTAAAACAGTAAACCCCGCCTATTTAGTTATTTTTTTTTTTTCTAGTGTTCGTTTAAAAGATTCAAAATTTATCACCAGTAATCGATGAAGTAAATACCACTTGTGCATATTTTTGTCAAAATAAAATAAGGGGTTTAACACGAATACTCGATGTCACATTTATTATTCTTTTCTTTTCTGTATTGTTTTGTTTTGAAGAACGATGAAGCCTTAGCTTATCTTCATTAGAAAACAGGAATTCTTGATGACTAATGACTAAAAATCATCATTTTTCTCTTATTTATTTGCGTTTGACGTTGTTGTTATATAATTTGACTCGTAAGTAAAAAATAAAATATTTTGTTTAATTTTCTTTGTTAGTTTTTTAAGATTTGATTCGTTATCTCATGCAAAACTTTATAAGAGACGGCCCCCTAAACCACTCGAAAAGAAAGATTTATTTAAATCTCGCAAACTAATAACTGGAATGAGCTGCAAATTTGCACACCCATATTTTTCAGCATTGGGATTCATTTTATGTAAAAATTAATACAGGTCATAAGTCATAATTTTTATGAATATGAATTTATTAATATTTTTCAGAAAAAAATATTTTTCAGAATCGAGAGCATGGATGGAAACGGGCGCAGAATTCATACCGGAATCTGTTTAAGAAATTTCTCTATCTATAATATCGTTGATTTAAGAAGTATAAAAGTTTCTTACTTTGAGAGTGGTATGAATTCTGCGCCCGTGTTCCATCCCTGCGAGAGTAATGATGAATTATGTTTTGGTTTCTTCACTGTATCTTGTAATATATATATATATATATATATATTGATCAAGCTAATTTTTGTGAAGATATTAATAAAAGTTTGAAATATGAATTTAATATTAGCACCTTCAAACTTTGAACGCTTTAACTCTGTGAAAAAATATGTAAAATATACAACCATCATACTTTTTCGCGTTGTCGTGATCCCAGGAATTCAAATATAAAATAAAAATGGGGCATTACCATTGAAAAAAGTTGGTGCGCATTTCAATATGAAGACGACCCCCAATTCAAAATTTCACTTCATTTTCTGAAACTACTCACAATTCCACGTTGAATGATACCTATTACATTTTTCTACATCGATTAGCAACGAAGTTACGTTGAGTGTTGCGGTTTTTTTTTTTTTTTTCCCCGACTGTACTGAATTTTTGTGTATTATGCTTAGAAATTTCCGAAATGGGGGAGTTTTGAATATTTTTAGCTCTTTCCTTCTATGTGCAGTAACTTGAAAATGGATTCAGATAGACAGGTTTGATACATTGATTTATGTTATTAACAGAAGCGCTGCATTTCACCTCTTCTGTTACATCACTGAATTTTTCTCTTCAATAAGGAATCAACCCATATATATACATATATATATATATATATAGGTGCCAACGTACGGTTTTTAAAAATAGTATTTCTCTGAAAAAATGTTATCATATTTAACCCGCCAGTACACGGGTTGGGTCTGTGAGACGTGTTTTATTTACTAGAATGCAATGTAAGAGAAACATTTTATATATTCTGTGAAAAAAAAAATTATAAGAAACGTAAAATTTTATACTTCGTATTTTTATCGTATGATTTTATTTTGTGGGTGTTACATTGTAACCATTGAAATATTGAAAGAAAATTGTGTCTTTTCCCCATCCGTGTACAGCCCGGCTAAGCACAAAAAACTGCTAAAAATCTTATTAAAAATTTCGATTATAAATTTCCTGTAGCAAAGAAAAAAAAAATAAAATCGAAAAAGAAACTTACACGTTGGCAGCTATGTGTATGTATATGTAGGGTGATTTCGAGGTCATGGGACAAACTTGGAGGAGAGTCAGAGAACATCACAAGGATTCAGAATTGTACTGGAACCCATGACTCCAAACGTTATTTTTACCTTTTAAGAACCGGGTGATTTTGCATGGATATAGGCTCCAATGTTGCATTTTTTTAAGAAGACTTTCTACATGCTAATGGTTGAATAAATAAATAAATTATGTTTTTATCAATGTTTTTTATCGCAGTGGTTGCAATAATACGAGCACTGTGTATGATTTTGTGAATAATGAAAGAGGCAAGATTTAAAATTTTACACTGCAGTCGGAATTGGTAAGTAAGAAGTAGCACACACACACACAAAAAAAAAAAGCTCTTAAAGTGTTAAAATGACGTATTTGGACATGAATTCCTATACAATTCTGAATCATTGTGATGTTTTCACCTCCCATCCATGTTTGTCCCATGAATTTGGAATCTCCCTGTATATATAGAAATACTATGCTAGTTCTACTATTTCATTCCAAAACCTGATCTGTGTGAGTTCTATTACTGCAGCAGCGAGGAAACGAACAGCCTTGACGATTGATGACGTAATCGTGATCTCAGAGGGACGTCACTACTCTAGCTTACCTCCTGCGCACGCATTCGCCAGATGGGATCTTGAAGCATAAACGTGAAGCAGGGTGGACGTGATTTAGCTTTTGACGATTGCAGAACGCTGCTCTGCTGCCCATTTTTTGACATGCGGTGAACTGCCGTAAACTAAGATGTCCTTGGAAATATTAGACGAATACTTTCAAATAGATGAAATGTCCAAAGTTGCATTGATTGAGAGCTTTATGGAACTGACGTTAAATAAACTAAGTAACTATTCTAATTCAATTTGACTGTTACAAGTGCTGTTTTGGTTCGTATGAACGTTCTTGATGATATAAGTTATGAATATAACTTGGCTGTTTCACGCTAATACCTACTGTCATCCTGTAAATTATTATAGTTAATCTTTATAAAATTTAAATAGAAAATAATAGGTATTAAAGTAATTTAACTGAATGCCCGCACCGCTTCAACAAAGTCAGAAGTGGGATCGGAAAAGCGTATACTAAGATCGTATTCTAAGAGCGTATTCTGAGAGTGCATATAATGCATATAGCTTCAGTGGACTTTTCTTCAAGTTTTTGAACTAATTAACATTTCTCAATAGTGAACTAATGAACAATGAACTTGATGATAAACATTAACTTTTTTTAAAGAAAACTATAACAAGTGTGACTCTTGTGGATTATTATTCAAGTCTTTTTTGTTTTGAATCAGAGAAATTCTGCAGAATCAGCAAGAATTAAAGTGTGCAATGTCGACGGATTAATTCGACGAATCGACTCGACGGAAATTGATCAACAAAAATTTAAGTATGCAATTTATATCATTAAGATAGCAAAGTCATAGTGGATGCTCCTGTTCATTCAAGGTACTTTTTTTTTTGTATTATTTATGCACTTGGGAACGAAAAATCTTCTAAAATTAAAATTCTGCATCGGTTTCTACTCGATGACGATGGAAACCGCGAAAATAGAAGCAGAAATAGAAAATTTACAGGTTTCACTTTCGCCGTTAGCGATCAAAATTATGAACAAAAACGGAAATTAATTAATGAAATTTTTACATTAAACGAATTGATAGTTATTATAGCAATTTCTTAAATATGTCTTTTCACGGCACTAAAAAAGAAATTAGTAACAGATTACTGTCAACATTATGTAATATTGAATTACTAACGGATAAAAATTCTGAAAATGAAGCTGAAACCGGAAGTGAAACAGAAAGTGACGATAGTGAAGTCACTAAAATTGATTCCTCAGTGCAATGCCATGATGATAATGATAATAATAGTAATAACTGTGTTAATATTAAGAATTTTGAAGCACATAGCGCGACTATTTCTTTTAATGATGTTGAATATAATCTTAGTAAATTTAGGGGAAACCACATGAAAATGTAATCGAGTGGTTCACTGTATTTGAAGAAATTTCAGAGATGTTTAAATTAAACGAATTGCAGAGAATTATATTCTGCAAAAGATCTTTGAGCAGAAATGCTATATTGTTTATGATATCAGAGAAAGCGCTGCATGCGTATAAAAAATTAAAAAAAAAAGCGCTTATTGAAGAATTTAAGACGAAAATTAATTCGGCTGCTTTGCATGAAACATTAAACAAAAGAAAAATGAAATTTGGTGAAACTGCTACTGAATATTTTTTTAGAATTAGAGGATTATGTAAGAAAGGGCATATTGATGATGTTGCCATAATGCAGTATGTGATTCAAGGCATTAATGATAAATGTGAGAAAAAAATTTTGCTTTATGGGGCAAAGAATCTATCTGAGTTTGAACAGAAAATTAAAATGTATGAAGAATTTAAGAAAAATAACGATAAAATTAAATAAACATTTGAGAGGAATAACATCGAGTATAATGCTAAACTGAAAACTGTAAGACATAATGTAACCGAAAAATTTAATCCTGAGATTGAAATGAGTAATAAAGTGTGTTATATAGTGGGGGAAAAAATCATTTGTCGAAGAATTGCCCCCATAAACATAAAAGGGTCAGGTACTTTAAATGTAAACTTTTAGGGCATAAGAGCCCGGAATGCATGGGCTCAAAACCGAAAGTTGAATCGCTATGCATTAGTTTAAATCCAAACATGAATAAAACTATACAAATAAACAACGTAAATTTTACTGGTATTGTTGATACGGGCAGTGAGGCAACACTGCTCCGTAAAAGTATTTTTGAAAAACTAGATGTTAATGGGTTAAATCCAGCGAGTTCCACTTTGAAGGGGATTGGGACAAATTTCATTGAATCTTTAGGATCTTTTGAAGCGGTTTAAGAATCGATGATCTCGTATGTAAATCTAATATTTGTGTTGTAAATAATGATGCCATCCCTCACGACGTCGTCATAGGTTTGAATGTGTTGATGTTAGGCGAAACAGTAATAAATGAAAATGGCTTTACTGTAAAAAATAAACCCAATCCTATCGAAATTAACTTTTTAACAGTACTTCCAATAAATGCATTTCAAATCGAAGTTGAAACAGATATTGCTTATGACGCCCCCATTAACTTTAAAAGTAAAATTTCACAAAAGTTCCCAGAAAAAAAAAAATTAAATAGTTTTGAAAAGAGTAAAAATAAAACCCCTCAACCTGCTAAGTTGGCAAGAAAATCAATAGAATCTTCCAAAAAAGCTGCAGTTGAAGATGATGACGACGTAGAAGTTTACGACAAAAACGATGTTGATGAAGACGAAGATGATGATTATGATAAGGAGATACTTTTAGGAGATGATGACAGTGAAGATGAAGAGAGTGAGGAAGAGGAAAAGCCTCAACAAAAGAAACAAAATCAGATGAACAGTTCCCAAATGAAATCGCCAAATCCAGAAAAAACTCTTTCAAATAAAAAACAGACTCCTGCAAAAAATAAAACAATCTGCACAAGTTAAAACTTCACCAAAAAAATTAGAAAAGAAAGACGAAAAAGAAATCATACATGAAAAAGTTTTGCAGTTAGCAGAAGAGCGAAAAAGAGAAAGAGACGTAAGAACCTTATCCGTTGGAAACTTGCCGAAAGATATAAACCAATCAGAATTAAAAGCATTATCAAGTGATACCATAGACGTCAATATTATTCCTCATACCAAAAAAAGGAAATATATATTTACTTTCTTAGAATTTGCCAATGAAGCAAAAGTTGAAGAAAATTTCAAACTTCTTCAAAGCAAGAAATTGAGAGGACAGCCTTTCACAATAGATTTCATTAGTTGGAAAAGACAAAATATCCCAAAAGAGGAGACTGTAAGTAGGAATATATATATATATTTGTTTCATCACTTCCAATGGAACAATTGATAAAAGAGCTGCAATATTTCCCAAAGCTGTGCAGATACAATTAAGAGTTTCCCCTACATATAAAAGTGCTACTGTAAATTTTACGACTGAAAAAGATGCTGCAGAGGCTTTAGAAAAAACTAAAAATGCTAAATTAGATGGAAAGCCAATAACTATCTTATATTCTGTCTCTAGTGATCCTGCCAAAAAGAGGGAAAAGATCAAGGAGTAAAAATTAAGATGTACCACTTCATACCTACAAACATGTAAATGAATTACAGCGCACAATAAATTCTACATACCAAAGAAGCTTCGATATGACGCCTTTCGAACTGTTGTTCGGCACCAAAATGAACACCAAAGGAAATGACAAGATGAAAGAAATAGTCCAGTTCGAATTCCAAGCTGATTTTGAGGCCCAGAGAGAAGATTTGTGCAAACATGCAAAAAGAGAAATTTTTAAAGTTCAGAATGAAAATATGAAAAATTGTAACTTACGAAGAAAACAACCAAAATCTTACGAAGTATATGACCTAGTTGCTATCAAACGAACACAATTCGGTACTTGGTTCCAAAATACTTTGCCCCCTATAAGATCGTAAAAATAAAATGTAGAAACACTTACGATGTGTTAAAGGAGGGATGTCATTAAGGTTCCCTTTGCACTTCCACCCATATTGAATTTCTTAAAAAATGGGTTACGTGAGAAAAAAAAAATCAAGACTGTAAATAATGTAAATGTGCCTGTTATCATTCTGTGTTGCTTTTGTGTTTGTTTTTTCTTTTTGTATTTTTCAGTATGGCCACCTGGAGGACCAGCCGTGGAAAGATGGCCAAATTTATGGTGGAAGTACTATGCTAGTTCTAATATTTCATTCCAAAACCTCATCTGTGTGAGTTCTATTACTGCAGCAGGGAGAAAACGAACAGCCTTGACGATTATTGAGGTAATCGTGATGTTAGAGGGACGTCACTACTCTAGCCTTACCTCCTGCGCACGCATTCGCCAGATGGGATCTTGAATCAGAGACGTGAAGCGTAAACGTGATTTAGCTTTTGACGATTGCAGAACGTGGCTCCTGCTGCCTATTCTTTGACGAGCGGTGAACTGCCGTGAACTAAGATGTTCTTGGAAGCATTAGACGAATACTTTTAAATAGACGAAATATACAAAGTTTCTATAAGTTGCGTTGATTGAGAGCTTTATTGAACTGACGCTAAATAAAGACTAATTAACTATTCTAATTCAATTTGACTGCTACAAGTGACTGTTTTGGTTTGTATGAACGTTCTTGATAATATAAGTTATGAATATAACTTGGCTGTTTGATGCTAATACCTACTATCATCCTGTAAGTAATGTATTATAATTAATCTTTATTAAATTTAAATAGAAAATAATATGTATTAAATTAATTAATTAATTGAATATCCACAACCGCTTCCAAACACACACACACATATAATATATATATACATATATCAGAGCTGCCAACCTAATCAGGCAAATTGTTAGTACCGCCCCTTTTTCTACACCAGTCATTTCTTAGAGCTTTTTTCTTCTTAATTCATCGCAAATATATTTCAAGAAAATTACTTTAAAAATGGTGTAGAAAAAGGGGCGGTACTAACATTTTGCCGGATTAGGTTGGCAGCTCTGATATATATATACACAGCTGCCAATATTTTAATTTATTCCGGAGTAATTTTAGCCCCGCTTCTATTTCGTACCACTTATTCATTAAAAGTATTTTTTTCTTATTTTATCGAAGTTATGTATTGAAGAAAAATTTTCTATAATTAAAGTGGTGCCAAATACTGGCGGGGCTAAAAGTACTCCGGAATAAATTAAAATATCTATATATATATGTATGTATGTATACAATTCTTTGTAATGGAAAGGTACAAACTTCAGATCACTATCAATGAAATATCTTTTAGAATATTATAATTATCTAATTAGAAGCTTAATCTAATCGTTATGTAATGATGTTCTAATATTTTCGTCACTGTCAAAAAGAAAGACTTCTTTCGTTTTCATTGTATATATATACATACATATGCGCAATAAAAAGAATTTCAAGCTATAGAAGAGTCCTTTATGCTAAAAAAACATTTTAAATGTCAAATTAAACTGTAAATGTTAAGTTAGATTCAAATGTTCAGTTTGTTCATAATATTTTAATAATTCTTGCAAACAAAATGATTTTTAGCTTATTTTCTTTAGCTAAAATATTATTTCTAGGTCAGTAATTAAAATTTTTTTAGATTTGGTTGATTTTTAATATTTAGAGAATTTCTAAGTTAAACACAGAGCCTGATTTAGGCCGGGGCACTCTCTCACCGGAATACTTTTACAATTATTTTTTCCTGCACATCATAGGAATCCCACGTTTTGACTAGGAAGTTATTTTTATAAAAAAAGAACGGTATGAAACAATTGAATTTACTCATGGTTATTAGACACCAGAATTCCTTTAAAATAACTTTTAATGAGAATTTTTTGTTTATTATAAGAGAAAAATATTGCTTAAAAAATAATGGTGTAAGTATGAATAATGTGTGCCCCGGTCTAAATCAGTCCCTGGCTAAACAATGTTCTTTTATAATGCGTACAAAGAAGGAATAGGGGGAAACACAGAGATGAAAGAACGCGTCTAACAGTCTTCGATTGTATACTGAAAAGTATATTCGGGTGCGCGTTTAACCTGTCAACACACAGCGTCGCCAGCTGCCCCATTGAGCGCAAGCGATGTACTTGAATTAGTCAAAAGTTTGATTGAAGGACAAAGTTTAATGTCGTCATTTCAAATACTATCATCAGATTTTCATAATTAGTTGACGGTGTGAGTAAATTATCTTTTTTAATTTTTAATTCTTCATATACATACAGAGCTGCCAACCAAATCCGGCAAATTGTTATCACCGCCCATTTTTCTACAGCACATAATTTTTAGAGTATTTGTTTTCTTAGTTCACCGTAAAGGTATTTGAAGAGAATTACTCTAAAAATTAAGTAGTGTAAAAAAATGGGCGGTACTACCAATTTGCCGGATTAGGTTGGCACCTCTGTACGTAGGGTACTTCGCCCTTTTTTTAAGACACTTACGAGGACTAGAGATGTGCTGTCATTTGAGTAAAAAACTCGATTACTTCTAATCATTCGATTAACTCGATTATCTAGATATATCTCGTAAGAATCATCCGATTATTTTTTCCTCCATTGCAATCATAAGTCATGAAATTATTTCAGGGATCAAATATTTTTAAATAATAAATTTGGTTGTATTAGAATACATAAATAAAAATATTTTTACATTAATTGCAATTTGTTGTGATAACACATACTGACACACACAAAAACAAAATAAAATAAAATAAATAAATATAAACAAAATTTGCAATTTACTACATAAAATAATAAATTATAGTTTCATGCTAACTACATTAGTGGTCAATTTTTCAATATTCTTTTACCAATGTACGGTACAGAAAGTATCGTTTTGCGGAAATATTTTGCGGAAATAAAGTTTTTGCGGAAATAAAGTTTTTGATACATTTACACGTTTTGAGGTTCCATAAATCCTAAAATAATTTTTTAGGGTGTTCTATGTGTCTATTACCTGCATATATCTCAAGAACACGTCGCAAAGACGCTACACTAAACATTTCGTAGTGGTCAGACAAATCGTTCAAGCACAGAGACATTCAACATAGTTAAAATTTCAAATACATTACGCTATGAGTCATGAATGAAATATCTACATCATACAGTTTAACATTTATATTTTGAAGTAAGCAAAATTAAATGAGCATTTATTATTTATATAAATAAAATGATGTTATGTGTAGACTATTGTATGAAAATCATCGATTTTTCGTTTACAGAGCTACTTAAAAGCATTTGGATATATTGGAGCTATAATTGGAAATTGCTGGAAATTGATTTCAAACTATCATATGCCTTTTTCATAAGGGTACAAATTGCACAATATGCTATGTATATATCTTTTTGTCAGAATAAAGCGCTGACTAAAATAAAGGGAAAGAGTTTATTCTGTTGAATGTGATTGACGTAAATGTTTCACTACATTTTGTCATGTCGATGAAAGCAGCTCAGGAATGAAAATAAATTGATCACACTTATAGTGTAGACAATGTATTTTTTAAAATTCAATTTTTAGCTCTGTCTTTTGTATAATGCCGCGTTTTGCGACCTCGTGAATATGAAAGTCCCTTTTTTAAATGTTTGATCTGTTTATATAAGTGTTAAAAAAGCATAACTTAAAAAATAAATAATTGCAGAAAATTCAAATTTGTATCTTGAAGTTCATGTGAAGTTGCCATTTCAACAATTTAAAATGCATAAAACTGGCAATAATTGTTTCAGATTAAAAAAAAAAAAAAAGAAAGAAAGAGCAAATAAACACGACCCTTCGTTAAGCGAACAAAGTAGGTACGAGTGCTGCAAACAACGCAGCAACACGTTGCCACTATACTTAGTGCTGTCTAGAAGTAATGTGTTATCTGCTAGTGCAAGTTACTGCACTAATACCACTAATTTTATAGTACCTTTTTTTGATAGCAGCCAAGCAAAATTAAACAGCGCAAGTAAATCCTTTCAGTTCGAAACGATTTCTTTGTTCATTTGAGTGACCACCAATTAAAAAAAATTGGTAGATTTAGCTGATTAATGAACTTGGGCTATGTACATCACTCTCAGGCAAATCGGTTCATAAATAAGTTTTTCACTCTGTTGGAAATGTTGAAGTAAATGCAATTTTGAAAAAAGTTAATGGATCGAGTTGATTAAAAAACAAAAAATTGGTTGAGTTGAGATCTTTATATCAGTTATGTATATACCAAGATTCGTGCAAATTTGTTTATAAATACCGTATTTTCCGGCGTATAACGCGCAGATTTGTTAAATCAGATATATATCGGAAATTTATATTTACAGTAAAGGCTAGTTTTTAAACAAGCCTTGTTTCTTACATATATAGCTTTATTTGAAAATAAAATTTTCTTGTGTATAACTCATTTAAGTGACCTGCGCTTTATATGCCGGAAAATACGGTACTTTTTTTTTTTTTTTTTTTTTTTTTTTTTTATGTGAGATTGAAATTTTTAATTGGCCACCATTTTGAAAAACGACGCCCGATCAAGATGATTAATGGTGATTAATCTTCGTTGAGACCTTGATACGAACTACGTACATACCGAATTTGAAGCAAATCTTTTCAAAATGTGTTTCTTAAACGAGCTTGAAATTTTCAAATGGCCATAAATATTTAACGTAATGGTGTATCAAGTAACCAACAAAGTCACTTAAGATATTTATATGGTAAATCCACTGCCAAATTTGGGTTTCAATTGATTCCTATTTCATATTCAATTGATTTATTGATTCATGTGTATGTATACATACAGAGAGAAAAAGGGAGGGGGGGGGGATTAAATTGTTATTACAGGTCGATTTTTTTAAAAATGTCTACCTAAAAAGTTAAATAAATCTTATTTATTAAAGGTTATACCTTAATAAAGAGGAGTGAAAAACGAAAGCATAACGAGAGAACAACCTGATAGTCACAAAGTAAACGAAACTAATTACAAAACACTTACGCTACGCTTACGCCTTCGATAATCGACTGTAAAACCATTCGATTATTAAAACCACTCGAAAGCAAATCGCTAGATTATAAAAATGATTCGATTGTTCTCATCTCTAATTTTCTCCAATAAATACCATCTGTAAAATAAGAAAGAAATAAATCAAATTGGAGTGTACAGGTTGATATTTTCATTTATTACCAACTATGTGAAAAATACCAGAGCCGGGAATCGAACCTGGGCCCTCCGCTTAACGCACGTATGCTCTACCACTGAGCTACCCTGGCCGACAACCAGCTAGGCATTTCTCACATAATATACGTTGGCAAAGTCACCGAGTCTGCAAACGCAGATATATCAGGTGAGACAATAATAATCGTAGCACAACTCCATAGACCACGAAATTTCAATTTAGAAATTTTTATTCATGAATTCATCAACCGTGAATAATTATTTAAATCAAATTGGAGTGTACAGGTTGATATTTTTATTTATTACCAACTATGTGAAAAATACCAGAGTCGGAAATCGAACCTGGGCCCTCCGCTTAACGCACGGATGCTCTACCACTGAGCTACCCTGGTCGACAACCAGCTAGGCCTTTCTCACATAATATACGTTGGCAAAGTCACCGAGTCTGCAAACGCAGATATATCAGGTGAAACAATAATAATTGTAGCACAACTCCATACACCACGAAATTTCAATTTAGAAATTTTTATTCGTGAATTCATCAACCGTGAATATTTATTTAAATCAAATTGGAGTGTACAGGTTGATATTTTTATTTATTACCAACTATGTGAAAAATACCAGAGCCGGGAATCGAACCTGGGCCCTCCGCTTAACGCACGGATGCTCTACCACTGAGCTACCCTGGCCGACAACCAGCTAGGCATTTCTCACATAATATACGTTGGCAAAGTCACCGAGTCTGCAAACGCAGATATATCAGGTGAGACAATAATAATCGTAGCACAACTCCGTAGATCACGAAATTTCAATTTAGAAATTTTTATTCATGAATTCATCAACCGTGAATATTTATTTAAATCAAATTGGAGTGTACAGGTTGATATTTTTATTTATTACCAACTATGTGAAAAATACCAGAGCCAGGAATCGAACCGGGGCCCTCCGCTTAACGCACGGATGCTCTACCACTGAGCTAACCTGGCCGACAATTTCTAAATTGAAATTTCGTGGTCTATGGAGTTGTGCTACGATTATTACTGTCTCACCTGATAGATCTGCGTTTGCAGACTCGGTGACTTTGCCAACGTATATTATTTGAGAAATGCCTAGCTGGTTGTCGGCCAGGGTAGCTCAGTGGTAGAGCATCCGTGCGTTAAGCGGAGGGGCCAGGTTCGATTCCCGGCTCTGGTATTTTTTACATAGTTGGTAATAAATAAAAATATCAACCTGTACACTCCAATTTGACTTAAATAAATATTCACGATTGATGAATTCATGAATAAAAATTTCTAAATTGAAATTTCGTGGTCTATGGAGTTGTACTACGATTATTATTGTCTCACCTGATATATCTGCGTTTGCAGACTCGGTGACTTTGCCAACGTATATTATGTGAGAAATGCCTAGCTGTTTGTCGGCCAGGGTAGCTCAGTGGTAGAGCATTCGTGCGTTAAGCGGAGGGCCCAGGTTCGATTCCCGGCTCTGGTATTTTTCACATAGTTGGTAATAAATAAAAATATCAACCTGTACACTCCAATTTGATTTAAATAAATATTCACGGTTGATGAATTCATGAATAAAAATTTCTAAATTGAAATTTCGTGGTCTATGGAGTTGTGCTACGATTATTATTGTCTCACCTGATATATCTGCGTTTGCAGACTCGGTGACTTTGCCAACGTATATTATGTGAGAAATGCCTAGCTGGTTGTCGGCCAGGGTAGCTCAGTGGTAGAGCATCCGTGC
This sequence comes from Salticus scenicus, assembly GCA_963930645.1. Taxonomy (NCBI): domain Eukaryota; kingdom Metazoa; phylum Arthropoda; class Arachnida; order Araneae; family Salticidae; genus Salticus; species Salticus scenicus. The sequence continues at coordinate 77,964,625 of OZ005659.1, read as the reverse complement.
GTTAAGCGGAGGGCCCAGGTTCGATTCCCGGCTCTCGTATTTTTCACATAGTTGGTAATAAATAAAAATATCAACCTGTACACTCCAATTTGATTTAAATAAATATTCACGGTTGATGAATTCATGAATAAAAATTTCTAAAAAGAAAGAAATACTTTAAAAAGATAAGTGGTATGAAAAAAAAAGCGAAGCTAAAAATACTCCGCAATGAATTTGAATGTTGGCATCTATTTTACAGCGTGGCCAATATTATTTAAAAACAGTGGTTCTAGAATATAAGGACGATGGCCGCCATGTATTGATATGAATCGGGCTTCTCAACAGTCACGAATTTGAATGCATTTTTTTTTTCTTAATAATGTGGAGTAGACATTTTCTAAAAATCAATACAAAAATTGCTTTATATAACAAGTGTTATTCAAAATAGCAACTGCTGAGAACCCTGCTTAAGTGCCGTTAGCATGTATACAATGCACAGAACTGCCAACATTCTAATTAATATTCCGGAGAATTGTTGGTACCGCCTTTTCTTTTTCACATCAGTCTTGTTTCAGAGTACTTTTCTTCTAATTACATTGCAAATACATTTAAAGAGAATTACAATAAAATGTAAATGGTGTTGAAAAAATTTAGGGTCAGAGCCTGATTAAGGGGGAAGCACACATTATTTATACTTACACCGTTATTTTTTAACAAATAGTTTCCTCCTATAATAAACAGAAAATTCTCATTAAAAATTATTTTTAAAGAATTCTGGTGTCTAATAACGGTGAGTAAATTGGGTTATTTTACACCGTTCATTTTTTATAAAAAATATTTCCTCGTCAAAGCGTGGAATTTCTATGACATGAAGTAAAAAATAATTGTAAAAATATTCCGGTGAGAGCGGAGATAATGTGTGCTTCCCCCTTAATCAGGCTCTGTGCAGGTTACTAACAATATTCTGATTTAGGTTGGCAGCTATGAATACACATTGGTAAAATTTACCACATCACTTGATAAGGATAAAAAATAAATGACTTAAACAATGATTGATATGTAAATATTCTTGATAAGGGTTTACATGAATTCGAAAGCTAAAAAAAAAAAAAAAAAAAAAAAAAAAAAGCACATTTTTCTCTCTCCCTCTCTTTTTTCTTTCTTTTTACTTTACTTTTCTTTTTTCTTTATCTCTCTCTATATATATATATATAATCACAGTTGCCAACATTTTAACTTATTTCGGAACCTTTTTAGCCTGCCTTTTATTTTTTATTTAATAGCCCACATTACTTTTATTTTAAGAGTAATTGTTTTCTTTATTTTATCCTAAATATAAATATGGGAAAAATATTCTATAAATAAAGTGATGCAGAGTGTGGGCGGCATTAAAATACTCCAGCGTAAATAAAAATGTTGGTTACTATAATTTAATAAATAAATTTTGTTATACAAAATTGTGAAAATATAAAAGAACAACAGAAGTGTACTTACGAATATAATTTTCCAAACTATTTAGTTTGACAAGAATACTGTCTTCATTTTATCTTATCAATGAATTTTAACAATTATTAATTATTCAGATTGATTAATTTGTTAACTGTTTAATTTGCATGTAATCCAGGGATCTCACGGCCACGCCTTTTTTCAAGGACTCTTCCACCAGTATTATCTTAACATAAATTTCTTCTTAGCTGTACAATGTACAATTAAGAAGAAATATTTTTTTAGATAATACTGGTGGGAGAGTCATTGATGAACTTCGGACCGTGGGAACCCTGTAATCGTTACCGTATTTTCCGGCGTATAACGCGTAGGCCACTTAATGAGTTACACACAAGAAAATTTTATTTTCAAATAAAGCTATATATATGTAAGAAACAAAAGCTTGTTAAAAAAAATAGCTTTTACTGTAAATTTATTCACGAGCATTTTTAGCCCCACCTTCTTTTCGCACCAGAAATTTTGTAGATTATTTCTCTTTAACATGTGACAACGATTAAATAAGAAAAAAATCATTTTTTTCAAAATTTCCAGTATGAAAAAGAGGCGGGGCTAAAAATGCTCGTAAATAAATTATAAAAGTTGGGAACTGTGGATTTAACAAACCTGCGCCGTAAAATACAGTAAATTATTCAATTCCTAATGTTGCTATTTTATAAATATGAATATCTTTTAATGTTAAATAAAATTCATGAAAATGAAGCCGTGTTTTTGAGGTTGAGATTTTCTGTGCTAAAAAAATAAAATAAATAAATAAATAAAATAAAATAAAAAAGTACAAAAAGACATTAAAAACTTCTTGTATTAAAAAAAAAAAAAAAAAAAAAGAACAAATAATTTTGAAACAAATCTGCCTCTTTGCAAAGCGATTTATAACGCATCAATACTAATGACGATTATATAAATACTATAAATACTTCACTTTTAATGCATTTAAACATTTTTATAGTTAGTTATTTCACAAAAACTATTTCTACAAAGAAGGTAGTATTTTAAAAATGCAGCGGAAAACATTCATTGGTCTATGAATACTAATTTTAGATTGATAATACAAAGTAAATAAACAAACACAGGCGAAAAAATTGTAATGGAATTTTTTCAAGTGCTAGTTACTTCAATAACCGAATACCATAAATAAAAAATCTGTTTTTGTTCTGTCTATAGAACATGTTCGTATTTTTCTTTCAATGTTGTATGTTCGAAGAAAACGCTTTTTTCAATTAAGTAAAAGCGTCCTTTATTTTCTGGGAATCGCTTTCTTTTTCACTTTTTAAAAGGCATATATAAACGAGAAATATGAAATAAAAATTATTATTATTAAAAAAAGAAAAGAAAAAAAAAAAAAGAAGAAAGAAAATAAATTAAAAAAGTATGGGATGTGTGTGTTGTTTTTTACACAGATGTTATTGTGTATCCGATATAATGCACATTTTATATTTTATAAAAATAGTTTTTTATTCCTCTCAATTTCTTTTTCTTTAAATAAAAATATCTTTACTTATTTTTTCATTATACATATATACTTAAACTATTTGCTAAATAAAATGCTGAATCTACCATAGAGATAGATTCACTTTTCATATTTTATTCAACCATAAAATAAATAATAATAGTAATAATAAAATGTAGAAATCAAAAAATCAAAAATGAGAAAAATATATATTCAAGTCTGTCGATTTAGGCGTAATACGGAATACCACAATTTAAAAATACAGTAAATTTCCGATTATCCGGCCCAGGGTGAAAGTAGTTATCGTCATCGTCACCATTATTTTCATTTAGAAAAATTGAGTGTATTTTAAAATTAATATACACCGTTTAAATAGGATTATTATTTTGCTAAAAAATACCTGTGGAAGAGTTCCGTCAAAAGACGGAAATCTTTCACCCCTGATGCTGCCTAATGTGGCGGAAGGGTAAGTTGGACACCAAAAAAAATCCAGATAGGCCGGGGTTTTATAAATATTTCCTCGCTTTCCCTACCCCCCCCCCCCGCCTTCCCCCTGCGATGATATTAAAGGTATTTATTACATATTTTAAGATAAATATGATACATACAGTTTCAAAATAAGCAACACAATGACATAAAAAGTAAGCATAATTCGTATATTTCATTTTACTTTTTATTAATAAATGGCTGCACAAATCTGGAAAGTTATGCCTAATACAAAAGGCTCAAAACTTAAAGGATTTATAGTTTCTTAAAAAGTCCTCAATATATAACTACTCTGCTTTTCTGCGAAGCAATGCTCCTCCAGTTACGCGAGCAGATAATATCTGTCTTTTTTAAGGCAGTGCTGTCCTAGACAAACCGAGGGGGATCCTGAGTCCGGTCTTTGCATAGTCCAAAATTGTGAGAAAAGAAAAAGAAATGAATACTTTTTTTTTTTTTTGACAGAATGGGTCTCCGGAATTGCCAACATGTAATCCATAGCTTTTAGTTATATTCCACCCCCCTTCATTTCTCCGCCTCTTCTCAGGCTGGCATGGATTTTTATTTATTTATTTATTTATTTATCTGCACATCATATCATCACTTCAAGTTCTTCATGCAACAACATCTTCAGGTGGAGAGAAGGAGTTGTTTCAATCACCGTAGGCACTCTTGAACACCCCGTGATAGTGATGATGATGTTAGCTAGCGTCTCTCCCTCTTACTCAGAGCCTGATTAAGGGGGAAGCACACATTATCTCCGCTCACTCCGGAATATTTTTACAATTATTTTTTACTTCATGTCATAAAAATTCCACGCTTTGACGAGAAAATATTTTTTATAAAAAATGAACGGTGTGAAACAATCCAATTTACTCACCGTTATTAGACACCAGAATTCTTTTAAAATAATTTTTAATGAGAATTTTGTGTTTATTATAGGAGGAAAGTATTTGTTAAAAAATAACGGTGTAATTATAAATAATGTGTGCTTCCCCCTTGCAGGCTCTGCTCTTACTGAATAATTCACTGGAATGTTTCTTCAATGGTGTTGAACCCCACCGAATGTGCGATGTTATTTTTCCTGCCATCCACCCACACTTTTCTTCTGTTACTTTTTCCTGTGTTACCATTTCTAAAATATCGTTATCAGTTATTTTATTAACTTCGTCGAACCCCTACAGAGGTCTAATATGAATTGATTTTGTATTCATGAATATACATATTCTATACCATTAATTCTCTTTTTGGTGGCTACGTGTGCGGACGAGTGCAACACTGAGTATACGCCAAGTAGTACATTGCTATTTGAAATATTTCTTGTTTTATTTTCTAAGCCGGATTGTATGGAGGGACGAATGGTTGCGAGTCGGATACTCGGGAGATTATGATAGAATTTATCCTCCAATGATTAAATTCATTGAAAGTTTAAAAATAGTGTTTGGGGCATCAGAAACGAACAGAAATATCAGCAACTTTGAAATATGAGAAAAAGCCCGTCGATTTAGGAATTATAGTGAAAAAATTCATAGAAAAATGCTTACGCACGCATATATACATAATATTACGATTACTGCTGATACACAATTTAAAAAAAATCTAAATTGTATGGTATTACAATACTTGCCAACATTCTAATTAATATTCCCTAATTTTGTGGTCGGCGCCTTTCATTCTAAACCAGTCTTTTTTTAGAATATTTTTCTTCTTATTTAATCGTAATTAATTTTGTCGGAAATTACACTAATAATAAAGTGGTGTTGAAAAAGGGGTGATACTAACAATACTTCGGAATACTAATTAGAATGTTGGAAAGTGTGGATATTACGTGCGAGAGTGACTGTCATTTTGTTTTTCATTTAATTGTAAATATTTCATTATCACAGTTGTGTTTTTTTTATCCAAGTTTTTTGACAACTTTAAAATTCTAGCCTCTAATGTAAATTTATATGAATACCGTATTTTTCTTGAGGGCGCTTTTACTAAAATGCAACATTCTGCCTTGAAACAGGCTAAAGCTATTCCTCCAGAATATATAATCTTGTTATGATGTGTTATGAATTTTTTTGTAAATGTTGTGCTTGTATGTTTGACACTGAGGAGGGCTAGTGTTCAAGCCGAAACGTCTGTCGCGTAGTTTAAGGTTTTTAATTTCAATGTATTTTTAAAGTTTTAAAATTTTTGTATTCATTATCTCATTTTAAATGTTGCATTGGTTTTACTATATTTCTTTGAAAAGGGGGAAAAAAACCTTGTTTAATTTAATAGTTTCTGAAAAAGAAAAAGCATAAAATTACTCTGGATGATATTTTTAATCATGCATTTATTTCCTTTTTGGTACTTTTTTTTTTTTTTTTTTTTTTTTTTTTTTTTTTAAGTCAACATGTATGCATTTCATTATTTAGAATTTATTACATATTTTTAAACATAACCTGAAAGTTGATTCTTGAAACCATTTGTATTAGCACAATCAGTTAATGAAAAAAAAATTACAGAGAATTTTCCTTTTTTTATCAGCATAAATTTCCTTAAAATTTAACAAATCGCTTTTGAATATTGATTATTCATTAAATTTTATCAGACACTTTAAACTTTTGTTGGACCTTATTCTCTAAAGCGTTCTAAACCATAGCATCTAAAGAGTGTTAATAAATTTAGGGACTTTTTTATTAAACTTTCACCAATAACTTTAATGAGTAATATCTGATAGATACATGGTATTTATAAAGTCCCGGACCCATTTTCATGTTTAATAACTGATAAAATAATAAAATAGATTAAAGTTAATAACATAAATGGTTAGATAGACTCAAAAATTTTCATGACCCTTGTCAATGAACTTCCACGTGTGCCCCCTTCGTTGCACGGAGAATATCAAGTCGATAGTCAATTTCACGCCAGGTAGCGGCAAGCATGTCGGCATCCACAGAGGCTATTGCGGTTGTAATTCTGACTTTTAGGTCATCAATGTTCGACACTCTCCTCCTGTAAACATTGTCCTTTACAAATCCCCAAAGGAAAAAGTCCAGCGGCGTTATATCAGGTGATCTGGGTGGCCAAAGAATTGGACCCCCTCGTCCAATCCATCTTCCTGGAAAATGGTCTTTCAAAGAACTACGAACGATGGTACCCCAATGAGGTTGCACCATCTTGTTGCAAAAAGACATGTGACTGAAGCTCTTCTAGTTGTGGAAATACGAAGTTTTCCAACATGTCTAAGTATACGACTGATGAGACAGTCTTTTCTGTAAAAAAGGAAGGCGCAATGACTGGGTCGATAAAATTAGTCCACACCACACATTAACCTTTGGGGAATCCCTTTGTGCCTCACGGTATTCATGGGGGTTTTCAGATCCCCATATGCGCACATTATGGCGATTAACAATGCCAGAAACATGAAAGGATGCTTCGTCGGAGAACATTATGCGCTTCAGAAAATCAGCATCATATTCTATCCTCCTTATCATATCTGTTGCAAAGGCCATCCTCCTAGGCCTTTCGTCCGGTTCCAAAACTTGAACAATTTGAACTTTGTATGTATGCAGTCTTAATTTTTTTTAATAACCTTGTACACCGTCGAAATTGGCATATCCAATTCTCTTGCCGCTGATCTCACAGATCTTCTGGGATTGTGTAAAAATGTCTCTCTGACACGGTCAACACCAAAATCTCTTGTGCAGGGACGTCCGGAACGCACAATCCGGAACGCACAAAATAATTTTCTAGAAAATTATTTTTCCACCGCAAGATGCTGCTTTTGGAAGGAGGATCTTTTTGATAAATTCTTCTGCAATTTCTCTGTGCTTGCACTATCGATTTCGTTTCTATGTACCAGCATAAAATATGTGCTTTCTCTTGTGGTGTATGTATTCTCTTTAATATCCTCTCGAATAAAACATCACATACAAAAGTACTACATAGAACAAACACATCAAAAGTAAACATAACATTGCAATAGTTGCCAAAAACAAAAGAGAGAAAAATGCAATTAATAAGCAGACGATATTTAGAAAAACACAGATATTTAGACTGGAAAATGAAATTATCTGGAATTAACCACACGCGCAGACGATATTTACAAAAGTAAAGATATTCAAACCTGAAAAGAAAATATATGAGTTATTCCATCAATGAATGCCATAAGTTTGTCTATATCTTTATTATTTTATGAGTTATTAAACATCAAAATGGGTCCGGGACTTTATAAACACCCTGTATAATGAACGAAAATCCTTCAAAGCGATTAGGCAACAACGTTTAAATAACTCCGTTATCAGGTCCGTACTCTAAAGTTAAAGAGCAAAATGCAGCGTTTGACGTTGCTATGTTGCCAGTTTTTATTCCCTGATTAATATATAACTAGAAAAATATATTAACCCCTTCCGCTCCAGACTAGCTGTAGTGTAAATATGTGAAATACCAGATTATAATTTTGAAATAATGCAATACATGACGAAGTAACAATGTGTATTTTGTTGTAAAGTTCCTTTTCAGTTCAGGCAGTTTCTGAGGACGTGCATCGGCAAAAGGATACGACCTAAATTTCCAGTCACCTGCTGTAAGTGGTTCATCATCACTGTCATCGCTTTCGCCGTCTTCACTTGTTGTAAAGTCATCATTGGAATCTTCAAGTTCGTCATAATCGGGGTTATAATCACTATCCGAATCACTAGAATCAGACATTATTCACAGTTTCAAACACAGGCAAAACACACAAAATCGAGGAGCGAAAATTACACACAACCGCAGCCGCGAGAAATCACGAAACAACTGGCGTAGCCTAAACTAATAGGTCACTGAGACTATTAACGAGATCTAGTTGTCAGTAATGAAAATACAATTTCAAAATACCATATGACAAATAAAATAATTCTCTCTGATACCACTACAATGTTGGGGTTGTTGTATCGTATACTTTCTTTGGACGTATGCACGTACGTCCATGGTATTAATGGCCATTAGCACTAGGACGTACGCACGTACGTCCCTGGAGTGGAAGGGGTTAATTACGTAGAATAACTTTAAAATATTTCACGGGAAGTAACTGTAAAATAGTAGTTGACTGCGGATTAATTAACTTGAATGGAATTATTATTATTATTATTTTAGTTTTTTTTTATTATTATTAATTAAAATGAACGTTTTTACCACTATATAATAATATATTTGTAAAAACGTTCATTCTAATTAATTCTTTATCACGGAATAAAGCAACCACTTATAAAATATTCGAAAAGTTGTAATGTTTTCTACGAATTTCTTCAACTTTACAAAAAAAACTCTTATTGAATTAGCATTAAGTTTACATCACGCAGAATTTTTTACGACTTTTTTATTCAAATTCTTAAAAACACTTTACCCAAATTCAAACGCTTCATGGAAAAACATCCCTTCTTTTTGCATTAATGACCTAGGTTTTATTTTGTTCTTTTGATCAACAATAGGAATACATACATTATAATTTAATTGTAGTAATGTGTAGTAATTACAAGATAAGAATACAAATAATACCATGCCTCTTTTTAAAAGCAACATTATATTAATTATTTTGCAAATCATGTTTCTCTCTCTCTCTCTCTCTCTCTCTCTCTCACTATATATATATATATATATATATATATTAATTATAATAACGACATTCTTTTTGTGGCTTCTTCAGTCTTCTGTAGTTTTATGGTTAATTTACAATTATTCCACTTTAGTCAAATCTATTTCGTAAATAACATAATCATAATTACTAATATGCTGAATCGTTTTACTATAAGAAGGATTTCGTTTTGCAGTTATCTTAGATTTTTAGGCACCACTTAATAATTTAAATTTCTTATTATTTTATAAAAATAATGATTTTGTATTTCATGCTCACTTAGATTTCTAATTTTGAAAAAACTATCATGATATAATTCAATATTTGCGTGGAATTTTAATTTAATAGCTCAATATACTTAGACTTAAAATAAGGATATGAACCAGTTTTAAAGGGTTTTTAGCGTAAATAGAGAAATTAATTCTCATCATACTTGAAATTTGTACTGATTTAGTTATATCACAATATAGCAATAGACCTTCTTATTTTTACTTAAAAATGAACGTGAGCAAAAGAATTAATACTTTTTGTTTTATTTATAAATTTATTTTTATTTATATATTTATTTATTTATTATTGCTTTTTTATTTAATATAATATAATATAATATAATATAATATAATATAATATAATATAATTTTACTTGTTGATTTATTGGTGGGCTTTATTGAATTCTTGAGGATCAAGCATTTCTCTTTTAAAACAAATAAAAGATTTATATCATAGCCTCCTAAACTAGACGCTTGTCGCGTGACTCGGAAACTTAGCAACAGTTGAAGCGATAGACAGCGACATCTGGTACAGATTGCGCGACTTTTTTATTCAACTGTCACCAATTAATTTTAAGAAGTGATATATGATATATATAATCGACGTTTCTTCTATTCTATTCGCCTATTATGTGTATCATGTCCCTTTCTTAAAAAAATTTAGGTGGTTGTTGAATAAAAAGTTAACGCAATCTGTACCAGGTGGCGTTGTCTACCGCTTCAACTGTTGCAAAGTTTACGTGCCACGTGACAGGCATCTAGTTTAGGAGGCTATGTTTATATCATATATAGTTTCTAATAATGTTTTCAGCATTTGATACTTTTATGGTTAGTAAAAACTTCAAAGCGCGAATAAAAATGAATAAATTTTACTTATCTGTTAATTGTATATTTTTTTCAAGACTATGGATTTGGGGATTTAAGTTCCAAAGATTTTAGAACGAAAAAATGGCTGTTATCAGAATTAGAGATTAATCTTTACTTAAGTAAATTAAAAAAAAAAAAATCATATACATACATATATATATATATAATATGTTTGAATGCCTGTTATTTCAATTAATACACTTCTGTTCATTGTCTTTTATACTGCAATTTTAAGTAGCCGATATTAACGAAAAGAGAACAGAATTTCAATTATCTATAATTTCTTATAACAGCCTGAAGCATAAAATCAAATAAGTTTTACATTTAAGAGCACACAATCAATTTTTTCCAAACGATATGGTTTTTCTTTTTCTTTTTCTTTTTTTTTTTTTTTTTTTTATGGTTTAAATATAAGATTTTAATGAAATCGTTTTATAATGCTAGTTAAAAAAAAAAAAAAAATGACCAAATGCTTTTTAAAATATTATTTTTTTAGATTCCATTTCTGTATTTCCTTTTATTTGTTATAAAAGAATTTAGCTGCCAGATATTACCAATAACTCCAAAAAAATTCAAACATTTGCCATGTTAAATATAAAAGATTTCCTTTTTTATTTATATTACAACTTTTCAATTAATGTAATCTGCAAATATGCACCTTATTTTTTATTTGTCTAATCCAACATTTTATATTTACAAAAGCTTATATATATATTAAAAAAAAAAAAAAAAACACTCAAATAAAATATATGCAAATTAAAAGAATTAATTGCCTCTTAAAACATACCTTGTTGAAATTAATTTTCTCATTACGGTTGAGTAGTTGCAAGAAGATTGAGATACTTCTTAAAAGCATTTGCTTGTTTTTTTAATCATGCTGTGACGATAGAAATAACTTAATGGGTTCTCTTTAATCCCTCAGGTATTTCATTAATTTCGTAGAAAAAGTCTCTTTTTTTCCCTTTTAAGGAGAAGGACTTTTTTCTTCCCTCTTTCGTATGCAAATAAATCAAAATACTTTCGACAAAGTCGTTTCTTTAAGCTTTATTGATAACATTATCTACAGTTTTTTTTTTTTTTTTTTGGTGTGTGTGTGAGAGAGAGAGGGAGAGACAGATTTTTCTTTTGAACTTTTCAACATAAAATACATTGAGTATTTGTAAATACTCAACATAAAATACATTGAGTACATATTTCAACATAAAATACATTGCGTGTTTGTTTAAGATATATTTACTGACAAATCACCTGTTTATAGTATTGAATTGTCTGTTCCTCGTAAATTGTGAATAATTTACGTAAGTGAGTAAGACATACATAATAAAACTTAAGATTTTGTGATAAAAATATTAAATAAAAAGAACATGATTTAATACCTTTATCTCCCCGCGTCACCCATATCTGGGTTATGGGTGTGCTTTCGTGGGTGTCCCGTTACCAAAAAAAAAAAAAAAAAAAAAGAGTGGCGTTCTTCTTGTTCAAGTTAATAAGATTTTCAGTTGGTTTTTCAAAAGTAATTTAATAGAATAAGCGCTGAAATATAAATATAGGATGTAAAACATACAAACTCTAAAAATATTACATATTATATTATACTTTTTGTTAATTTATATTTAGGAAAACGTATTATATTATACTATGTCACATGGTATTCGTTAAAACGCTCTAAACACATTTGAGGTGATTTGGGACAATTGGAACAATAGATAGTATATATATATATATATATATATATATATATATATACCTTTTTCTTGTCTTCTTGGCGTTCGGCAGTTTGCCTCTCGCAGAGCGTACATCCTTGTGAAGGCTTGCCCTGCTGATTCTTACAAACCGCTAAATGGGGAGACAAGTTCCTTGTTTTATTTCTATTATTGTCTGGCATAGGACGTTTCGAGGACAACCATTCGGTAACGAGAAGTTACAGAAATTTCCTTATTTATTTATTTATTTATTTTGTGACTCTCTGGTACATGATGTGTGCATTTACTATACTTGTTCCTAAATGCAAATGTAGTGCTAATTTCCGACATCACTTGATACTTTTCCGTATTTTTGTGGCATATGACACCGCCTGGTTGCTTCCATTTATAACATTTTCTCCAGTATTACTGTCGGCAGCAAAAGTATCCGAGCACTAGCTAAAATGCATATGTAAAAAAAGTACACTTAATACAGTTTTGTTACATAAATCCTTGTTGAATTCTGTTCTTAGAATGACTAAGAACGGGATTCGACAGGGATTTATTTAACAAAACTGTATTAATTGTACTTTTTTTTACATAGGAATTTTTGCCAGTGCTCGGATATTTTTGCTGCCGACTGTATATGCCAGTATCATAAAAGATTTCTGTTATGGAGGACAACCGCGATGAGTAGAATTCGAGTTTGAAGCCATGATCGGTGCTTGTTTTGTTGATAACATCCTAACATCGTGAATATTCCTCCATTTTAGCCTTACTGTACCGTTATTATCTTTTCGTGCTATTATTTCACCTCTATTTAATGGGTACGACATTACAAAACATGGCATGAAGTTTTTGGTGTCCCGTACAGTTCCAACGACATGCGTTCTGAATATTAAAAATTTGACTGCTCATTTATAGTTCGTCAAATTTTTAATATTCGTAATTTTTAATACTCGTAAAAGTTGTCGACAAACAAAGTCCATCCTTCATTTAGCAATTTTTCTGCAAGTTCAATGCAGACGTTTTCGGTTATGCTATGTCGGTTATTTGAACTTGCTTTCTTCCGCTGGTATCTCGTCCATTATATACTTTCGCAGACCATGTAAGCCTTTCGGTAGAGCACAGTTTGAAAAGTTTTATGCCATACTTATGTGATTTCTTTGGTAGGTATTGTTTGAATATTAGTCGTCCCCTCCAAGGGACTGTTGTCTCGTCTACTGAAATATCTTCGTCCTATGAAAAGACATTTTGATAATTGTCTATCAATAGGTTTAGGAGTGGTAAAACTTTTTCAAGTCTGTTACTCTTTTTCATCGTTTCGTTATTTTTAAAATGCAAATTTGCTAACAGTAATTCAAAACGATTACGGGACATCTCGCTGCGCGGAAATAAAAATTTATAAATCGTGGACTAACATCAAACGAGCGGTGGTCTCCAGACTCATGCAAATCATCAGTCTGATAATTTTTTATAATTATCAGTCATTTCACGTCGTTGTAATTTTTGCCCCATCAGTCTGTGTTACTGACAGACTTATCGCTTTTTCATCTAAGTATAGCTAAAGCACTTCACTTGCGGTAATATCAGACGGCAAATCTATCAGAAGCCCATCTTTTCCTGTAAAAAGAAATGACTGCTGCCTGTCAGCGAATTCGCTCCACTCTTTATTGTCCAATGAATCTTTAACAGAGTTATAGTCCTCTTCATCGTCTACAGCAAATTCTTCTAACTTGTCGTCAAGGGCTTTACTTGTAGCATATGATTCCTCAGTATCGAAGTCTGTACTCGATGAAATTTTATTTATCACTTTCCTTCCGAAACTAAGTATTTCGTCATCACTATTCTCTTCACTTTCAATTATACTTTTACGCCGTCCAATGAATATTTTAAGGCTAAAAAAAGCCACTGACTTGTTTCTCAAAAAAAAAAAAAAAAAAAAAAAAAAAAATGCTTCTTGACTAAATGAAGGATTTAGGATAACTTCAGTGTCAGAGCCTGATTAAGGGGGAAGCACACATTATCTCCGCTCTCACCGGAATATTTTTACAATTATTTTTTACTTCATGTCATTAGAAATTCCACGCTTTGACGAGGAAATATTTTTTATAAAAAATGAATGGTGTAAAACGATTCAATTTACTCACCGTTATAAGACACCAGAATTCTTTTGAAATAATTCTTAATGAGAATTTTCTGTTTATTATAGGAGGAAAGTATTTGGTAAAAAATAACGGTGTAAGTATAAATAATGTGTGCTTCCCCCTTAATCAGGCTCTGTTCAATGTGATCCTAGGAAGTCCTCTAGCCGAAAACCTTATCGCTCTCCCCATTTCGGAACTGTAATACTTTGTAAGGAATCGAAATTTAGAAAACTTTACTCGAGTTGCATCCCGGCTATTTCACGCTTATCTCTCTATTTACATTCTGGAGCCTATAACTACAACTTAATCTTGATACACGTACAAATCATGTAAAAAATATTGTGTTAAAATAATGGGGAAAATAAAATAAAATGAGCGTACACTTTTAGGAACGCTGCGAGATCTGATAATATCCTATAAAATATTCATCACACACTCATTTATTATATAATTTTCCAAATTTCCATTAAATTGCGAAATATATTTTAAGTTATGCATATTCGTTCCTGATTGCATATATATGAAATCTGAAATCTTCTAACGTCCTTGTATTCATGAACCACAATTTTGTGTAGTAAATGTATGTAACCGTAGCAAGATAATAAATAATATTATTTAAAAATAGGTGTTATGCATAGATGCCAACATTTTAATTTAATCCAAAGTATTTTAAGCCCCGCCTTCATTTCATACCACTTATTTATTTAAGAGTAATTTATTCTTATTTTATTTTATATATTGGAGAAATTTTTTTCATAAATAAAGTGGAACGAAAAAAGGGCGGGGCTAAAAATACCCCGGAATGAATTAAAATGTTGGCATGTATGGTTATGAAATACAAGGACGATGGCGGCCATACACTGATAAGAATACATATGGATAAAGTTTTTTATTTACTCTGTGTAGCAAGAGTACTGTATGCATTTTTATATGAGTTGCAAATGGAAATGTATAATTATGACTAATTATGTAAACTGAAATATTCTATTTTTTAATTCAATAATTTGTATAAAATATTTTGCTAATTTATTTGAATTGACAACGCTATTATTTTATGATAACTCTTAACATTTTACGTTATAAAAAGTACAATACTATTAACCCATATTATCCCATTGTCCTATTTAAAGGACAGCATATTGAAATCAGAATTTGCTTGGTGCGAATATTTTGTCAGCTGGAATATATAACGGTATATATAAGCTTCTGCTAGCGTGTTATGCATACTTGCCAACATCCTAATTAATATTCCGTAGTGTTATTTGCCCCGCCCTATTTCTCACACCAATAAATTTTTAAAGTAATATTCTTCAAATGCAATTACGATTAAATAAGAAGAAAAATACTCTAAAAAGATACTGGTGTGAGAAAAAAGGCGGGGCTAACAATACTACTGAATATTAATTAGTATGTTGGCAAGTATGGTTGTATGTGTCTCACCTCTTCCTCCTCCTCCATCTGGAATCTTTGTTTAATCATTACATTAGGGGGCATGGTTTATTTTCTCTTTGCGGTTAAAAATTCTTTCTGGAGAACTATCATGTAAATGAGAAAGTATTATACAGCTAAAGCAAAACTTTATACTCGGAAAGCAATTTTCACTATTGAAGAGAACATTAAAGTATATAATTGCAAATTCTATCCTCTTTATTTCAATGTCCTGCGTACAAAGTGGATAAGATTTCTTATACAGAATATTTTTTTTTTTTTTTTGTATTTAGTTTATTTTGGTTTAATTAACCATAAAAAATATAATTTTTCTCAAATTTGAGCAAAATAAATAAATTGGGATAAAATGGGTTAATTAAAGTTACATGAGTCATAGCGTACTACTTTCTTCAAAATACTGTTTAATATTGAAGTTGTGTTCTCGAGGTTGAGATTTTTGATATTTAAAAAAAATAAATGAAAATGCATGAAAAATTTCTAGTATATAAAAATAAGAAGTAACAATTTTTGAAACAATTTTATTAGTAAGATTAAAATGTCTTTCTACAAAGCGATTTATAACATATTACGAATAGCAAATACAAAAACCGTCTCATTTTTAATGCATTCAAAGGTTTTTATAGTTAATTATCTAAAAATAAAACTATTGTTACAAAAAATGTAGCGTTTTATAAATATAGCGAAAAGTTCGTCTATGAATACCAAGTTTAGAGCTTGATTAAGGGGGAAGCACACATTATTTATACTTACACCGTTATTTTTCGACAAATACTTTCCTCCTATAATAAACACAAAATTCTCATTAAAAATTATTTTAAAAGAATTCTGGTGTCTAATAACGGTGAGTAAATTGGATTGTTTTACACCGTTCATTTTTCATAAAAAATATTTCCTCGTCAAAGCGTGGAATTTCTATGACATGAAGTAAAAAGTAATTGTAAAAATATTCCGGTGGGAGCGGAGATAATGTGTGCTTCCCCCTTAATCAGGCTCTGACCAAGTTTAGTTTGATCATACAAATGCAAGTAAGTAAATAAATAAATATATTTTCGGAGAAAAAGTCTTAATCAAACCTTTTCAAATCTTAGGAGTTACTTCAATAACTTAATAAATCAAGTAAAAAACTGTTTTTGTTATTTTTTACAGAACAAGTTTATGTTTTTCTTGGAAACTTTTTCTATTCGAACAAAACACATTTTACAATTAAGGAAAAGCGTCCTTTTCTTTCCTTGAATGTCTTTCATTTCATCGCATTATTTTTATTTTTTAAATTATGTACATAAACGGTGCAATATATAATAGGAATTATAAAAAACAAATATTGAAATAATATTTGTTTGTTTATTCAAAAATGATTCTGCATACATATATATATATATATATATATATATATATATATATATATATATATAGTGCATTTAACTTTTATTAAAAATATTTTACTATGTCCTCTCTATTCCTTTTTTTAATAAAAACTCTTTCACCAGTTTATCTTAATACATGTAAACTTAGACAATTTACTCTAAGCAAAGCATGTTCTAAATTTAATGGAATAAAATTCGGAATCTGCGATAGATATCTAGATTTAATTTTTATATATTATTCAAATATTTAGTAAAATTTATAAAGAAATAAGGAGAAAAATAAATTCGAGTCTCACGATTTAAGTTGGGTTGCGGCGATTAAGGCCGATAAATCGCCACTAAGGGCACTAGGTTACTTAAGGGCACTAGGCACTAGGTACTCGATTAAGGCACTAGGGTCCTAGGTCTGAAGGGTGTGCCCTCGATGGGGTCTTACTAAGGGGCCCCAGACCGTATTTAAAAAATTTCGTAGAAAACCACAAAAAACTCCGAAATGCTGGGCCGACGAGCGCGGCCTGAAATCGAAATCCTCACAATTTAGGTGACAGATTTAAAAGCACTATTTTAAAATAATAATATTTTGTATACATCTTTAATGACCAAATTTAATAAATAAAAGCTCCGTTCTATGGTTTTTGAAAAACTTAAGAGACTTTTAGCATAGATAAAGAATTCTTCTCATTCTTCAAATTTTTACTGATTTAGATCTTTATGGCATCGCTGTAGAGTTATTCATTTCATTTTAAAATAAATATAAGCAAAATCTTAAATATATATATATATTATTTTATTTACTTAGTATTTATCGATACTTATATTTATATATATATATATATATTCAATTGTTTACTTTTATGTTGGAATCATTAATTTTTACGGATCAGGCATTTCTCTCTATAAACAAATATAAGATTTAAATTATATTGTTTTTAATCATGTTTTAAGCGTTTATACTTTTTTTTTAACCAATCAAAACATTTAATCGCGAATAAAAAGCTTAAATTTCACTTATTTGTAAATCGTGTATATTTTCTTTACTAAGGTTTTGAGCCTTTGCCCATAGCCTCCTAAACTAGATGCCTATCGCCAGGGCCTGATTAAGGGGGAAGCTCGCTCTTCACACATTATTTATACTTACACCGTTATTTTTTAACAAATACTTTCCTCCTATAATAAACAGAAAATTTTCATTAAAAATTATTTTAAAAGAATTCTGGTGTCTAATACCGGTGAATAAATTGGATTGTTTTACACCGTTCATTTTTTATAAAAAATATTTCCTCGTCAAAGCGTGGAATTTCTATGACATGAAGTAAAAAATAATTGTAAAAATATTCCGGTATGAGCGAGCTTCCCCCTTAATCAGGCCCTGCCTGTCGCGTTGCTAGAAAACTTGGCAACCGTTGAAGCGGTAGACAGCGCTACCTGGTAGAGATTACGCAACTTTTTTATTGAACAGCCACCAAAAATTTTTTAAAGTGGGATTTCATATCCATAGGCGAATAGAATCGAAGTAACGTCGATTATATCTAACATATATAACTTCATAAAATTATTGGTAACAACTGAATAAAAAAGTCGCGCAATCTGTACCAGGTGGCGCTATCTACCGCTTCAACTGTGGCCAAGTATCCGAGCCACGCGACAGGCATCTACTTTAGGAGGCTATATTTTGTTATTATAAAACTTCAATAAAATTGAAAAATTGTTAAAACTAAAAAATGACTTATAAAAAATCCAATTTATTCTTATTGTTTATATTTATTTATTTATCTGCCTGATATTTCAAATTAGCACACGTCTCTTCATTGTTCTTTATACAGTATTTTTAAGTAGCAGATAATAACAAAATGAGAATAAAATTTAAATTACGTACAATTTTTTAAGAACACTGTTAGCATAAAATCATTTATATTTTTATACTTCGGACCTTAAAATTAATTTTTTCCAATCAATATATATATATATATATATATATATATACATACATATATATATAATAGCATAAATATAAGACTTTAATTAAATGATTTCAAAATACTATTAAAAGAAGGGACTAAATATTTTTAAAAATATTATTGTTTTACTTTCCATTTTTGTATTTCCTTTAAATTTGTCATAGAAGAATTTAGCTGCCGGATATACCAATAACTCTAAAAAAATAGAAAAATTTGATGTGTTAAACATAAAAGGTTTTATTATTATTATTATTATTATTTATATCACAACGTTTCAATTAATGCAATCTGCATACATGCACCTTAATTTTTATTTGTCTAATCCAGTTGTTTTATATTGACAAAAGCCTTTTAAAAAATCGCGCAAATAAAAAATTTAGAAATTAGAAGAATTAATTGTTTCTTTAAACATACCTTGATCAAATTATTTTTCTCATTACGGTTGAGTAGTTGCAAGAATATGGAGATACTTATAAAAGCATTTGCTTACTTTTTTTAATAATGCTGTGGTGATAGAAATAACTTAATGGGCTATCTTTTAATCCCTCGGGTATTTCATTAATTTCGTAGAAAAACGTATCTTTTTTCCCCTCTTTAGGAGAAGGAATTTTTTCTTTTTTTCTTTTTTTTTTTTTTTTTTTTTTTTCTGCATACAAATAAATCAAAATACTTTTAACGAAGTCACTTCTTTCAGCTTGATTGATAACATTATCTTCTACTTTTTTGGTATATAGATTTTTTTTTTTTTTTTTTTTCGTGTATATTTTCATCTTATTTCATAAATGTTTTCAGTACTTTTTTATTCTATGTGGATGTCAATTATGTAGACATTAATTAATCAAGAATTCTTAAGCATATTCTTGCTATCTATGTTAATATATATATATATATATATATATATATATATATATGTATGTATGTATGTATTTTAAATAAATTATTCACTTACAGATTTTCTTTTTCCTAAATCAAGTGATATTAACAAAATATAGTTTTAATTTATATTGCATGTAAGCATTATAAAAATTTGTCAAGTTGAAAAATTGGGATTATTAATTTCTAAATAATAATAAGAAGAAGAAAAGAAAAGAAAACGAAGAGTTATATATATACACTAGCAATCAAAATTATACTATATTTGAGTTTTTGGACTATATCTGTTTTCAAGCTAATTTCTGCTGTCTGAAATTTTTTATACAATTTAATTAAAGAGAATTCTATAAGAAATACAACCTGAATTGAATAAGTGTTTGATATTCAATAAAACAATAATAATAAGCACATTAATAATAGCTAAAATTACTGCCAAAAAAACAAAATATAATATGATTTTGGCCGCTATTCTGTATGTATATACATATATATATATATATATACTGGGTGTCTATAAGTCTGTAGACATTTTAAAATTTCATAACTGTTGAATGAAAATTGATAGAACTGAAGGCGGTTTGAAAAAAAAAAATTCTTTTGAAGGTGGATATTTTTTTCATTTGTAAAGAAAAATATGTAGTTAATTTTTTTGTCGACTATTGTCAGACAAATAATTAAACTTTTCGCACGGATATGAAAGAAAAATATGCAAATGAAAGTCCTATAAATTGCTTAATTTTGCGATTAGAACAGTTTACTTCTTATTTTTCCTCTTACATGGAGTTTTAGTTGCGATGCTGACTTGATGGATAAAGCGATATTGGGGGAGATCTTTTCCCTCAGGTAAGAACCGCCGACTGAAGCTGCAGTTAGCAGTGTTATAACTCGTTTGCAAATTGTAATTTGTGGTGACGACCGACACATAGAATAGGATTTATATGCCTGCAAACATTTGCATGCGAATAGGCACATTTTTTACGAAAATGTGTGATCTGCTCAAGTACAGCGACCTGTATTAACAAATAGCTTAATTATTATTGTTATTATTATGTTTTTTTACCCCTCAAAAAAAAAAAAAAAAAAAAAAAAATCCCTCTTTACAAAAATGATTTTTTCGCAAACCAAGTTCTGTCAGTTCATTCAATAGTCAGAACCTGATTAAGGGTGAGGCACGCTCTCACCGGCATATTTTTACAATTATTTTTTACTTCATGCAGGGATGGAACACGGGCGCAGAATTCATAGCACTATCGATGTAAGAAAAATTTCTACTTCTTAAATCAACGATATTATAAAGTAGAGAAATTTCTTAAACGGATTCCGGTATGAATTCTGCGCTCGTGTTCCATCCCTGTTCATGTCATAGAAATTCCACGCTTTGGCGAGGAAATATTTTTTTATAAAAAATGAACGGTGTAAAACAATCCAATTTACTCACCGTTGTTACACACCAGAATTCTTTTAAAATAATTTTTAATGAGAATTTTCTGTTTATTATTGGAGGAAAGTATTTGTTAAAATATAACGGTGTAAGTATAAATAATGTGTGCCTCACCCTTAATCAGGCTCTGTCAATAGTTATGAATTTTTAAAATATCTATAGACTTATGGGACACCCTGTATACACGTATATATTTCATCGCCTAAGTAAGATATGTAAACCGCCAGTGGGTTGCAAAAATTTAAGTCGAAAATTGTATAGTTTTCCTATCCCTAACAGCACAAAATATTGCAGAAATGTAACAATCATGTAACATCCGTAATCATCCGTACATCCCATCGTAAATATTTCAGAAACATTTCGAAGCGTGCGGTTTGCTTTCCGATTAGTTTCAGAAACATAGAAATGTCCGCGATCGTAACAAAAAATCAGATACGTAACAGAAACGTTTCAGTTACTTTACTTCAAAAAGGGGGAATGTTTCAGAAAGGTTTCAGTGAGAATACTTAAATGTGTTACGAAAATGAAAGATTCTAAGTTTTTTGCAACATAACTGAAACACTGTGTGCTGTATGGATTGTTAATCAAAGTATTCAATTTCAGAGTACTTTTCTATTTATCGCATGTCAGTGATTAATCACTATCATAAAGTGAAATACATAAGGAACGACTTCGAACATATTTTTAAGAACCACTAAATAAAGTTTATAACAATCTATGTTTTTTTTATTTATATTACAACAAAAATTTATTTTAATCCACTGGGCGTCTAGCAAAAGAGCAAAGTTGTTATGTTGTTTTCACTACAAGATTGTTATAATGCACTAAAATAATAGTTATTTCAGCTCAAAATTGAAAATTTTACTCACATTTAAAGATAAACCTCAGGGCAATTAAATACGTCATTCACATTTAAAAAAACGCGCTGAGTATCGATAATTATGAAATTTTGAATTGTACACCTACTAACAATGCTAGTTTATCCGTAATGGCATTAAGCCCCGCCTTTTTCTCATACCAGAATAGTTGTAGAGCAATAGTCTACTTATTTAATCAAGAGAACATATTGCTGAATATTACTCTACAACTATTCTGGTGTGAAAAACAGGCGGGGCTTAATACCATTACGGATAAACTAGCATAGTTAGCAGGTCTAAATTGTAAGTGGATCAGGGAGAAAAACAGTTCTCGGTTATCGGAAATATACGGATCTGCCGCTCAGAGGGTTAAAGGAGAATATTTAGTTATGTTTTACAATATATTTTAATTTATTGATCTGTTTTTTTTTTTTTTTTTTTTTTTTTTTTTGTATTTTTTTTTAAGAATATAAATAAATTTAAAAAGTTTTTATGGAAGCATCCCTTATAAAATATATTCTTTTTACTTTTTACTTTCCGAACATACATATGTAAGGAAAGTATTCAGGTCAAAATTCTGACTTTGAGATTTTGTTGTTTCTATACGCTATGAGGTTCCCTGACTTATTTTTTACCATTTTTACAACGATGTAAGTATGCTTGTGTGTGTATGTGCAAGTGAGTGAATACGATAGCGTCTAAGAGGTTTGTTCAAATGAGCTTAAAGTTGGTACATATGTTATAGGTCACCATAGCACGAACCCTACTGATTTTGGTGAATCTAGAACTTATACTTATTTACAGGGACACAAAAAAAATTCTTCATCACTATGGCCTATGGGCTCAAATTCTTTTAAGTGCGATAGCTTCTAAATGCTTTATTCGTCTAAGCTAAAATTTTATACACATGTTATAAGTTCCTCTGCATAAACTGTACAGATTTGTGTGAATCTATCACTTATAGTCTTTTTGCAGGGACACAAAGAAAAATTCTTTATCATTATGGACTATGGGCCCAATTTTTTTAATGTGCGACAGCGTCTAAACACCTTATTCAATTGAGTTGAAAATTTATGCACATATTATAGGTTAAAGGCGCACAAATTGCACAGATTTAGATAAATCTAGCTTTTATAGATTTTTACAGGAACACAACGAAATTTTTTTTATCAATATGATATATGGAATCAAATTACTGGAAGTGGAATAGCGTAAAATTAAACAAGGGAGAAAAACAGTTAAACTGCCTATAATAATTTTCACTTTTGTTTATTTAACAACTTCTCTTACTTTAATTTATTTATACAACCGTAGATCTGTAAAATAATGATTAACTATGTAAATTGAATAATTTGTACTATTTAAATGTTAAATTTGTAAATAATACTTTACGAATTTATGTATACTCCCACCATCACTATTTCGTATGTATTAATAACTTTAACATTTTCTGTTGTAAAAATTAGCATATGTAAAAATGAAAGGGGCTCTCGAGATAGAGATTTTCGATACTTAGAAAATGAGAAGAAAATACTAAAGGAAAATTCATTAAAAACTTCTTGTATAAAAAAATAAGAAGTAACTACTTTTGAAACAGTTTTGTCCGTAAGATTAAAATGTCTCTTTACAAAAAAAAAAAAAAAAAAATTAAATAAAAATAAATAAATAAAATAAATAAAACACGCATCATTACTAATAGCAAGTAGGTACCAAAAGTGTCTTTTAAATGCATTTAAATGATTTTATAGTTAATTTATCTGAGAAAAACTATGACTGCAAAAAGGGTACTTTATAGATACAGTAGAAATCATTCACTTGTGTATGAATACCAATTTTACTTTGATCATACAAACGAAAAATAATAAATAAAATAAAATAAATATTTTTAGGAAAGAAACGTCTTAATGGGATCTATTCAAATCTTAACAGTTCCTTCAATCACTTAAATCCTCAAGTAAAACACTGTTTTTTTTTGTTTTTTTTTTCTTTTCTATGTATAAAACTTGTTCGTGTTTTCTTACAAAGTTTGTATATTCGAACAAAGCATATTTTTCGATTAAGAAAAGGCGTCCTTTACTTTCCTTGCATCTCTTTCAATTCATAGCATTTATTTTTTATTTTAAAACGTATGCATAAAAGATCCAATGGAAAATAGGAATTGTTATACAAAAATTTTTAAATAAAGCTCCCCTTCCCCCCCCCCCAAAAAAAAAAAAAAAAAAGTGTTGTTTTTGCTTTTTTTTTTCACAAATGATTCTGTGTATCTGAAAAGGGCACATTTTACGTTTTATAAATGTAGTTTTCTCCATCCTCTTAATTATATTTTTTTATAAAATATTTTGAACTGTTTTCTTTTTCACATATATACTTAAACGATTAACTAAAAGCAACACAATGTTTTTTTCAAATTTATCAAAATAAAACGCAGAATCTATTTTTAGAATCGGATATAGATTCACGTTTTATATTTTGTTGAAACATTTAAAAAACAGTAAAAAATAAGGGAAATACATATTCAAGTATTCTGATTTAGGCGTAATACTTTACACAAACATTTAAAAATAACAACCTGCCAATATTCTAATTAATATTCCACAAAACTATTAATACCGCTTTTTTTTTTTTTTTTTAACACCGGTCTTTTCTTAAAGTAATTTTCTTAAAATGCAATTATGATTAAACAAGAATAAAAATGCTCTTAAAAAGACGGGTATGGAGAAACGGCCGTCGTTAACAATATTATAAAACATTAATTAAAATATTGGCAGGTATGAAATAATAAAATTTGGTATTAGTTTTTTATCAATAAATTTATTAAAAATTACGATTAAAATAGTGTTTGGTGTCAATGCTTCCGAAACTAGCAGAAATATAAGCAACATTGAAATATTATAAGAAAGCACCACAGAACTGGCGTTTTAAAGTAATATTTACAAAACTTCGAATAAACGCTATAAAATACAATAAACTCAC
This sequence comes from Salticus scenicus, assembly GCA_963930645.1. Taxonomy (NCBI): domain Eukaryota; kingdom Metazoa; phylum Arthropoda; class Arachnida; order Araneae; family Salticidae; genus Salticus; species Salticus scenicus. Next base: position 77,939,743 of record OZ005659.1, on the reverse strand, counting down.
AACAACTGTTTTGGGTCAAAAGAACAAACGAGTGCGTTGCCGCTTTCACTGCAGCACAAGTACTTACTTTGTCCGCCTGACGAAGGATCGTTTGTTCTTTCGACCCAAAACAATTGTTGCGAGTTTAATGCATTTTATGGTGTTCATTCAAATTTTTGTAAATATTAACACTGAAATATAATAAAAAATCGTCTCTGTTTGAATTCTAGTACAAAAAAGCGTGGGAAAATGCATACGGACGCAAAAATACATAAAATGATGACTATTATTAAAAAAAAAAAAAAAAAAAAAAAAAAAATCTTAATTGCATGATATTACCATATCTATACGACAACCATCTCATTATGAACCGTAAAATTGTTATTTAATAGTAACAGCATTTGGAGAGAATTGCACTGAAAATTAACTGGTGTGGAAAAGGGGGATTTAAAAATTTTACGCTTATGACTTTGATGGTTGCCACGTATGTCACACTTGTCAACATTCTAATTCATATCCCGTAGTTCTGTACAGAGCCTGATTAAGGGGGAAGCACACATTATTTATACTTACACCGTTATTTTTTAACAAATACTTTCCTCCTATAATAAATAGAAAATTCTCATTAAAAATTATTTTAAAAGAATTCTGGTGTCTAATAACGGTGAGTAAATTGGATTGTTTTACACCGTTCATTTTTTATAAAAAATATTTCCTCGTCAAAGCGTGGAATTTCTATGACATAAAGTAAAAAATAATTGTAAAAATATTCCGGTGACAGCGGAGATAATGTGTGATTCCCCCTTAATCAGGCTCTGGTTCTGTATCATAGCCAGTGTTGCCAGATCTGTCGAATGTTTTAATCAATAATCACCAATAACTTTGAGAAGTGATAGTTGATATACATAACTGACTATTAAGTTTCGAAGTGATTAGACAAATATTACAATTGGAAATTATTTGTGATTATTGAACGAAAAATCTGCCAGATCTCGCAACACTGACCATAGCTGTCAACATTCTAACAAATATTCCATAAAAGTACCGCCTTTTTTTCACAAAAATCTTTTTTTATATTATTATTTTTCTTCTTATGTAATCGCAATTACATTTGGAAAAAATTACTCTAAATATTAAGAAGTTTAAGAAAGGATAGTATAGTATTAACAGTTTTACGGATTATTAATTAAGATGTTAACACGTCCCCGCCATTAATACCAGTCTTTTTTAGAATATTTGTCTTCTTATTTAATCGTAATTAAATTTTGAGAAACTTAGTCTAAAAATAAAGTGGTATGGAGAAAGAGATACTAACAATACTTCGAAATATTAATTAAAATATTGACAGTGATGGAAATTACCACAGTTCCACGATTTTAATTAATTCCGGATAACTTTTAGCCCCGCCTTTATACAGCACCACTTTATTGATAGAATATTTTTCTCGCAATATATAACTACGATAAAATTAGAGAAAAAATTATTCTTAAAAAAAAAAAAAAATTGGTATCAAATAAAGGGGTTAAGAATGCTCCAGGATGAATTAAAATGTTGGCAACTATGCTGTTATGGGCGAAAGTTACAAATATTTTCTTTTTTTGATTTTTATTGTAAATGCTTTATTTTCACTTTTAAATCGTTTACTTAAACAGGGGGGGAAAATTAAATAAAGAATTAAAACAATTTAATTCTTTCTTTCTTTCCTTTTTTTTTTTTTTTCCCACATTAATATTTTTTTAGAGTATTTTTTTCTTCTTTCATCGTAATTTGGGGGAAATCACTCTAAACATTAAGAAGTGAACAAAGGGGTAGTACTAACAATTTTACGGAATACTAATTAGGATGTTGGCAGATATGCTGTAGTTCCCGCCTTTAATACCGGTCTTCGTTTGGAATATTTTTCTTCCAATTAAATCGTAGTTAAATTTGGAGAAACTTATTCTACAAATAAAATGATGTCGAAAAAAGAGCGGTTCTAACAGTACTTCGGAATATTAAATAAAATGTTGGCAGGCATGGTATTGCAATAGTTCCAAGATTTTAATTTATTCCGGATCAGTTTTAGCCTCGCCTCTATACCGCACACTTTTTTTTATAGAGTATTTTTCTCTCAATATTTAAGTACGATAAAATAAGATAAAAAATTACTCTTTAAAAAAAGTGGTATTAAATAAAGGCGGAGATAAAAATGCTTCAGAATAAATTAAAATGTTGGCATCTATGGTATTACGGGTGAGTGTTACTATTATTTTGTTTTTAACCCTCTCGCTGCGCATCCCGCGATTTCCACGGGCAACGTAGAAGTAGCAAAATTTGCGCAACCCGCGATTATCGCGGGGATGCGTTTTTGCCGTCTATTTAAGTGTGCAACCCGTTCTTTCCCCGTTCATGGTTTCATTTCGGCTTTTCTGTAATGTTTAATTGTTTATTTAGATGTCGACTAACAGATGGCGATAGTTGTCCACGTTTCTGCGAAATATAAAAAGAATTTTTTTTAGCATTTTGCGCGCGCTTTTCAGAGCTCAAAGATGTCTGGCAGGAAGCGTTTCGCGAGTGATATGACCTATGTTCCTGACGATATTTCCGACACTGACAGTAGTTCTGACTCTGATTCCGAGTATATTGATGTTATTTATAGCGGAACTGATGAAAATTTCGAGGATTGCGAGGTCGGACTTTGCCTCGAGCCTTGTTTCGAAATTTATCATACAAAACTTCATTTCTAATAAATGTTTTGTAAGTATTTTGCATATTTTCATTAGTATATACTTTTTACCTTTGTATTTTATAAAATAAATCATAATTTAACCAAAATTGATTTTCAAAATTTTGCTTTTATATCATTATTCTTCAATTTCAATATTCTGACAACTTTTTTCTATGATCTAATTCTATATTGAAAAAAAACTCTTTTACAAAAAATTTTTGTATATTTTAAGTCTAAAATATATGTAGATTTGAAATATGTAATAAAAAAAATACGCAATTTTTGAACCTATTTTGATAAAAAAAATACGCAGCGAGAGGGTTAATTTTTATTATACATGTTTTATTTTCACTGTTTTATTGTTTATTCAAACTGCAGATAGAGAGATGGAAAAAGTAGAAAGAAAAGACATTTCAATAAACTATTTAATCTTTTATTTTATTTTGTTTTTTCACACAATTCCTTTTTAGAGCATTTTCCTTCGTATTTAATCGCAATTCTATTTGGAAAAAAATTACTCTGAATATTAATGGTGTGGTAAAAGGGACGTTCTTAACAATTTGGCTAAATGTTAATTATTATGATAGCAGGCAAGCTGTAGACCCTATTTTTATATATAACCAGTTTTATTTATTTATTTATTTTAAGAATACTTTCCTTATTATTTAATTTTAATTAAATTTGGAGAAACTTGCTCTAAAAATAATGTGGTGTGGAAAACGGAGCGGTACGAGCAATACTTCGGAATCTTAATTAGAATGTTGGTAGGTATGATCATTACCGCACCACTTTATTTATAGAATATTCCCCCCCAATATAATAACTATGATAAAATAAGAAAAAAAAACAAATTCTCTTGGGGAAAAAAAAGTGGTATGAGATAAAGATACGGCTAGAAATTATTCAAAATAAATTAAAATGGTGGCAACTTTAACCTTATGGGTGAGAATATTATTTTGCTTTTGATTTTATTGTGGCTGTTTTATTTTCGCCGTTGTATTGTTTATCCAAACTTCAAATTCAGAGAAAGAATAAACAGAAAAACAATATATATATATATATATATATATATATATATATATATATATATATATATATATATTAATCAACAATTTATTTGGAAATTGGTTTGTTTTTCTTTTCATCTACCAATAAATATGAAATAGTTCTCTAATGGACGGCGTACAATCTACTTACTATTTTCTTATTATTATTATTATTATTAAATTTGATTTCTGATAAACAAAAATTTCTTTCTAAAAAATTAGACTATTATTATTAATTTAATATAAAGTTACCTAAATAAGAATTTATAATTTCGATTCTCAGACACAGTTTCTTATAAAAGCGACTTCCTAACGAAGACACTGAATTGCTGCAATAAATCACCTAAAAATTGTTGTAAAGATATAGTATGTTACCCTGCATTAGTTGAACTGTAAGTAGCACAGAAGTTTACTTTTTGTATTAGTGCTTTTATTGAAAATTAAGCATCCGCATACTTGCAAACCATCTCATTACGAAGAGTAAAATTTTAAATATTAAATATTCCCCTCCTTTTTTTTTTTTTTTTTTTTTTTTTTTTTAATTTCCACACCAGTAATCTTTTTAGAGTAATATTATTCTTATTTAGTCGCAACAACATTTGGATAGAGTTACTCTGAAAATAAAGTGGTGTGGGAAAAGTGGTGTGAACGATTTTACGGTTATTAATGGTCATTTATGCATTCTGGGTAACTGACAGCAAGCGACTGAATTTTTAACGGAATTGTAAATATGTACAACAAGACGTTTTCGAAAACAAATCTAAATTCTTTCCAGAGCCTGATTAAGGGGGAAGCACACATTATTTATACTTACACCGTTATTTTTTAACAAATACTTTCCTCTTATAATAAACAGAAAATTCTCATTAAAAATTATTTTAAAAGGATTCTGGTGTCTAATAACGGTGAGTAAATTGGATTGTTTTACACCGTTCATTTTTTATAAAAAATATTTCCTCGTCAAAGCGTGGAATTTCTATGACATAAAGTAAAAAATAACTGTAAAAATATTCCGGTGAGAGAGGAGATAATGTGTGCTTCCCCCTTAATCAGGCTCTGATTCTTTCTACGTTGAAATCACTACCGTTACGAAACATGCTTGAAATATGTTAATTCACTTCTAAAATCATCTGGTAAGTAGACTTGAAAAACGTACTCGCCAAATGATGCATAAATGAAATAATGTGATAACTTAAAAATTGTACATATCCTGACTTCTTTTCCTTGTTGTGACTATCATGCAATTAAATATTACTAATTGACAAAATTAAACAAATAAATAAATAAATAAATAAAAATCTTATTTCTGCATTCAAAGGTAAATTAATTTAAATAGTGTTGAAATGATGCTTCATTTCGTAAGCAGCTATTTCAGAGCAAAAATATAGCATATACCGCAAAGTAAACTGTATCCAGAAAGTAGAAAACTCGTTGTTTTGCCATGAAACAAATAATTAAATAAATAAATAAGAATTCGCTTAAAAAAAAAAAATACCGTAATCCGGTAGATACCCCGCAGGTTATATAATCCAGTTTTGCCAGAGAAATTTCAATTGATAAATAAATTTATATTTGTACGAGCTCTTCCTTCGAAAAAGTATAGATTTCTCTATTAAATAAAATTTCTGGTGGAGAAATGGCACATCTTACCTGCGGATTATCTACCAGAAATTACGGTAAATAAAATTAAATCAATCTTGTCGATTAGTATTAAAATTAGTTTAGGAATTCTCGGCTAAAATTAAATCTAGAATTTGAGTAATCAGTTGCCGTGATTAAACGTAATTTTTTGTTAATCAACGGAGAATTAGTTCCACATTTCGGCAACCAGCCTCAAAAATGCCACGCTTTGTTATTAATCCACAAAAATGTGTAAATTTGAAAATGTGTAATTTTGTTGTAAATATGTAATCATGAAAAAAAGGCTTTTACTCAGGTACCTATTTAGTAAAAATTCGGGTTCGAAAGCTAACATTCCTCAAAAATGGAGATCTTAAAATAGCATACTTCAAAAAATATTGTACAATTATTTGTCCCAGTATATTGTACGACTAAGAATATACTTTGATATGTATATATATTAAACCTTTAGTAAATCAACTAAAAACAAGAAATATTTTTAAATGCTTTTAAAATATCTTAAAAATATGTACTTTTAATTAGAAGTAATTATAAGAATATTTCATTAAACGATGTAATACATGCTTATTAAATATCTCTTTATTTTATCTTATTTATTTATTTTTTAATGATGAAAATGCCGCAATAAATGCGAGATAAAATTAATAGCACGAGAAATAAAATTAATCCTGATTCAGTTCATTTATACACTATTGGCCGGAAGCGGAAAATGCCAGTAGAGTTTGCCACAGAAGAGGAAACAGAAGATCAATTCTAAAGTACACAAAAAACTGCTGTCTTTATTTTCCTTTGAAATTTACCTGCAAAAAAAAAAAACATGTACTTACTATCACACAAGAGTAAATTGTAATTATAATTATTATCCATAGTACATACAAGCAATATTTTCTATATTAATGACTTTGTGTATATTCAATATTAAAAATTTTTTTAATAAAAATGGTGATGATAATAACATTATAATAGCATAGCATAGGGAATTAAGACATGGATTCCTTGTAGGGGGCCACAGATATAGTAATAAGACAGAGGTTGTTCATGGAGGCGGGAAAAGTGATGGCTTTTTCTCGGGAAAAGTCACTCTAATGTTTGTCTTTCCCCGAATAAATTACACACAGGAATACACACGGATAATTTAGTAAATAAAATTTATGAATAATTTATTTACTAAAGGTGAATGAAAAACTCCAGATACAGTTTCAAATTCATTTTTCTTTTTTTCTTTCTTTCAATACTTTCTAATGGCTGATTTTATAACTTTTTATCGGCAACAAAAACTTTTATTCGATAACATGGGAATGATAGATTTATTTACTATATCTATGGTAGGGGCCCTTTTCAGGACGTAATGGTTTGACCATGACCGAAAGACCGAGAAGTGTCTGTGTGCTTCCCACTCTACAACAGCTTTTTCACTTTTTTAGATTACTTATTTAAATTTTTTTTTAAATGTAAAGTGCTTTTTTTTTTTTTTTTTTTTTTTTTTTTTCTGGACAGATTTTTCGGCATTTTTCCATCTTTACCACGATCCCGAGATCTGAGAACTCTTTTATCTTGCTTAACCCTTTCAGTCGCAGTGTTCCCGCTGATGGAACACCTAATTTTAATTCTCAAGTGCAAAAACTCATCCCGCAAATTCTTCAAGAAAAATTTACATTTATAACATAGCAGCAAAGGCCCTTTTTTTTTAACCTGAAAATTTAAAATTTCTTTTATTTTAATTTTGTTCGTAAATTCCGGTGGGAGTGTAATTTAAATGATCCGAATTACCCTGCGCCGCAAAGCGTTAAACTTATTTAATCTTTTTTTTTTTTTTTTTTTTTTTTTTTTATTACACTTAAGATTTTTAATTTGGAACCTTAAACTTAATTTTAAATTATTTAATGTTAGCCTTTTTTCTGCTGCAAAACCTTATTCACCTTGACCAATCACATAACTAGACACCTAAACACAGACTGACCGTATAGTGCATGAGCACTAAGTAAACCATCACTAGTTAAACGTTCATAGTCCAAGTTATTACATAATCGTTATAGTTAAAATTTAGGGGTGGATATTGAATAAATATCTTTAAATTTCCTCACACTGATCAGAAAGCGAAATTAAATTGTGCCGGCAAAGGGTTAATACATCATAGAAGCTGAGATATTGCCTTCTCGTAAACGGGATTAAATTGCAGCACATCAGCGCACCATTTCCATCGATATGCCCTCAAGATCAAACAGCATCGTTTTACATAATACCTATCTCATGTATCAAGTTTGGTGTGTTTATACGCTACAAAAGTTGAGATGCAGCTTTCAGTGAAATGGGTCGAATCACAGCATAGCAGCACCAACTATTAGGGAATATATTCCAAAATTTAAGTCAGGTTCTAAACAAACATCAATATTGCTTAAATTCCGTCTACTGGTTCGTGAGGTACAAGTTTTTTTTCAATACATCATAGACACACAGATAAAATTTCTAAAGTTCTGAAAATCATATTCTAATTTTCTATGAATTTACACAAAACCTGTCAATTCATAGAAAACCGGAAGTCTAAAATTTTCATGAATCTAATTGTTCAGTGCAATTTAGTTTGATTTTTTTTTTTTTTTTTTTTGTTTCATTAACTGATAGGTTTAGTTCCTACCAATACTTTAGTTTTCTACTTAAGTTGAAGAAGTGGAAACACATGGTTGTTTTTAGTTGATTTTGTAGATGTTTGGAATGCAGCTCCTTTATGCAAAAGGAGGAAAGGTTTATCTTTATTTTTCGGCCTTTTGTCGGCCGGCTTTTTTTTTAACGGACTATTGCCGGAACTATTTTAGATTTTTTATGATATATTTTAAGAGTTTATTGCCCCATTGCAGTTAACATGTTCAGAGTTAAATAAAAAAAAATTTTGACGATTTTATATTTCAAGATATACTTTTTAAAGAAAAGATTTTTAATCCATATAAAGTGTCAGGAATTATGTTAAGTGATATCGTTGGTTATTGTTAAGTTAAATTAAAAAAAAAAAAAAAAGAAATCAAAAGTGAGCTCTCTGCTTTGATTCAAGTGAATGCATTTCTACATCTGCTACAGCACTAATACTGTTTTCTACATCATTTTATATAACAGTCCATTCTTCTGGTTAACAAGAAAAAGTTTAATCAATATCTTTCCACAATTTACATTACATATGCAATTTTCTACAACAGATGATGAGATATAGACAACTGAGAAGTCGAAGAAAGTTATGCCAGAACCACTTTTTTGGCCTGTCTACACTAAAATTTGATAAGAATAATTTTTCATAAAATGTATAACACACAAGGTTTGATTCATTTATATAGCATACAAGCCCAGATATAAATTTCACGTAAACGGAAAAAATGCAAAATAGCAGCGTCATCTGTCGTCCGATACGCATCTAAAGTGAATCAGCATCAACTTACTGTTACTTAATATTAAACTAACATGCAAAATTTCATACATTTATTCTATATAGAAGCTTAGATATAGCCTATCAAAATATGATTAAATTGCATCATAGCGGCTCCTCTTGTTAGCTGATATGCTCTCTAACTGAATCAGCAGAGTTTTACTTTAAATATATATATATATATATATATATATACACTAAACGACCAAAAAAAAAGTCGTATTGCAGAAAAAATGACTTATACCTTTTTCATTTGTAATATCTTTAAAATTAAGGGTTGAAACAAAAAAAACAGTCTTGTTTGCATAATACCAAAGGGATGAAATAATACCCATGTACATTTTCCTTATAATAATTCGCTTTATTACACTCTACGAAGTGCTTTATAAGAACCTGTATAAAACTTTCGTTTTAAACGGAATGCAGTAATCATACGCTTTGTATTCTATTATGATTTATTATATGAAATAAACAAGTTATATTTTAATATATCAAATAAAACTATTTATTTGTTAGATCTAAGCAATTTTTTATAAAAAATATGTATTCTGTATTGGGTTTATTCCACCTTTATATGGAATTACTGCTTTAATGCGCAATGGCATAGTATTATGCAGTGTTTTAATATAAATCTCAGAAATTTCAATGTGTCAAACATCACAAATCATTTTTTGCTAGTTACAAATTTCTAGTTACAGTTTTTCTAGCTACAAATTTTGAATCCTCTCCCCTCTCCTCCTCCTTTTTATAGACAAAACATTTTCGAGCAGATCGCGATTAGGATTACTTCCATGTCTGGTAAAGAAGAAATTATACTATACTTTTTGTGGGATTTTACTTAAAATGAAAAAAGATATGATTACTTATAGAATTATAGGTTCTCATGGGAAGGGATAGGGAATTTTGACAATTTGAAGTGAATAAACTTACCACAGACGCCGCGTAGTAAGGTGCATTATCATCTTAAAATGCTGTTTGCGGAAATGTCCAAGATACCTCCAAAATAGTCGGTCAGTCACCACTTTTATAAAAGTTGTGTTTTATTTCGAGTTAATTGATCCCTTGAGCATAAAAATTTGGCCGACTGTTTGAAAAGTTATGCACATCCGTACCATAATGTACGGAGAATGTGTCATTGCTTTAAAAGTGCGATTTTCATTAAGTCGGTCATATTTTCGTTGTCAGATATGCTTGTTTTCTTTGGCACGAAATAAGTTAAACTCGACTCATAAGAGAGAACCAGTTCAGCCCAATAATTAACTAACCATTTTTTAATTTTTTTTTAGCCATCTGATGTCTTTCTTTCCTAATTCTCTTCAGTATGGATGGGATTTTTTCAAATTTTCTGCCATTTAAACCTGCTTTCTTTAATAGTTGTTGCACTGTACTTACAGAAATTATGCTACTAAACACTTTTTCTGAATGTCTTTTATATTCTAAAAATGTAATAAAAACCGATTTTATAAGGTATGGCTTTTTAACTTACGGCCATCTCGCTTGTATGAGCAACATGGCCGCCTAAAGCCAAATTTTCAGTTTAAACGGCCAAAAAATTTTATATATTGCTAAAAACAATTTTACCAATATTTCGTTAACATTTAATTATTTTGCCATCTAGAGTATTAAAATATTTTTTGATTTTCATTCAAAAATTAATACTATTTGTGGCATCGTTAACTGCCTTATTTTCACCATTTTTGAAATAATTTCTAAAATTAAAATTTTCCTGACAATTGCATTTTGTTTTTAACACTGGAATCAATGCTAAAGTGTATGTAGAGGACAGCATAATAAAATCTGTTCGAAAATTGCTTTTTAAACATTAAAATCGGCGGTTGTAGAAGGTAAAAACGAAAATATCCAAGTGCGGCTTTTTCTTTGTCGCTTAGTGTAAATATATATATATATACAGGGTGTCCCTAAGTTTATGGGCCAAAGTTAAGGTTAGGTAAAATACACGTAAAGAAGCATTTTTTTTTAAAAATAGAAATATGGGGTCGTAAATAAATTTTCCACTTTTTTCCTGTGCATTTTATATATTTTTCGCTTACTTTTTTCATTTCCAATCCCGTATTGCTATACAAAATATGCTTCTTTAAGTGTGTTTTACTTAGGGTTAGCCCTTAAAAGTTTAGCCCATGAATTCAAGTACACCCTTTATATATCTTATATTAGGTTTGGTGCACTGTAGATGCTTATCCTTCCCTGAAATGAGACTAAATCGCAGCTTGGTAGGGACACCTGTTGTATGATATAGCCCAAAAGCTATTAGGCACCTACTCAAGCCAAGTTCAACTAAATATCAAGTTTGGTGAAATTCAGTAAATAATTTCATGCTTCATATTATTTGCACAATCTTGCTAATTCAAAAAGAGAGACATTTTCTGAAAATGGTCAAATCGTGTTCAGTAAATCTTACAACGTAAAAATTCATCGAAACCGGTAATCAAAAAATTTTCTGGGACTAATACTTTCTTCTTATATATGCAGAAGATTAATAAACCTTTTTTTTTAATTAGTAATTAATTTTAATTAAATAAAATGCATTATGTTTTAAAGAAATTGGCAGATTTAACAACTTTTTTCCTGTAGGAATTACGTGTATAAATGAAAAAGTGCAAAAAAATAAAGGTAGTTTTAAATATCTTTTTGACATCCTAAGGAAATAAATTTTTGTGCTCAAACTCACATTAACCAAACCTTTCAACTGTCTACTACGATAATAGATGTGTTAAAAAAATAATACATATTTCACGCTTGTGTATTAATATATAACTTCCCAGAGTTCATACTGGCCTTATTTTCTCCCTGAGTCTCATACCAGTATTTTGAAAAAATAAAAATCATCTTAATCGTATGGACTTAATTTATAAAGAAAATCTCTCTACAAAATTATTGGTATAAGACTCAGGGGAAAAATAAGGCCCGTACGATCCCTGTTTCCTTTTAAATTTTAGATTTTAGCAAAAGTATAGTTATGGATTGATTATTTCAAATATTATGACAATTATAGATGCACTTCTTAACTAGTAAAAGTTATAAGAAATATAATCTTTGCCCTTATACAAATATGCATTTTTTTTTTACTTTCGAAAGAATTCCAGCTGCCAAATCATTTGCTTATGCATTATGTTCCTTTTATAGAAAGTCCCCCCAAAAGTGGTTTGCAAATATTTAAGTTGGAAACATGATGTGATATCGACCATGGCCTTTCAAAATAAGTGCTTCTAAAGGAAAGAGAATTTTTGAGTACCATAGTAAAGTAGCTTCCGTTCTATATTCTACATCCTCATATTTATTTTATATCGTAAGAGCTTTTAGATAAGAACTTGCTGTTATTTAGATATTCCCATTACGTTTATTATACACTCGTATGTAAATAACAATTTATATGTAATATACAATGACTGAATAAAATATTGTGTACATTTAGAGAACATAAAATAAATATTACTATTATACCCAGAGACAGGGACTGTTAATGGCTACAGCACATTCTCACCATTATTTTTTCATATTTCTTTTCCCATAACAAAAATAAATTATCGTTAAAATATGACGTTTTTCTTTCTTTCGTTTTTTTCTTTCTTTCTTTTTTTAATAACGTTGACTAAATGGCGATGCATGAATTCGTTCTTCAACATCGTTAATTTCTCATAAAAATAATTTTCGATTTAAAGCTTGTCATTTCTATTAAAAATAATAATAATAGTCAAAAGTGGTTGCCAGCAGGGCCTGATTAAGGGGGAAGCTCGCTCTTCCCGGAATATTTTTACAATTATTTTTTACTTCATGTCATAGAAATTCCACGCTTTGAGGAGGAAATATTTTTTATAAAAAATGAACGGTGTAAAACAATCCAATTTACTCACCGTTATTAGACACCAGAATTCTTTTAAAATAATTTTTAATGAAAATTTTCTGTTTATTATAGCAGGAAAGTATTTGTTAAAAAATAACGGTGTAAGTATAAATAATGTGTGAAGAGCGAGCTTCCCCCTTAATCAGGCCCTGGGCCGGACCTATTCATAGTACGACTAGCCAACTTACCGGATTTTTGAATACCAGTAAATTTTTATAGAAATATTGACTTCATATTTTAGTAAAAATTCTGTGATAAAATAAGCTGCATATAACTTTAGGGAAATAGTGGCATGAATTTTCCGGAAAAGTTGGAAGTTATGTCATAATGTACAATTTTGAAATAATATAGAAATCAAAATAGCAGAAAATATAATTAACTTTTACCGTCAACCAAAATCAAAAATATTCATGGAAAGATATATTGTATACATCGTTAATTACGAATTAGACTAATAAATATTTTCAAGAAAGAAGAGTTTTATGTCAATTAGAAATAGTACGGAATATTCAATACATATTTCCATTATTATTAAATACATAATGTACCGGGTGATCCAAAAGTCAGGACAAACTTTGAAAATGAATAATTCGAAAACGAATCAAGATACAAAGATACGGTTTTCACCAAACGGATGAAAAAGAAACCGGGTTTTGTGTAGCAACGAAAAAAAAATTAGTTCTGTTGGCGACCAACAAATGGCGTTTTAGTGTTTTATTTCACCAAAAGATGATTTACAAATGAAAAAAGTGTTGATAACTTACAAGTCAGCTTAATTACAGTTAACTAGTACTACTACAATAACTGCTCAATGTGCTGTCCATCATTCAGAAGTACAGCTGTGAGACTATTCACCACACCGTTCACAGGATTTAGTAGCATTTCTTGCGTTACGGCAGACACATTTTGGCGGATGTCATCTTTCAGTACTGCTAGTAATTCCGGTTGGTCGCGGTACACTTTTGACTTCAAGAATCCCCACAGCCAAAAGTCACAGGGTGTCAGATCGGGAGATGTTGGAGGCCATGCGTGATTAAAGTAGCGACTGAGAATGCGATATTTCGATGCATGTAAGCTTCGACAACCATTACCTGCCGCAGTTGCTCCTTTTTATATCGTTTGTTGCTTTGCATAATCTTACATCAGAAATCCGACAGCGCCATCTGTTGGTCGCCAACAGAACTATTTTTTTTTTCGTTCCCACACAAAACCCGGCTTCTTTTCCATACGTTAGGTGCAAACTTTATATTTGTATCTTGATTCGTTTTCGAATTATTCATTTTTAAAATTTGTCCTGACTTTTGGATCACCCGGTATATTACAATGTAATCTGTTGGATGAAATATTTATATATATATTCTTTTCTGTACAAATTTACATGTTCAGTATTAGAAAATTTATATATTCCTGGAGATACATAAGACATTTGAAGATTAATGACAATGTTTTAATAAAATGTTACAATTTTAGGATTACCAGGGATGAAATAGTTTCGCTTTTTTGCCACCAGTATTTCTATAATGAAATATTTATCATACTTTTAAGAGTTATTTTTGTGATTTTATAGAGTAGAAATTTTTAAAGAAAAATATTGGTGGCAAAAGAAAGCAGACCTTTTTCATTCCTGAATTACTCTTGTTTTGCCAGAAATAGAATATATTTCATTTAATACAACTACTTGCAATTATTTACAACGTTAACAACAACTTATATTCTGAAGACCCAATGTTAAATATCATAATTGTTTCATCATTTAATCTCAGAAGTTCGACAATTAATTAAAGCAAAATTTATTATTAAAAGTTAGAGTACATAAAACATAGGGTATTGCAACCACTGTATCAATAGAATTTAATATTTCTATTCCTGTTTTTTTGTTAAGCAAATCAAAAAGAATAATATAATGTGGATAATTTTTTTAACGCAATTATTATAGCCTACAATGATATATTCTCACTTACATAACCGTAGATTAATCTTATCGATTAATGTGTTGTATTTTTAAAGAAAAAATTGTTTGTAAAAGTTTTTTATGTGAATATTTAAGCTACAAAATAATTTTGTATAGTTGATAAAACTTGTATTTTGACAGAGTGAAATTCTTGAAACTTATTATAGCTTATTATTTGGTCCGATTCCCCCCCCCCTTAAATCTTCCACCACTATATATCCATATAGTAATTAATCATCTCTAATATGTTTCCATGATCAATTAAAAATATATACGCTGTATAAATATAGCTGTAGGATATTTAGGGAAAAAGGCGGTACTGTGATACTTTTCTTTATAACAACAAAGGAAATGCAATACAATTATCTTCACAACCAGTATTTTTTTAGAAATATTTTTGAAAACCTTATATAGACGCCAGTGGATACACCTTTGTACTTAATCCAAAATTTGTGCAGTCTTCTGCAGAAGCTGTACTCCATTTTTTCCCCCAATGTCACTCCCTAGCATGAGAAATTTTAGCCTTCATTGCTACCACTCTATCTTTATGAATTAATATCTATCCATTTTTTTTTTCATGGCACATTATTATAAAAACACCATAAAGATTTCTGGAAATTAGTGGTGTCAAAAGAAGGCGGAAATGTCTTATCCCAGAGTCAGGGACCGGACGCTCCGCCCTTTTTTCAGGACACTCTCAGGCAGCGTTCCCAACTTTTATAATTCATTCACAGTCATTTTTATTCCCGCCTCTTTTTCATTCCGGAAATTTTGAAAAATGATTTTCTTCTTATTTAATCGTTGTCACATATTAAAGAGAAATAATCTACTAAATTTCTGGTACGAAAAGAAGGCAGAGCTAAAAATGATTGTGAATAAATTATAAAAGTTAAGAACGCTGCTCTCAGGAATTTAAAAAAAAAAAAAAAAAAAAATATTGTTACGAGTATTTATACGCAATAATCTTTACTCTATATAATCATGGCATATTACAATAAATATATATATGTAGGAGTATTTCGGTTTAAAATTAATGGTGGCAATAAAGGGCGGAGAGTATGTCCCCCTGCCTGAGTGTATCCTTAAAAAAGGGCGGAGAATACGAACCTTGCCCTTCTGTCATCTGCTAATGTGTACTCGGTTAATCACTTTAGTTTTGTCCGAAAAATTGTACTTAACCCGTTAATAGTCGCTAGTTGGTCGATTTGCCACCCATCCTTCAGTCTTGCCAGATTTTTTTATTTAATGGCCACCAAAAATTTTTAGAAGTGGCATTTGATATGCATAAAATGCGAATAAAATCGAAGAAACGTCGATCACATCACTTCTTAATATTATTGGTGACACTTAAATAAAAAGTTTGCAATCTGTAATAGGTGGCGCAGTCTGTAGCGACTACCAGAGCTGCCAACCAAATCCGGCAAATTTTTAGTACCGCCCCTTTTCCTACACCACTTAATTTTTAGAGTAATTCTCTTCAAATATATTTGCGATGAATGAAGAAAACAAATACTCTAAAAATTTAGTGGTGTAGAAAAAGAGGCGTTACTAACAATTTGCCGGATTAGGTTGGCAGCTCTGGACTACTAACGGGTTAAATGAAGGGTCGTACTCCCCGTCATTTTTTTCATGGCACTTTCTTTGATGACAAATTTCTGTTTTTCTGCTACCACTATTTTTTTATAATAATCTCTATCCAATTAAGTCACAATACATTACTATAAAAATACGATAAACCCTTTTGTATAAATTTAGTGCTTTCAAGAAAGGCACAAATTTCTCATCAATGAAGGTGTCCTGAAAAAAGGTGGAGATTACGACCTCCAATAAATATGTGATTGATTTAAAATCAGTTAGAAAAATCAAATTAATTCTGTAGAAAATTATCAATGATTACATTTTTTTATGTTAAATTCTCAACATAACTGAAAAATGTCAGTTTCCATAAATCGTATCGACTTAACTGTTGACGATATTTTAGAATGCATCAGAGCAAACAATATGCTTATACAATAATCAGCATTTTATGCCACTTCATCGCTTTTACAACTAGTAACGTTTTTCATGAAGAAAATCTATTTGATAACCACAAGACCAAATTTTTACTTGAAATTGCAGAGCTGTTAATATTTTAATTTATTCCGGAGTATTTTTAGCCCCGCCTTTATTTCGTACCACTTTAGTTTTAGAATATTTTTCTCCAATATATAACTATGATAAAATAAGAAAAATTTACTCTTTAAAAAAAAAGTGGTATGGATTAAAGGCGGAGTTAAAAGTACTCCAGAATATTGGCAGCTATGAAATTGTCTTTTGAAGATCTTAAATAGACAACAATAAATCTAGAATTATGCCTAAATCTAAACACGTACACTCTTTCAACTAATACTTTATGTATGGATAAAATTTTCTGTGGCTCCTCTGTAGGTTTGCTTTTCATATGCTACTTGTTTCCAGACGTGAAGCTCTAAAATACACGCGTAATTCTTAAAAATAAGAAATCTTAAAAAAAAAAAAAAAAAAAAAAAAAAGAAAGAAAGAAAAATAATGAATCATTGCAACGTTTTACATACTGAACAAATTAAAAAATATTAACACTTTCGCGACCGCACGTTTTTGTCTTTTTGACACTAAGGTCAGCCTGTGGACGTTATTCTTCCTAGTTACAATATTTCAGAACAAAATTTTCTATATTCACATTTATACTACAAAAGTATATACATTATAATTATACTCTTTCTAATCAAATTATTCGTATCCATATTATATTAATTGTACAAATATAACATTTGTGTATATTCTTAAGAAATAAATGACATACAAATTGCAAAAGAAACGCCCACTGGCCGAGATACAGATTTTCAAATGATGTGAATCTACGTCAGCGGTCGTGAAAGTGTTAAGTAAGCTTGGAAATTTAATTTAAAAAGTCCTATTCTCACTTGCAATTTCCTCGATAATGGTGAAAAGCTGACAACTTTTATTTATATGAATATTAATTACGAGTTTTTATTATCCAATGGATTCAACAGACGTTATATAAACCGTATTAAACTTTTATTAAAGCAGGATAAATATTTTCAATTTAGAAGCAATAGAAATTTTAGTAAATTCCTATTATACTGCAGAATTATGCAAAAGAAATATTTTTTGCTTAAAAATATAAAAGTAATTCAGACCACTATTTTCTTAATCTACAGATTTAGAAATTTAAAATTAATTTCGTAATAAGTGAATGTTTGCATAAATTAAATACATTTCTGGTCTGTGGCCGACATTTAAAATACAAGAAATTCGAAGAATCAGTATAGTTCCGTATATTTCAATGTCACAGTGTCCGTATATTTCAAGTACAGCAACACTGCAGTGTTGCTGTACTTCGCGACTTTTTTAATCAAAAGTCACCAATAATTTTGAGATGAGATATTTGATATATACAGTAACTATTTTGTTAATTCCTTATTTGAGTTTTCCATATTGTTTGTTGCTGTTTTGAAGTTACAAAGCCATCTTTGAGCAAAATTTGGAATTTTTTTTTTTTTTTTTTTTTTTTTTTTTTTGTTTATTTATATATTTATTTGCTAAAACAAAATTTTTCATTGTAAGAAGACTCTTGGATAAATCACATTCTTGAAACTCGAATATTTGATATTTTGAGGAAGCTTAAGTAGTTTAAAGAATTTCAGGTCCAAACTGTTTAAATTTAAATTTTTTTTTTTTTTTTTGCTAAATTAACATATTTTACTGATTTTCCACTTCAGTTATTTTAAAATAATTATCTTGCGGTGCTTACTCTTAAAGATAAAGCCCAGATCATTTCAAAAATGGATAGTATTATGGAACATTGTAAAAAAGAATTGAAACACGCTCTCTCTCTTTCTCTCTCTCACACAAATATATATATATATGGATAAAGTGTACAAAAGAAAAATTAAAAGATAAAAAAAGTAAAAGTAAAAGTAAAATAAAGTAAATGATATAAGCTCCACTTATAAAAATGAAAAACCGTAAATGTAATCGAAAATTTTTATAACGTTAAAACTATTTCACATTGTTAATATCAAAAAATAATTTTCATCTCATAGTAAAATTGACGTCAAAATGTTATTACCTACTGTTATTTTCATCAATAGAACGAAATTGAATTCCAATTCTCTTCAAACATATTTCACATTCTTCAAATGCAATTTCACCCAGACGAGCAGTGCTTTGGTTGAGAACCTAGTGTTAATCAATTATACGACCTCTATTTATCAATATCCTTTACTTCATAGTTTGTTTGGCGCAGCATGTCCTACTCAGGACCTTGCGCCAAAAATAGCCATTCAACCAACCAACCTTTACTTCATAACTTATAGAGCATTGGATGTTTCTTTTTCTATGTCTTATTAGATTTGTAATCCAGTTTTCCACAACTTGTTTTCAATTAAATTATATTACGTATAAAGTAATTAAGAATAATTTATTTATATTATGTTTAGTTACATTTTAAACAGCAGAAAAAATAACTACTGTGGAGTTTGCTTAAAAAAGAAAGAAAGAAAGAAGGAAAAAAGAAAAAGAAGGTTTTTTTCCCCCTACATTTAAAACTACTGCAAAAGGTTTGCATTTATTTCAAAAGAAAATTAATAGAAAATTAAAATTATAGAAGCATGTGCCTAGTAATAAATTATTTTGTTAAAATGTTATGTAAAGGTATGAGATGGATAATATAACTCAGAGAGTTATGTCACATAAAAAATAAAATAAAATAAAATAAAATAAAAAAGACTGGAAGAGGAGAATGAAGATTCTCATGAATATTCTTCAAAAACAGGAAATCAAAGGATAAATGGATGGAAGAATGGTGTAGAAACTGCACAAAACAAAACAGAAACTGCGGAAATAATCTAGTATGACACCTGGTATGACTGCATTTTGTTTCTATAAGGATAGATTGCAGATTTAGGGGTAAGATAACAAGTACTGTATATAAACAACCTACATTAAAAAGAATTCAAACTAGGTTTAAAAACAGTTTTATTTGACAAATAATACAATGCAATTGGAGCTACCGCCCCCTCAGCCCCTGATTTGAAGATTGTACCTACATTTATATAACATTCACATTATTAAATTTAGAAGTTTATTCCAAATTTATAAGACAACTTTCACCTATATGTATCAACATCATATGAACTTCGAAATACAACATTTGAGAAGAGGTATCGACTTACTACCAACAAAAAATAAATTTTATAACATTATTCAGATAAAATAATCTTTGTGATTAATATTACAGATAATTACTATAAAAAAAAGTTCGATTAAAAAATAAGATGGTTGGTAAGTATGTGTATATAAATAACACTTTATAGGTCCTGTCAAGTTTAAAGTAAATCAATTGAGCCTGATTTTAAGACACTCACATTCGCGACCTAAAACTGATCAATTTATTCAGGCCGTTTATCAATTTTTCTGAAGTAACCAACTATTACGTATTAAAGACGTCTAAAATAGGGTTTATGTAACATTATTGAAGAAAATCGGCGAGCCGATATTGAGATACCGTCCCACTTCGAGTTTTCCAATTTTAACTATAATTTGATAAAATTATCTATACACAGAGCATTTTTTATGTATGAACTTTCTTCGATCTATCTTTTTTTTTGTTTTTTCAGATAGAACAGTTCCTCTTACACGCAAGTACACACTTACATACACGTGACAAATTTTAAAAACACACCTTTCTGTAATAAAGAGACCTCAAAACGAGTAAATCAGGTGAAAATTCAATATCGAAATTTTTGGTTCAATATTTTCAACTGAAATTTTTGACTTTCATTGCCTACTGCAATCTCTTAATAGAAGTAAAAAAAAAAAAAAAAAAAAAAAAGAATCTTTCATGTTTAATTTAATCAAAGTACAAGAACATTTGGAACCAGCAATACTTGTTTTTTTTTCCTAAAGTAACATGCTTATCATTTTACTTTATTTATAAACATACCCTCCAACATCCTAATTAATATTCCGTAGTATTGTTAGTCCCGCCCTTTTTCTCCCACCAATAATTTTTCAGAGTAATAATCACCAAATGCAATTGTGATTACATAAGAAGAAAAATACTTTAAAAATATTCTGGTGTGAAAAAGAAGGCGGGGCTAACAATACTACGGAATATTAATTAGTATGTTAGAGGGTATGTTTAGAGATCATTCCATCAAGGATAAGTTATCGGATTTTTAAGGTATTTAGTTGGGGGTTTCATACAAGTATCTTAAAACGTTTGGCAAATAAATTAATCAAAAACAATTTTTGAATTCAAATTTTCTAAATGTTAATTTTAATCTGCATGTGATATTGCAAAAGTGATTGATACTTCTATTAAACACTATTTTAGTGAAAAAAGAAACCAGTTCATGTATCCATTTTAAGCCAAATTTTCATTAAAATATGTTTTACTTTAATAGTTTCTAAATAAACCAAAATTATTTTTCTTTTATCAATAGAATTAATCGATAAATTTGATTTATTATGGTTTCTGAATAAAAGGATGTGATTTAGAGCGATACAGCAGTTTAGACAATGACAATCAAAGACATCACGAAAAATGACTGAAAAATCGTTAAATAACAAAAGTATGATAAATGATGATGATAGCTTTTCACAATACTTTTTCTTTTCATAATGGGATTTTTCATTCAGTTTTAAATAAAGCACACCGAGCAATTTGACATAAAAATAAAAACATGGCTTTTAATATTTAAGCTCATTTTAAAATATGTCAGTAATAAAAATATAAATAAACAGAAGAAGTTTTTTTAGAATAATTTTGAAAATGGCTCTAAGATCTGAAATAATGAATTTCAAAGGCATTTGAAATAGACGTTATAAAACCATAATTTAGGAAAACAAAAATTCTTTTGGTAGAATCAAGGGTTTTCATTGCAAGTCAGAATGCAAAAACAAATAATTCAAAGACAATTACAAAGTTAATATTGATTCTTTTAAATTAATTTTAAATAAGTTTAACAAATAATTTATGAAAACCATTCCTATTTATATGTACGGAATTTAAAATATTTACATACATTTTTATTTATTTCAGATTTAATAAGAGATATTATGTCATTACAAAAAAAAAAAAAAAAAAAAAAAAAAAAAGAAACGTGCGACGAAGAAGAGGAAAAAATAAAAGTAAAACAATTTATACCCTTTACTATAGCTGCCAATATTTTAACTTATTCCCGAGTAATTTTAGCCCCACCTCTATTTCGTAACACTTATTTTTTAAAAGTAACTTTTTCTTATTTTATTGAAGTTATATATTAAAGAAAATTTTTGTATAAATGAAGTGGTGCGAAATAAAGGCGGGGCTAAAAGTAACCCGGAATAAATTAAAGTATTGGCAGCTATGCCTTTACCACGATTGACTTATTGTCCGAGAGGTTCTTCTCTTTTTCTGCATTGCAATCAGAGTTTTCAGATGTGTCGGATTTTTTATTCAATAATCACTAATAAATTTGAGATATGGTATTTGACATACATAATAGACTATCAATTTTCGAAGTGATTAGGCATACGTTACAATTAAGAATTATTGGTGATTATTGAACAAAAAATCCTCCAGATCAGGCAACACTAATTGGAACAGCCCTTCCGATTACAGAATTTTGCATTAAAGCATCACAAAATATTTCCGTTGTTAAAGGACTGATATTTCACAGTTACATAAATAAGATAAAGATAACTAGTGGTGTTAAAAATATAAAGAAAGTACAGCTTTTTGCTCTCTAAGCTGGTAGATTGGGAATGCTTCATTTGACTCTAGGTCATGCTCGTTTGTTGAAACGTTTAAAACTTTCCGTTATTTTAAGCAAAATTCAGCATTAAGTACTTGTATTGTACCCACAAATGAATACAGTATAGGGCTAATTAGAAAAATTTCCCATCGAACATACATTTCATGGAACACATTTTCATCATCGCTGCTGTTGTAATGTCAGCATTTGAAAACACAAATTGTTAATTTATAAGTTAAATATAACTACATTATAAAATTCACAATATGCTTACATATATACATATATGAAGCTGAACGGTTTTCGCTGTACCTGTCTGTATTTTTAGTTCGCTACAAAAAGCTACACCATTCAACTGACCACTACAAAATTTGGTACACATTTTAATCAGGATAAAATCTAGCAAACGAGGTATTTTTAAAATTGAATCAGGCAGTTGTTTCAAAAGATATTAAATAAAAACGCCACTACACCTTTACACTTTTTAAAAAGGAAAATAAATAAATAAATGGTGCCAAAAATAAATTTAATAATTACACATTCTTTTTTTTTAGGCATAAAGGAAAATGTACTTATTTATTACACGTGAAAAATTTAATTAATTAGATACATATATATGTATATACATATTTATTTTCGTTTTATTACGTGTAAGTAAATATATTCCTTTTTTTTTTTTTTTTTTTTTTTTTTTTTTTCGAAAGAAAAATTAACGTGCAAACATTTCTCTTTCATTAAATTAAATGTTTATTTGTGTTTTTATTTTTAGTTCGCACAATGTGTTCAAATTGTTATAATTAAGATTTTATAGAGATAATTCATGTACAGTCGGTAACAAAAGTGTTCGAACACTAGCAAAAATTCCTATGTGAAAAAAGTACACTTCATACGGTTCTGTTAAATAAATACTTATCGAATCATGTTCCTAGACTGTCTAAGAAGCGGATTTGACAAGGATTTATTTAATAAAACCGTATGAAGTGTACTTTTTTTTACATAGGAATTTTTGCTAGTGTTCGGACAATTTTGTTACCGATTGTAGTGATACATGTTACTGCTTTCTTTTTTACTCTACTCAATCAGAGCCTGATTAAGGGGAAGCACACATTATTTTTTAACAAATACTTTCCTCCTATAATAAACAGAAAATTCTCATTAAAAATTATTTTAAAAGAATTCTGGTGTCGAATAACGGTGAGTAAATTGGATTGTTTTGCACCGTTCATTTTTTATAAAAAATATTTCCTCGTCAAAGCGTGGAATTTCTATGACATAAAGTAAAAAATAATTGTAAAAATATTCCGGTGAGAGCGGAGATAATGTGTGCTTCCCCCTTAATCAGGCTCTGTACTCAATCAAAAATTTCTTAGTTTTAGTGTTTCACATCGTTGACTAATTTTAATACTAAACCCCTTAACGCGCGGTGTCCTTGCTGCAAGGACGCAAAATTTAAGATCCAGCTGCAAAAATTCATCCCGGAAATTTATTAGCAAAAAATCGCGTTTATAACATATCAGAAAAGGCCACTTTTTTAAACCTTAAAATTTAAAATTTCTTTTAGTTTAATTTAGTTCATGAATTCCGGTGGCAGTATAATTTAAATATTTCAAATTGTCTTGCGCCGCAAAGGGTTAAACTCAACCTTTGTATAAATAACTAAATTCTGTTTATCTCATGTTTAGTATCTATACATAAATAAATTAATGTTTTTAAAAATGTGTCTTTTTTATATAAAAGCTTCTGCTACAGAAAAAACTGTAGTTTAAAGTAAATTACAAAGCGAACAATAGCAAAAAATTGTTTAACCGCCACAGGTTAGACTGTCACATTCAAAAAGAAATCCAGGGACAATTAAAAGAAAAATTTCTTTCGCTCCTCCCCTTTCAAATGTGGGAAAGTGTTTCATAATATATGAATAATGTATAATTGTACTTTATAGTTGTTAACTATAATACATATTTGTTTTATACACATGTAAAATTACATTAACTAATTTTAATTCTACATTTTCCATTTCCACGCGTTACAAGCATACCCATATACCGTAATGTGCGATAATTTTTTATTCTAGTTTAATTCAGGCAACTAGTGCCAAAGTTTGAAATAGCTTTGTTAAAAAAACAAAGTTATTTTTTTTAACTGTAAAAGAATTTGCAACAGTAGATTTTGCAACAGTAATTATTTTTAATGTTTGCACTAATTTTGAATTTCTTTAATAGATACGTTGGAATAATCATAAGATTTTTATTAGTGTCGGAAATTACCATGCAGGTGCATCATTATGGAAATATGTTGCATTTTTATTATTGAACAAGAAAATGAGCAAAATGGCTGTGTGTCATATAGAGGCTGATACGAAATCGCTGTAAAATGTTATGGCAAAATAACAATCAAAAATTAATTTCTAAAATTGTTTGCCATTATTTCACGTGTTAGGATAAATAATACTATTATTGTATCAAAACATGTTAGCACAGTAACACATTCATTACTGACAAAACCCTATTAAATAATAATAATAATAATAATTTTAAAACCTGAAATCTATTTTTGTTTTCTAAGTAATATATATAAAATTCGCTGCAAAACAGAATTTTATTCTGGACAATACAACGGTGCCACAGTCACATGAGTGATATCGCTCGTATGTCGGCGTACTCAGTGGAAATGAGAATACTGTAATTTCTCTGATTTTAACCGAACTTATCAATGAACAACAGTTTGTTCTTATTATCAGCCCCCCCCCCCTACCTGTAGCTGAGCGGTTCTGCACACAAAACTGGTAGACAGGATGTGCCAGGTTCCTCCTCGGGTCGTACTCGTCGAAGTAACCGTTTGAAGTTTTCCATGGTTTTCCCTGAAACTTTCAGAAATACGGGCTAGGACCCATTAAAAGACCGCGAAGGAGGGTAACCCTCCCCTTTTAAGTCCAGGACTTTAATTATAGACTATTGGTCTTAACCTGAGCTTATTACCAGAACTGTTTAATAGGTCCTGGGTTCAATCAAGCTTTTCCCCAATTTTCTCTCTCTCTCTCTCTAGTTTTACATTTTTTTTTCGTTTCTTTCTTTCATTTTTTTAATAAAAATTTCCTAGTTATTTATGTATTTTTACTTTTTTTTTTTAAATATATAACAGGGCAGCAAGTGTTTCCGTCTCAAGACGGAGCACTGACACTAGTACTTCTTTTCAATAATTTCTATCATATTCAAAGGCAGTAAATTGGTCCACAAATATGATATAAATTATTGATAAAATAATACTAGTGTAAAAGTTCCGTCTTGAAACGGAAACTCTTGCACCCTTGATACCTAATAGTAGAGAAAGTATTATTACTATTTTCTTTTCAGTGAAATTTTCAATATTTAGTGTTTTCTATAGTTCGTCATTTTTACATAAAGTCAAAAAAAAAAAAAAAAAAAAAAAAACTGCTCAGGATTGATATTACTTTGTCATACCCATATGGTAAACGGTGTACTAGTTTAAAGTCCACATTTCAGTTCTAATTTTTTCTATAATTACGCATTTAGGGATCTCCAAAATTCGGAATTCAAGTGTTTAACTGTAGTTTATCTTTTATCCACATGACAAAAAGCAAATTACACTGCTCTGCATGAAAAGTGGCCCCAACACTATTTTTGCAAATTCTTATGTAAAATGACCTCCTGAATCCGAATATAATGCTCATTTTGCCCTATCACCCACAGATTTTTGGAGCCGTTCCCCTACTTTTAACACATTTTTGTAATTTTATGGCTATAAATTTGATTTTTAGGAACAGAAAGGATTATTTTAACTGTTAAATATTTTCTCAGGAGCTACAGAATTGAAAAATTCTAAAACATGAACATTTGCAGCAAGGAAAAAATTTAAGGAGGGGGAGGGGAAGGGGGGGAATTGCCACTAAAACTATAAATTACATTTAATATATTTTATGAATGAATCATCATCATTATTATTTATTATACTTTATATATATATATATATTTAAGTGTTAAAATTATTCTTTTCCATTTTCCAAATCAAATTCATGGCTATAAAATTACCGAACAGTGATAAAATTTGAGAGGGGGGGGGGAGGCGAACCGAGAACACAAAGGGTGATTGGGCAAAATGAGGGTCATATTTGGATTCAGGAGGTCATTTTACACAGGAATCAGTAGAAATTGCATGAAGGCTCGAAAAGATTTTTTTTTTTTTTTTTCAGAGCAGTGTTATTGCGAAGAATTCCAAATAGGTATTTTATAGGTATTTTGATTATCATACGAGGTTACCACTTGAAAAGTTTCATAAACATTTGTAAGTTTCAAGCAGTCATGTGGGTGACGTTTGACTGATTAATGTGTAACAGACTTTTGAATTTAAGAACAGACTTAATTTTTTTGGATGAATATATACACCAGGATCAATATTAGGGTTGAGGGCGCCGGGCGCCAGTAATCATCCAGTTTCCCTGACACAGATATATATGTCAAATTAAGCATCTCTAAATGTATTTTAAGTTGTGTTTAAACTAAGTTTAAATATCTCACTTGTTCTTGTTCAGTCGGCAGCAAAAATTATTGAAGCCCATATCCACATTATATATATATTTATATACATATATTTAGTTTGATCGCTAATTTTTATCACCAACTTACTTTTTTATTAACAGCATAAACCTAAGATCATGATTGGACAAATATTTACTTAACAAAACACAGTATTAGCTGCACATATTTTAAATAAGAATTACTGATAGTGCTTTAGTAAATTTTCTGCGGTTATTTATTCTGTCATCTGACTTTATATTATTTAAATGTTGAGTAGAAGAAAGTCGTGTAAGTGAAATAGTCTTAAATAAAAAATTAAATATAATAAAACATCTAAATTATATATATCCTGATCCTCACTGCACTTTATTTATTTTTTAATATCTTCTACACAATTCGTTTAAATATTGGTTTATTTATTTATGTATCAATTAAGTCAAATTCATAAATAGTTACTCAACGAAGAACAAATTTAGCATCAGTGTTTCCAAATTTATATTTTTTTTTTATTCAACAGTCATCAATAATTTTAAGAGTGACATTTCATAAATATAATTTACGATTAAACATTGTCACATGCTGCAAAATCCCATATTAAGTTACTCATTAGGGCACAAAACGCAACAATTCGGCAAATACTTTATTTGCCATGGTATGTTCGAAAATTTCACATTTACAAGGAGATTTCTGCTCCAACTCTCAATAACTTCATTCAGTACTTAAATATACAATTTCATTTGGCTCTAAAATCCTTAGATCACCCAGCTTTAAACACACTAGCAGCGTATGACCATATCGATCCTACGAACAGACGCAGACCCAAAGCGGGCCTCGATCTGAACTCCCACCTTTAACCTTTATGCTGTTTTACTCTATGTTACATATTTTTTCTCTTTTCTATCGCCTTCGGGCACTGACTTCTCCTCGAAGATTATACCCTGTGTTTGTTTATGTTA
Organism: Salticus scenicus; assembly: GCA_963930645.1. Lineage (NCBI taxonomy): Eukaryota > Metazoa > Arthropoda > Arachnida > Araneae > Salticidae > Salticus > Salticus scenicus. Next base: position 77,911,876 of record OZ005659.1, on the reverse strand, counting down.
AGTTTGTCATCCTCTGTTAAAATTAATAAATAAATAAAATAAAAATGCTCCTAGAAAATACAAAAATATTCTTACTATCCTTAAACTTTCTATTACATTTTGTAATGCTATCCTTAACCTTCCTTCTTTTATGTTTTTTTTGTGCTTCCTATTTTATGAATTCCAGGTTTACGTATTACGTATTTATGTTTTGGTGTTCCTCCTCTGTCCCCCCCCCCCCCCCCACTCTCCGTTGCAGTGATTGTGATTTTTTTAGGACTCGCGACAAGTGTATGTCCGTTCAACACGTCGAAAGTGGTGCAGGGAGTTTAGTGCCGACCGAAAGGACGTCCACGATGAAGAACGGAATGGAAGACCGTGAGTTTCGGAGGCGATTGTCGAGATGGTCCAAAGCGAAGTGATTCAAAACTGGAGGATCATCGTCCGTGAATTTATTGCTCGGATTCCTGGGAGTTCTTACGGTACAGTGGAAAGAGCTTTGACTGAAAAATTGGGGTATAACGCTTCGTAAATGGGTTGGCGGTGGCATTTTACTACATCAGGATACAGAAATTTGAGCACCGTCTACAAAAATGTGTAGAAAAAAGATGAGATTATGTCGAAAAATAGAGCAAAGTGTCGTATTTCCAACGATGTACATTGCTATGAGAATAAACAATGTAGCCTATTTGTAAAATTGATAGGAACCTTCTTTCTGGATCAATCCTCGTATATATATATATATATTTAATTAACAATAGAGTTTTTAAATTTCCATCTTTATTTATAGAAATTGTTTCTTCCTAAATATTAACATTTTAAATATTATTTTGAACCAAAAAGCTTTCCTAAAAGTAAGAAGAGAGGCATATTTCTGGAATCAAGGAAAACTAGTACAGATTATCGTTATCGCAAACTTTTAATTAACTACTAAATTTTTGTCAAAACATTGTACAGAGCATTTCAAAGTAGTACTTAAAACACAAATATACTTCAGAACTTTAATTAAAACGTACAAAAATATTTACTTTGTTACGTTACTTAACAAATAACAAATTTCAAGTTTAATCTTCTTACAAGTGAGTAAAGAAAATATTTTGCTTATCAGTTTCTGGAAATGAATTAAGTTATTTAAGTACACACAGTATTTTTCTGTTTATGTTCATAACATTTTATGCGAAGTTTTATTAAAGTATTAGCAATTTATTTTAACTGAGTCATAGTAATATTATGTATAAGAAATAATTCACTGATCACGGATAAAACTTTTTAATACTTTTCTACAAGAATTTTGGAAATTGGAATATCATAACAACAGATACGTATAAGTTACGTGGACGGCATCTCACAGCTTTGGAACAGATAACATATTATGACCGTCGCAAAACTTTCGAAAATTTTAAACTGATATCTTCTGCAAATAAATTGCTAATAAATCTTAAAATAAATCTATAATAGCTTGCAAATTTATATATAAATTGATAGCTTAGCCAAAGTTAAAAATTCTTTCTGACTCTTTTACTTGAAAACAATAGTGGCAGACATAATAATAGTTACTAAAAATTAATTTTACAAAATAACTTTAATAATTAAAATTATTAATTATATTTAATAAAATAATATACATTATATATAAGTCCAAATAAAGGTTTTCTTCCAATACGCTAAAATTATAAAATAAAATAAATCGGATAAACTTTAAAGGCAGGTAGAAGAGATAGATATAAGAAGATTTATTATCAGTATTTTGGTGCGATAATGTGATATATATGTATGTGATATGCGTATATGTAATCAGTACATAAGAATATACTGCGTTTAATAAACAGGAAGAGAACAACAAGAAGAATGCCTGTTACTTTAATCATTATTCCGTAAGCGTATTTCCAAAACACGCATTGTTACACCTTCTTCCACCAAGGCAATATTAATAGGGTTTGCAGCATTCTATGTACAAAATGCTACAGTATTTGAATAATAAATTTAAATTTAATTATCGAATATATAAGATAAAACAATGGAAAAATACTACAAAAATTTCGTAGTCTGCAAAATATAAGGCGCTGCAACATCTAAACTGTTCAACAAAAGTCCTTAGAATCTGTTGAGAATCTTGTGTCAGACCATAGCCTCCTAAACTAGATGCCTGTCGAGTGGCTTGAAAACTTGGCAACAGTTGAAGCGGTAGACAGCGCCACCTGGTACAGATTCCGTGACTATCGCCAACAACTTTAAGAAGTGATATATGATATATATAATCGACGTTACTTCGATTCTATTCGCCTTTTATGTATATCATATCCCACTTTTAACAATTTTTGGTGACTTTTGAATAAAAAAGTCGTCCAATCTGTACCAGGTGGCGCTGTCTGCCGCCTCAACTGTTGCCAAGTTTTCCAGTCACTCGACAGGCATCTAGTTTAGGAGGCTATTGTCAGACTGTGAGTTGCTTCTGGAGATGTGCATGACAGATACCTGATATTTTTTTCTAAAGTGTGCTAATCACGCACTGCCGCAGTGTATCGTATATTATTGGAAGTGATGGATTATTTCAACCATTGTGTGGATAGAAATAGTTTGATCATGAAAATTTTTCTTTCATCTAACGTCACTCTTATTTTACACTAATTTGTTCTTAATACCTCTTTACGTTCTAATCCTTATACCCAACAAAACCTCATTCATATACTTGTGCTCTAAATGTTCATTTCAGTCTTTCTAAGTGCTTTTACATTTCAGCCAGATAGCTCTGGAACACTCAGTAAACACACACACACGTTGTATATGTATTTGTGTGTGATCATATATATATATATGTGTGTGTGTGTGTTTGTGACATAGACATTATGAAGACTGCTGTCAAATGTGGGGATAACCTCCATTTCCATTAATTATGACTTAAAGCAATCGACTAGAACATAGGCCTAATGTTCAATCCGTACCTTGACGTGGGGAGCTGTTAGTATCGCCTAGCATAGCGATCCATTACGGATGGCCCAAAAACAAAAAACTCATTGGCCAGCGTGGTGTGAATTTTCCAACTCCTCCTTCATATTATAAAATGCCCGTATTAAATGTACAATGGTCCACAGTTCCTAACGGCCGCAATTTTCCTGCTCTGGGATCAGTCAGACGGAGTTATCATCTAAAAAAATACTAAGTTTTTATGAAAATAATAAAATCCATTTAACAGAGAACCAAGTTACTGTCATGTTTTGCAAAGGGTCGAGTAAGGGTTAACCCTTACTCGACCCTAACATTCCTGAAGATGAAAATAAATTACATGGGTTTGTCAGCTCAAAGTAAATAAATAAATAACTATACTTATATAAAATTTGCTAGATCTACTTTCGTGTAAATCAAATTTTTGAGATTTTTTAACAGGTGGATAAAGGGTTAAAATGCGAATAAATCAGATGGGATTATCATCTAAAATAAACAACAACGTTATTCCTAATTTTTAATTAAAATCGTTTGAGTCATTCTGAAGAAAACAACGTTCTGCATATTTTCCGACAGGTTGACTGAGGGTTAACAATAAATACTAATTTTACTAGCTGTTGGAATAAGCCAAATTGTTTATCATCTCAAGAAATCCTTAACCCAATTTTTTACCAAAATCATTCGATCACTTTAAAAAAAAATAATATAAAAAAAACAGGCTTTTGTCATATTTCAAAGTGGGCGGTGCTAAGGTTGAAAGTAAATGCTAATTTTAATAAGATGAGGATAAGTACGATATGGGTTTGTCTTCTTAAAAAATCTTTAACTGTGATTTTTTATTAAAATCGTTATTTCCCACTTCTGCGTAAACTCCCTTTCTCCATATATTTCAACAGGCCTGGAAAGAGTTAAGAGCAACAGCGAAATTTCTCGAAGATAAGGATAGTTTTAATAAATTTTTAATCCCAAGAAACAATTTACCCAAACTTTCATCAAGTTCGTTATATTTTTTCAATTAAATCCTCAACCTGCTTCTACCATATTATCCCCCCCCCACCATTATTATCCAGCATGTCGTGACGAATTCAGAAAGAGGAATCTTGCCACTGAATATGTGACAGGACTATATGAAGCTTTTTTACTGATGAGAGGGATGACACTTAATGGGAAAGATGTTTCTTCAGAGGAATAATTGGGGAAGGGAACCGTGCGCGATGATCTACTCTAGGATATGTCTCCTCTTTTATCTCCTCTGAGGGCATCCGGATTTTGATGCATCTATGTGCACGTAGATTTTGATATGTAACTAGAAACAAACTTGTCAGTCTTCTAAAATTGAACTTGTTTCCAACAGAACAAGAGTTTCTGTTTTCATATACAGCCATATTTTGCAACAGGCAAATAAAGGGTAACCAGTAATGCAAATTTTTCTAAACATCGGGATAAGTGTGATCGATAATTTACTCAAAAACATCTTTAATTTCGAACTTTGTTAAAAGTCTTTATATCCATTTATGATTAAATCGAATTACAACTATATTTAGCAACCGGTAGAAAAGGGTTCACAGCGAACGCAAATTTTCCTGAAGATGAGAATAAGTCCATTTTTTTTTTTACCTCAAAAACCTCAAACCCCAAACTTTTATCAAAATCTTTAGAGCCGTTTGTTAGTTACCCGAGAGAAATTAAAGTCACGTGATTAGCTCGTTTGATATAAACGAAGAACAAACTCAATCTCTTAATGTGCTTTCGGTTTATCAAAATTTATAAAGTATAAGTATTTAATTTCAATAATTATTTTAACCATAAAATGTATGCATGGATTTATGTAAAAGTTATTTAAATGTAGATGGATTTTCAACAGACGCAGCACAATGAAGAATAAAAAAGCTGTGTTTGAAAAAAGAAGAAACTAAGTAATTACAGACATGCCAATATTTAATTTGTTTTAGAGTTTCATTATTTTACTCACTTTTTTTTTTTTTAACCATTTTCTTTGAAATGTACTTTTTATTCAGTTTCATCGTATTTATATGTATATTATAGAAAACATCACTACAAATAAGGTGGTATAAAAAAGGGCGCGTACAAACAGTGCTCTGGAATAAATTAAAATGTTGGTATCACTGTAAACACCATAAAATTGCGTTAACATCACACAGTTGCTTCAAGTCAGAAAAATTAAGCAAAACGCTTCATAAGAAAAAAAAAAAAAAAAAGGAAAGAAAAACAGAAAGAATGGGATAGCCACGAATGCAGACGCAGTGCGAAAACAAAAGCTCAGTATAACAATGTAAAAGCAGAACTGGTATAAAAACTTAAAACCATAAAGATATATAGGTCGACCACTGAGCTAGTAATGGTGCAAACAAACTACGAAAATTGACGTTGTAAGATTATCATACATTAATTTTTTTCGACTTCTAAAACGATTTTTTTATCGACATTTTGTAAACGTTAAAATATGTATATGTTTAAGTATTGCATTTGCCTTTTTTACTTCATTAGAATAAATAATATTAAAAGTAGATTTTTAAAAATACTGCGGGGGGGGGGTGTTAAAGTCCCGCTTTTTTTCTCCTGATTCTTCCATCAGAATATTTATATGTTAATTTTTACCTAATCAATGGTACCAAACTACTATTCAAAATTCCGAAAAAATATATAGACAGGGTTCGTACGAACCTTATTTTTTCCCTGAATCTCACACCAGTATTCTGAAACAACAAAATTCTTATTAATCAAAAAGACTTATTTTATAACGAAAATCATTCTAAACAATTACCGGTATAAGACTCAGGGAAAAAATAAGGCCCGTACGAACCCTGATAGATATATGTATATATATTAGTGGAAAAATCAGGGACAAATGTGGTCTGTGACCACTCGGTACTGTAAATTTCATGGAAGTCCATGTCTTCGACGAAATTTGTTGATGACTATAATTACGCTAATGTCGCCATAAACGAGATCGCACTGTCCTCCTTTTTTTTAGGGCATTTTTAGGGATGAGATATTTCCTGCTTTTTTATTATCACTTTTTTATACGAAAATCCCTACCCTGTTTAATCACGGCCCATTAATATTACAATACCATAAAAGATTCTCTATAAAAATAGTGGTAACAAAAATGTCGAAAATTTTCTTCCGTGAAAGCGCCCTGAAAAAAGGCAGAGAATGTGACCCCCTGCATATAGTCTACAAATATGTGTGTAAGGCTGAATTTTTTTCATTTTCGAAATAAACAGAAAATGTAAAATTATAAAAGAATATACAGTAAAATAAAGAATTCAGGTGTTTGTTTAACATGACACTAAAAATAATTTTCAAAATGATAACGTTTTTATTTTTCAGTCGAGTGTCGTATAGTTAAAGTATTTCACCTTTTTATTTAACGCTTTTAATTTCTGAATAATATGCTTATTATACAGAACCAGGGATGAAAATTTTCCGACTTTCGGCGGAACTCTTCCACCCGAATTATTTTACAATAATCTGTATCTTATTTAATAAAAGGATATTAGAATAAAAATACGCTCATCTTTTCTAAATAAAAATAGTGGTGCGATAACGATAACCACTTTCATCCCTGCAGAAGGATTCATTCGTTACAGTGAATTGGAATTTATGCTTTTATTGTATGTATTAATAAATCTACCAAATATTTTAATTATTTCAGTGATTGGTTTATTAATGGTGTCAAGGCCCGCCTTTATTTCACACAACATTTTTTAATCCTTTGCCTGACATAATGCTCTGAAGTATAGATGCCAACATTTAAATCTATTCCGGAGTAATTTTAGCCCGCCTCTATTTCGCACCACTTTATTTATAAAAAAAAAAAAAATCTTCAATATTTTTAATTTCGACAAAATAAGAAAATTTTACTCTTAAACAATAAGCTGTATGAATTAAAGGCGGGCTTAAAATACTGCGGAATAAATTAAAATGTTGCCATCTATGCTGAAGCACTCTAACCAATGTTGCCAAATATGAGGTCTCTTTTATTCAACTGCCATCAATAATTTTCGATATTCGATAGGTACGAAGTACCAATAACTTTCCAATTATCCAACTGTTACAGTTAAAATTTAGTGGTGGATATAGAATAAAAAATTACATAAACTTCGAAACACTGACCAGAAAAGTGAAATTAAATAAGATAGAACCTGCAAAAGGTTAAAATGAATTTTTTTCAAATTTAATTTTAAGTAATTAAAAAAGTTTTTACGAAATAATAATAATTATAATAATGGTGGTGTGAATAAAAGTCGGGTTTTCTTATAAATATATATATATAAAGAATTCTTGGCAAGTCTACTTTCATATAATAACTATATACGTAAAAAAAATAGTTTAAAAAAATGCCATCAGTCTTTAATTTTTTTCAAGAAAATTTCATGAAAATTTTGTACAATATTACAATTTTTCAATATCGAATAATATTTCATGATATGCAAAATGCACAAGCACTTAATGTTAAAAGTACTGATAATAATTTTTATCATACGAGAATCGTAGAATTAATTATTTTTGTTTTGTTTAAAATCCTACTGTTATTTACACTTAAGTATTCAATATAAATTTTCAGAACTTTAAGAACTAATAATGAAATTCCTTATTTTATTTCTTATCCTCGTATTTCACGCTCGTTCGCTAGGAAGAATGCTAAAAATTTCCATCAATAGAAGAATGTGTAAGCCGCTGCAAAACTATGCGCTGAAAATTTAGGAATCAATAAATTACGCCCGCCAATAGCTAACAACTATGAAAAAGGCAGAAAGTCATTTTCAACATTAAAATTAAAGGTTTAAATGACATAAAATAATAATATATATTTAAAATTTGGAAATAAGCAGTTGCCTAATAGCTAATCATAACGTATATTACTAATTACTTTTATATATTTTTTTAAGTATATAAATTTTTATTTTTGTACTGTTATTAAATTCAGTAAATTATTTGAAACTTGTAATTGAAATGCTAACATTTTAATTTATTCTGTAGCACTGTTAGTATCTGTCCTTTTTTCATACCATTTTACAGGTAATGGAATTTTCTCGTTACGTAATTAAGATTAAACAGGAAGAAAAACACCCTTCAAATAAAAGTAGTGTGGAAAAAATATGTGTACTTACAAAGCTTCCAGAATAAATTAAAATATTGGAATGTCTGCTTATAATGTGACTTTTTTTTTTTTTTTTTTTAATTATTAAAAGAAAAAAAAAAAAAGACAATAAAGTCTTATAGGTTAAGTAAAAGTATGATTATATTTTCATGACAAGTGGTATAAACTGCATTTATATTTAACTTTCTACAATCGATATTTGATATTTCATATACTTAAATGGACGCACATACTTTTCTACAATGCATAAGGTGTGCCCAAATGAAAAGGAGACCTTAGCTGTAGAGGTGTTATATCAAATCCCAGTGATTTAATGCGTTGGCCGATGTATGGCATGGTGGTATTGCTACATGCATATGCGCAGTTAACGGCTTCGCATCAATATCCTCATTGCTGGAGAGTAATTTCCGCAGTTCGTTGCATGATGGATTCCTCCAGATCAGCACAAAAAGATCGGCTGTGGACGAGCTCATACGTCAGATTCGCCGGATCACCACACGTGAAATTGATGTTGAACTATCGATAAACAAAGGAACAGCACATCACATAATCCACAAAAAGCTTGGTTATGGCAAAGTTTGTGCACAATGTGTGCCCAGGCATCTGTCAGAGAATCAGAAGACGGCGAGAATGGATGTTTGCCTGACCCATGTGTTGAGCCATCCACTCGCTTCCTACGCGCTGGGATCAGTGTATCAAATGGCAATTATTTATAGTTGTACTATACCACATGAACTGTAACTATAATATTGTTATTAAAATTTCTTCACATATAACTTTAGTCTCCTTTTCATTCGGAGACACCTTTTGTGCTGATCTGGAGGAATCCATCATGCAACGAACTGCGGAAATGATCCTCTCCAGCAATGAGGATATTGATGCGAAGTCATTAACTGCGCATGTGGCAATACCACCACGAAATTTACCGGCCAACACATTAACTCACTGGGGTTTGTTATAACGCCGCTACAGCTAAGGTCTCCTTTTCATTTGGGCACACCTTAAAATTACTCTCCACATGTTTTCCCATACCAATATATTTTTAGAGTGATTTTCACCAAATTTAATTGCGATTGAATAACAAGAAAAATATTCTAAAAATACTGGTGTTGAAAAAAAAATATAAAAATAAAAATAAAAAGACAGGTATTTATAATACTATGGAATAATTTGGTTGTTGGCAGGAATAAATAAGAAGATGGCGATTAAATAAGAAGAAGAATACCTTAAAAACACTGGTGTTGAAAGAAAAAAAAAATGGGTATTTATAATACTATGGAATAATAATTTGGATGTTGACAGGTATGTAAACTGCATTGCCTGCCTAATGTAATTCATAATCATAATTTATTATTTTAAAGCATTCTAGCAGCTTAGAAATGTTTAGTTCTATAATTTACATGACTTGAATTGATTTCTAAGTTGCATGCATGAATAAAACTCAATTTAACCGATTATAGGAGGAGAAAACGTTCCAAGATAAAGAATACACAAACAATAACACAAACCAACCGTGAAATGATATTGGCAATAATATTATTTTGATTTTTCTGGAGCTGAAACAATGAGTGCCAGAACATTGCCTCCTAAACTAGATGCCTGTCGTGTGGCTCGGAAACTTAGCAACAGTTCAATCGGTAGACAGTTCCACCTTGTATAGATTGCACGACTTTTTTATTCAACAGCCAACAAAAAATTTTAAAAGTGGGATTTAGTATATATAAAAGGGGAATAGAATCGAAGAAATGTCGATTATTTACATTATACATCACTTCTTAAAATTATTGGTGACAGTTGAATAAAAAAGTCGCGCAATCTGTACCAGGTGGTGCTGTCTACCACTTGAACTGTTGCCAGGTTTACCAGCCACGAGACCGGCATCTAGTTTAGGAGGCTATGGCCAGAATAAAAAAGATTGTGCAATGTCTTACTCTGTCTAAAGTATAGCTTATTCGATACAGTTTTTCCTTTTTTATTTATTTATTTATTCGTATTGAATTCTTCAAAGGGAAGTATTATACAATATTTTACACAAAATATTTTACAGTACCTTGATTGTTCTATAAGTTTTAAACAGTAAGCCTATATGTTTACTGCAAATACTGTCAGATGTATAAACAAAGTGATTCTTAATCCATAGTCAAAATTTAAATGGGTAACGAAACGCATGGAAGAATGTAATATTCATAAAACAATAATTTGCGTCACCGCAAGTGTTAAACCTTATAGCTATCGGTATCAGTAACAGTTTCAAACGTCGATGTTCTCACTGATTTTTATTTCCTAGTCGCAATTGAAGCAGAAATGGCTGATTATGAAAATCAGGAAAAGGCGGGCGTGCATTTTATCCATGGTGATGCGAACAGGAATGTTCCGGAAGGCATACGGTTATAGTGCTACAGGAACTTTTTCTGACATGATGCCTGTCAGACAGAACGACTTTTGAGCTATACGTTGGTGTCTGTGTGGAAGTAAGTCCATTTTCTGTCGTATGCATGATGCAAATATACTAACATTTTAATTTATTCCGGAGTATTTTTAACCCCGACTTTTTTTTTTATATCACTTATTTTTTAATTATAATTTTCTCTTATTTTATCGTAGTTACATATTGGAGAAAAATTATCTGTAAAAAAGTTATGTGAAATAAAGGCGGGCTAAAATTTCTCCGAAATAAATTACAATATTGACATCTATGATGATATAGAGTGTGTAAGGAAAGTGAAGACAATGTTGCCGAGGGGGTACAGTCGGTAACAAAAGTCTCCGAATACTAGCAAAAATTCCTATATAAAAAAAGTAAACTTAATACAGTTTTGTTAATTAAATTCTTGTCGAATCCTGTTCTCAGTTAGTCAAAAAACTGGATTCGACAAGGATTTATTTAGCAAAACTGTATTAAGTGTACTTTTTTTACATAGGAATTTTTGCTAGTGTCCGGAGATTTTGTTACCGACTGTATTGCAGATGGTTACGTATAGGTTGGGAAACAATACGCGAACGTTTCTCGTGGTGTACAGTATTCTCAAACGACGGTGAGATGAGTACTATGAAAGGGACTGTTACACCCGTACGATACACAATAAGTGCAGTACTTGACATCAGAGGATCTTCAGCCACATGTTCATTCGTATGCTGACTCTTTTTCTTACGTAAACTACCGAATCGTCATCTACGCTAAGTCAATGCATTTATTGTATGATAGATATTGAATGTTGTTATAATATCTCCTATTACCCCTTCCAATTTTGACTATGAGTATATAATCACTCTGCATTCTGAAAGATCGATAGCGGGTAATATAAAGTTTTCTGTAAAACCAAAAATTTATAAATTAATACTATAAGACTCAATTGAGAAATATTTAAAATAACCATCGTGGATGGATAGATGGATTGAAAATGTGTTTAATAAACTAATTACTTGATTAATTCAGAAGCGTGTTAAATAACTATTTAAGAGATTAATTCAAAAAATTAAAAATATATAATCTTAATATTTTTAGATCTAAATACTGTATCTAGAGTAGCCAACTATTTTAATTTATTCCGGAGCATTTTTAGCCCCGCCTTTAATCCATACACGTCTCTAAATATTTATAGATGACATATACAATACTAGACCTGAAAACTATGCTAGTTTATCCGTAATGGTATTAGGCCCCGCCTTTTTTTCACACCAGAATAGTTGTAGAGTAATATTCAGCAATATGTTCTCATGATTAAATAAGAAGACTATTGCTCTACAACTATTATGGTGTGAAAAAAAGGCAGGGCTTAATACGATTACGGATAAATTAACATAGTTAGCAGATCTACAATACAATTCTTTCTTGTTATGAAAGAATATTTTCTGCAGTTTTTTAAATTGCTGTAGTAAAAGAAAAGACAAAAGAGAATGTGTTTTAAATCAAAGCACATAATTTATATTAATTCTAACTATATAAAATATATCTACTTAGCATAAATAATTTATACATAAAGTAACAATTTAATGTAAAACAAGCTGTATAAAATGGGATTATCAATTTACCAAGAGATCGAAAGGCAGCTGCTCTGTAAGTAACGCAATAAAGGATATTAACAAATAGAGAACGTATAATGGATTAACGTTAAAATCTCAACCAATGTTCTGTTCTTCTGGATGATATTACATCTGAAGAATGTGAAATATGTTTGATGTGAATTGGACTTTCATTTTAGTTTCATCGATGAAAAGAGAAGTCGATGATCAATTTTTTCTGTCAAATGAGCTATGAGATGAAAATTATTATTTGTCAGAAATAAATATGTCGATAAAAGGAATTAGATAATATGTCTGTATTTGTAAGTTTCTGATTTTTATTCTCTTTTTCCAGAGATGCCAACATTTTCATTTAATTTGGGGTATTTTTAGTCCTTCCTTTGTTTCATAGTACAGATTTTTAAGAGTAATATTTTCTTATTTTATCTTAGTTATATATTGCAGAAAATTATTCGATAAATAAAGTGGTGTAAATAAAGGCAAGGCTAAAATGCTCCGGAATAAATTAAAATGTTGGCAATTATGTACAGTAAAGTCTCGTACAACGCGGGTGCAAGTTTGCCTCATATATATTACATTTTTATTTTTTAACACCACTAATTTTATATCAAAACAACTGCTTTATTGTCAGGTTTATCAACCTGATATGATTATATTAGAGCTTCAAAGTTAAGCAGAGTTGAAATAACAGAGTCCAGTGGAAACTGTATTGAGCAGGTACAAAAAAATATGACAAGTTTTTCTTTTAAATAAAATCATTTATTTAAAAACTAGATTGATTTGTCTAGTGAAATAAAAATCACAAAACATTTAGACGATTCGTTTAATATTCTTCTGGGCAGATAGATTAATACAGAGTAATTACTGATGCTTATAGTTACTAAATGTAGCTTGTTTTAAAATGACTATTATCCTTGAATTAATCTAAAAACATTTACTTAAACCTCATCTGAAAAAGAACAGCTTTCTACACAAGATTTAATACTGTCGAGGTTATCAAGGAAGCTTAAATTAAAAGATACAAACTGCGTTTCATACAAGCTTCTGTATTACCGGGATTCACATCGGAACTAACACCTAAAAAGCCACACGATTGCTTTTCTGCTACGCTCCTTATTCAATTCTAGCAAATGACGTAGACTTATGTCATTTGCATACGGGTAGTTTCGGCTAATGTATTAAGATAATATTTTATTGTAAAAAAAAAATTAAATAAACTATAAGCTTTTAAATATTTATTAATTTAAAATTATAAAAGTAAATAGAAAATAAATTACTTAGATTTTAAAAAGCATTGATTTTAATATAAAAGAAAGAAAAGAGTTAAAAGAAGAGGGAGTGAAACTGAATAAAATATTGAGTGTCAAGAACATACAAATATTTTAAATTTCTAAACCCAACATTTATCCAAAAACTAGATCGAGTGTATGAACCAATAGACTGGTACTCTAAAAATTTAGTGGTATTAAAAAATAAAACTGTTTTATTTATTTGTCATCTCTGCCATCGTGTTGTAACGAGACTTTAATGTATATACATTTGCGTATTTTTTTAAACTTATTTCCTTTTTATCTTTACTTTTTGGCAAGAAGAAAGTTTAAATACTTTTATGTCAAGGAATATTAACAATTCAAAGTAATTTCATTCAGAATATAAATCTAATAAATTAATACTTTTATTATTATTATTATTTATTTATTTTTAACACTAACTTCATTGTTATTCTTGTGATTATTATGTACTAAATGAAATTAACTATGCGGAATTTCTAAACATTTGGTTATAATCATTCACTTATAAAATTTTTTACTAAAACATTTCTGAAAAGGTATCACATAATTAAACGCAGTCGTATAGTATTATTGTTTTTCAAAATAAAAATATAATTACGATGCATTATTTAGTTTAACAATTTATTTATACTTACAGCTGATGTTTTGCAATTAAATTCATCGTTCTTTTTTTCTTTTCTGGAAGGGTTTTGAAGGAGGGAAGTAACATTGTATTAAAAAAAAAAAAGTAATATGCGCAATTTACACGAATAAGAAGAATTTTAGATTTTCACCTATTTGTTTCTTATTTTTATTAATTTATTTATTCTGGGAAATAGTAATTGTTTATTGTTTACATCATATATCTTTCAGAGTAATTTAAAAGCCAATATATATATATATATATATATATATATTTAGCATGTCTTGTAAAAAAGTTCTTATCACAGACAAAATGCTTGGAAATTGGATTGGAAAAAATAACGGATTATGAGTTATATTTTTCCCATTTTATCGATACTACTATTTTTTATACCAATTTTCGTGATAAAATAAAAGTAAAAAGAAATTTATTTTTCCAGAATAATGGTAGAAAGTCCGTTTTAAAATTACAATACTGATGATAATAATAATAATAATAATTGTTTCGCCACCTAATGAATTAGGATTCTTTTTAATGATAAAATAATATTAATAAAAGAAATAAAAGGTATAAGAAAATGTAATTCATTGTTCTAATTATTATTTATTTGTACATTATGAATTTATTATTGCCGTTTCACATTTAAAACACCTATTGAAATAAAAATGGAGCCCATTTAAAAGAAAGTATTTTTACAAGAGAGATAAATTGGTATTTTTAGAAAATATACAGTAAAAAATATTTTTTTTAGGCAAAAATGTATTTCTCACACTCACAGACAGATTTAAAAATAATAAGTAACTTGCATACTTCCAGTTTTTTAAAGTTATTTAGTAATTGTCGTTTTTGCCTGTTTATAACTTTACATACCACCATTTATTTATTCATTTAATTTGCATAGCACAATAAATAATTATATTATAATTATATATAATTGGGGGGGGGGGGGGGGAGTTGAGTGCGATGGTAATTTCCCGTCCTTCCTGAACAGAAATATCAAAAGTTTCTTAAATTATTTTCAACTGTTTTTAAAGTACATAGTTCTCAAGCATCTCTTTCTATCATCTGACTTTATAATTTTTAAATGCACAGTAAGAGAATGTCAGGTAAGTGCCATACAAGGTTTTTATTTTTCATAGATAACATTAAATATATTAAAACATTAATGATATCCCCATTACTCTGTTAAATTGTACATATATATATTTTAATACTTTCTACACCATTCAGTTAAATATTCATTTGTTTATTTGTATATATATATATATATATGTATATATATATATATAAGGTAAAGCTAGGAAAGATTGCGCGGTAGGAGGGATTGCGCACATAGGGGATCGGCGGGAAAGAGTACAGTGGGAGAATCGCAATTTTAAGTGGTTGTACAACTTCAATAGTGAAATATCGACCTGGATTTGCAGGTTGATTGCTTCAAGAGTTTAAGATAAAAAGTGGTTATTTTGTCTCGTCTCAAAAATTAATTCTTGATTTTACGTAACCCTTCCAAAGAAATTAAATACAATGGTAGTAGTACAAAATATTTTTAATTTAAACAAATTTTAATAATCTACTAACCTAGACTAATGTACGAGTCCATCGGTTTTCTCTAAAAGCGAATAATTATTTAATAGAAGACTGCGCAATCTCTCTTACCAAAATGGAGCGTTTGCGCCTTAGCTATTTAGGAGAGATTGCCCTTTTAAAATATTATATTAAAAGAGATTTCGCACAGGGCCTGATTAAGGGGGAAGCTCGCTCATACCGGAATATTTTTACAATTATTTTTTACTTCATGTCATAAAAATTCCACGCTTTGACGAGGAAATATTTTTTATAAAAAATGAACGGTGTAAAACAATCCAATTTACTCACCGTTATTAGACACCAGAATTCTTTTAAAATAATTTTTAATGAAAATTTTCTGTTTATTATAGGAGGAAAGTATTTGTTAAAAAATAACGGTGTAAGTATAAATAATGTGTGAAGAGCGAGCTTCCCCCTTAATCAGGCCCTGATTTCGCAGCTTATTGGTAATAACCAGACAATGAGGATAAGTTTGATCAATGACTGGAGCTATACAAGGAATTAAATTTGACACAATTGACTGGACTACTTCAACCTATTCGAGACGGAGTATCTTTTTGGAGATTGTCCTTAGAATCTGAAATTAAAGATTGTTAAGGAATGGCATGATCGACAAAAGCCACACCTCTGATGGGATTTAGCTATGGAATGCTAATGTTAGTCTATGGGAAATTTGTCGCAAAGCATTGAAATGTTTCTGTTTATCTGTTTAGTTTTGCACTATTTTCTCATATGATGCTCAAGTTTTGTGCAGCTGTCTCCTGCTTAAATAGAAGAGATAAAACTAAATGCAAACAAAAAAATATCAACCTACTTAAAATTCTTTTTAAGGACTGTAATCGTTTAAATTTTAATAAAATAAATGAATTAAACATAAAGAATTTCAAAGTTGAAACGAGGAAATTTCAAACCAAGTGAAATTTAGGTTTTGTGATTTGAACAATTTTGTGTGTAAGAAGATGTTGAGGAAAAAAAAAACTTTAATAAATAACAAACGGTGGGTGAATATTGAGGTTATAAGTGGGCGGACCTAGCCATTCAATATTTATCCTTGCAAAATTCCTAATTAATAATACGTAGTATTGTCAACCACTCCTTTTTTTCAAACCAGAATTTCTTAAGAGTATTTCTCTTGTTATTTATTCGTAACTGCATTTGGAGAATATTACTCAAAGAATTTACTGGTATGGAAAAAAGGGCGTGACTAACAACACTACGGAATATTAACACTTTCGCGACCGCTGACGTAGATTCACGTCTCATTTGAAAATATGTAACTCCTCCAGTGGGCGTTTCTTTCGCGATTTGTGTGTTATTTATTTTTTAAAAATATGCCCAATATCCATATTGGTACATCCATATATACTGTGCACACAAATTCTTTGATTAGAAAGAATATAATTTTAATGCATATCCATTTGTAATATAATTGTAAATACAGAAAAAATTTTCCAAACAATTTATAACTTGAGAGAATAACGTCCACAGGCGGACCTTATTGTCAAAAAGACAAAAACATGCGTTCGCGACCGCATATTTTTGTCTTTTTGATAGTATGTTCCGCCTGTGGGCGTTATTTTTTCAAGCTACAACATTTCAGAGCAAGGTTTTCTGTGTCCATATTTATATTACATTTGAATATACATATTATTTATACTCATTGTGATGAAACAATTTGTATCCAATTTGTTTTACTTTGATTGTACAAATATGAATATAGGGAATATTCTTAGGAAATATAGCAACATACAAATTGCAAAAGGGACGCCCACTGATGGAGTTACAGATTTCCAAATGACGTGAATTTACTTCAGCGGTCGCGAAAGTATTAATAAAGAGGTTGTCAGGTATAATCATTGCACACTGTGCTACCCGCCTTTTTTTTTTTTTTTTTGGCTCGGAAAAGCATTGCACACACGGTGTGCAGTCTGGCTCGAACAGGTTAACTTGTGGCAGGCGGTTTCAAGATAACTTCAACAATAAGTTCAACGATTGTGGACAGCTAGAGATTAGTAATATATTTAATAGAGATTTAATATATATAATTAAGACGGTTTGATGTTTGTGTACGTTAAAGCTAGAGATTAGGTTTGTAAACATGCAAACATTTAAGCTGAAAAAGAAATGTACTAATTTTAAGCATAGCTGCCAGCATTTTAATTTATTCCAGAGTATTTTTAGACTCGACTTTATTTCATACCATTTATTTTCTAATAATATTTTTTTTTCTTATTTTAGCGAAATTATATTTTTGACAAAAATTTTCTATAAATAAAAAGATGCGAAGTAAAGGTGGAACTAAAAATTCTTGGTAATAAATTAAAAGTTTAGTAGCTATGATTTTAAGTTAAACGTGTTAGCAAGTAACTTAATGTTACTCTGCAATCTTTTTCTGGTTTTGTACTTTTTTCGGTTTCTTTGATATTTTTCTTTAAAAATATTTTTGTAATTCTTTTTAAATTACTTTTATTTTTCTGATTGTTTAATTATTGAATTGACATATCCGTTCCCAATGCAAAAATATTTGTTTACAAATACCTTACAACAACAGTGTGGTCACAGATCATATTTTTTCCCTTATTCTTCCACCAATAATTTTCTTTCGAAATTTTTAATGGCATGTTTGTCCCATTAACACTTTCGCGACTGCAAGTTTTTGACTTTTTCACAGTAAGGTCCACCTGTGGGCGTTAGTCTGCTTAGTTACAATATTTCAGAACAAAATTTTCCGTATTCTCATTTATATTACATACATTATAGTTACACTCTTTCTAATCAAAGCATTTATACCCATAATATATTAATAGTACAAATATGAGTATTGGGTATATTTTTAAGAAATAAATAACGTCCAAACTGCGAAAGAAACGCCCACTGGTGGAGTTAGAGATTTTCAAATAACGTGAATTTACGTCAGCGGTCGTGAAAGTGATAATTAAGTTAAAATTATCATATAAATATTCTGCTGGAAGTATCAGGGAAAAGACGTGGATCTGTAACCAGTCTGAACAACGTCATTTAAGAGCAATTATTATTATTAACAATGTAATTGTAATTATAATTATAATTAAGCATGGAAGAAATGCATTAGAAGTAGGATCAATTAAAAATTATGCACCAATAGTTTAGCAAAAAATAAATATTTGAATTTTTTATATTGTTTTGTTGATTTGTGAGTAAACTCTCTTAGCTTTACCTTATATATATGAATTAAATCAAATTCATAAGTAGTAGTAGTAAATCAACAAAGTGTAAAATTAGCATCTGATTTATAAATCAGAAAAATAATGACGTGTAATCTGAAATTTTCCTGTTTCATTTTCTTTTTATAACAAATAAGAAAATAAAAATTATATATAAGAACAAAATTTGTTGTGAACAGAAATAGTTGCTTAAGGTGATAATCACAAATACTATTTTTAATTTAAGAATAAAATTTTAAAATTTTCTTCTTTTTTTATAAAAATTGTTTCTTCCTAAATATTAACATTTTAAATGTTATTTTGAACGAAAGAAGCTTTCCTAACAGCAAGAAGAGACGCCTATCTTTAGAATCAGGGAAAACTACCGCAAATTATTGCCTTCGTAAAATTTTAATTAATTCCTTAATTTTTGTGAAAACACTGTTCTGAGCATTTCAAAGTTGTGCTTAAAACAAGAAATTTGCTTGAGAACTTTAAATAAAACGTACAAAAATATTTACTTTGTTCCGTTGCTTAACAAATCATAAATTTCAAGTTTAATCTTCTTACAAGTGAGAAAAGAAAATATTTTACTGATCAGTTTCTCGGTATAAATTAAGTTATTTAAATACACAAAATAATTTATGTTCATAGCATGAGTTTGATCAAAGTTTTAGTAATTTATTTACTCATCAAATCTTATAATAATATTATGTGTAAAGAATAATTCCCGCAGCATGAATAAAAAGTATTAATCATAGGAGATACTTATACATAAGTGATACGTATATATGGATATTTACCGACAGTCCTTGAAACACATAACACGTTCGGACCACTGCAAATTCATGAAATTGATATCGTCTGCAAAAAGGTTGCTAATAAATCTCAAAATAAATTTATAATACGTGTATAATATACGTATTATATAATTTATAATACGTATATAATTTATATATTTATTTAAAGCATACAACGCATTTAAATACTTATTTTTTAGTGTTCCCACAAACGTTACTTTTTGCTTCTATCATACTTGTCAACATCGTAATTAATATTCCGTAGTGTTTTTAGTCCCGCCCTTTTTCACACACCAGTAAATTTTTAGAGTAATATTTTCCAAATTCAGTTACGATTAAGTAAGAAGAAAAATACTCTAAAAAGATACTGGTGTGAAAAAGAAGGCGGGGCTAAAAATACTACGGAATATTAATTAGTATGTTGGCAAGTTTGCTTCTATATTCAATAGAAAAATGTACTAGTTTCGTAAAAATTTTCGACCTCAGGTTTTCGATGGCTTTATACGTTTTGAGGGATCTAGAACACGATTTCATCATTTTGAGAAAATGTCTGTCTGTCTTCCTGTCCGTATATGTAAATATAATAGAATTTTGTGGCAACTGTATATCAGAAAGCTACTACAAAGAATTTCATTAACTTTGATATGTGGCGGTATAAAATTTCGTATAAATGTGCACAAAGAGAAACATTTTTTTAAGAATCATTAGGAAATTAAAAGTAATTAATTATTACGGTGATTGTGAACTGAAAACAAAAAAGTGCTTCCCCCCTGAGGGAAGCACTCCTCAAGAAGGGTACAGTTTAATTATGGGTATCATCCAAAATAGCTCAACGAATGATTAAATAATCGATCTGTGATAATTCAATAAAAAGTTTTTTTTTTTCTTAAAAAAAAAAAAAAAAAAAAAGTCTTCTTAAGATGTCATATAAAGAAAATATTGACTTTCTTTGGATATTAACCGTTTGCTCTGGAACGTCGTCTCTTAGCCGCCATTCAATTCATTATTTGAACTCGAACGTCGTTCGAGAAGCACCATGACCTATTAAGTTACTATATATCTTATATCCACCAGTAATGTTCTATAACTAAAAGCGCTATAATAGAAGTAATATTTCGTGAAGAAGGAGACTCCACCTACATTTATTATTAAGTGTCTTTGGGCGTTGCTTGCCTTGGCTATTGGTAAATGACCAAGAATGCTTTTCAAACTATCACGCAATGGAAAATTATAAAATATAATATTCATATATAATGCTTGTAATATATAAATATACATCAAATATACAAATATAGTATTTACATTTAAGATTCTTATAATTTATATTTTGCATTTTTTTATTAAAACTATTGTCGGGTACCTCATTACGCTTACTAAAAGAAGGTTCGAATACAAAAGGTTAATTTTCCATCACACTTCAGGCCCGCACATTTGGAAAATACAAAGTGGTTAACGTAAAAGAGGCCACTGACAAAAATGAAGGCACGACCTTCGTAAAAGAGGTATAATCTTGCATTTTGCTTGCCTTTTATTACGCGACCAGCATAAAATAAGGACAGCCAGACCTTATAATTACGTTTATTTTACGCTGGGTACCTTGTACCAGGGGGGGGGGGGGTCATAGTTCCCCCTTTTTTTCCGGACACTTTCTGGGATAAGAAATTTCTGTCTCTGTCAGAGTTCCCAACTTTTATAATTTGATCACGAGCATTTTTAGCCCCGTCTCTTTTTCATACCGGAAATCTCGAAAAATGATTTTCTTCATATTTAATCGTTGTTACATATTAAAGAAAAATAATCTATACAAATTTCTGGTGCCGAAAGAAGGCGGGGCTAAAAATGCTAGTGAATAAATTATAAAAGTTGGGAACTCTGTCTGTAGCTATCACTTTTTTTTTTCTGAAATCTTGATTGTATTTTTAAAGTTATGTTAAACAACGTAGACATTATTGTATGAGAAAAGTGGTAGTGAAAATGTAGCAGTGGTAGTCACATTCCTGTATATGTTCTGAAAAAAAAAGGAGGAAACGACGACACCTGCTGTACTTCTATACTTTTGAATAGATCTTTTACACAGTTCTAATTCTGTTCTCAAGCCACGCCCTTTTAAAAGCATTTCACTTTAACAAAAAATTATTACGTCAGAACCGGAAAAATTAGGAAGTTTTATATGCCGTTCGGGATGAAAGCCTTCGTAAAAGTGTAAGTATTATAACATAAATATCCAATAAAGCATTTCAAAAGTGTCAAACTACTTCGTCATCCCCTTTTCTCTTTCTCTCTTTCCTTCTATATATATATATATATATATATATAATCGTATTTGTCAACATTTCGAATTTTAGAATCAGATTTATCACCAATTCCTCGCATAAAGTCTCCCACCTAAAACGGGATCAAAATCTTAATACCGATTTCCATGTAAAGCCAATTAACAACCATATAATAAAACCGATGGATAAAAGGTGAAGAGTGAACGCGAATTTCTCTGAAGATATGTCCAAGTTTGATCGAATGTTTACTCCAAAAAACACTGAACGCTAAACTTTCATCAAAATGGTTATATTTATTTCTTACAGCAGGGTTAAGTATACCGTTAACCTGCTTTCTTCTGTCATATTCTTTGGCATTTTTATTTTCTGTTGTCCAGCATGTATTTCGAGACGAATTCAGGAAGAAGGAATGTTGCCACTTAATAGGTGACAGGACGATATGAAGCTGTTTCTTTAGTGTGAAACGACACTTAAAGGGAAGATGTTTACTCAGTGGTAAAGAGGGTAAGGTTTGGGTTGTGGGAATTAAGACCGATTGACTGTACTAGAGACCTAGTCCTGAGGGGGAGTGACCTCAGTGAGGGTCTTTCTCATAGGTCCTAACCCGTAGTGGGGAAGGGAATCGTGAGGTACTGGAAGACATTTTCCCTTTTTTCCCCTTCGAGGGCATTCAAATTTTGATTCGTCTATGAGCACGCTGATTTTGATATTTATCTAGAAAAAAACTTGACAGTCTTATAAAGATGAATTTATTTCCAAGAGAACAAGAGTTCTGTTGGAAGATCTATTGCCTCTTGTCAGCCATATTTTGCAATCGGAGTATTAAAGGTTAACAGCAAAGGCGATTTTTTTCTCAAGAATGCCTAACCAATTGATAACCACAAACTTTCACCAAAATCATTATATTAGTTTCCGAGTAAACCCAATTTTACTCATATTTTGCAACCGGCGAATAAAAGATAAATAGCGAATGCGAGTTTTCCAGAAGATGAGGAGAAGATCAATTTACTGTGCTCTCTAAAACCCCATAAACTCTAACTTTCATGAAAATTTCATACATATTTCAGAGTAAGCTCATATAAAGCCCTATTTTGCAACCAGCAAATAATAGGTTAACAGCGAACGCGAATTTTCCTAAAGATAAGGATAAGTGCAATCGATAGTTCACAAAAAAAAAAAGAAAAAACGTTTAATTCCGAACATTTTTGAAAGTTATTATATCTGTTTTCGATTTTACCCAGTGACAGCTATAGTTGGCAATCGACGGATAAAGGATTAACATCGGACGCGAATTTCCTTTAGAAGAGGATAAATATAATTTAATTTTTCCCTCCAAGAATCTTTTAATCCCAAACTTTCGTAGGTAAACGCATTTACAGGCATATTTTGCGACTGACAGGTAGAGGTGCGAACGAGTGCGAACTCTCTTGAAAATGAGGATAAATCCAATCTTTTATAACCTCAAAAAAAAAACCCTAACCCCAATTTTATCAAAGCCGTTAAGAACCGTTTCTAAGACATCCAAATCACACACACACACTCATATATATATATCATAGTTGCCAAATTTCCCGATTTAGGTGGGAAAATTAACACTAGAAATTATCACATTATTCAATCGTGGATAATTAATATGAAATATTTCTAATAAAAAATACTGGTGATAAATCTGATTGAAAACTAGAAATGTTGGCAAGTTCTATACATATATTATATATATATATATATATATATATATTTATTTATTTATTTATTTATGAAGTCACGCGATTAACTCGTTTAATATATACGAAGAATAAACACAAACTTTCAATGTGTTTCTGGCTTAGTAAATTTGTACGTTAGAAATGTTTAATTTCATTTATTATTTTAAACATGAAATTTGTGCAAGATAGGTTTTTAAATAATGCAGTACAATGCAAGGAAAGCTGGCTTTGAAAGATGAAGAAAGTAAGCAGATACAGACTTGCCACCATTTTATTTTATTACGAAGCATCATTATTATCTACTCTCTTTTTCTTTTTTTTTCCTAATATTTTTCTTTGAATGCTATTTTTCTTTTCACTTAATCATAATTTCATTTTCGTGAAAATTTCACAACAATTAAAGTAGTATGAAAAAAGGGTCCTCTAGAATACATAAAAATGTGTGCATGTCTGCAAATATCATAAAATTGCATAAACATCACACACATTTTCAAATCGAAAAATTTGAACATGGCATTTGAAAAAAAAAAAAAAAAAAAAAAAAAAACAGTCTAAAAGAGGAATTTATATATGAACTTGACAATAGAAAAACATTGAAGTGAACCACTGAGTTATTAATGGTCCATTTTTTAGTTGACCCTTCGAGACAATTATTCTAATTTATTTTATAATGGTTTTAAGACTCGCCTAAATTTTCACACCACTTTTCTCGAGAAGAAAGTTTTCTTATGTAATATTGCGTACATGTTGAAAAGAATTCTCTATGAAAAAAAGTTGTGTGAATGGAAAGCCTGTCGCTTAATCTATTTCAAAATACATTAGAATAATTGAAAATGTAATTTCCCGCATAATAACCATGCACAGTCGGGGAAAAAAAAACACCCTCGATATAACTTCGTTCCTAATCGATGCACAGAAATGTAACAGGTATCATTTGACTGGAAATAATTAGTACTTTTAAAAAATGAAGCGAAATTTTGAATTGAGGGTTATCTACATATTAAAACTCACACCAACTTTAAAATTTTCAATGATAATACCATATTTTTATTTTATATTTGATTTCCTGGGGTCGCGACCATGTGAAAAAAGTATATGAATTGTATATTTTGCTTATTATTATTATTTTTTTTTTATGTATAGATTTAAAATATAATCCGTTATCCCTTTTGATTCTGAAAAATATTAATAAATTCATATCCAAAGAACTATAAATTATGACATATATTAATTTTTTACAAAAAATAAGTCCTAATGCTGAAAAATATGGGTGTGCAAATTTGAAGCTCATTGCAGCTATTAGTTTTCGAGATATAAATAAATCTTTCTTTTGGAGTGGCTTGGGGGGGAGGGGGGGGTGATTTCTTATGAAGTTTTGCGTGAGATAACGAAGAAAATCTTAATAAAATAAAAAAATAAAAAAACAGAGAAAATTAAGCAAAATATTTTTAATTTTTTATTTACGGGTCAAACTGTATAACAACAACATCAAACGCGAAGAAATGTAACAAAGAAGATTATTTTTAGACATTAATGTTAACCAAACGAATTCTTGTTTTCTAACGAAAACAAGCCCCGCCTTTCATCGTTCTTCTTAAAAAAAGATTGTAGTAATGAAAAAAAATATGACTATGCGCATTCGTATTGAACCTCCTATTTTACGTTGGCAAAAATATACACAAGTAGCTTTTGACTCATCCATTATTGGTGATAAATCTTGAATCCTGTAAACGAACACTAGAAGGGAAAAAATTAACCAAATAGGCGGGGCATACTGTTTAAAATAGAGAAATAAGTGGAACATAAAAATTGTCAATTAAAAAAAAGAAGAAGAAGAAGGGTATTGAAATGCAGTGCAGACTTGTTAAATCGTATCTAAACTACCGTCATAGTCAAAGGGTTAATCATTTAGTTCATATAATGCTTAATTTTTTCTATTTATTTATTTTTTGTGGGGAGGGACATTATAATTTTAAGGAAACTTTAGTTTTTAAAAATTACTTGTACAAATATACTTTAAGTAAGCAACTATAATTTTATAGAAATTACATAACAAATCGTACAGTTTCAAAGTGATAAACTGACCAAAACTGGTAAGTTGGAGTACCTAAGGAGTACCTATTTTCATTTCCCCACAGTCAAAAGCTAATAACTGTTCTATTGCTGCTTTTGTTACTTTCTAATTTCCAGGTAATGTGAACCCAGAATCTATAAAATGATTTCTAATCAATTTGAAAAGATGTGAAACATTAGTAAATATCCAGACTTTTCTTTTGGGATCATGAGGATTTTCAAAAGATGAATTCAGTTTACCAACATTTAACTCAATCTACAGTTTCTGATTATTTGGCCCAAGGTCAGTAACAACCGCTATAACATTAAATTCAATTCTTTCCAAACTTAAAATGATGCCCTTCAAAGTAACAGCTGTCATAGGAACATCAAAATCAAAATATATTGGCAAATCTCGAATATAACTTTCAGCACTGAAATGCTGCCAACAAATTCTTCCTATTTTAGGATTGAAATCATCCTTTCTTTTGCTCTTTTCAATCCACACCCTTTGCAATTTAATGCAACTGCAATTTATAAATGCAACTGCAAAAATTGAAAAGGCTGCAAAAGCTGAGAATCAAAAATATCTCAAGTGGCAAGCTTCAAGAAAGTGAATGCTGTTTAAATGGTATTTCTTTTAATAACTTTAACTATATAAAATCTGACTTTTTGTTTAATTTTGAAAACAATGAATTTTTTTTTCTTTTTCTTTTCTTTTTTCTTTATTGCAACCTCATTTGATATACTTTTTGATAAATTTATGAATAATGCAACAAAGGAATTTTGTGTTTAGTCAAAGTTTATACGTCAGTTTTCACTTTTGTTGCACAAATTTACTTTAATATGTTTTACATAAAGAACTTTAAAGTTAAATTTTCTATTAATATTCAGCTGTTTTTAGTCTAACTTTGTAAAACATTTTGGTAATTAAAAGAACTTAAGTATTAAATTATGCACTTATGACGGTGATTGTGATTTTTACACCTCATAATAATTCAGTGTTAACATTGTTTACCTCCCGAGATTTTAAATGGTTGACAAATATTCAGTTGAACTTAATTTTTGATAATTACCAGCTTATTCTTCTTTTACTTTGTAGCATTTAAATTTAATTACTTAGTGTAGAAATATTGTCAAGAGTTTTAACTTGTGAGAAAATACTTTTATAAAGCTTTATATAGTTAATAAGAATTTCATCATTGTTGTTTTGGTAACTAATATTTTTTATTAATGAGTAAAATTACTACTTAAAATTTCTATTTCTTATTAAAAATAAAATAAAATAAAATAAAATAAAATAAATAAATAAAATAATATTGTACATATCAGATTTTTTTTTTCTTTTAAGATGCATTTATTTCATTTTGTCACACAAAATTTAATTTCAAGTTTAAAATACAAAATAAATTCTAAATCCCCTATTTTACTTAAGTTTGTATAAACTAATGTTTTTGTGCTTTCATATTTTCTGTATATAGTATTTCATCTTTTTTATATATTACGCGTTTTTATAGTCAAGAAAATCATTCTATTAAATGCATTTATTATTCTGCGTGTAATGTTTCTAGTTATAGAAATCGAAGTACATTCAATTATAACTATATATATATATATCAAAAAATAAATGTCTAAACGTAATATGTGCTAAAAGTAGCATCTTGCCAATTTAATGTTAAAAAACACTGAAGGCAAATTTCAGATTAAAACTTTTAATTTCACCTTCGGCAATCATTTCGTGCTTAAGTTAATGGTTTTAAAACTGAGTGTAAAAAACTGTTTTTTTTTTTTTTTTTTTAAGAAATAATAAAAAAGGTTGAATGCAAATATTTTTTAAAGAAGTATACGAATTCGTATCCTAATTTGTTCGTATGTAAACAATGACAAACTATAAAGATACGATAGTATATAAATTTATTCACTGGTTTAGAGGTAATGAATATTTAAAATAATGTCATGATATCAAAATCATGCTCATTTCATCATGTTAAATGATATCAAAATATTTTAAATCTCTTTTTCGTCGATTTCTTTTCTTTCTTTATTTTTTTCGTGATTAATATACGCGAATACGCGTAGACATAGACAGAGTATAGTCCACGGTCACGTCATGGCATAAACCAATAGCAGAGTGATTTTGGTTTCGCTCAATTTTATAGTAAGTAATCAAGATACCTTAGTAATAATATATAATATTAATTTTATAATACATTGTTTCTTAAAATCTTTCTGGTGTAAAATGATAAAATTTTATTTATATTTTGCTGGATCTTCATTTTATTACTTTCCGAACACTATAGTGAGGAAAGTATTGTAATCATGTCAAAAATCCGAATTCGAGATTTTGATGTTTCTATACGTTTTGAGGTCCCCTGAGTCCGTTTTCACTATTTTTACGATGATGTATGTATGTGTGTGTGTATGTGTGTATGTGTGTATGTGTGTATGTGTGTATGTGTGTATGTCTGTGGGTGAACACGCTAGCGTCTAAACTCTTCGTTCGATTAACCTGAAAGTTGGTACGCATATTGTAAGTCACCATAGTACGAACCCTATAGATTTTGGTGAATCTAGCACTTATAGTTTTTTTACAGGGACACAAAGAAAAATTCTTTATCATTATGGCCTATGGGAGCAAAATCTTAAAAGTGCGATAGCATCTAAACGCCTTATTCAATTGAGCAAAAATTTTATACACATATTATAGATCACAAATACTCAATCTGTATAGATTTTGGAGAATCTAGCACTTATAGTTTTTTTACAGGGACACAAAGAAAAATTCTTTATCATTATGCCTATGGGGCCAAATTTTTAAAAATGTGATAGTGTCTAAACGCCTTATTAATCCGAGCAAAAAAATTGTACACATGTTATAGATCACAGTTGAACTAACTGTATAGATTTTGGTGAATCTAGCACTTACAGTTTTTTTACAGGGACACAAAGAAAAATTCTTTATCATTATGGCCTATGGGACTAAATTTTTAAAAGTACGATAGCATCTAAACGCCTTATTGAATTCAGCTGAAAATTTATATGAGTATTATAAATCACCGTTGCACTAACTATAAGCATTTTGGTGAATCTAACATTTATAGGTTTTTACAGGGACACAACGAAAATTTCTTTGTCATTATGATCTATGGGCTCAAAGTTCAGTAGCGTTAAATAAAACAACGTGTAATAGATGGAGAAAAATACTCAAACACTCTATTATGGTTTTCTCTCTTTTGTTTGTTTAACAACTACTCTTTCTTTACTTTATCTACAAAACTGTTAATTACTCAATGTTCGGAAAGTCGAGTGGAGTCACTCCAGATTTTTTTTTTTAGATTTAAAGATAAACCCCTGACACATTTTTTTATTTATAACTCTTTGAATATTACAGTAAGTTATACGAACTTTATATTTTTCTGCACTGCCAGACTCTCAGAAATTGAATTATGAAGTCAAAACTAGATTTTGCTATTGAATAAAACGAAGTTGGTGCTCATTTCAATACGTAGATTACACCAAATTCATAATTTGACAAAATTTTTAAAAAGTGAATTTAATTTCCGCTTGAATGGTGTCTATTAGATTTTTCTCCGTCAAATAATAACGAAATTAGAGCGAGTGTTGCGTGTTTTTTTTTTTTTTTTTTTTTTTTCCGACTGTACATAAATTCATAGTAAATAAATATAAGCAATTAAATTATGTTACCAAACTTTAATCTCTGTCAAAAGTTTAAGGAATATTTGTATAACATTACCATTTCTAATAGTAAATAATATTTCATCATATGCAAAATACATAAACACTTGACGGTTAAATACATTAACACTAATTTTTATACTGCGCGAAACATAAAATTAATTATTATTACTTTGTTTAAAATCCTTCTGTTATTTGCACTTAAGTATTCAATATAAATTTTCAGAACATTAAGAAATAATAATTAAATTCTTTATTTTATTTCTTACGCTCATATTCCACGCTGCTTCGGTAAGAAGAATGCTAAGTATTTCCATCAATAGAAGAATGTGTAAGCTGCTGCAAAACTATTCGCTGAAAATTTGGGATCCAATAAATTATCCCGCCAATAGCCAACAGCTACAAAAAAGGCATAAAGACTTCTATTTTAACTTTAAAATTAAAGGTTTAGATGACATACAATTATAATATATTTAAAATTTACAAATAGGCAGTTGACTAATAATTAATCATACCGTATATTATTAATTATTTTTACAACTTTTTTAAGTATTCAAATTTTTATTATTTTACTACTACTAAATTTAACAAATTATTTGAAATTTATTATTATTATGCCAACATTTTAATTTATTTCGTAATACTGTTAGTATCCGTCATTTTTTCATACCACTTTATATGTAGCGGAATTTTTTTAATTACGTAATTACGATTAAACAGGAAGAAAAACACCCTTTAGGAAAAGTTGCATATGAAAAGTGGGCGGGTACAAACAAAACTCCGGAATAAATTAAAATGTTGGCATGTCTGCTTATGATGAGATTTTAATTTTTAAATTAAATTAAAAATGAAAAAACGGATAATAAAGACTTGCAAATTGAGTAACAATATCATTTACATATTTTTATTGTATTTTTAATTGGTATAAAGTATACTTATATTTAACTTTATGCAAACGATATTTGATATTTCATTTACTTAAATTAATAAACGTACAATTGTCTACAATTTAATTATTATTCCGTTACGTTGTTAGACCCCATCTCTTTTTCCACAACAATTTTTTTTAGAGTGATTATCTCCAAATGTAATTGCGATTAAATAAGAAGAAAAACACTCTACAAAACACTGGTGTGGAAAAAAAAAAAAAAAAAGAAAGAAAGATGGGTATTTATAATACTACGGAATATTAATTTGGATGTTGGCAGGCATATAAATTTCATTGCTTGCCTAATGTAGTGTATAAACATATTTTATTGTTTGAAAGCAGTGTAGCTGCTTTGAAATGTTTAGTTCTATAATTTAGACGATTTGAATTGATTGGTAAATTGCATGCATGCATGTAACTCAATTTAATCAATTGTACTCGTAGGAAAAGAACTCCTTACAAGATAAGCAACACAGAAACAATAAGACAAATCTACCATAAAGTGATATTGGCAACAATATTATTATTATTATTATTATTATTATTATTATTATTATTATTATTTTGGAGCTGAAGCAATGAGAGCAAGAACAGAAAAAGATTGTGCGATATCTTACTCTGCCTAATATATACTAACTTATTCGATACAGTTTTTTATTTTTCTTTCTTTATTGAATTCTTCAAAAGGAAGTATTATACAATATTTTACATGAGACATTTTACAGTACCTTGATTGTTTTATAAGTTTTAAAAAGTAAGCCTGTATGTTTACTGCAAACAATGTCAGATACATAAACAAAGGGATTATTAATCCATAGTCAAATCTTAAATGGGTAACCAAACGCATGGAAGAAGGCAATATTCATAAAGCAATGATTTGCGCCAACACAAGTGGTAAACTTCTACCTATCACATAGCTGCCAATATTTTAATATATTCCGGAGTATTTTTACCCCCCCCCCCCTTTATTTCGTTCCACTTATTTTTTTAAAGTAATTAGATCTTATTTTATCGAAGTTATACTATATTGGATAAAACTTTTATATAAATAAAGTGGTGCGAAATAAAAGCGGGGCTAAAATTACTCCGGAATAAATTAAATATTAGCAGCTATGCTATCGGTATCATTAACAGTTTCAAACGTCGATGTCCTCACTCCTTCTTATTTCCTAGTCGCAACTAAGACTCTTACATAACAGGCTGAATCATTCGCCGCCATTTGTCCGTCAAGTCCGTCATTGTTAAACACAAGACTACCATAAAATACTAATATATGGGACTATATAAGACTATTATATAGTAATCTTCGGTTTAGCAATGACGGAGTACTATATAAGACTTTTACATGAGACTATATAAGACTATTATATAGTACTCTTAGGTTTAACAATGACGAACTTGACGGACAAATGGCGGCGAATGATTCAGCCTGAAGCAGAAATGGCTGATTACGAGAATCAGGTAAAGGCGGGCATGCATTTCATCCTTGGTGATGCGAACAGGAATGTTTTGAAAGGCGTACGGCTATAGTATAACAGGAACTTTTTCTGACAAGATGCATGTCAGATGGAACGACTTTTGAGCTCTACATTGGTGTCTGTGTGGAACGAGACCCTTTTTTAGTCGTATACGTGATATAGGGTGTGTAAGGAAAGTAAAGACAAGGATGATGCGGAATTTTTGCAGATGGTGGTCAGATAGCTCGGAAAACAATACACGAACATTTCTCGCTATGTACAGGTTTCGCAAACGAGGGTGAGATGAGTACTACGAAAGGGACTATTACCCGGAAGCCATCCCAAAAATATAGTAATAGAAATAAATTAAATTATGTTCATTTGAGAGGCATAATATAACATGATTTTTGACGCATAAACTACCAGCCCTCGTAATCACATTCTCGAGAAATCTATATTTAAGTTTGTGTAAAAATACAGTAATCTGAAAGAAATGGGAGGCGTCACGTGGTGAAAACCTGCCAGAACCATGACTTTTATCAATTTTTAGATTCTATTTTTGCGAAAATTTAGACATTATATCTCGATTAAATATATCTTAAAGCTGAAATGGGCAACTGATTATTCCATCAAACACATTTGACTATGCTCTTTCGATTTCTGCTTGTTTTGGATTTTATTCATTATTTCAATAAGGCGTTGTGTTCAGAGCCTGATTAAGGGGGAAGCTCGCTCTTCACACATTATTTATACTTACACCGTTATTTTTGAACAAATACTTTCCTCCTATAATAAACAGAAAATTCTCATTAAAAATTATTTTAAAAGAATTCTGGTGTCTAATAACGGTGAGTAAATTGGATTGTTTTACACCGTTCATTTCTTATAAAAAATATTTCCTCGTCAAAGCGTGGAATTTCTATGACATGAAGTTTATTCGTTTTATTCGATTCATATTCGGAGCGGTTTCTGACTCCATTGGGGACAGACGCTTTTTGTTTTCCGGCTCAGTGCTGCCATCTGGTGGCGCTTTTTGTTAACTTTTGTGATTCCGCTTTTTAAGCACTACGAAGCCCTTTTAAGGGCTTATATTGTTTCGTAGTGTTTGCTAACGTTCCTTTATCAACCATTATGAATAGTAATTCAGTGTCATTTAATGACGGCACTCTCTCATTGCCTGATGGCACCTCATTTAATCTAAACTCTATCAACGACGAGGAAAGGCAGAAAGTCATCATTTTCTTATCATCTCTGGGAGAATCCAACAACACATCCGATGACATGGACGTCAATAACAGTATGGCATCTTCGAGTGGGGTAAGTGATGGCTTATTTAACCCCTTCCAGCCCTCCAAAAAACGTAGAAATCTTACTTTAACTACTAATGATAGTGCCAACTCTAAAATGTCAAAATTAAGCATAACTGACCCCATAAATCTGTCAAATAAATTCGAATCATTGAATGAGGAAATTCTAGATGATAAAACCTTACCTACCAAACCTGTTGAGAAAACTACTAAAGATAAAAGGATCTTACCTCCCAAAACTAGACATATAACGGTCAAAAATGAAGGAAATATAAAACGTAAAATCCTTCTCACTGCCATAGAACAGGAATGCCATTGCAAATTCACTGTCATCCCAGCGGGAGATTTCTTAAAAATTTACCCGGATACTCCTGCTAATTACGAAAAAATAACGCAAAAACTCGATGAGTTACAAAAGGAATATTACGTTATGCCCCCTAAAAAGGAATACGTCCCCACCTTAAAAGTCGTTATCAGAGGCCTCCCGTTCGACACTACGCCATCGGAAATTTTGGAAGAAATCAAATCTATAGGTTATGAACCTTTTAAAGTTGATCAACTTGTGTCATTTACGACCAAAAAATACTACCCCCTGTTTAAAGTCGACCTACCGCTTAACGAGAAATCAAAAGAAATATACCACGAAAATAAGATCTTATACTACTCCGTACAATTTGAAAATTACAAGGCCCCAACCCGCACCAGACAATGTTTTCGTTGTCAACTCTATCACCACCAATCCAACTCCTGTAGAATGGCCCCCAAGTGCGTGAGATGCGCAGGTGATCATGAAAGGAAAGACTGTCCCATTAAAGAATTAAGAATTCCCAACCCTAAATGCAGCAACTGTAAAGGTAATCACACGGCTAATTGGAGACTCTGCCCAAAATTTCCCGAAAACAGAAAGCCGTACGTTCCTAAATTAACTAACCCCCAAATCTCCTACTCCAATATCGTCAGCCCCCAAACCACCCCTCCCGCTCCGGGACTTGCAACACCTAATCCCCCCCAAATTTTAGCAGAACTTTCCGAATTAAACACCATTCTAAATGACATCGCGAAAGAATTTAATGCCCCCAACTTCTCCAGCCTAATTATTTCATTAAAAGACACTCTGCAGGAAATTAAGAACCAAACCGATCCCGCTGCCAAATTAATTGCCCTCCAAAAAATTTTTTCCCATGGTCCGACAGCTAAATAATGGCCTCTAAAAATTCTCTTTGTCTTGTTTCCTGGAACTGCAATGGCATTTCTGGCAAAATTCTTGAGCTCAGGGAATTTATAAAGGAGCATAATCCCGATATTTTACTCTTACAAGAAACCCACCTTAGACCTGAAACCACTCTCAAAATTCCAAATTACACTATTATTAGGAATGATTACCTTAATTCACACAGACTCATGCGTGGCACTGCCATTGGCATTAAAAACAATCTTGATTTTATTCCTGTTTCTTTACCGGCAATCGAACTCGTCAACGCTAGTGCTATCACTCTTAAGGTTCCTGGAGCCCCTCCTTTGACCTTTTTCTCAGTTTACATCCCTAATAATGAAAACATTCACATTATTAAAAAGGAAATTAATAAACTCCTTTTTTCCGACATTAACACCTTTCTTATAGGTGATTTTAATGCCCATCATACTTCTTGGAACTGTGCCTCAAATACTAACTATGGTAATGGTATCTTCGACCTCATTCAAAATTCTGATGCAGACATTCTTTTTCCGGATTCCCCCACCCATTTCACTAATTACAGTAGTAGTACCATTGATTTTGGCATTTGCCTTGGATTTTACTATGACAAAGTGATAGAGTCTCTTCCAGCACTCTCCTCTGATCATAATCCAATCAAAATTCAAATCCATATCCGTACTCCTAAAGCCCCCCCTTACCTCATTAACAAAATCAATTGGTCCAATTATCATAAAATCCTTAACGAACTTCCTCCCGATTACCCCCCCATCAATAGCACCAATGACATTAATCTCTTGGTCGATACAATCACTAATCAAATTAGAAGTGCTATTGAAGGTGCTACTACTAAAATTCCATATACTGAAATCTATAAAAGTGATCCCAATGTCTGTAATCTCATAAAAAACAAGAATCGTGCTAGGCGCAACTGGCAACGTACGCATAGGCTTGCTGATAAAACTATTATGAACAGAGCACAGCAAGAGCTCAAAAACTACTTGTACAAAAAAAGGCAAGAAAACTGGAAGAATCACCTAGAATCTCTTTCACCAGAGGACTGTTCCATCTGGAAGGCCGCCAAGAGATTTAAAAACAAAGCTCATACTTTCCCCCCTATCCTTATTCCAAATTCTAGTTCCTATGCGTACTCCAATGATCAAAAAGCTGATGCTATTGCCATCCAATTTGAGACACAGTTTCAGGGAAATCCTATTATTAACTACGAAACTGAGAGGGAGGTCAATATTAAAGTCAAAAGATTCTTGAGTTCTGACATCAATTCCCCACCCTCCAGGCTCACCGATGCTGATGTAATCAAAGAAATTCTTAAACTTAAAAATAAAAAATCCCCTGGCATCAGCACTATCACTAATGAAGCACTCAAGAGTCTTCCATGTTCCTTTATTCCAAAAATCACCCACCTAATTAATAATATCTTCAATTTTTGTTACTTTCCGCATGCCTGGAAGACGGCTATTATTGCCCCTATCCATAAAACAGGTAAACCCCCCGAGAAGGCCTCCAGCTACAGACCCATTTCCCTTCTAAATTCACTTAGTAAACTTACCGAGGTCTTCATTGCTCGACAACTTGATCAATTCATTGAAGATAACAATATTATGATTCCGGAACAATTCGGTTTCAGGAACAATCTTTCGGCCACCCATCAAGTCTATCGCCTTGTCGAGTACATCACCACCAACAAAATCAAGAAGAAAACTACCGCCGCCGTCTTCCTCGATATTGAAAAAGCGTTTGACAAGGTCTGGATTGCCGGTCTTATTTTTAAATTAATTAACTATAACTTCCCCCCCCCCCCCTCTTATTAAACTTATTTACTTCTATTTACTTGATCGTAATTACCATGTCAGGGTTAAAGATAAACTTTCTAACAACTACTTTGCTCATTATGGCCTCCCTCAAGGTTCCAAAATTTCGCCTAAACTTTTTAATTTGTTCATCAACGACATGCCCCAGTACCCCCACACCCATTTGGCTATATTTGCAGATGACACCTGCATCTTTTCGGCACACAAAAATAGGAAAGTTAATATTACGGCTATCTCCAAACACCTCAAAGTCTTAACCGAATGGTTCCAAAAATGGAGAATAGCCATCAATTATGATAAAACGGAGGCCATCCTTTTTTCGGCTATGCGCCCAGAGTTCAGAGATAAATATGAGATTACTTTAAACAACCACTCCATTCCATGGTCTAACCAATGCAAATATTTAGGTATTATTCTTGATCCGAGACTCACATTCCAAAAACACATTATAGATTCGCGTAATAAGTTCCGAAGAGCTAAAAGCCAACTATACCCCCTAATTTCTCGGAACAGTGATTTATCAATTAGTAACAAAATGCTCCTTTATTCTTCCCATCTTCGCCCTCTTCTTACTTACGGATCCCCTGTGTGGTCATTTGCATCTAAATCTAATATTAAACTGCTTCTCCGAAGCCAAAATGCAACCATCAGGCAAATTTATGACCTTCCATACTATATACACAACTATCAAATGTACCGCGAAATTAAATTCCCACGTCTCGAAAATTTTATACAACACCTTAATATTAAATTCCAAGAAAATTTAGAACATATTGACAATCAAGCTTTAAACACACTCGATGTGTATGACCACACGGATCCTGCCAATAGGCGTCGTCCTAATGTTGGTATTATTCTTCCCTCTCTTCTTTAGTTTTTCGTTGTTTTCTTGTCAATTTGTAAAAATTAAAACTTATAAAAAAAAAAAAAAAAAAAAAAAAAAAAAACTTGTTATTTTAATCGTAATGCTATACTTAAACTCTCTTCTTTTCTGGTTTATTATTGTAATGCTATACTTAAACTTTCTGTTATACTCTTGTTACTTTTTATATAGGTCTCACTTAATTCTCAATGTAATTTTAACTGTCATTTTCGATTTCATTCTGTCTTCCTTCTTATTGAGCTCAGAATTCCCTTTCTTGTCTTCTCGTCCCGGCCTGTCCCCCTTTTTTATTTTGTTATTTTTTTGTTTCTAAGCCATTACGTTATTGTTCCATTCTGCTCCTATTTTCTGGTCCGCTGAGGTGTGGGGTCATCATTGGACCCCGGGTACTCAGCACTCATCCCCCCCTCGAAGATTCTATGACATGAAGTAAAAAATAATTGTAAAAATATTCCGGTAAGAGCGAGCTTCCTCCTTAATCAGGCTCTAGTTGTGTTATTGATTCAGGCGTGGTTGAACCGATTATTAGGGAACTTTCAGAATTTATAACTCGAAAACGAGCTGACGAGGGCTATTGCTTCATGTATCAAAAAAAAAAAATTATATATGCTCTTTCGATTAATGCTTGTTTAGATTTTTTTTATTATTTCACTATGGGATGATTTCCTGGTCAGATCCGATCGATACACAACTAGTGCAGTACTTGACATTTGTGGATCTTCAATCACATATTAATTCATTGTTATGCTGCCTTTTTTTCTTGCTTCACCTAGCGAAACACCATCTAGGAGAGTCAATGCTTTCATTGTATGATAGATATTGAATGTTATATTATGTCCTATCACCTCTTCCAGATTTGACCATGAGTTTAGAATCACTCTGCATTCTGAAAGATAGATAGCGTGTAATACAAATTTTTCTGTAAAACCAAAAATATGTAAGTTAATACAAGACTTAATCTAGAATTATTTAAAATAAGCATCACATGGACTGAAGATGTGTTTGATAAACTAATTATTATTGATTCAGAAACGAGTTAAATAACTAATTAGCAGATTCATTTAAAAGTTTAAAATATATAATCATGACATTTTTAGATATAAGTACTATAGCAGATACGGCTCTGAGTATTTATAGATAAGATACAGTACAATTCTTTCTTGTTATGAAAGACTGTTTTCTATAGTTTTTTTTTTTTTTTTTTTTTTTTTTTTTAATGCTGAAGTGAAAGTAAAAAGAGAATGTGTTTTAAATCAAAGAACATTATTTATATTAATTCTAACTATTTAAAATATATCTAACTAGCATAAATAATTTATACATAAAGTAGCAATTTAATGTAAAACCAGTTGTGTAAAATGGGATTATCTAACAAGAGAGAGAAACAGCCAATGCTCTGTAAGTAACGCAATAAAGGTCATTGAGAAATAGAGAAAGTATAATGGATTAGCGTTAGAATCTCAACCAAAGCTCTGTTCTTCTGGATGAAATTACATCTCAAGAATGTGAAGTATGTTTGATGAGAACTGGACTTTCATTTTAATTCCATCGGTGAAAAGAGAAGTCGATGATCAATTTTTGCTATCATATGTGTTATGAGATGAAAATTATAATTTGTCATAAGCAAATAAAGAATAGTTTGCATGTCGATAAAGGGAATTAGGTAATGTCTCTGAATTTATTTGTTTCCGATTTTGCTTTTATTTTGATGCTATTTTTCTCAGTAGCCAAAATTTTTATTTAATTCAGGACATTCAAATAAACCCGCCCTTATTTCACGCTAGTGATTTGTAAAAGTAATAATTTCTTATTTTATCGTAGTTATATATTGGAGAAAATTATTCTATAAATAAAGTGGTGCGAAAAAAATGGCAAAGCTAAAAGTGCTCCGGAATAAATTAAAATGTTGGCAATTATGTATTTACATTTGTGTATTTTCTAAACTTCTTTCTTTCTTTTTTTTTTTTTTTTTTTTTTTTTTTTCTCCTTTTTGGGAAGAAGCAAGTTTAAATACATTTATGTCAAGGAATATTAACAATTCAAAATACACAGTCAGAATGCAAATCTAATAATTACTTTTATTTTTATTATTTTTATTTACTTTTAACACTTACTTTATTCTTATTCTTGTCATTGTTATATACTTAATAAAAATAAAACTGCAGAAGTTCTATTTTTTTTTTTTTTTTTTTTTTTTTTTTTTTACCATTTGCTTTAAAAAATTTTATTAAAACATTTCTGAAAAGATTTGCCGTAATTAAACGCAGTTGTATGTTATTGTTTTTCAAAATAAAAATATAATTGCAATGCATTGTGTAGTTTAGACAGTTTAATTAAACGCACAACTATGATATTTTAAAATATAATTCATCTTTTTTTTTTTTTTCCCCGAACATAGTATGTAAGGAAAGTATTGTAATCACGCCAAAAATTTGACTTTGTGATTTTGGTGTTTTTATACGTTTTGAGGTTCCCTGAGTTCATTTTTACTATTTTTACGATGATGTACATACGCTTGTCCGTGTGTGTATATGTGTATGTATGCAGGCGTCTAAACACCGTATTCGTCTGAGTTTAAAAAAAATTATACCCATGTTATAAATCACCGTTCCACGAAGTGTATAGATTTTGGTGAATTTATCATTTATAGTTTATTTTTACAGGGACACGAAGAAATATTCTTTATATCATTATGTCCTATGGGACAAGTCTTTTAATAGCATCTAAATGCCTTATTCGATTGAACTGAAAATTCATACACATGTTATAGCACCTTCGCACGAATTGTATGGATTTTGGTAAATCTAGCAATTATAGATTTTTACAGGGACACAACGAAAGTTTCTATATCATTATGATCTATGGGCTCAAATCATTTGAAGTGCAATAGCGTAAAATAAAACAGTGGGGAAAAATACTCAACTCCCCTATTATATTTTTCACTTTTTTTTATTTAATGACTTGTCTTACTTTAATTTATTTATACAGATGTTAATTACTTAATGTTCGGAAAGTCCAGTGCAGTCACTCTAGATTTTTTCTGGAAGAGGTTTGAATGAGAGAAGTGACATTGTATTAAATAAATAAATGCATACTTGCCAACCATCTCATTATTAACCGTACAATTTTTAGTACCCGCCTTTTTTTTTTACACCAATAATTTTTTAGAGTATTTTTGGTCTTATTTAATCGTAACAACATTTGGAGAGAAAATGTAGTGGTGTGAGAAAAGGGGCGTTTTTACAGGGGGCGTTAACAATTGAACGGTTATTAATGAGATGGTTGGAAGTATGTATTAAATGCAATCTGTGCAATTTACATGAATAAGAAAAAATGTAGTTTTTACCTATATGTGACATATTTTTATTAATATATTTATTCAGGGAACAGTAGTTACATATTGTTTACAATATATGATGATATCTTTCAGAGTAATTTAAAAGCCAAGATTTTTTTTTTTTTTAACATAAATCCTAATGCAGTCAGAGTTCCCAACTTTCATAATTTATTCACGAGCATTTTTAGCCCCCTCTTTTTTTCGCACCAGAAATTTTGTAGATATGTGACAACGATTTCCAGTATGGAAAAAGAGGCGGGGCTAAAAATGTTCCTGAATAAATTATAAAAGTTGGGAACTCTGAATACAGTGTTGCCAGATTAGGAATTTTTTTATTCAACGTCCACCACTGCATATTATTTGTGGCGGTCGGCTAATCACTTGGAAGATTAATCATTTCTTCTATGTATCAAATATCATTTCTCAAACTTATTGGTGACTATCGAACAAAAAATGTCCCCAATCTGGCTACACTGCTTGTAAAAAAGTTCTTATCACAGACAAAGTGCTTGGAAATTGCATAGGGAAATAATGGATTTGAAAAATCATATTGTTCCCATTTTCCAATACCACAAAATTTTTGTACCAAATTTCCTGATAAAATAAAAGTTAAAACAGATTTATATTTCCAAAGTAATGGTAGAAAATCCCTTCTAAAAAATAAATAAATTATAATAAATATAAAATTTATTCGACACCTGCTGAATTAAGATTTTTATAATAACATTAATAATAATAATAATAATAATAATAAAAGCGATAAGGTTGCAAAAAAATGTAATTTGTTATTTATTTGTACATTTTGAATGTACAATTGTCGTTTTACATTTTAAGCATTTAATGCAATAAAAACTGAGCACATTTGAAAGAAAGTATTTTTAGAAGAGAGTCAATTTGGTATTTTTTAGCAAAATATACTGTTAAAAAATGAATTTTTTAGCCAAAAATGTATTTTTTACATTCTAAGAAAGATTTAAAAGAATAATTAGTAAATTGCATACTTCCAGTCTTTTAGAGTGCTATTCCGATCATTCTGTAACAATCGTCATTTTCTCTCTTTATAACTTTAAGTATTACTATTTATTTATTCTTTTATTTTGTATTACACAATAAATAATTCTATTGTTAAAAGAAATAGATTTATTCATATCGTTTTGAATTAAGAAAAATATTCTTTTACTCCTACTTTTTCATAAGCTGAATTTTTAACGGGATGTTGTGCAATTTTTTATACTCTAGATATCTCACAAGAAAAACTTTATATACATGAAGACTACTTTAGGCCAGGGCCCGAAATTTCAACTTAGATTACACTCGTTGAAAAAAATAGTTACTCGCCACAAAATACAATTAACTTACTCTATTTTTTATGTATCAGGTGATTAGAATTTTTTATTGAAAAAAGAGGCGAAATTACGCAGTCTTTTATTTTATAGGAAAATAGAACTCATTCAATTTTGAAAAAGAGGTCATTTTAGAACAAACAAAATTGAATGAAAATGATTATAAAAACCAATTCAAAAGCTACTTTACACAAGTGGTGGAAACATTTTTGTCTCAAATGATGAATTTTGATCAGTACGCCTTAATTTAAATTAATAATATACGGATACGAGAAGAAAAATCCTTAATTTTTATGGGTGTCACTGGACAATAAAGATTTTTTTTTAAAGTTATTAATTTTTTGCTATAGACTTTTTTTTGTTGTTGTTTGTAGTACTTTCATGCAGTTACACAAAGAAAGTTGGTAGACTTTTTTTTTTTTTAATCATTAAAATCATAATAATAAAAGAAAAAATAAAATAAGCAAATGAAAAAATAAAATTAATATTCGGCAGGCGATACGATTTGGTTTAACCAACAGTCATTCTTTATCAACATTTTATAAAAGTTCTCACAAGTATAACCTAAATTAGTCTTAGTAGTTAATAAGTTTTTAAAGTAGGCATATAAAAGAGATTTTTTTCACGTGTCTACATTTGTTCATTAAAGAAAACAATCATTTTGTGGGAACGTTTTTGGCAAGAGGACATAAAATGAATTCAACTAACTTTTGCATATTTTTGTGAGGGGGTCGTAATGCTATCATTGAGGCCAATTATCTGCACTAGATCTCTTGACCTGAGTAGGAGAATCCTCTGTGGGATCTTTCTAAGAAGTTCTAACCCATGTTTACGCTAGTTTCGGAGAAAACCACGGAAAACCCGAAACGACTAAGCCAATGTGTGCGACCGGTTTTCAAACCCAGCACCTCACGTATACCAGCTTCGAGGACAGAACCTCTCTCTCATTGGCGGGCCTATTTTTATGAGGAATATTATTCATGCAAAAGTGTGAACACACGCGAACCCACCGTGTATCAACCACCTTATGATTTCATGACAATTTCAATTGTGATTCCGTGCTCTGGATCAAAGAACCGTACAAATATAGGGAATACTTTCATTTATTAAATGGAGACTTGGCGCTGGATTATTAAAACCACTAACAATTACAACGTAAGAAACGCCGAAGTGAAAAAGTATGGGAAGCATACAGCTGTTTCGGTAGCCTTAAGCGAACCGTCTTCAGTGCATAAAGAATTCTGGAACTGGAGAAGAGCTTGTATATATAGAAGAAGGAATTCTCTTCTTTCCCGTAATCCTATTGGTTGAACAGAATTCGGTCCCTCTTCTATATATACGAGCACTTCGCCAGTTCCAGAATTCTTTAGGCACTGAAGACGGTATGCTTAAGGCTACCGAAACAGCTGTATGCTTCCCATACTTTTTCACTTCGGCGTTTCTTACGTTGTAATTTTTATTGGTTTTAATACTTTCATTTCTTTGTGATTCGAAGAATCTGAATAGACATATACCCTAATCTGCTTTGGCAAGTTTATTAAAAAGTTGTTCTTTTGCAAACCTAACGCAGAAAAAAGCCGATTGAGCTTCTCAGTTTTGTGAAATTTTGTAAATTAAGGGCTAAATCCTTTTTATTTCAGTAAGAGGACAGGGGATGAAAAACATAAAAAAGAGGACTTTTCAATCCTGTAATGTTTTTTTCGTTTGAGAGGACACAGCATTGAAAAAGAAGACTGTCCTCTTAAAAAGAGGATGCCTTACCTGGTCACCTTACCTAAGATTAGCATGATTTTACGTTTTTAAATAGTTTTTTTTTTTTTTTTTTTTTTTTTTTTGCAGCACCGTATACTGTAAGAAATCTATCTGCATTTAAACTGAAATTTTACTCGCCACAGTAAATTTCGCGCCCTGCTTTAGGCTGTTTCTAAAGCTAGCTATCTTGAATCCATTTACTTATATATTTATGAGAAAATTCAATTAGAATTTAGCAAACTGTGAACAGCAATGCATTAGAAATGTCGATTACAGAAAATAACTCATTTTTTGCCGCTTTGAAAAAAATATTTAGAGAACAGAAAAATGAAAAAAAAAAAAAAAAAAAATCCTTTAATTCTCTTTAGAGTATTCGATAATACTATCTATTTTTAAAGTGATTTGTGTTTTTTCTTAAGAGCAAAAATTGCAAAATTACATTAATTATTTGAGGATTATAATTGAAGTAAAAAATCAGTGAAATCTACCAATTTCACAAAGGAAAAAAATGTTTTAATGTTATTCATCGAGGGACAAAAATTTTGACACATTTTAAATATAGTATTAATAAAAATTCAAACTATTGTCGTTAGAGAGTGCGGTATGTACTTATAATGAAAAAAATTGTCAAGTAAGTAAAAAAGTTCCAAATTT
This sequence comes from Salticus scenicus, assembly GCA_963930645.1. Lineage (NCBI taxonomy): Eukaryota > Metazoa > Arthropoda > Arachnida > Araneae > Salticidae > Salticus > Salticus scenicus. The sequence continues at coordinate 77,867,908 of OZ005659.1, read as the reverse complement.
TGCTCAGAGATAGCTGTATGCATAAAAGCTGCATAAAGCATGTCGAAACCACAAGTAGCAAATCAAAAGCATTTACTTTGTGAATACTTTTCACTATGTTCGTCATCCATATAGACATACCCTCCAACATACTGATTAATATTCCGTAGTATTGTTAAGCCCGCCTTCTTTTTCACACCAGTATATTTTTAGTGTATTTTTCTTCTTATTTAATCGCAATTGCTTTTGGAGAATATTACTCTTAAAATTTATTGGTGGGAGAAAAAAGGCGGGACTAACAATACTACGGAATATTAATTAGGATGTTGGAGGTTATGTCCACATAGATTTATCCATATCAAATTGTTAATCCAGTTCAGCATTTGTGTCATCTGACCATAACATATCTGGTAACATCTGTAATTTATTCCGGAGTAGTTATTCCGCACCGCCCATCTTTTCACACTAGTATATTTTAAAGAAAATTTGCTTCTTGTTTCATTGCAATTACATATTGTAGGGAACTACTCTATTTATACTGGTGTGGAAAAAAGGACGTGACTAACAGTATTCCGGAGTAAACTATAAACGTTACCAGATATGCAATGATTGTGGAAGAAACTGAATATCGAACCAAAAATAATCGTCGATGATATAGATCGATTTTACACCAGACATATTTATTAACAAATAAAATTTCATCAGCACGAGGTCGTGTTTCGCACGATTCATATTTTCGTATTGATTAACATTTCTGGTGTGAAATTCATTGATTCACCGCTGAATTATACACTCATAGTTGTAAATTTAGTACTTTTTGGAGTCCGGGAAATTTGTGTCCTGATTACATAAAATAAAAATTTCCAGTAGTTTAAAAATGCTAAAATTGCCAAATATTTATCATAGATATATAATAATATAAGATGTAGCGTACGCGTTTTGGTTTCTGTTTTTAAAATCACGGAGTAATGAGTTTATAACAATGCTGCAATCTGATTGGTTAGCAATATGGTGGCGCAATTTTTGAATCGACTCGCCTCTGTCAGACAGTCAGTGAATCAACAGCCACAAAAAACAGCGATAAATGCGCCAAAGGTGGATACCCTACCTCAAGGTGTTTGAGAACTTTGGGTAGCTCCGATAATTCGCTAGAAGGGTATTTAAGTATTGAGATGCGTCATCTTCCTTGATTGTTAGTCTATGCTATTTATACTCTTGTACTGTTATCTTTCAAGAGAAATTGCATTGATTATTATTATTATTATTTCATAAGCCAATTTTTTCACTATAAAAAACATTATAGTAAAATTCGCTGTCACGAATGCTTCATATTTCATTTTATATTAAAGTTTAAAATGTGTCGTAGAATTTGGCCAACTTTATATATTAGTTCCAAGTGCAGTTTCACTCTCTCTCTCTCTCTTTTTTTTTTTTTCTTTTAATCGAATTTTAAAAACAATTTCCTTTTTTCTATTGTGGCTAAAAATTTCTTCAAAAAATCATGATTATGTATTATTATAAGATCATAATAATGTTTATTTACTAAACATGCATTATTTTTTTTATAAAGTTAATAAAAGGATGTCTAAGACAAAACATATCTAAAAATATTTGAAAAATATAAGCACACACACACACACACACGCAAAAAAAAAGTTTATTATTATTATTATTTTATGCATGTATATTTTGTTAACTTTCTGATTTTCAAAAGTTTTCCGATAAATTTCTGAATGAAAGAACTTCTTTGTATCGTAAGAGGAAAAGGTAATCATTTAATATGAAAGAATTTTAAATAGATATATATATTATAAAATTATTGTCATAAATATTATACATATTGATATTTAATAAATAAAAAACAAAATATGTGGAAAAACAAGTTAAGAAATAATTTTTCTTCCATTTGCTTTTGGAAGTTAAGTAACCATATCACATGTTCTTATAAAGATGAGTTATCTGTATACCCTACATGCTAGAAAGATAAGAGACGTGTGATTTGGTAAATAATTTTCTTAAGTACAGAGATTAAAATATTAAATACTGTACTGATTATAAATAAGTAACAATAGATTCTCTAAGAAGTATCATTCGATAAAAAAAAGGATAATATTTATAATGTGTTTGTATTATAAATGTTTAGAGCTGTATATTTAATGATTGTTGAAGAAAAACAATTAATTTAATTCTTTTGAACATAAATGCCCAACTGGCAAGTATTCCGATTTTCAGACACTATTATATAAATTTATAGGTTCTAAGTTGGATGCCAGCATTTTTATATAGCAATTTTTAAGTAGATATCAACGAACATCATTAATTAATGAAGTCTAATAGGCTCACATTTCCTTTTGTGAGAACCCTGATATATATATTAGATTGTTTTAAATATTTTTTTAAACCATTTTCTACCATTGAATCAAATGTATTATTTTATAATATATACTGATATCCAAAAAACCAAAACACTTGCAGGGTCACTACCATCCGTATTATTTTCCTGATTATTTAACCTAAAACAGAGCGCCTTTTACAATTACGTGTATCGCGTGCTTAAAATTATGACACTTCTAATGTAATAACAAAATTCTAATTAAATATTCTAACACTTATTCCCTTAAAGAACTTAATTACTTAAAGTCTGTTGCTAGCAAATAAGGTTTTAGTTCCTCTGTTACTGTTAAAGCTCCTAAAAATTAAGTAGATCTACTCGTAATTCCATTCTTTCTAGTGAGGTTGACATTAAAACCGATAACCTTGTTGTATTGCCTTTTTATCCACCCTTATGTTTTAAATTAGCCAAAGTTTTAAAACGATTTAATTTTCATGTTATTTTTAAACCTATTACAAAATTTCAATTCCCTTCATCTGAGCTCTACTGTTCCTGAGCTTCAAGGGGGTATGTTATAATGTCTCTTGTAATACTTGCCGTTTGTCTTACATAGGTCAAATTAAAAGAAATCTCGAATGTCTTTTACGTGAGCACAAATGCCAACAAATCCAGCAAATTCATCAAGTCAAGTATCTCACATACACTACAACATCCTAATTAATATTCCGAAGTATTGTTAGTCCCGCCCTTTTTCTCCCACCAATTAATTTTTAGAGTAATATTCTCCAAAGGCAATTTTGCGATTAAATAAAAAGAAAAATACTCTAAAAATATACTGGTGTGAAAAAGAAGGCGGGGCTAACAATACTACGGAATATTAATTAGTGTGTTGGAGGGTATGATCTCACCATAATTTTAATTTTCAGCAAGTGAAAATCATCTTTTATATCAAATGAGTTTCCGAGTTAGATTTCTTGGAAATTTTGCTATACATCTTAATCTCGATAATATTGTTAATGAAAAATTTATTTCTCTTTGCTGTCTACAACTTGAAAAAACTTGTTTAATTCGATTAAATAATTTTCTTCATAAATAAAAAAATAAAAATAAATAAAAATAAATAAATAAATAAATAATAAAAATAAAATAAAATAAAATAAAATAATAAATAAACAAATAAAATAAAATAAATAAAATAAAGTAATAAATAAATAAAATGTTTTAAAAAATAAAAAATAAATAATTGATTTAAAAATCCCTTCTCCCTGTTTTTTGTATCCAGTTTTATGGTTGTGTTTTCTTCTGATTGGTTTTTGCATGTTGATTCCTATTGGTTGGTTGTGTCGCTCTTCCTCTTCCTCCTTTGGATTTTGCCCTGCTTTCAGTCTTGCTTTTACCTCCAAGGTAGCTCGTGTTTTTTGCACCTGAAGAAGAATGGTCACGACCTATCGAAACCGTTTGTGCTTACATTAACTTATTGGTGTATGCAGAAGTTTTTAAGTTTAAATATTATTGGTTCTAGATTTAGGAGGGCAGAGATACTCGCATTTAAGGGGTTATATGAGATTTGAAGGTATATATATATATATATATTAAAAAAAAAAAAAAAAAAAAATCATATTATCTATTTCTCTCTCTCTCTCTCTTTATTATTTTTTATTTTATTTTATTTATTTTTTTTAATATAATAAATAAAATTTTTATTCAAACGTTTGAGCATATAAACGAACAACATTTAAACAATATTTTATAAAAATTTTCATTAAAAATAAAATTTCCTATAATGTTTTGAATTTTTTTTTTTTTTTTTTTTTTTTTTATAAATATCGATATTTAGTTTCAATTTTCCTAACCATTATTAAACTTTTTTTTTTTTTTTTTTTTTTTTTTACGTTTGAACATTATTTCCTAATTTACATAGGCTTAAAGCAAGTTCTAGATTAGAGTGTATTAAAACATTTTATAAATTTATTAACTATAGTATTTATAAACTTAGCATATACATAACCATCAACTTCTTCAACAAGTTTAACAATGCCTGTCGCGTGGCTCAGAAACTTGGCAACAGTTCAAACGGTAGATAGCGCCACCTGGTACAGCGACTTTTTTATTCAACTGTCAACAATAATTTCAAGAAGTTATACATGATATATATATATATAATCGACGTTTCTTCCATTATATTCATCTTTTATGTATATCAAATCCAACTTTTAAAAATTTTTGGTGGCTGTTGAATAAAAAAGTCGCACAATCTGTACAAGGTGGCGCTGTCTACTGCTTGAACTGCTGCCAAGATTCCCGCTACGCGACAGGCATCTAGTTTTGGAAGCTATGGTTTGACGGTTGAGTTTCTATGAATATAAGAGTTTTTCTTTGCGTTTTCAACTTAAAAATTAGTACATTTCTATAATGATTCAAAATTTTACTCAAAAGTCATAAAAATTTAAAATGGAAAATTCACGAAATATTTCAATACAATGTAAAAAGTGAAAATCATATAAACTGCTTGAGACGTTTCCATTAAATAATGTTACTTTATTTACTTAGTAAAAATCTGATATTATTGAGTTAAATAAAATATACTGGAATAGAATACACAATTACATATTTTCCCAGTTTAAATTTTAATAGCCCTCTTCCCTCTGGTGGTTTAAATTCATCACTTGGAAAATCAAAATGAACAAAAAATATCTTTCTCAAAAATTATTTTTTTTTTTTTTTCATTTTTTAAAATTGTTTATTTGAGTTGTAATGTAAAATAATTTTTGTTAATAATACTCCATTTTGAATTAAAAAATGCGTAAACCTGTAAACCTTTAATTTAGTAAAACATTTACATTAGCATAGATAAAAAGTGTATGTCTATGAATTTTTGATTAATTATTGTGTACTTTATTCACATCAACATAGAAAAGAAGATTACTCATTACGTTTTCTAATATATATATATATATTAATGATAAAAGTAAAAAGAAAAAATCTCACAAAAAATTTTGAAAATAATGTTATCAATCAAGCTTTAAGAAACGACCCTGATGAAAGTATTTTGATTTATTTGGATGTGAAAAAAAGAAGGGGGAAAATTCTACTCTTTAAAAGAAAAAAATATTAGAGAAGTTTTTCTGTGAAATTAATGAAATACCTGAGGAATTTAAAGAGAACTCATTAAGTTACTTCTACAGCCACATACTTTAAAAAAAAAAAAAAAAAAAAAAAAAGAGAGAGAGAGAGAGAAAGAGAAAGAAAAAAACAAATGCGTTTTAAAAGTATCTCAATCTTCCTGCAAGTAGTCAGCCGTAATGATAAAATTAATTTCAATGAGGTAGGTTGTAAGAAGTTATTAATTCTTTTAATTGGTATAAATTTCTATTGACCGAAATTTTAAAAGGTTCTTGTCAAAATAAAACAAAATAAAAATGCAGATAACAGTATAACACTAATTGAAACTTAGTGACATAAAAAAATATGTATATTTAACATTTGGAATATCTGTATTTTTTAAGAGTTATTGTTTATATCTGACAGCTAACCTTCTCTACTACAAATGAAAAGGAACTAAAAAAATGAAAATAAAGAATCCCATTTACTTTAAACCCATTTAGTTTATTTTTATTTTTATTTATTTTTAACCATTATTTTTTATTTGAAAATATATATATATATATATATATATATAATAAAGACATTTATTAATATCGAATATTTACATTAAATAAAAAATATAAATATTAAATTTAAAAAAAATTACAATTGAAATACCTCAAATATAAAAATATAAACTATTTTATGCTATTAGGTCGCTTAAAATATAATACATGATTGAAAGTTTATTTTTATTGTAATAGATTACTTTAAGAAAGCAGCATGAAAGACAATAAAGACACCCACCTAATTTCAGCCTATATATCTATCTATCTATATATATATATATAGGCTGATAGATAGGCTCAGATATAGATAGACTCAGCCTATATATATATATATATATATATATATATGGGGGGAGGGGTATGTAGATGCTTGATTACGGAAAATAAATGGTGTTGTTTGGTTGGATGGTTTGGTGGGATAATAAAATTATATTATTAAAAAAAAAAAAAAAAAAAAGTGTCATTACTTTTTTATTTTAACAGATGGCGCTCATTCCTCTATAACTTGTTCTTTTGAATCCACGAAACAATTCTATCTCTACATGATACTTATGAATTGCGAATTTACGTAACTCAAATTAATCTCTGTAATAAATTAAAATTTAATTAATTAATTTTAATTTTAAATTTTGACTTTAAGGTTTATTTGTTAAAAATTAGAAGAAACTAAATAAACTAAAATTTATTTTTACTTAATCGGTAAGTAGATGAATTCTTTTCCCTTATTAACTGTGAATTTAACTGTTTTCGGTCTCATGGCTGTTGTGGAGTGTTTTACCTTTGTCGGTGTGCTTTTCAAAAGTAAAAAAAGTTAAAATTTTCTTTTATTAAATTTTCTTAGAGTTAATTTATTATGAAAAATTGGAGTTTGAAGCTTAATATGTTTATTTCTCTCATGGTTTTTTCCAGTTCATAAATTTATTATGAATATATTGGTGTTTGAAATTTAATCTGTTTATTTCTTTCTTGGTTTTTTTCACTTCATAAGTTTAGTTCTCTCTTAGTTTTTTCCACATATTACTTGAAATTTTTTCAAGTCTTTTAGGTGACCTCGGGCGTTGCTTGTTGTAAATTTTCAGCAGTTTGCATACAGCATGACAGAAAGATCATTAATTTGCATACAACATTCGTTCAATGCCCTTGAAAAAGAAATGAATTTGTATGTTTCTATATCAAGTTGCCTATTTTTTTTTTTCGTCAACTTTATTCATTTTTATAGTTCTTCATACTTGGTTTCATATAATGCAATGTTTGAAAAGGTTTTCAATATATATATATATATATATATATGTGTGTGTGTGTGTGTGTGTATATATATATGTGTGTGTGTGTGTGTGTGTGTATATATATGTGTGTGTGTGTGTGTGAGTGTGTATAATATATATGTTCGGAATATATGTAATAATAATTGGAATATGTATTTGGAATATAATATATATATATTGGAATATATATATATGGTTAGGAATGCATATAATAATATATGTGTTCGGAATTATACTTTTAAAACTTATTTTATCCCGTGTAAAATAATCTTTTCATTCATTTGCAATCTGCTATAATGGGTCCATTCCACGCTACAGCGTCATCTTTTGAAAATATAAACTAAAATGAATTCGGCATATTTCTGTACACACATCTTACATATTATATGAGATTTGAAGTCCTCTTTATTTTCCAGAACAATTTCTTTTTGTCTATTAATCTACATTATATATCATTATAGAAAAGTAATATTAAATAATACTCGCAAGCACGCCTCATAATATATAGGGGAAAAAAAGAGAAAAAAAAATGTGAAAAATTAATATAAAATAGCATAAACATAGTGTATAATCACGAGTGTGTGAATAAACAATTAACAACAGTAAAAAAAAAAATCTGGAGTGACTCCACTCGACTTTCCGAACATTGAGTAATTAACAGTTTTGTAGATAAAGTAAAGAAAGAGTAGTTGTTAAACAAACAAAAGAGAGAAAACCATAATAGAGTGTTTGAGTATTTTTCTCCATCTATTACACGTTGTTTTCTTTAACGCTACTGAACTTTGAGCCCATAGATCATAATGACAAAGAAATTTTCGTTGTGTCCCTGTAAAAACCTATAAATGTTAGATTCACCAAAATGCTTATAGTTAGTGCAACAGTGATTTATAATACTCATATAAATTTTCAGCTGAATTCAATAAGGCGTTTAGATGCTATCGTACTTTTAAAAATTTAGTCCCATAGGCCATAATGATAAAGAATTTTTCTTTGTGTCCCTGTAAAAAAACTGTAAGTGCTAGATTCACCAAAATCTATACAGTTAGTTCAACTGTGATCTATAACATGTGTACAATTTTTTTGCTCGGATTAATAAGGCGTTTAGACACTATCACATTTTTAAAAATTTGGCCCCATAGGCATAATGATAAAGAATTTTTCTTTGTGTCCCTGTAAAAAACCTATAAGTGCTAGATTCTCCAAAATCTATACAGATTGAGTATTTGTGATCTATAATATGTGTATAAAATTTTTGCTCAATTGAATAAGGCGTTTAGATGCTATCGCACTTTTAAGATTTTGCTCCCATAGGCCATAATGATAAAGAATTTTTCTTTGTGTCCCTGTAAAAAAACTATAAGTGCTAGATTCACCAAAATCTATAGGGTTCGTACTATGGTGACTTACAACATGCGTACCAATTTTCAGGTTAATCGAACGAAGCGTTTAGACGCTAGCGTGTTCACCCACAGACATACACACATACACACATACACACATACACACACACATACATACATCATCGTAAAAATAGTGAAAACGGACTCAGGGGACCTCAAAACGTATAGAAACATCAAAATCTCGAATTCGGATTTTTGACATGATTACAATACTTTCCTCACTATAGTGTTCGGAAAGTAAAAAAAAAAAAAATAAATAAAAAACACAGAAAATTTGTGAAGAAAAATAAATTTAATAGCGGGACGAGTAGGTGATGCTCTAAAGCCTAGTTTAAAATCTCAGGTAGTTGAATAAATATAAAAAATAATAAAAATAATTTCATAATTTTATAATTTACTTAAGTAATGGTTACTTATTAATACGGATTACTTAATAGAAGGTGATTTCTCAAACATAAAAAAATGCTAGATTATAAAACTTTATTAGTTATGCCCCTAATGCACGTTTTTTTTTTTTTTTTAAGTTTATTAATTTAGGTATGGGCATGCGTAGGGGTGATCAAAACGTTAAGATAGTTTCAGGTGTCGTACTCTCAACTTTTTTTTTTTCTTTTTTTTTTTTTTTGGGGGGGGGGGGGAGAGACACATTCTCAGAGATAAGGAATTTGCACCTTTGTTGCCATCACTAGTTTCATGTAGAAATACTTCTAGTATATTTAGAGTAATGTACCATGATTATACAGGGTAGAGATTACTTTATAAAAATAATGACAACAATAAGTTTGAAAATTTCTCTATCATGGCATGGACATCAACATTTAAATTTATTCCGGAGTATTTTTAACCCCGCTTGCATTTTGCAGCACTTTATTTATAGAAAAATTTTCCTTATTATATAACTTCGATAAAATAAGGAAAAATTACTTTTAAAAAATAAGTGGTATAGAATAAAGGAATGAAATATGGAATAAAAATACTCCGGAATAAATTGAAATATATGGTATCTATGTTCATGAGAGTGTCTTGAAAAAAGGAGAGTATGACCCCTGTAGTTCAGTAGTTTTCATATAAATACTCTGTTATTTAATTAAAACGAAGCATCAAAAATCTGTAAATTGCGGAATAATTAACAGAAATAGTCACTAAATGCAGCAGTGAGTCTATAATTATATTATAAGCATTTTATTTTTTTAAGATAAATTTATTTAATTTAGGAAATATACATCTATTTTTACAGCAACCAATGCAATAACTTAATTTATGTAATCATAAAAAAAAGAGAGGGGGAAAAAAACTTATTTTACTGCGTGCTAAGCCTGTTTTTAGTCTCTTCCATCTCTATTTAGTAATTGTTCTCCTAACAATTTCCCGTCTGGGGATACCGACATCGTGCCATAATGAAATGTAAAGCTCGGCCATTGGACGTTCTAAAACATTACATTATTCATACTTGCCAACATACTAATTAATATTCCGTAGTATTTTTGGCCACGCCATCTTTTTCACAGTAGTATTTTTTTAGAGTATTTTTCTTCTTATTTAATCGTAATTGTATTTGAAAAATATTACTCTAAAAATTTACTGGTGTTTGAAAAAGGGCGGGACTAGTGACATTACGGAATATTAATTAAAATGTTGGCAAGTATGCATTATTTAACCAAACATTACATGCGTTTGTGATTAACCTGTTAGTAGTCGCTAGGTGGTCAATTTGCCGCCCATCCTTCAGTGTTGCCAGATTTTTTTATTCAATAGCCACCAAAAATTTTTAGAAATAGCATTTGATACACATAAAACGGGAATAAAAGTCGAAGAAAAGTCGATCATATCACTTTTTAAAATTATTGGTGACAGTTAAATAAAAAGGGCGCAATCTGTAATAGGTGGCGCTGTCTATAGCGACTACTGACGGGTTAATTCTGCAAATTCCGCTTACGTATATATGTGCAAGTGGTATTTGACGCATCAGTTGTTGAGGATAAATTTTAATTAATATAATCATAAATACGTAAAGGCTTTTGTTAAATAATGCAAAGATTTAGAGAAATGCTAAGAGGTGGGGCTCACTGTTGAAGAATGATTAGATAAATGAATAAAAGTAATCATGAAAACGTGAAATGAAACAGAATCGTGGAAAGGGAAACACACTATTGAAGACTGCAGTACATTGGTTCTTGGAAATACACATAGTAGTATTGCTTTTTTTTTTTTTTTTTTTCCCCGTTATATTTGAAACTGGTTCACAACTAGGGTTCCCACAGCAAAAATTTATATAAGAATTCTTCCCCCGCATTTATCTTAAAATAAAATTGTTGGTAAACGTACTCTATACATTAAGAAATATGTTTATTTTAAAATAATAGTAGTGGAAGAGTACCTATAAAAGAGCGTCTCCGTTGGAATCCTGACTCGTTCTAAAACTAATTCTATAGAACTATTATATTTTCTTTGCGTTCAAATGTAGGCTTATTCAAATTATTTTTATTATAAATCTATTTTAAGCTTGAAAAAAAAATTACTCATATTTAATAAAAGAGTAACAAAAATATTAAACATTATCATATTGGCAAAATCATATTATTTATCAAGCAAAACAGTTGAGTATTTTTGTAATTATAATTTTTTTATTAACAATGTAGGTGAGACTAAGATGCAATAATTTTAAACTATTCATGAAAGGAGCGATCTTTTTATTACAGAAAAAAAAAAAAAAAAAAAAAAAAAAAAAAAATCTAAAAATAAATTATCAGTACAAATAAAAAAAAATTAGGAGCATGATTTGCAAAATAATTAACATAGTGATGCTTATAAATTAGTCCAGAATGCATTATTCTTCTAGATTTTAATAGTACTGTATTGAATAAATGCGCATGTTTTGTTCCTCTAAAGAAGAAAATTAAATTAGGATCATTAATGCTAAATAAAGGAAAGTTTTTGCATAAAACGCTTGAATCTGGGTAAAATGTTTTTAAGAATTTGAATGCAAAACTCGTAAAAATGTCTGCGTGATGTAAACTTCATGCTAATTTAAGAAGAGTTTTTTTTTTTTTTTTTTTTTTCCTAAAGATTAAAAATTTGTAAAAGACATTACAACTTTTGGAATCTTTTATAAGTGATTTTTTCATTCCGTGGTAAAAAATTAATTTGAATGAATCCTTTTTTTTTATTTTTTATTTTTTTTTTTCTTTCCATGAACATACAATAGAAAAAATATAAAAAAAGAGTTCGTGCAAATGCATTGAGTAGTTATGCAAACATAAGTGTGTGTTGAAGTCTAACTTATGATGAAGCATTAAAAAATTATTATTAATAGTTAATATTGTTTTTCAAATTATATATTAAACAAAAAAAAAACCTCATCAAAATACAAATGAATTTTCATAGTAAAAAACTGCCTCCTTTTCTTTCTGTCTCTCTCTTTTTTAGATTATGCATCAATTGTGAATTTAGTTTAAGGGCCTGGCAATGTTTATTAAACTAATGATATTCAAAAATGCCTTTTTTTTTTTTTTTTTTTTTTTTAAGAAAATATGTTTAGAAAAAGAATTTTTAATGCATTAGTAACTACATTCATTACAAATGCTTTCAAAATCGTCATTTAGCGTGTGTTAAAAAATATTCATTGCATTCTGAATAATTAAATGTTTAACAATTGAATGGTGATTTACAAGATCTTCAATTAATACATAATATTAAAAACCCAAAGTTGCTCTTCAGAAAATGTTATTAAATTAAACTGAATTTTATTTTATTTTTGTCTCATATAACATAGTTCTTTTTATTTAATATAATAAAAATTTATTGTCATGGTTTAATGATTTATTTCGAATAACGCATTTTGAATTTTTCTTAATTTTTAAACGCAATTACTTATTGACTTTGTGAATTGTAAAATTCTAAAAGTACTTTATGTAATGTAATTTAAAAAATGATGTGAAATTATCAGCAAATATATTTAAAATTACTTTTTCTTCATGATCTTATACGAAAATAAATTTTCTACGCAAATTTTATGCAATTTTATTGGTAGATAGATCTGGGTGAGTTGCCATGTATGAAAGGTTCTCTAAATGGTCCTAACTTGTATCCAGGTTAAGTTTTTGAGAAAACTGCGAAAAGATCTAATAATCTAGACCAGCGATTTAACTTGTGCTCAAACCACACCACCTGTGTTACAGATTAGAGAGAAGAACTTTTCAGCGACTGGTGGCAATTATGTAATTTATAGAATTTCTACACAGGTTTATATTTACTTATTTATTAAAAAAAAAAAAAAAAAAAAAAAAAAAAAACACTAATATTAGCTCCTTTCTTTGTTATCTTTGGTGGATTCTTTATATATATGTATATATTATCATACACATTTGATTTTATGTAGTTACAAATTTACAATATAACAGTAAACAATATATTCTGAAAAAAAAAAAAAGAAAGAAAGAAAAACGTTCACGCTGTTAAAATACATACACCAGAAATGTTAATTTAATTTTACTTAATATATATGTGTGTGTGTGCATATATAATATATTGTTAATTATTTGTGTATACAAAAAAAAAGGGAAAAGAAACCTATAAAAATATACAAATTCCTTTTCGAAAACTCAAAAACATGTTGTGATGTGCTTCTTTTCTCATGTAATGCTACTTAACTCTCTTTTTTATTTGGTGTATTTTATTTATTTCTCTTTGAGCTCGAAATTTTACATTTTCACGTTTTTTTTTTTTTTTTTTTTTTTTTTTTTTTACTCGCCCCTCTTGCCCCTCCCTTACTTTTTTTTTTTTTTTTTTTTTTTTTTTAACCATCAACCATCACTTAGCTCAATTGTGATCTGTTCTTCCAACACCTGGTATCCGAAGGTGTGGGATATATCATCCCGGGTACTTCGGAGCTACACTCCTCGATCATATATAATATATTGTATCAGTTTTAACGGGATGATTAACACTTTCGCGGCCGCTGACGTGAATTCCCGTCGTTTGAAAATCTGTAACTCCGCCAGTAGGCATTTCTTTAGGTTACATAGGTCAAATTATTTCTTACATTATACCCAACATTCACGCTTGTGCAATCAATGCATTAAGGATAGAAATACTTTGATTAGAAAGAGTATAATCGTAATGTATATTAATTTATATTTTCAATATGAATACAGAAAACATTGATTTAAAAAAATGCAATATAAAAGAATAACGCCCATAGGTGGAGCTTACTGTCAAAAAGACAAAAACATGCTGTCGCGAATGTGTTAATAAATATAGATATAAAAGTAAAGAAGGCAAAGCTGTAACTGATGATATTTGAAACTTAAAAAGAAAACATGATATTAAATAAGAATAATGGCTATCTGAATCATTTTGTGTTTTCCCTTTTATTTCATCTTAAAAATACTGACAACTGTGTTGTTTTATGAAGAGAAAATTTCTTACCACTGATTTCAAGGGAAGTTTTTGTAATACTGTACAATGATTGAGTAAATTGGAAAATCTATTCAAAACTCTGAATGCTAAACACTTTTTTTTTAAATCAAAGTTGCATATTAAACTCTTTAAAGCAATGTATTGTAATATATTGTATATATCATATTCGATCTATTTTTTGCAGATTGCTCCAAGAATTTTGTTCTACTGAACTTTCGTCATCATCATAACGGAGCATCTGGGAGTACCTCCACATGAGAAGAGAAGCAACAAAACAACCACACTTTTAATGGCTTGAAGAAAAATGATAAAAAATTATTTTTTACATTTCTTCTGTTTTCAATTTATGGTATAAATCAATATTAAATGATGCAGTTCACTTTGTGTTTCATATTGTTCAAAAGAAATTGAAGACAATATCGTTTAACACTTTACCGGCCCTAACGCTCTAAAGAGTGTTGCAAAATTTAAGAACTCTTTTATTCAACTACCACCAATAATATTAAGAAGTTATAATTAATGTATACAATGGAAGAATAACCTTCGAAGTGATTAAGCAATTGTTACATTTAAAGTTTGGTGGTGGATATTGATTAAAGAAGTCTTAAAATTTTATGACACTGATCAGTAAATGAAATTAAATAAAACCAGCAATGAGTAAAATATACGGAAGTTCGTAGATGATAGTATTAACACTTTTAGGCGCCAGGAAAATACGTTTATTTACAATCAGAGCTTGAAGTCTCCGCCCCTTTTCAGAACATTTTGAGAGATGAGAAATATCTATCGTTTTTCATACCACTCTTTTAATACAATATTTTCTATCGCATTTATTAGCGACACGTGACTAAAAAGTTGCAATAAATGTTTCTATGTAAAATAGCGGTAATTGGTTATAGTGAAGAGGAAAATTTCCCAAAGTGTCCAAAAGAGGTTGGGCACTCCGAGCTTTGTTTACTATCACATACCTGCGAACATCCTAATTATGAAACGAATGATTTTTAGTACATGCCCTTTTTTCTACACCACTTTATTTTTAAAGTAATTATCTCCAAATGTAGTTAAGATTAAATAAGTATAAAATTACTATAAAAAATGACTGGCGTGAAAAAGAAGGCGGTACTAAAAATCTTCCGTTTGTTAATGCACACTTGCCAACATCCCAACTAATATTCCGTAGTCGTGTTAGTCCCGCCATTTTTCTCACACCAGTAAATTTTAGAGTAATATTCTTCAAATGAAATTATGATTAAATAAGAAGAAAAATACTCTAAAGAGATACTGGTGTGAAAAAGAAGGCAGAGCAAACAATACTACAGAATATTAATTAGTATGTTGACAAGTATGTTAATGAGATGGTTCGCAAGTATGCTATCAACAGCCACCAGATTTTACGAATAACATTTGAGCAATTCTTTTTTTGTTACAAGAGTATAAACTTAAAGAAACTTTCCTCCATGAAATTTTGCAGTTCGGGATAAAAATTAGGTGTGCCGTAATTCCACCATCGCTTTTCAAGGGATTAAATTATACCCCTTAACTTTTAAAAACATAGTGGTTTGAAAAACATACTACACATTTAAGCTTTTCATTTTTGAGATCAGTTGTTGTTTCAGTTGTTTCACTTTATACATATAAATAATTTTATATTTCTTAGTAAAACAAAAATCTGTTCACTAAAGTGTTAAATAATCATAAAATAGAGCTTTTTTATGCATTTACATACTTGCCAACACGCTGATTATTATTCCGTAGCATTAGGAGCTAACAATACTACGGAATATTAATTAGTATGTTGGCAAGTATGCATTTAATAATAAAAATCTCGTTTTGCCAATTTGAACAATAGAAAAAGGAATATAGAAAAAAACATTTTTCATAAAGTGACTTGTTCTAAAATAAGAGATGAAACATCACAGTAAAAATTTGATTTTAGTTAGTCGTTCTTGAGCAGCATTTTCTTATCTGAAACATAAAAGTATAATGAATTCTTGCCTCTCTCTGTGTGTGTGTATTATTTTTAGTACCCCATCGTACTATAGGTATGGGGAACTTAGGTAATCGTGAAAAATTTCGACCTCAGTTTTTTTTTTTTTTTATACGTTTTCAGGTGTGAGGAAGCCGAAAATGATAAAATTTGTATGGTGTCTGTCTGTAGGGTGTCTGTTAGTGTGTCAGTCCGTCAGTCCGTTAGTTTGTTAGTCTGTTTACACGATATCTCACGAACAAATAATCGCAGAGAAGTCACATCAGTTTTATAATATTACTTTCGATACTGGCAAGAACCCTATTTATTTGGAACATTCGAATTAAAAAACTTCGTAAGTTATTAGAAATTTACGATTTTCCAAACATGGGAGAATTGGACAAAAATTCACTTAAACGTGCATTAAATAGAAACTTATTACTGTAAAAATGTCAGACTAGTTTTAAAATATCAGTTTTGACGCCAGAATGAACATCAGTAACTATAAATATGCTACTTTGAAAATTTCGCAAGTTATTGGAAATTTACGAATTTATTAGCATGGCAGTATAGGGCAAAATTTCACATAAACGTCAATTTTGAGCGATATTTTCATCGTAAAGATGTCAAACTACTTTTGAAATATTATTTAGGTCACTGGCATGAATATTAATGACAATGAATTTTCAAATATAAAAAATTTCGTAAGTTATTGGAAATTTAAGAATTTCTTAACAGAATAGAGAGCAAAATTTCACATAAACATCAATCTTGAAAAATATTTTCATCGTAAAGATGTCAAACAACTTGCGAAATATTATTTAGGATACTGGCATGAATATCATAGACTATGATTTTTCCAATTTAAAAAATTCGTAAGTTATTTGGAATTTACGATTTACTTAACATGTCAGAATAAGGCAAAATTGAGCATAAACTTCCATTTTGAGGATCATAAATACATTAGACAACTTCAAAATTACATTTATGATATTTGTTTGAACATGATTGAATACAAATATTCTAATAGAAAAATTTCGTAAATTATTCTTAATTTACGATTTTATCAACAATGCGAAATTGTAAATTTTTCATATAAATATGAATTTTGAGGATTATTGCATTGGAAACAGTAGCATGAAAACTAAACAACGGAATTGACCCTGATAAAATAAATTAATAGATTAGAATAAGATAAATATATCGAAGTGAACGGTGGATAGCCTATTAGGCGGGGATTTCACTCTGTGACTGTATCAAGCTTTGGTCAGATTCATTTCTTTTAACATGATTGTTATGTTTTAGACAATAAGACTTCTTCACACACCATAAATTTTAAGCCAGCACAACCGGTTTCGAAAGGACGTAGCCTTCCTTCATCAGGTGCAAAAAAACACGTGCTACTTGGAGGCAAAAGCAAGACTGAAAGCAGGGCAAAATCCAGAGGGGGGAGGAGCAACGCAAACAACCAATAGGAAGCATCATGCAGGACCAATCAGAGAGGAACATACATGCACACACAAAAACAAAAGGAGGGAGGGAAGGAATAAACAATTATTATTATTTTTATTTATTTTTATATTTTTTTATAATGATTTATTTAATTATTTTAATTATTTATTTTTTTAAATGTATATTATACTAAACTAATAAGTAAATTTAATAAAATTTATTGATTTATTATTATTATTATTATTATTTTATTTATTTATTTATTTAGAATTAATTAATTATAACTAAAATTATGTTATAAACATAATGAAGGAAATTATTTAATTGAATTAAACAAATTTTTCCAGGCTGTAGACAGCAAAGAGGAATCAGATTTTTCATTGACAATTTTATCACGATTAAGGTAAATAGCTAAATTTTCCAAAAAATCCAGTTCGGAAATGCGTTTGGCATGAAAGATAATTTTGGCACTCTTAAAATATTCTCGGTATGTTGTTAATCAAGAAATTTCTAAATCTTCTATTGCGAAGCGCAGTTGGGAATTTGATCATAGTTTTAATTTTAAGAGTGCCAAAATTATCTTTCATGCCAAACGCATTTCCGAACTGGATTTTAAATTTAGCTATTTACCTTAATCGTGATAAAATTGTCAACGAAAAATCTGATTCCACTTTGCTGTCAACAGCCTGGAAAAATTTGTTTAATTCAATTAAATAATTTCCTTCATTATGTTTATAACATAATTTTAGTTATAATTAATTAATTCTAAATAAATAAATAAATATAATAATAATAAATCAATAAATTTTATTAAATTTACTTATTAGTTTAGTATAATATTAAAGTTTTGCTTTTAGTTTTGATGATTGTTATGTGTCTCGCACTATAAATTTATGAGAACAAATATATGATGGGAACTGAGCAGAGTCCACCTATGCCAACTAGTTTTTTTTCGTCCCTCTGTCATTTTCTTGTGTATTTCTTTCCTCTACTTCTCTGCCTCTCTCAAAGCCTGCGATTGTTCTTGTTCCTTATCACAGGGCTGCAATAGACGAATTTTTTATATTCTTATATTCTTTTCGTACCACTATTTCCAACAAATAAAATTTATTGTATAATTCTGCAGGTAATTCTATATTTTGCCTATATGAATTTATTATAAATTGTGTATATGGATATAGCGGCATGAAAATAAAAATAAGATCGCCTGTGGAATCCATGTCTCCATTGTTTGCATCTCTGTTCCCTGTTAATCCTTATTCTTTGCTGTCAGCGGCATAAAGATAATTTGATGTAGTAACCCGAATAAATATTTATTATATTTACAAATAATAATATTATAGTTTTAAAAAATTAAAGAACACGCTTTTATAGAAATGTGAACTAAAAAACACAAAATATCTATCTTAGTATCAAAATGCAGGACAAGAGAAAATCGTGTGAGTGACACACCATAATATTTACATACATTTAAATCTTTAATTAAAATAATTTAGAATTAAACAAAAATCATTTTTAAAAAATCTCCCCTGACTGGGATTGAACGCTAGACCTTTAGGTTCGTAGCGCGGAGCTATACCTCAATGCCACGCCGCTCACGAAGAGAAAGTCTTTTTTTACAATATAGATTTTTTGTTTGCTCCCAGAGCGGTTACAAACATACATACATACAGGTGAAGCTAATAAAAGCGTGTTAAAAATGAATTAAAAATCCTAAATTTTCTTAAAAATTTTTCATTGTCAGTTTTCTGTTAGTATTCCGTAATGGAGAATGCCAAATCACAGAAAACACAGTATTTCTTATGCAAAAGTTACTAATGATGATTTTGTGCTATAACTGTTTGTATAAATACACTTAAAAATAATAAATCACTCATCAAACCCATAGAATATTTATTTTATTAGAAACTTTGAAAAAAATTAAAATAAATCTACCTAACTTTTAAACATGATTTTTTAGTAAGACTCTAGTCGGGGGCCGCCGCGAAGAAGAGAAAATAAAGTTGCTTACAAAACCCGGATAAGGCTGCTCCTATATATACGAGCTGGGGCATCAGGCATTTTGTTGCCTTAGGGTTGCCACATGTACCCAAAGCATTTCTCTGATAAACAAACGACAAACAATTTTTTTTTATCGTCTTACGTTACTTTAGAGTAACTTGTTTTATTATATTTCATGATTTTAGCTAAGTAAACTATGATATTGAAGTTTGTTCAGCGATAAACTGCTATAAACATTCAAGAAGTGAATGTAAAGTGTTCCCAGAACTTCTATTACTGTGCATTTGAGTTTTGGCGACATTTTGTAAAAGAAACAGAAACCGCCCTAACAACACACCTTGTTCCAGTACATCCATAGGATATCCTCAGAATAAAATGACATCGTGAGATTGTACTGCGAAAAAAAAGGTGTTTTTAGGAATATTATTGTTGCTTATTTTTCTTATTTTGACGGGATTAGTTTCAGATCAAGATTTCTTAAAATCATTAGGAAAGCGATAAGGACGCCAAGCGGGAATACTGTTCCCTTCGGGGGCAAAAAAATGGCGGTAATGCGCCGGTCTATTATTTTATTTAGGGGCTCTAGGCCTGGACACTGATTTGTTGACGTCACTCTAAGCGATGGTACTCGCGGATGCATTTCCCTTGTTTCATTCGTCGTAGTGTTTATTGCTTTATTTTTCATTATTATTATTATTATTATTTTATCACTACTGATTCTAAAAAGATTATGAATCCAAAGCATATAATCTATATAATTTATGAGCCGAACAACACAATACCTCTTATAAAAATTTGAAAAATAAATATTCCTCAAACTTATGTTCGAATTTAATGATTACAATAATAAGCGTTCAGAAAATAATTTTCAGATTGCTGCAAGTGTTTCGGGTTATATCTGGTTTAAATATTTTTTCTCTTTATTACTTATTCAAATTACGTTTTTCTATCATGAAAAGCTTTTTAGCACTTTCCAACAGAGTTGAAAAGTCTTTATGATTTATGACTTCGGTTCATCTGTTTTTCTGTGTTCTAAATCCTGTAGAAATTTTGAACTGATATAAGTTTTTCAGGTTCGCAATAACGTATTTTCTCCTAAAATTAATTTGAAAAATAGAATTATTAGTCTCTGAACAGAGTCTCACAAAAAGAATTCCAATATACTGTGGTCTGGAAGAAATGTTGTTTAAGGATTGTTTTAATATCTTTATAACGCACAAAATATTACAAAATTAATGTAAATTATCCAAATGCCCATAAGCACATCTCCTTTAAGATGAAATAAAATTAATATTGCTGTTTAAATAAATAAATAAATAAATAAATATGGTCTTACAAAATATTTATATACATTATAATACATAAGTCAAAATTGCTCACAAGACATTTTCAATTTTAGTTTTCATTTATTTATTTTTTCATTATTAGATATTTTTAAGTCATTCTATAAGAAGTGCTTTTACAGACAACATACAGGCCTACACAAAAGCAATCCATACTTTAAAATTACCCTTAAAAAATAGAATCTATAAATATAGCTTTTGTGACATTTCTTCTTCCTTAATTGAAACAAATGGTTGTATACAAGGACTCAGAAAAGAATTCAGGTATGTTAAGGTCTATGAGAGGCATTTCTTTAAAGTATTAGGACGAGTAGACTATTGCTTTCAGATAAAATAGATTGCTTTTTTTTCCCAACAGCTTAAATATATAACCCTTAAATGCCTAATTATTTTTTAAATTAATTTAAAAATGTTTTATTCTTACCTCTACTAAATAAATCACGGGAAAAAACTTAAAAAAAAAAAAAAACATACTTTATTCTAACTGTGGTTTACAGCTAAAAAGCAATTTGTCGTCAATTAGCAAACATGAGGCTTTAGAGCTTCTATATTATTCTAATAATACTTTAGAGACAAAGTTGGGTATGTTACCGAAAGGCAACACACGGCATTCAAGCGTTAAGAACAAATTTAAAAAAATACCATACGGCGGCGTTATAAATACGTCGGCATTATAAATACCATAAAAAAAAAAAAAATAGCACCAATGTATGCAGCAAAGCAATAATAGAGATAGTATTCATGCAATAATATCATGCTTGCAAGAATGCAATGCATGTGTTACATTTATTACTGCATGCATTTGGTAATCATGCATTTAATAAAATAATGTATATTCTACTTTCCTTTAACTGTACAATTAAAAATTAATGCCATTTTAGGCAACAAATGGGAAAAAAATTACAATCCTTTTCCAAAATGAAATGTAGAGTAAAACACGAAAATTATTTGAAACGCAAGATAAATCAACATTAAAATTCATTACATTAATATGCAATCTAAATGTAAAATTTAAATGTCACAAAGATCTTTATTAAATATTCATTATAAAAGACAATTTATTTCCTTCTACAACGTTAAAATCAATATAAAATAGCAATTTTAAAACAATTTCAGAATCATTTAAGAGCAAACAACTTCAGGCAATTTTTAATTTTATTTATTTATTTATTTATTTTCAAGAGAATTGGATGTTATGCTGTATTTAATGTTTTCCACTTCATTTAACTTTTAAATTCTTCAGAAGAGTAGTTTAAGAAGAGAATTTCAAATAATGAAAACTTTTATTAAATACGTCATTTCTTCAAAGGGTTAATTTCGTTAGAAGGGAAATTTGAAAAGAAACATTTCAATTTTCTCATATTTAAAGGGCAATTCTACATATGAAGTGTATTCATTTAGTAGGCAGAATCCAATCTCAAAAAGGAGAATTAAAAAATTAAATACACTTGATAAATTTACTTACACGGCATTCTTTTATTGTTGTTACTTACAAAGAGAAAAGAAAAAAAAAAAAGTGAAATATTACATGTAACTACTGAATGCAATTCCGATGTATGATATATTGGTTGTAAAAAAAAAAAATATGGAAAAATATGGAAAAAAAAATCAATTATTTTATGAAGATGCTTTTAATTTAACGAAATGAAAACTTTATTAAAACTAAAGATCCGATATTTTTTTTATTTAAATTTTAAATTTCTTTTAACCATCTTTTCTTTCGAAAATACCTGGATATTTCATATTTTAGAAAACTCTGTATGCGCGAAATGGTAATTTACTGAAAACATATTAATGAATAAGAAAGAAAAAATATCAGAAAATAAAGTTTAGAAAATAATTTAAAGTTAAAATAAAATTAAATCGAAAACAAAATGTAACTCTTTGTTATAAAATTTTATTTCAAATGCTGCTGTATTTTAATTTACCGAATTTCATAAACTAAAAAATTATAAACTAAAACATTTTACAGTTTGAAACACTGAAATTAAGGTAATTTAAATTAAACAAATTTTTCTAAAGATTTTAAGTTGATGCTCCCATTTAAAGATATTTTATACTCATTCATATCGAATTAGATGAGCACGTTTTATAATACTAATCAATCTACACAACAATAAATGTTTTCGTTTATAATAATGTTAAACATTATACGCAACAATCAATGTTTTCGTTTTTAAACAAAAGCATACACTTTAATTTATAGTAAGCAGAAATATCTTTAAAATATTATGAAATAAAAACCTGAAAAAGTTCAGCTTTTCCCCAGTAAATACATTTAGAAACTGATGTAACTTGCAAATATATTTTTTAATCTATAATAATAAATGGAAAGGTTTGTCTGTCTGTCTGTCTGTCTATCTGTCTGTCTGTCTGTCTGTTCTTTTATACGTTCAGCCCCTATTGAACGCAGAAGTACAAGAATTGACATACGGATGCTCTGGAGCCTTTCCGATGTTTTCCTCGAAACAGAATTTAAAAATCTTAATTAGTTTCGGAGATATTAATTAAAATGTTGACCCATGTCGATCGAACAATGACCAAAAATCCTTATTGCTTAAAAAGAGGCATTCTATCAGCATTCAGCAGACGATTTTAACGGCTGTCTCGAACGGAAACAAAACAGGTGCAAGTCATTAATGTCACATGATCTTTAACTGGGGTTAAAAATTGCAAATTTCAAAGTGCTTCAAATTTTCTTTTTCGTACACAACACATAATATACAAACTTTTCAGCACAAAACCAACCTGCAGTTAAAATTTCATCAATTTTCATTAATAAACAAAGCAGTTACATTTTAATTGCAAAATAAATTTTATTCTAACACGTAATCCTTCTTTCAATAGACGAGAGAAGTTTCCATAGCAACAAAATACATTTGAAGGAACTAAAAATACTTTTTCTTTTTCTTTTTACTTCCATTACCCGACTACCGTGGTATATATAGGTTTTGGGGAAATAATAAATATTTATTTTTCTTTTTACTTCCATTAATAAAACTACCGTAGATAATGGAATTAGAGATTTCACGTGATTTACATGTTTTAGAATGTCCTGAGTAGGTTTTCTTTTGTATCTCAGTTAAAATTTCGATATTTCAAATTCCAATTAAATTATTTTTAATACATCATTCGAAAGATATTTTAAAAATGTTTTAAATTATCGAAAGTTTTCACCAGATTTACAAGTTTTGAGGTCTCCTGAATTAGTTTTCTTTTGTATCTCAGCTACTAATTAAAATAATTTCGTAAGTAATACATCATTAGAAAGCTTTTCGAACAGTGGAATACAGAAATTTGTACCGCCAGATGGCGCTGTAGTATTTTAAAACTTCAATATTTCAATTACTAATTATGATTAAATTATTTTGAATACATCATTCGAAAAATATTTTAAAGTTCTTTTAAATTATCGAAAGTTTTCACCAGGTTTACAGGTTTTGAGGTGTCCTGAATCAGTTTTCTTTTATATCTCAGAAATTAATTAAAAAAATTTCATAAGTAATACATCATTTGAAAGCTTTGTTGACTTGATACACATTTTAAAGTACTTTTACATTACCGAAAATAGAATTCGAGACTTCAACCGATTTACACGTTTTAAGGTGTCCTGATTAGGTTTTCTTTTGTATCTCAGCTACTAATTAAAATAATTTTATAAGTAATACATCATTAGAAAGCTTTTTTGATTTGGTATCGAACAGTGGATTACAGAAATTTCTACCACCAGATGGCGCTGTAATACATTCAAATTTCAATATTTCAATTTCTAATTATGATTAAATTATTTTTAATGCATCATTCGAAAGATATTTTAAAGTTCTTTTATATTATCGACAGTTTTCACCAGATTTACACGTTTTGAGGTCTCCTGAATCAGTTTTCTTTTGTATCTCAGCTACTAATTAAAATAATTTCGTAAGTAATACATCATTAGAAAGCTTTTCGAACAGTGGAATACAGAAATTTGTACCGCCAGATGGCGCTGTAGTATTTTAAAACTTCAATATTTCAATTACTAATTATGATTAAATTATTTTTAATACAGCATTCTAAAGATATTTTAAAGTTCTTTTAAATTATCGAAAGTTTTCACCAGATATACACGTTTTGAGGTCTCCTGAATCAGTTTTCTTTTGTATCTCAGCTACTAATTAAAATAATTTCATAAGTAATACATCATTAGAAAGCTTTTTTGATTTGGAATCGAACAGTGGAATACAGATATTTGTACCGCCAGATGGCGCTGTAATATTTTAAAATTTTAAAATTTCTATATTTCAATTTCTAATTATGACTAAATTATTTGTAATACATCATTCGAAAGATATTTTAAAGTTCTTTTAAATTATCGAAAGTTTTCACCAGATTTACACGTTTTGAGGTGTCCTGAATCAGTTTTTTTTATCTCAGTTATTAATTAAAAAAAGTTCATAAGTAATACATCATTTGAAAGCTTATTTTAGTTGATACACATTTTAAAGTACTTTTACATTATCGAAAATGGAATTCGAGATTTCACCCGATTTACACGTTTTGAGGTGTCCTGATTAGGTTTTCTTTTGTATCTCATCTACTAATTAAAATAATTTCATGAGTAATACATCATTTGAAAGCTTTGTTGATCTGGAATCGAACAATAGATTACAGAAATTTCTACCGCCAGATGGCGCTGTAATATTTTTAAATTTCAATATTTCATATTCTAATTATGATTAAATTATTTCTAATACATCATTCGAAAGATATTTTAAAGTTCTTTTACATTATCGAAAGTGGAATTCGACATTTCACCTGATTTACAATTTAAAGTGTCCTGATCAGGTTTTCTTTTGCATCTCAGCTAATTGAGTAAGACCGTTCAAAATTGGTATATGTAAGTTAATTAGGAGGGGCTGGAACGGTGGGGAAGGAATGGGCGCGCAGCGCGCATGGGTTTGGGACCCGGTGCGAGTTTTTACCCGATGATAAAAGATTTTTTTTTTAATTTTTTTTTCTTAATATAAGTTTTAGTTGAGAAGGAATATGCGTGTACAGCGCACGTATATCCACAAACGTGCGCGCGCAGCGCGCATGGGTCTGCGCTGCCTAAGGCAGTGGATTCCCGGTGTGAGTTTTTACCCAATGCTAAATGATATATTTTTTAATTCCTTTTCTTGAGAATGAAAGTTTATGAGTAATAACATGGAATTTTGAGAAGTCATAAGGATGGTGAAGGAATACGTGCGCGCAGTGCACGGTTCTACGCTGCCGAAGGCAGTGGGGACCCGGTGCGACATTTTTTCTGATCACATTTTTTTTTTCTTTTTTTATCAGATGATGAAAATTAATGCACTTTTGAGAATTCATTAATTATTGTGATTCATTTAAAAATAGTGACCAGCGAAGCGGGCGTAGCCTGCTAGTTATGAAATAAAAACCTGAAAAAGTTCAGCTTTTCCCCAGTAAATACATTTAGAAACTGATGTAACTTGCAAATATATTTTTTAATCTATAATAATAAATGGAAAGGTTTGTCTGTCTGTCTGTCTGTTCTTTTATACGTTCAGCCCCTATTGAACGCAGAAGTACAAGAATTGACATACGGATGCTCTGGAGCCTTTCCGATGTTTTCCTCGAAACAGAATTTAAAAATCTTAATTAGTTTCGGAGATATTAATTAAAATGTTGACCCATGTCGATCGAACAATGACCAAAAATCCTTATTGCTTAAAAAGAGGCATTCTATCAGCATTCAGCAGACGATTTTAACGGCTGTCTCGAACGGAAACAAAACAGGTGCAAGTCATTAATGTCACATGATCTTTAACTGGGGTTAAAAATTGCAAATTTCAAAGTGCTTCAAATTTTCTTTTTCGTACACAACACTTAATAAAAAACCTATTCAGCACAAAACCAACCTGCAGTTAAAATTTCATGAATTTTCATTAATAAACAAAGCAGTTACATTTTAATTGCAAATTAAATTTTATTCTCACACGTAATCTATCTTTCAATAGACGATAGGAGTTTCCATAGCAACAAAATACATTTGAAGGAACTAAAAAATACTTTTTCTTTTTCTTTTTACTTCCATTATCCGACTACCGTGGTATATATAGGTTTTGGGGAAATAAAAATAGTTTATTTTTCTTTTTACTTCCATTAATAAAACTACCGTAGATAATGGAATTAGATATTTCACATGATTTGCATGTTTTAGATTTAGAATGTCCTAATTAGGTTTTCTTTTGCATCCCAGCTACTAATTAAAATAATTTCATAAGTAACACATTATTTGAAAGCTTTGTTGATTTGGAATTAAACAGTAGATTACAGAAACTTCTACCGCCAGATATTTTAAAATTTCGATATTTCAAATTCCAATTAAATTATTTTTAATACATCATTCGAAAGATATTTTAAAGTTCTTTTAAATTATCGAAAGTTTTCACGAGATTTACACGTTTTGAGCTGTCTTAAATCAGTTTTCTTTTATATCTCAGTTATTAATTAAAAAAATTTCCTAAGTAATACATCATTTGAAAGCTTTGTTGACTTGATACACATTTTAAAGTACTTTTACATTATCGAAAATGGAATTCGAGATTTCACCTTACACGTTTTGAGGTGTCCTGATTAGGTTTTCTTTTGTATCTCAGCTACTAATTAAAATAATTTTAAAGGTAATACATCATTAGAAAGCTTTTTTGATTTGGAATCGAACAGTGGATTACAGAAATTTCTACCGCCAGATGGCGCTGTAATATTTTCAAATTTCAATATTTCAATTTCTAATTATGATTAAATTATTTTTAATACAGCATTCGAAAGATATTTTAAAGTTCTTTTAAATTATCGAAAGTTTTCACCAGATATACACGTTTTGAGGTCTCCTGAATCAGTTTTCTTTTGTATCTCATCTACTAATTAAAATAATTTCGTAAGTAATACATCATTAGAAAGCTTTTTTGATTTGGAATCGAACAGTGGAATACAGAAATTTGTACCGCCAGATGGCGCTGTAATATTTTAAAATTTCAATACTTCAATTTCTAATTATGATTAAATTATTTTTAATACATCATTCGTAAGATATTTTAAAGTTCTTTTAAATTATCGAAAGTTTTCACCAGATTTACACGTTTTGAGGTCTCCTGAATCAGTTTTCTTTTGTATCTCAGCTACCAATTAAAATAATTTCATAAGTAATACATCATTAGAAAGCTTTTTTGATTTGGAATCGAACAGTGGAATACAGAAATTTGTACCGCCAGATGGCGCTGTAATATTTTAAAATTTCAATATTTCAATTTCTAATTATGATTAAATTATTTGTAATACATCATTCGAAAGATATTTTAAAGTTTTTTTAAATTATCGAAAGTTTTCACCAGATTTACACGAGAAATTTCTACCGCCAGGTGGCGCTGTAATATTTTTAAATTTCAATATTTCATATTCTAATTATGATTAAATTATTTCTAATACAGCATTCGAAAGATATTTTTAATTTCTTTTACATTATCGGAAGCGGAATTCGAGATTTCACCTGATTTACAATTTAAAGTGTCCCGATCAGGTTTTCTTTTGCATCTCAGCTAATTGAGTAAGAACGTTCAAAATTAGTATATGCAAGTTAATTAGGAGGGGCTGGAACGGTGGGGAAGGAATAGGCACGCAGCGCGCATGGGTTTGGGACCCGGTGCGAGTTTTTACCCGATTATAAAAGATTTTTTTTTTCTTAATAATAAAAGTTTGAGTTGAGAAGGAATATGCGTGTACAGCGCACGTATATCCTTAAACGTGCGCGCGCAGCGCGCATGGTTCTGCGCTGCCGAAGGCAGTGGCGTCCCGGTGTGAGTTTTTACCCGATGCTAAATGATATATTTTTTAATTCCTTTTCTTGAGAATGAAAGCTTATGAGTAATAACATGGAATTTTGAGAAGTCATAAGTATAGTGAAGGAAAACGTCTACGCACGGGTCTACGCTGCCGAAGGCAGTGGGGACCCGGTGCGACATTTTTCCCGATCAGAAATTTTTTTATCTTTTTTATCGCATGATAAAAATTAATGCAATTCTGAGATATTCATTAATTATTGTGATTAATTTAAAAATAGTGACCAGCGAAGCGGGCGTACCCTTCTAGTAAATAATAATCCGATTTAATACAATAAACTAATGTAATATTCCCTGATACAGAGTTTTAAACTTTTAATTAACTCTGCCAGTGGGCGTTTCTTTCACAATTTTTGTATTATTAATTTCTTAAGAATATACCCAATTATAAGAAATTATACAATCAAATATACCATGAATACAAATATTTTGATCAGAAAGAATTTAATTATAATGTATATCCTTTGCAGAAAATATTCTTCTGAAATATTGAAACTTGGGATAATAACGCCCAAAGGCGGGCTTTGCTGTCAAAAAGACAAAAGTATGCTGTCACGAAGGTAAATATTAGGGGGACCGGAAAATAATGTCGTTTTGAATTAAAATACTGACATCGGAAATTTATCCTGGATAAAATTTAAAATATTCTTAGATAACTTATACGATGGTTATTTGTAAAGTAAGCACTGTTAAACAAAAATTTCCGGTTTCATTTTATTAATTCAAAACGACATTATTTTCCTCTCCCCCTAATATATTATACTATATTCACTATATCATACCTAGTAACATTTGTAATTTATTCCGAAGTGCTGTTAAACCCGCCTTTTTTTCACACCAGTATGATTTTAAGAGAAATTTTCTCCGATATGTAATTACCATGGAATAAATAGAAAACTGCTTTTATAATATACTGATGTGAAAAAACGGCGTGTCTAACAGTACCCCTGAATAAATTATAAATGTTACCAAGTATGTTGTATACATTTATACATGATAATAATAATAAAAATTTATATATATATTTATAGCTTTTAAGCAAATAGTTCTTTTTTAATAAGAATATTTATGTTTTACGCTAATAATAATTCACAATTTTTATGTAATCCTGTAACTGCCCAACAAGTTTGTCGTACAACCAATATATAATATTTTGCTACAGTTTATAAATTTTAACACCAAAATTATTTATTTCTATGACAAAATCATTTCTATTAATTTTCATATGGTTTGAAACACCGTTGACATTGTTATTCATAAATAATGATACGTTAATTTAACGTACTTGCCAACATACTAATTAATATTTCGTAATATTGCTAGCTCTGCCTTCATTTTTTACACCAGTATCTCTTTAGAGTACTTTTCTCCTTATTTAATTGTAATTGAATTTGGAGAATGTTACTCTAAAAGTTTTCTGGTGTATAAGAAAAGGCGGGACTAACAACACTACGGAATATTAAGTAGGATGTTGGCAAGTATGATTTAATGAATCTAGAAAGTGCATAACAATTAACGATAATTCCATAACAGGCAGACGATTTTGGCAACATTTAGCATGGATAGAATTTTTCACAATTTTTAAATAACTATTAGTACTAACGAATATATTTTACAGGGTACAGTTTAATAGTGTCAGCCACATAAACGCCAATAACATAACTGCGTTATAGTGATAACATAGTCACTGTTGCTAGAAAAAACTGGTGGAAGCCGAAATATACCTGTTAGTGTTTGACGCTATACTTATCAAAAATTATATACAAATAAAACGTTTTTTTTATGATGATTCTGTACCCTGAAAATGAAAGACACAAAGTCACAAAAATTATTTTTTTTTTTTTTAGAAATGATGTTAAAATGAAATTAATTAAGGACATTTGTCATAAATGAAGAAAATAAACATGGTTTTATGTTCTACTATCCTATCTTTTTATAATAACTAGACATATTGTTTAATGCCTCTATATAAAGTAAAAAATGCACTAAAAAAAAGATGGTGTTAACTCTTTTGTATTAAATGGGCATAGTGTCCTTTGCCTACGGGATACAGAATTAGAAGATAAAGAAATCTAACTTAGCAAGTGATTCGGAAAAACTAATAAACTACAGTACAGTAAATTACATACCTGCCAACCACCTCATTAATAATCAGAAAATTTTAAAACCGCCTTTCTTTTTTTCACACTAATCTTTTTTTTAGAGTAATTTTATATTTATTTAATCGTAACTGCATTTGTAGATAATTACTCTAAAAATAAAGTGGTGTCCAGAAAGTGTGTGGACTAAAAATTTTACAATTCATAATTAGGATATTGGTAGTTATGAAATCATAAATGATGTTACAGTAGAAAAAAAAAAAAAATACTTTTTTGGACTCAAGAGACTTTAAAACATGTAAATCAGGCGAAAACTGGACATCGAAGTTTTGCACCGAATACAATATTTTCACTACCTATTGTAGTTGGGTAATGAAGTAAAATACCGGATGACTTATCTTTTAAAATAATGTGTTTAATTTAAAATGTACAGTCGGAGGAAAAAGAGCCAAAACACTCGCTGTATTTTCATTATTGACTGACGCAGAAAAATCTAGTATACACCATTCAACAGGAAGTTAAGTGCACTTTTTGAAAATGATCTCAAATTTTGAATTAGGAGTCATCTACATATTAAAATGAGCTCCAAATTTATTTATTTATTTATTTTTTTTTTTTTAAGCAACATCAAATTTTGAATTCATAATTGAATTCCTGAGAGTCTGGCAGTTCGGAAAAGTATATAGTTTGTATATTCTACTTTATAAGTAAAGTATACAAACTATATACATATTCATAGAGTTATAAGCAAAAATGTGTTAGGGGTTTATCTGTAAATCTAGAAAAATAAAATTAATATACTACAAAAATTAGACAAAATTTTACTGCTTCACACCGGAAATTTTTTAAGATAAAAAGTACTATAAAAATTAATAATGATGTACATTCAGAATTTCCTGAAGATCAGTTTGCAAAGTTTTTTGAAAAACTATTTTCAGGAAAATCCTAAACACATTTAAGGAAAATCAACAGTTGCTAAAATTCAACAAACTGATAAAATGTATTAAAACTTTATCGATTAAAATTAAATATATCAAAAAGATTTTGATGAAATTCTGGCAAAAGCAGAATTTAGTTTAGGATGGAGGGCTATTATTATTATTTTTTTTTTCCGAATTATAACATCGCTTTCAAATTATTCAATTATATTTTCGATAAAAGTCCAACTATCGAAAAATGATTTCGACAAATGTCCAACTATCGAAAACGACATCGCAAAAATCCCAGATTGAGACTAATAGGCCCTCAGTCCTAAAAAAAAAAAAAAAAAAAAAAAAAAAAAAACTTAAACGTATAATTAAAAATAAAGTAAATATTTAACTGAGAATTAATGTGACTGACGATGCGACACAATTAAAATAATGCTTTTAGCATGTAAATTACATTAATAATGGGAGAATTCCAAAACTTAACTAGTTAACACATTCATTGACATCTTGACACTTTTTGGCTGCCGTAAAATTTTAATATATTTTTTTTTTATTTCACTTTATCAACGAAAACCGTTACATTTCACTGATTACCGCAATTTAGTGTATATAAGCCGCACTGGTAGATAAGCCGCAGCTTGTTGCGGGAAAACAATACTCTTAGATAAACCGCACCGGAAGGTAAGTCGCGCTTATGAAAGCTTTGTTACGATTATGTGACAGATAAATAAGAAAAGAAGATATCAGTCTTATGACATCTACGCAAGTTAATAAAATTAATAAATTTTTAATTAAAAATGAAAATAATAAATTATAAAAAAAAATAATTCGTTATAAAGAAAATAAAATCTAACTATACCTGTATGTAGATGTAATGCAACAAATATGAGAAACAAGGAAACAAGACGGGGGAATCCGGGCATATAAACAAAGTCATAAAAATAACTAATTATAAATAAAAGTAATAAATTATTTTAAAAGACACCGTATAAAGAAAAAACTAAAACAGAGCCAGTATACAAATACGATGTAAAAAAATCAAAAACAAGAGAACAAGATGGCGAACTCTAGACGTATATGCAACGTAATCAAAATAAAAGATTATTAATTAATAAATAAGAAATTATAGCGTGTATCAGTGTTCGAGAAACTCGAATACTAAACTTCCGTTTTCGGGAAATATCGACTGTTCCAAGAAGTATGGACGACGAAATTTGGCATTACCATTAGATAGCCCGCACTAGTAGATTAGCCGCAGTCCCCCAAAACTCAATGTATTTTTAAAGATAGCCCGCGGCTTATCTTCACTAAAATAGGGTAAATAAAATAAATATTTCTATTAAATTTTTTCGAAAAAAGGTGCTAAATTGGCAATTATGACTGCTTTCCCCGTGACTTTCGTGTAAATTGGGAACTTAATCCATTTTATCTCACTGTCCTATTTAAAAGACAGCTAAAAAATATAGAAATCAGAATTTGTTTGGTGCGAATATTTTTTCAGCTGAAATATAAAATGGTATATATAAGCGTCTGCTAGCGTGTTATGTGTCTCACCTCCTCCACTTCCTCTATCTGGAATCTTTGTTTAATCATTACATTAGGGGGCGTGGTTTATCTCCTTTTTACGGTTCAAAATTCTTTCTGGAGAACTATCATGTAAATAAGAAAGTATTATACAGATAAAGCAAAACTTTATACTCGGAAAGCACTTTTCAGTGTACAAGACAATACTAAAACATATAAGAGCAAATTTCATCCTCTTTATTTCAATGTCCTGCGTACGAGGTGGATAAGATTTCTGATACAGAATATATATATATATATATTTTTTTTTTTTTCAAATTATGTTGTATTTAGTTCATTTAGGTTTAATTATAACCTTAAAAAATATAATTTTTCTCAAATATGAGCAAAATAAATGATTTGGGATGAAATGGGTTAAACAATGTTGTCAAAGACAAAATTTTTTTGTTCAATTGCCACCAATAATTTTAAGAAGTAATATTTTATATATATAATAAATGACTTCGCGTATACTTTTAAAATGCATTAGTTAACCGTTACAATTAAAATTTAGTGGTGCATATTGGATAAAAATGTCCTCAAATCTGACACAAAGATGTATAATGAATAAGATGTACCATACGTGTTTTGGTTTCGGTTTCAAAATTTTCAGAAATGTTGGATATAGGTTTGTAACAATGCTGCATTCTGATTGGTTGGCAATATGTTAGCGAGATTTTTGAACCGCCATGTAAGTCATCTAACGAGTCAACAGACAGAGCAGACAGCGATAAATGCGTCAAAGATGAAAATCCTACTTCAAGATATCTGGGTACACAGGTGTGTAAACTCTGGCAATTCGCTAGAAGAGAAATTTAAGCATTTGAGTATTGACGGGCACCACCTTTCTTGATTATTAATCTATGATCTGCCATTACTGTATTTTAGTGATATAATGGCAGTTTTAAGACATATATTTCAACATATATGTATTAAAACTGTGATAATTACACTATATGACACAATACTGGTAACTATAAAACAAATTGCTATAATAGATTGTTATTAGTTACAGTATGGAGGCAGTAGATATCTTAAGTTTCTATCACGTGCTTTTTTTTTTTTTTAAGGTTTCCGCCAATATTCAAAGAGTGGGCCTCTATTTGAATAAATCAAAAGGCATCATTATGTCTCCAAAAGGGCAGAGCTTTCACAGTCGTGCAGAAAATGCTAGCTAATTATTAATTTACTTGAATAGAAGTTTTTCTTCTTCTTTCGACATTTTTAAACACCTACTAGTGTCAGTAATTGTGTATACTGAGAAAACTGAGAAATTGGGTACATTCGAAGCAAGTTTGCAATAGGTAACATTGATTAGACAAATAGTAAGCCTGTATTCGAATAAATTAAAAGGCGGAATTAAGTTTCTAAAAGGGTGGAACTTTCACAGCCTCTCGAGCCGTGTTGCCAGATTGGGGACTTTTCTTATTCAATATCCACCACTAAATATTAATTGTGAAGGTTGTCCATTCACTTTGACGATTAATCGTCTATTACGTATGTGAAATCTGAAATATTGCTTCTCGAGTTTATTGTTGGCTGTTGAATATAAAAATCCTCAATCTGGCAACATTGCGCTCTAGAAAGCTACCTAGCTGTATTCTTCACTATATTGTTTCTCCTTCAACCTTCTTCGACATTTTTCTTATTCCTTCTACTGAAAAGTGGTAGAGTGTCGTTGTTTTCCTGGTAGGAAACGGTTGGCTTTAAGCGCCATAAACATCAAAATAAACTGAGCCAGCCGTTTGGCGGTTGCTACACCTGGGTACAGAAGCTGGGTTCACCAATCGGCGGTAGAAGCATCAATTGTGTAAAAAAGTTTTAGTTTTCCTGCAAATGATAATTAAAAATAGCGTAAGATGTTCCATAATAAAGCTTATATTTCATTTGCTACAAAATTTTAATAAAATTTATTTTAAATTTTGTAGCTGTGGAAATCCAACTATTTTATAAAATTACCTAGCTCTTGCCAAATTATTATATTTTAGATAGTCTGTAACAGAAAGACCAGACTGAAAAGCTTTTGTATTATACATATATATATGTGTGTGTGTGTGTGTAGAATTAAAGAGCAGGAAATTTAAAAGCAAATTCTATATTTTTCTTAAAAAGGAAAACATTAATACATATATACATATATATATTTCTTTTTATCGTTTTCTTCTTCTTCTTCTTATTATTATTATTATTATTATTTGCTCTCTTTAAACCATAAATCCAAACCAATTTTATCGAAATTTTATTCTGTTTTATTATTTTTATGCTTTTTTACTGAGGAGGAACATTTAAAAAATGTTATTTTAGCCATAGAATATTTTATTTTTACAAGCCAAAAAATTAAGTTGATATTTATGTACTTATTATTACTTTATGAATTAGTGAATGACAAGAAACATTGCTAAGCGAACAGATATAGTACATTTACATAACTACTAACATTTTAATTAATATATCGCAAAATAGTTAGTACGGACATTTTTTCTACACGAGTCTTTTTTCAGAATATTTTACTTCTTACTTAATCTAAATTCTTATTTAATCTTTTTTTATTTAATATTGAGAATATTGCTTTAAAAAAGGTCGGTGTGATAAGAAATAGGCGTACTAACAGTTTTACGGAATATTAATTAGATTATTGGCAGGTATGATATTTATATTTAAATTTAAGAAAAAATCGATGAGAAATTTTGCTGTGTTTTTAATAATGTTTTAACGACATACTACTAACTTAATAATGGCATGCTACCACAAAAATACGATAAGATATCTGTATAAAAGTAACGATAGCAAAAGTAGTGGTGAGAGAAGGAAATTTCTCATCCTAGAATGTGTCCTGAAGAAAGAACGGAGACTTCGAACTCTGCAAGTTTAAAGAGAAAGGATTATGGTACAGGATATTTGCTGATTCCTGATTATGATATTTGATGATATTGAACATTTATGGTAGA
This sequence comes from Salticus scenicus, assembly GCA_963930645.1. Taxonomy (NCBI): domain Eukaryota; kingdom Metazoa; phylum Arthropoda; class Arachnida; order Araneae; family Salticidae; genus Salticus; species Salticus scenicus. The sequence goes on along the minus strand of OZ005659.1, from coordinate 77,831,680 downwards.
CTTTTTACTTCTCTAAAACATTATTAATTAAAATTGTTAGCCCTTAACTAAACAACGCCTCGTCTATAGCAGCAATAAAGAAATCGATCCATACTTTAAGGCCTTTATTTAAAATAAGAAGTAATATCTCTTACACTTGTAACCTTTTAAAGAAACTCCTAAAGGTGGGGCTTACTGTTCAAAATAAGAAACTCCATCTTTAACCCTTTGCGGTGCAAGACAATTTGGATCATTTAAATTATACTGCCACCGGAATTCATGAACTAAATGAAACTAAAAGAAATTTTAAATTTTAAGGTTAAAAAGGAAAGGCCTTTTCTGCTATGTTATAAACGTAAATTTTTGCTAAAAAATTTCCGGGATGAATTTCTGCAGCTGGATCTTAAATTTTGCGTCCTCGCAGCGAGGACAGCGCGCGTTAAGGGATTAAGGCTTAAAATCATGTACTACATTATGATCTATGAGCAAATGAATTCATAGAATATTGAATCCAACTTTTTTCATAAATAAATTTACTATTTTTTGAAGATCTTCATTCTTGTAATTTCCGGTTGGTCACAGACCACATTTTTCCTCTGATTCTTCCACCAATATTTTTCAGAATTTTTAATAGTATGTTTGCACTAGTAATTAAGTAAAAATTATTAGATAAATATTTTCTGGTGGAAAAATCTGGGGGAAAAGGCGGGTCTGTAACCACCCTGAATTTGAATAAATACGTAAATCAACAAAATAAATTTGTTTTGATTTGCTTCATTTTCTAAAAATATCGCATTATCCCATACAGCAAATATTCCTTAGGAATGCAAAATGTCGTTCGCCGTAGCGGCCTCCGTAGGAACATCGCCCTTTCGTAAGTCCGTCGTAGTTCCTGAGAACTACCTCTGTCAAATTATTCCTAGAAATATCAAATTAGATTTTACCTCATATTTCCAAAACATGTCCGTTCTTCCTCCGGAAAGAATGCGGGAAGTTCAGGATATACCAGAGAGCGAGGTTGAAAGATCATTGTTATATTCGATGTGCAGCTAATTTGTAAAATAAGAACAACGAGAAATGAATCGATATACAACTTGAATTATACATATACATAATTTACTTTAGTCTAGCATGAGACCACACATATGATTGCTTTTCATAGCTTCACAAATACAATATTAGAACTATATTATAGGAAATGCACAATTTTCGTAGATGATGTCTATGCCTTGACATACTGTGTAATTTTACAGAATTCCGTTAATTAAAACTTTCGCGACAGCTGACGTAGATTCACGTCATTTGAAAATCTCTAACTCCACCAGTGGGCGTTTCTTTCGCAATTTGTATGTCAATTATTTCTTTAATATATACCCAATATTCATATTTCTACTATCGATATACTATGGATATAATGCTTTGATTAGAAAGAGTATAACTATAATGTATATTAATTTTTAATATAAATGTGAATACAAAAAATCATGTTCTGAAATATTGTAACACGGGAGAATAACGGTCCACAGGCGGACCTTTTACTGATGATTTCTATGTAAATTTGCAAGAGAAATACCTGTAACGTTAATGAAATTTTGTTAGTAATCATAGACGAAAAACGCCTGTAATGGTTACTAACGTTTTATTTGGATGTGTACTAAGGAACTCAATGTATTGTTTTCTAAATTTAATGCAGTAACGTTGCTTCAGAAGAAATAGCATTGATTACTAGAAAATCTTATGGAATACCAGCTTCCTAGAGATTTTCTAGTAGTAATACAGATTTTTTTTTATAGTGTACTGTGAAAAAGACAAAATCATGCGGTCGCGAAAAAGTTAATCATAGACGCTAACATTTTAACCCTTTCAGTAGCGAGCAAATTTTTTTCATTTAAAAACAACCACCAGAAATTACCAACAATATTAAAAGACAAGAAACAAATGAAGTTGTTCTTCTAAGTTATAAAAGAAAAAAAAATCGGGCCAGTTCGAGCAGTTTTGAATTAAAGTTTGCGGTTGCATTATGCAAGCACCGCCCATGAAAGGGTTAATTTGTACCGGAGTATTTTTAACCCTGCATTTAATTCATACAACTTATTTTAAAGAGTAATTTTTCTAAATTTATTGAAGTTATGCATTGGAGAATTTTTTTCTGTAAATACAGTAGCACGAAATAAATGTGGGACTAAAAACACTCCTGAATAAATTTAAATACTGGCATCTATGAATTAACGAAAGACCATTGATTAAGATCATCCTTTACAAAGAGGAAAGACATTTCGAATCATTAAAGTAAACAATCGATAAAAGATTTCATCGCGTTTTCTGCATCTAAAGCTGTGTAAAGATAAATAGAACCTAATATCGTTTCAACGAAATGATATTTAATGAGCTCTCATGGGATTTCAATACCAGAGTACAACTGCATTCATTATTGGGAAGAAATTTAAGTTTCATTAACAGAAGACATGTTTGTTTATATTAAAGGCAGATAGCAAAAAAGACTTCAAATGATGAAAACTAATTAATTAAGAAAACTTAAATATATTTCTCAACACTTACAATCAATGGAATAGTTATATTATCATTTGTAATTTTATATAACTGAAGTTCACCAATCTTAAATTTTCAATAATTTTTCAGAAATTTTTTTAAATTCGTAGTTTGTAGAGGAAAATAACTGGTAGAAAAGTTAAAAATTAAACGAGGCATGCTTTATACATGAGACAAAAAAGATATAATAAAAAGTATGCACAAAAACAGGAGAATCCACTGACAAATATCAAAACATATACTGTTCTATAAAAGTTAAGGTACTACAGGCCTCGCAGTGTTCCAAAAAATTTAAGCTAATTTTATTATGTTTACGTCACTAATTTAAAACAATATTTTTTTTCGATAATATATCAGGATTAAAATATTTAAAAATATTAGATAAAAATTTATTGTTTACGAGAGTGGTGGCAATATAATGAAATGCGGATAAAATTTTAGAATACGAGGCTTGAGTGCAACCTGTTTTCTCATTTTCATCTTCTGCACATAATTTTGAAACAATTGAAGATATAAAAATAAAAGTTTGATGGCATATTCATTATCAAATCATTAATCTAATTTTTATAACTTTTAAAATGATATAGCTTCATTTTATTTATTTAATTTTATTATTATCAAATATAAGCATTGAAAGAAACGAAAAATTAAAAAATATTTTAGCAAAGAAAATTATATGCGAAAGTGTGCAAAGGGTGAATTACAGATAGGTGAAATGACACACGCCTCCAAATGTTAAATTAAAATGGGATTTGTCATGTTTTATTCAAATTTCTTTTTCTACTATAAGGGACATTTCATAAAAAAAATATTAATTTGTAAACGTTGAGCATCGTCAAAATAATAAAAATCTCTATAAATATTTTTAAAAAGAATATCTTATTTATTTTTTATGTTCGTATGTATAAAGTATTTAAAATTATTCATATAAGAAAAAAAAAAAGAAGAAAAAGAAAAATTGGAAAAGTGAATACAGAAAAGAAAAAAGAAAAGTAACTGATCTTTCAACGATTCAGTTGAATCCATATTGATTTTCTTCTATCTGGAACAAATCGCCATCCAGACAAGACTGTGACAGGGTTGCCAAATTTGACCCTTTACTTTATCCAATAGTCACCAATAATTTTTATTTGTAACGTTTGACTAATCACTTTGAAGATTGATAGTGTATTATGTGTATCAAATGTCACTTCTCAGAATTATTGGTGACTATTGAATAAAAAAAAAGGCCAAATTCGCCAACCCTGGACTGTGATATATAACTGACTGTTAAGCTGAGTAGCAGATTTGCCAGACTGGAGACTTTTTTTATTCAATTCCCACCACTAAATTTTAATTGTAACGGTTATCTAATACTTTCAAGTTTAATTTATTGCATATATCAAACATCACTTCTCAAAAGTATTGGTGACAGTTGAATAAAAAAAGTCCCCAATCTAGCGACTGCTGTGTAGTCACCTGAATGCGCAACTGTGTTGCGACATTGAAGCACTTTGCGACCATAAATGTTATATTTTATAAATGTTTTTAAATATTTGCTTTTACAGATAACAAATTTTATATTTACATGTGTTCATTTAAAATAATCTACCTTAATTAGCACTTTTACGTCCGTTTTATTTAATTTTTATTTTTAATAGCAACAATTGCCTCTTGGCAGCTCACTGAAATGTTGCACTATTAAAAAAATGATTTTACACATTGATATAATATTATATAAATTTTATCTTTATCAACTGATGCTGTAAAAGTTTTTCGCATTGTACTTAAATCAACTTATTAACTTAAAGGATTAAATGTATATACGAAAAATACTTTTTTTAATATGTTTTGTGCCAAAAGAAGTTTGTACAAATGATTATTTAATTAATTTACGTAAATTAAACATGATTAGTATTTCCAGAGTTAGGTTTTATAAATTATTGCGGAGATTTGTTAATACCGCGCTTTTATTTATTTATTTATTTATTTTTTAAATAACACTCTTTTTTTTTTTTTTTTTTTTTTTTTTTTTTTTTTAATAAACAGTATTTTTTTTTTTTTTTTTACTGTAGCTATTTATTGGAAAAAAATAGTTCAATAAATAAAGTGGTGTGAAAGGCCTAAAAGTGCTCTGGAATTAATTATAAAAGCAGTGTCACTAAATTTAGAGACTGTATTCTAATTCAATATACACCATTAAATTTTAATTGTAACGATTGGCTAATCACTTTGATGTTTAATCGTCTATTATGTATATGAAATATCATTCCTCATTTTTGGTTTAACCCGTTACTGCCCAGTGATCTTTTTATAGATCGCTAGTACATTTGTAATTCCTCCTACAGGCGTAACTTTGAAAGTTTGTGTGTTATATTGTTTTTAAGAAATAAACACAATATTTACATTTGTATATGAAATGTGCTATATATTTAAATGCATTTTTTAGTAACAGTATTATTATCTGTATCCTCCAATTGCAAAATAAAAATTAACCTATTAGTAGTCGCTATAGACAGCGCCACCTATTACAGACTGCGCACTTTTTATTTAACTGTTACCAATAATTTTAAAAAGTGATGTGATCGACGTTTCTTCGATTTTATTCGCGGTTTATGTATATCAAATGCCACTTCTAGAAATTTTTGGTGGCTATTGTATAACAAAATCTGGCAACACTGAAAAATGGGTGAAAAATCGACCAACTAGCGACTGCTAACGGGTTAACCCCTTAACGCGCGGTGTCCTTGCTGCGAGGACGCAGAATTTAAGATCCAGCTGCAAAAATTCATCCCGGAAATTTTTTAGCAAAAATTCGTGTTTATAACATATCAGAAAAGGCCGGTTTTTTAAACCTTAAAATTTAAAATTTCTTTTAGTTTAATTTAGTTCATGAATTCCGGTGGCAGTATAATTTAAATGTTTCAAATTGTCTTGCGCCGCAAAGGGTTAAAGCGTAAAAACTTTTAGTAAAATAATGCAACATTCCAATGAAACGCCCATAGGCGGGGTTTACGTTGAAAAATACTTAAAACTCCGGGCTTTAACGGGTTAATTGAATACAAAAGTCCTTAAATTTCAACGGTGTATAAAATTTGGCAACTGTGTATTTACATTTTTTTTTTTTTAATGTATATACGTATCGTTCTTTTTACATGTCTAGATAAAATAAAATAAATAAACTAATTATATTTAATAATTAACTGCTAGTCATTAAATATTTTAGAGGTACAAATAACAAAATGTCTCACATTTTCCCACATTCTGTTATGAATTTTATAAAAAGCTTTATTCAGATTAAAAGTAAAAAGCAAAGAAACTTTAACAATGATTTTATTTATTTATTGTTATGAACATAAAATGATCGAGAAAAACATTCGCTGAAAGCTTTCCAGTTCATCCCCTAAGTATATTAGCTTAATTAAAACAACTTTTTCTTATTAAAAAAAAAAGTTTGTTGCACTGCTTTGGGTTATTTTTAATAAAGTTATCATACAGCTTTTCCTGACACAATTGTATGAAAACATACAGTTTTTCATGATTATAAATCATGTCAAGTATAAATAAGTTACTCATTTGTAGCTTTTATAGATCAGTTAATTAAAATATTACATTACAAATTACATTCTATATTTAAATGATCGGATATTATCAAAAAATAGCGCGTTTTTGATAAGAAACTAAACACTTAATTACATATTTCTGTTTTGCTGTCGTTAGAATTCAAATTATTATTATTATTATTTTTAAATATTCTTTGATATTAATTAGAGTATTTTGTGTTTGAATATATATATATTATTAATGTATATGGTACGATTTAATTCAACTCTACTAGTTTTAAAATTAATTAAATATAAAATATATTTTAAAATTATCATTTAATATTAACTCTGTGTAATTTATCTTTAATGAAAATGCTCTGAAGTATCTTCGATTAATCGATATCTGTCGAGCTTTTATTTTACTTCAATTTAAGTTTTGGCATCATCCTTTTCTCCTGTTAGAGTTAATTGTTATACATGTGGTTGCTTTGCTTCATTCGTGTGCTCCCTTTGGTTTCCATTAAGATTATATTTAATCTTTTTTTAATCTTTGTTTTAATTTAATATTTCAATTATTTCTAATTCTTTATGGTTTTGCTGCATCGATCGGGTGTGAAACGATATTAATTGCTATGATTAGCAATATCGTTTTACGAAATCGTTGCAGCTATTTAAGCTTTATGAAGCATGCACCCCTTGATATGTATGTTTCTATGTTTAAGCATTTACATCCAATTATTTCTGTGATTTATTTTTTATTATTCGTTTTCACTCTCATAAGCTTAATGGTCATTTTTATTATCATTCAGGTCGGCGTAAGTATTTTAAGTTACTATCCTAACTCATTGGTTCTTAATCTACATTGCAACTTTTTGTGTAATTCTTTCCTCTATGTTAAATTCAGTTCTATATTTTAGTGTGCTGTTATTGTCTTAGTTCTATTAATAGCTGAATTTTATGATTAAATCTTATTACGATATCTATTATTTATATATATATATATATATATATATTAATACCCTAGAAAAGGGTTCACATTTTAACATTTGGAAAAAGTGACTGTGCTTATACGGAAATTAATGAAAGCAAATATCTGCTGAAAAATAAACAATTATGTATACACATGCATGTATATCAATAAAATTTATAATTTGTAGCTCAGTAATAACCAGTGCTGCCAGATTTGGGAAATTTTTGTTCAAAAGCCACCGGAAAATTTTACTTGTAATGGTTACGTTATAATACCGAAAATTATTTTAGAAGGTGTTTCGAAACAATTATGAAACCGCTTTAATTGAAATTTAGTGGTGGCTGTTAAATGAAAATTTCCCTCAATCTGGCAGCACTGGTAAAAACTAAATTATTTTCAGATAGGCAATACGAACTTAAAAGTGATAATGAAATATATATACATTTAGCGATGTGATTATATATATATATATATATTTGTAAGATTGTAAGTCAATTTCCTATATTTTTTTATTTTTTAGTATATATTACTAAAATTACCAATATATATATTAATAAAAAAAAACTATTATATTTGCTTTAAATCTTGTAAAAACAGCATGTGACATGTTCATTAGTTAATTTATATTTTACAGTAAGAAAAATATTTACACTTTTTTCTTATAATAAGATTTGAATCGTATATTATATAATTGGATTTAAATCTCATTTAACTTATTGTTATCTTTATTTTTAATTCAATACGATAAATTACAATAATTAGGAAAACGTAATTAATTGCTTCTATTTCAGATTAAGTATTGATTTTCAATTTACTATTTGTAGGAAAATCAGATTTCTCATTCAATTTAAATTTGCTATTTGTATATAAATCAGATTTTGCCTTTAAAAGCATTTATTTTATTGGAAAATAAACATTTTCTTCCTTTCTCATCAAACCTCATTAAATAAAATATAAATTATTTGACTTGCAATTTTTATGACAATAAATCTCTTATCGAATTAAGGTTTTCATGTGCGAAAGCATGTATTACGGAATAATTCTAATTTTTTAGATCTGTGCAAGATTAATTAAGATGACTTTCTAAGTGGCCAGAAAAGGTTATGGAAGCATTTCACAAAACAACAACAATAATAATAATAAATTATTTATAATAATAGTGTAAATGGAATATAATTTTCCTTGAGTATATTTATAATCCATAATTTTTAATTCTATTTATTTGTAAGTAATATTGTACAAGCTAATTCTAAAATAAATTTATCTTCTCAGTTTCGTTGTTATAATTATATAAAAATAAAATAAATTCATAAAACATTTTAAAGATAAGAAATAATTATTTAAAACTTATTTGCCAATATCCTCATTTATATTCCGTAGTGACGTTATTATCGCCCTATTTTTCACACCAATAAATTTTTAGTGTAATATTCTCCAAATCCAGTTACGATTTAATACGAAAGAAAATACTGTAAAAACATACTGCTGTGAAAAAGAAGGCGGGGTAAACAATACTACGGAATATTTATTAGGATTTTGGCAAGTATGTATAAAATGACAAGGGTTATTTTAATCAAAAATTGTCTCAAATACTAATATCTGTTATTCAATGTGAATTTAGAAAAAATGTTCCAGTTTCGAACACAAATCGAAACGGCCTAGACATCAGCCTACTCATTCAGAGTTTATCGTTGTTTTCTCAAAACCTTGGTTGAGTATGGGCTGCGACTCCTTTGAAAAACTTAAGGTTTAATCTCCTCCTCAATGCCTATAAAACTGGAGCAGTCAGTCAACCTTAACTTAAAAATCTCAACCTATATATATACTGACTTTTACGATTTTTGAATGCAGCTATTTCTGTAAAACATTTTTCATTTATTTAAAGACTGAATTTTTTTAATTACACAAGACGTAGAAACTTATTTTAGCGTATTGAAAATGCGTAAAATGTTTCTAAAAAAAAAAAAAAAAAAAAAAAAAAAATAGATTTCCCCACCGTTTATTGCATTTGTCCCCGCAATTTAATAATACACTATGCACCATAATAATTTGCATTAACTTACAGCTTATTTATTGCATAGACCCTCGATTATTAAACTTTTTCTTGCTATGGCCCCACTTCATGCATTAGCCTACCATTCATTGCCTGCCCTCTCTCTTCAAGTTCTTTAACATCACCCTTTTCAATTTTAGCAGTGGGTGCAATCTAGTAATCTAATTTATGATGAAGCAGCTTTCAATTTTTACACAAAACCTTTTAGAACCTGCAAGAAAGGAGCATTTTAACATTGATTGAGAGAATTTTACGGACCTCCTAGAAAGGTGTTGCAGACCTTTGGGGATCCGCCATCCACAGTTCAAGGACCACTGTCATGGACAAGGATTACATATTTTTGTGTGTCGTAATATGTATTCATTTGTATTTTATTTAATATACAGGGTGATTCTTTATTGAGCCAAAAAACTCAGAGAGAAAATATTAGAGTTTATAGGGAGTATAAATCAATACATCAACCGTCCTACATCAAACCGTTTTTAAGTTACTGAAAATAGGAAGAAAAAACAAGTATTCATACAATATCAATTATTTCAGAAATTTCTAAACGTGCTACACAAAACACAAGCACGCAGAAAGAGCAGAAAATATTTTACAGACGACATCATGTGAAACATCTACATTTTATGATGAGTGACGTGCGCTCAAAAAATGATGAAGGTAAAAATCAGATATCCGCCAAAATATTTACCAAAACGCATACCTCGTTACATTTATAATTTATTCTGTAGTTCTTTAAACCTCTCTCTTTTGTCACACCAGTATGATTATAAAAAAAATTTCACCAATATGTAATTACGATGAAATAAGAAAAAAAATGCCTTGAAAATATACTAGTGTGAAAAAAAGGCGGGGCTAAGAAAATTCTGTAATAAATTATAATTGTTACCAAGTATGATTATTAGATTTCATGAATAAACATTCTAACTAAAATAGGTAAAATTTACTTTAAAAAAATAATAATAAGAAGAAAATGTACGTCCCAATAGCTTTTGATTAAACGTACCATGAACCATATAGATTGACTCAAGCAGGAGAAATTTAAATGTTTGTTTGTTATAAGCCATCCGTTTCCCAGTTTTCATCGTAATGAAACATATGAAAAGTTTATACGTAAAACACCCGTATGAAATGTGTTGCTTTCACTTTCTGCAAATCGATCAGAAGATGCTAAAGAAGAGGAAAACTTCCAGAGCTAGATGGACAGAGATCGAAGTTTCCACCTTTTTCTAGGATGCTTTCAGTGATGCAAACTTTTCGCCTTTTTTTCCACCACTGTTTTAGGGGTGCAAAATTTCCCGTCTCGGGAATGAACGCATACACCAGTACGATTATCAATAATTTCACTCATATACAATCGTAATAAATCACTGCATAAATATGATAGAAATTATTAAAACTTTCAAGACCGCAGACGCAGATTCACGTCATTCGAAAAACTATAACTCTGCCACTGGGCGTTTCTTTCAAAATTTGTATGTTTTTTATTTCGTAAGAATAAACTCAATATTCATGTTTGTATAATCAATAAAGGATGTAAATGCTTTAATTTGAAAGAGTATAATTATAATGCATATCCATTTGTAATATGAATGTGAATACAGAAAATATTGTTCTGAAATATTGTAACTAGGAGAATAACGCCCACAGGCGGATTATACTGTCAAAAAGGCAAAAGCATGCGGTCGCGGAAGTGTTAATAAAAAATGCTGGTGAAAGAGTTCCGTTTTGAGACGGAAAACCTTGCACCTCTGCAGTGTTTTCATACACGAATCTATAACTATACCCTAATAGCATAGCCTTCTAAACTAGATGCCTTCGAGTTGCTCGTAAACTTGGCAACAGTTGAATCGGTAGACAGCGCCACCTGCTACAGAGTGCGCGACCTTTTTATTTAACTGTTACCAATAATTTTAAGAAGTGATACATGATATATATAATCGACGTTTCATCGATTCTATTCGCCTTTTACGTATATCATATCCCAGTTTTAAAATTTTTTGGTGACTGTTGAATAAACAAGTCTCGCAATCTGTACCAGGTGGCTCTATCTGCCGCTTCAACTGTTGCCAAGTTTCCGAACCACGCGATAGGCATCTAGTTTAGGAGGCTATGGTAACATAATAGTAACATTTTGTTTTAAAATAGATTAGAAGTTATTGCATAAAATAACGGCAGCAAAAAAGGAGGAAATTTCTCATCCTTGAAAATGCCCTGAAAATAGTCCGAGACTTCGAGGTGGTACACAAACTGCTCTCCAATACCTACAAACATACTAAATTATATTCCATAATATTCATAGCTGTCACCATTTTATTTATTCCGGAGCATTTTTTATCCGCCTCTATTTCATACCACTTTTATTTTTCCTTTAAAGCGTAGTTTTTTCTTATATTTTTTATTTATTCTCTTTTTTTTTTTTTTTTTTTTTTTTTTTTTATCGTGGTTTAGTGTTGAAGAAACTTAAAAATAAAGTAATGCTAAATAAAGGCGGGGCTAAAAATATTTCGGAATAAATTAAAATATTGGCAGGTGTGAGCATAGCCTCTTAAACTAGATGCCTTCCGCGTGGCTCGGAAAATTGGTGGTAGACAGCGCCACCTGGTAAAGATTGCGCAACATTTTTATTCAACTGCAACCAAAAATTTTTAAAAGTGGGATTTGATATTCATAAAAGCCGAATAGAATGGAAGAAACGTCGATTATACATATCTTATATCACTTCTTAAAATTATTGGTGACAATTGAATAAAAAGATTGCAATCTGTACCAGGTGGCGCTGTTAACCTTTTGAACTTAGGGACCCTAAACAGAGAGAGACTGGATATTAACCCAATTCGCCATGTTTGTTCATCTGGTCGTATACGACAATGTTAAGCTCTTCTAATATTTTGAAAAAACTTTTATTTATTTGAGGTATTTATTATTTCAATTTATTTTATGCTGTCAATAGATAAGTTATTTTTGCTTAGCGATATATTTTACTTCTTGAAAAATGTTTTATTATTTTTTTTTTTATTATTATTCAGTTAATTGTATGACTTCCATTGAACCGCAAGTAAGAACTTGCATTTGTGTGTGTGTGTGTAACTGGAAAATCTGCAATCTTAAAAAAATATATATGTGTGTCTATAAATTCTTTCATGCGCATTACGTGAACATAAAAAAGTGGTAATTTATAATTTTACACAGAAAATTAAATTTATATGTCAGTATATAATGTGATATTAGTCAAGATTAAGTAAAGTTAGTCTATCTACCTTTTAAAAGTTACTCAAAATGTAATGAAACATGATTGTACTAAAAAATAAGTTATAGTAAGATATAGATGGTAAAGCGGACAGTTAAAAAAATTTTTGTATCTGACATCCAAAAATTGCTTTTCAAAAAAAATGGGAAGAGGATAAATAATAATAATAAAAATAATAATAATAATAGTAATTCCTACATAAGCTATTATTATTATTGTTTTAAGATTCTTTTAAGACATTAAAATTATGTCTTATATGTAATTTTGCTATAAGTACATTTAGTTAATACCAATTCCGGTAGAAATAAAATACATCTATTCTTTTATCATTAAAGCTGGCAGAGAGGTTTTGCTGGCGAAACTGATAGACGGGAAGTGCTGGGTTCGATCCCAGGCCGCTCTTTGACCTAGTCGTTCAAGATTTTCTTTTTCTTTTTTTTTTTTTTTTTTACAAAAATTGCTCAAATATTGACTAAGACCTTCATAGAAGATGCACCACACAGACCAAGTCTAGTCAGCTGGCCTTAGCTCTAACACTTATACCATCATTAAAGCAGTGAACAGAAATAATTTCAGTATATTTTGAACTCTTTTTTTTTTTTTTTTTTTTTTTTTTTTTTTTTACAGCATTTTTCAGAAATTAAAATTAGTTTTTAATTATTTTCATGCAAAAGGATTATCAAAAGTATAAAATTAAATTTTTCTGACTATCCTTAATTTATATATCTGTAAAAGAAATTATTAAAATATTAATTTTTTTAAATCTCTTATTATTAAAATATTCATAGTTATTGCAATAAACACTTCTAAAGAATAAAAATTAAAAAAAAAAAAAAAAAAAAAAGTTTATGCTTTCACAAATACGATTTTCATTTATATATATTATTATTATATTATTTCAAAACTGTAAATTTATCCATCAAGTTAACACATAGTATTAGACTGAATGGTGCTGTTTAAAATATTGAGATTCAAATACATTAAAATAAAAGTAGGAACAAAAAAGGATGTAAAATATAGAAATCCCACAAGTCAACCAAAATAAGGTTATTGAGTAAAATTGCCTTGTCAAGAAGATAGTGAAAGTTAAAATTCTTTTTTCTAAATCACTAAGTATGATAAAATTTCTGGAAAACTATTTAATATATATATATATATATATATATATATATATATATATATATATATATACATAATTCAGAGTTTTATTTTATTATTATTTAATGCTTTCTGCTGATTGACTTTTGATTTTCTTTCCCCTCTATTCTTCGTTATTAATATTTTCAAATTCCATATTTAATTCCATATTCTAAACATGTTTGGGTTTTAATTTTGGAACAATTCGTAAGTTAATTTAAAAAAATGTTTCAATGCTAAAAATTTGCTTTAATTTGCTTTAGTTTTTATTTTATTAAATATAAATCGTTATATTGTTGTATTTCGATTCATAGATACGTAAGTTTTCACCAATCTAAGAAAGTAATTTCCAAAAACTATTTATAACTTTCACGAACGTCTTAATGTGTGCAGCAACCTCCGCCGAATGCGTCGTCTGCTCTCGAATCACATCAGAAAGGATAACCCTGTTCTTAAACGAACGCCCGCCATGTTTGTTCGATGTCCAGTCTCTATCTATCTAGGGTCTCTACTTGAAGTGTTGCCAAGTTTCAGCCCCACGCGGAAGGCATCTCTGGTATGAGTATTGTTAGTTCCTGCCTGTTTTTCAAATCAAATTTTATTTAATCTTCCTTTTTTTTTAAGAGTATTTTTCTTCTTATCGTATCAGAAATACATTTGGAGAAATTTGCTGTAAAAATAAAGTGATGTAGAAAAGGGTGCGATGCTAACAATACTACAACATAGTAATCAGAGTGTTGGCAGGTATGTTCATTAGTGTAAAATTATTCTGCGTATAATTCGTAGTTCATATTGATTGTTTTTACAGTAGAAAATTTAATTAATGGAAAATGGTATATATAATTAAAAGGAAATTCCGTTTTAAGATAACATTGATTGTTAATCATAATTTTCTATGTGAAATTGATTTAGAAGACATGCAGATTATACGCATTTAAGTATAGCATTTAGTAACTGTCATTTTAATGGAAATGATCATTATCAGGAGAACAGAAAATTAATTACTTCTAAGAGTAATATGGAAGCCAAAACTGTCACTGACTGAAAATATTGTTAAAAGTTATAAAAATTTATCAATATTTAAACTTAGTTTTCACTCTTATTATTATTTTTTTTTTTTTCAGATAAAATGATTATTAAAATATCTCCTCTAATTTTCAGTCCTAAGTCTGTTGCACTGATATTATATATATTAAAAATATATTATATGATATTATATACTATAGTATTAAATGTTTCTGAAATCTGTCAATTATCTCTCTCTCTCTCTCTCACTCTCACTCTTTTTTTTTTAAATTATATTTGCTGCGTAGACCTATTATAACAGTGGACAGAGCATTCCTTTATTACAGGAATGTAAGAAATTGTGGCAAAGATGAAAAAGCTTTTTCATCTGTGTAGTTTATAGGTTACCTTTTTTTTTTTTTTTTTCTTCTTGGCATTAATCGCGTTATTGGAGATTATTTGGTTTGAATACAAATATTAATTATTATTAGATACAGCAAGCAAAACTTGTGTAAAACACCACAGCTGCTGAAATTTAATTTTACCTTGTTATTAACACTTTCCAACAATGTTCAAAAGTGTTTATGACCGGTTTGTCTGTCTGTACTTGTTTTAACTCCTGTAAATAATCATGGGATTTCTTTAATTTGATATATGGTATAACATATTTAAACTAATTTAATTTAAAGAATTAAATACAGTATTTACAAACATTTTAAATAATTACTTAAAAAGTACGAAAGAATAAAATATAAAAAAAAATCTTACCTGTGAAATATAATCCTCATTTTATGTAAGGGGCATTTACAGAACATCTAATAACTTCTGCTTGCGAAAAAATTTGTTTTGGATTCAAAAAAATCTTTTAAAGGGATAAAAAAAAATTAAAACGAACATTCAAAAAAAAAAAAAAAAAAAAAGGAAAGTTATTGTTGGTGTAAGAGAAATCTGAGTTTAGAGCTTGGCGAAATTTTTTTTATGTTGGCCAGATTAGCTTACTGTAGCCACTGTAGTTACTCGTGTCACGTGGCTCTTTTATGAGTAATCCTTGCCACACTAAAAGGTTGTCATTGTCCCGTTCACTGTTATAATAGGTCCATGATTTCCTGTTTTACCATCTATTGCCAGTTAAAAAAAAAAAAAAAAAGAATAAAGAAATATTTTGGAATAAGGATTTACGTAAGGAAACACTGGGAATTTTCTGTACATTTGGCAAAGATATTAGAAATTTTTTATACGGCAACACCGAAATCACTTAGCAATACTAATCCAACGATTCCAGTGCATATCATTAACCGTGTACTTCCACGATCATTCACCGCTTTAACATTACTACCGAGGAGAGCTTAATGCCGTTCAGGCGCTCACTCGGCTTTAAAATTAGATGTATATGAATAATTACAATTCAGCATGTTATTTATTTTATATATAAAAATTATCATCTTAATTTTATTGGTGGAATTTTGTATATTGAATATTGAATGTGGTTATATTTGGTTATTGAATGTGATAACCTTTTAATCTCTAGAAGACATATCTCGTAAATTTTTCAACTTAAGTGATTCGGAAAAATAATAAAAAAAAATTGTCTTTAAAATCAACTTTCAAAAGCTATTATATAGTTAGGGTTTTACAGGGTTTTAATTGCTGATTTCATTCAACAGTAAAACAAAATTTATTTTTCTAGAGAGATTGTGCATCACGTAGTTCTATTATTTTTTTTTTTTCATTATTATTATTTATTAAAAAGATTAATTTGCTGTAAAACAAAAATATAACATTTCATAAAGGTTTATTCAATAACAGCATTATGAACTTCTATTTCAGCACTCTGAGATTATGCTACAAAATCTTTATTTGCAGCTGGTGTTCATTTTGTGTGCCTGTGAACCTATCTCCTCACAAACAAGAGGAGCATAATGAATAGGACCGATGTTTGCAAAATAATTCAGTAAACATGTTTGTTTCTATTGGTCTGAAATTTCTATCACTTTAATAAACAAAGTTATCAGTTAAAATTATCGCATTAACACAAGTACTCTATTTGTCAATTTGCAAAAATAATAATCAAAGTTGCCAACATTTTAATTTATTCCGGAACATTTATAACCCCTCCTTTATTTATTTCCGCTTTTATTTTAATAGTATTTTTTTATTTCCTTATTTTATTGTAGTTACACATTGGAGAAAAATATGCTATAAATAAAATGGTGTGAAATAAATAAGGGTTAAAAATGCCCTGAATAAATTAACATGTTGGCAACTCTGAATATTGTATATATCCCATCCAGGGTATTTTTACGTCCGTGATGTCACAGTTACAAGGAAAAATAAAGTCTCATCCATAGTGTAAAGAAAAAACCGAAAAAGTTAGAGAAATAAAAAAAATAAATAATAAATAAAATAGAAAGACTAGCATTTTTGAGAATCAAAAATTATTATAATAGAGAAAACGAGTGTACACTTAGTAGAGTTAAAAATATGAAGTAAAAGTCTAAAACTGGATACATTAATGAATTTATATTAATCTTAGGAAGTCAGCTTCCATCGTCCATTTTTATGGATGATAGAAAGAGTTAACTTTGGGGACAGATAATGCAAATAATGCCACATCATTAAAAAAAAAAAAAAAAGAAAGAAAGAAAAAAAAAAAAAAAGAAAATATTATTATTATTTTTTTATGTACGCGCGAAGGTGAAATTTGATATTTGGCACAGAAGTAGCTCAGATGCTTCTCTCGAAGATCTTCTTTTATGCAAATGTGATTATTTTTTTAATTTATTGCCAAAATGGCAACAACAATTTAAATGTCTCATAGGAGGTCCTACGATTAAGCTGTATCTCCGAGACTTTTGAAAGGAAATTTAAGAGACATCAACCTAGAACTTTTTGTTGACATGTAGATTTAGTTATTGAATTCAGAACATATTTAGATGGTTGGATAAATGGGAACTACATTAATCTAACTACTCACCCTTTTTAGCGCCTTTTCAAATTTCGAATAAAGAAGCTCGAATGGTTATTACCAAAAGTTTCATTTCCATGACCACGATAATCATTTTTAACATTATCAGAGCGAGAAAAATATGCATAAATTATAAAATGCTGCAATTGATTATAATGAAATGTTTATATTGATCGCATAAGTTATCTATTTCCAATACGATCGATTTTAAAATATTGTAGAAAAAATGAATTTTTAAAAATTGCGTCTTTACTTCTGAAAGATTTGTTCGAAACCAGTGTTGCGAATGGAAAGGACATTTTTATTCAATATCTAATAACAAATATTAATAGTAACTCTGTCACATGGTTCGAAAATTTGGCAACAGTTGAAACGGTAGATAACGCCACCTAATAAAACGACTTTCAATTCAACTGCCACCAATAATTTTAAGAAGTGATATATGATATATATGTAAAATCTCCTATTAGCCTTTTATCTGCATCGTATCCACTTAAAAAAAAAAAAAAAAGTTTGGTGGCTGTTGAATAAAAAATTCCCACAATTTTTAACAGGTGGCAATAAAAAATTCCCACAATTTTTAACAGGTGTCATTGTCTACCGCTTCATCTATTACCAAGTTTCCGAGCCACGTGACAGGCATGCAGTTTAGGAGGCTATGTTCCGATGATGACACTTCTACTGTATAAACTGAACATCCCTCCTAAAAATGACTGATGAGTGTTGAATAAAAAAGTCCCTAAATATGGCAACACGATTTGATACATAGATAAACAGTAGGGAAAAAAATGCAATACTCAACATTACGTCGATGCTAACCGATGTAGAAGAATGCAATGGTATCATTTAGGGGGAAATTGTGAGGACTTTTAGAAAATGAAGTGAAATTTTGGATTGGGGTCGTCTACATAATAAAACACACACTAACAATGATTTTTTCAACCTCAGAGATGCTTTCAGGACATCTCTTATAAAGCTTTTTCATGAAATAACGAGAAAAATCTTAAAAAGTAGGACAGATTTTTTTTTTTTTTTTTTTTTTTTCCATTACGGGTCAAATTATATACAACACCACCGTCAATCTTAAAAAGGATGATTTTAAAGAATTGGTGATAGCAAATGCAAATTCCTTTTTAAACAAGAAAGGAAAATCATGCCGTTCGCATAAATTGTTAAAACTTTCCAACTGCTTGAACTCCTTGCACCGTGTAAATTTTAATATATTTTGCCTGTGTGCTTACACAACGGATATACAGAAAGATTGAAATGCACAGACAAGTTAACTGAACTCATAAAGACTCGTAAACATTGCTGTCAATTTTTCAAAACGCTTAGCACAAATAGAAATAAAGTTACAGCAATATACAACAGTAACCCTTAATGTATCTAAATATTTAAGTGTATTCCTGTAAATTTGAACGCTAAATACACAATATTCTATACAGAACATAAACAATATGTGCCTGTTAAATTATGATTTGTTCAGTGCGAGGTTATTTAAATATGACTTATAAAAAAAAAGTCTCTCGTAAAACACAATGCATTTGAAGTACTTTTGGCTATTCCTGTACACAAACTATATGTGTTTCCCATATCATTTTAAAAAAGGGAAATTTCATAGTGAACTTGCATAACTTACATCATTTTAAAATTAGAGGCATTTTATTAGAGCCGTTAATGTAACTGATTATTTTTCTGTGGCCCTGTAAATTTTAAACTCAAGTATGCTATATTTTATATAAAGCATTTTCTTGTGCATATGTATTATTAATATCAATTTGAATCAGATTTCTTCAAAATAAAGGTATTAAAAATAAGATTTATAGAAATAATTCTCAGAGAAAGTAATTCTTTGATTTTCAATCGGGAATATCAAATAACGAACTTGAATAACATATATCAGAAAGAAATTCCATAAATATTTTCGGGAGTTAGCGCGCAGATAGATGGACATCCGGACAGACGAACAGACAAATCGAAGTCATAAATAATCTTCAACTTTGTACTAAAGTGTTATAAAGGAAACAACCTCCGCCTTTCAACCTTTCTCTTAAACTAACAACACAATGTAGAAAAAAAAAGGTAAAAGTGACTATTTGTATTTAATCCCCTTTTCGTGTTTAACCGCTTAATTTACGTTGGCAAAAAAAGGCATTTACCTCATCAAACACAAATAAAAAAAATTTAACCCTTTAAAGAAACATTTGAGAGCAAAATCAACTAAATATGCGGGGCTTACTATTTAAAATAGAAAAATAGGTGGACGAAAAAAATTGTCAGTAAAAAAAAAAAGAAAGAATGTAAAAGAAAGCATTGTCGATTTATAACCATTGGAATATAAGGCAGAATTGTTAAATCGGTTCTTGGCGATCTTCGTAGTTAAAAGGTTGAATATTTATTTCATACATAGCATTATTATTAATAATATTTATTTAAACATGCTTTAGTTTTAAAAAATAATTTTATAAATATGTTTTAATTTCAAAAAATATTTTTTTCATAGAAATTGTCTAAAAATTGTACAGTTTCATAGATTTAAACAAAATACGATTAAAAATGTATAAAATACACCTCACAGGCAGAGCCTGATTAAGGGGGAAGCACACATTATCTCCGCTCTCACCGGAAAATTTTTACAATTATTTTTTACTTCATGTCATAGAAATTCCACGCTTTGACGAGGAAATATTTTTTATAAAAAATGAACGGTGTAAAACAATCCAATTTACTCACCGTAATTAGACACCAGAATTCTTTTAAAATAATTTTTAATGAGAATTTTCTGTTTATTATAGGAGGAAAGTATTTGTTAAAAAATAACGGTGTAAGTATAAATAATGTGTGCTTCAACCTTAATCAGGCTCTGCTCACAGGTGTCACAGCTTCCCTAATTTTTAAGAGCATTCTTTTTTATACTTTCACCAGAATTTTCAGAAAAATAATTTTCTTGAACTTCGTTATGCTATAACAACACGAAAACCTTTAGGAAAATATTCTTTTTAAAAATTGTTGTGGTAGTATAATAAAATGATTAATAAACATAGGAACGATGTGACCCATTCAGGAAAATAAAATTGTTAAATCATACCTTTCAATAACTTATCTGAAAATGTTTATGAGTGGTTCACTTTTTTTTTTTTTTTTTTTTTTTTTTTTTTTTTTCCACAAAAATTTTTATTTATCATTATACAACACCAATTATTAAAATCAGTTTTGTTAAAAATTTATGTATATATATGGGTTATTCTACACAAAACGTAGGTTTTTAAGATTAGAATTAAAAAAAAAAAAATCTTTATTTATTTTTTTTTTTTATTAATTTATATTGCTCCTTTTATACTTATTTCTACCCCCATATATTTGGTCACATTCTTTTTGATTATTTTTAACTTTTTCTTGCAATTGAAATTTTGAACGGGAACGGAGAATACACCCTAATGATGTATTTCTACAATTTAAACATTTTATGAATGTGTGTATATTGCCTTTGTATATTAAATTAATTACACTGATTGCTCATGTAAAATGCTTTATTATAAAACATATTAAAGAAACAGTTTCTGCAATTACTAATTTGAACACTTTCCATTTTAAGTTATATGCGCCAAATTTTCACTAAAGACATATTGTTCTCTTTTATTCATAGTAGCATACTTGCCAACCATCTCATTAATAACCGTACAATTGTTAACGCCCCCTGAAAAAACGCCCCTTTTCTCACACCACTATATTTTTAGAGTTATCCTCTCCAAATGTTGTTAGGATTAAATAAGACTAAAATTCCTCTAAAAAATTATTGGTGTGAGAAAAAAGGCGGGTACTTAAAATTGTACGGTTCATAATGAGATGGTTGGCAAGTATGTAGTAGGTTGCTTCAGGACTTCAACATCACTTAAATATACTTCTGATATATCATCCTTTTCGGGGAAAATAAAAGTGCCATTTGAGCATTTCCGCATGAATTTTACAGTAAATTCATTATAAGACTCTTGTGATATAATTAAAGCTACATAAAATTTGAAGCTTTTCTTGCCAGCTAATTTGATTATCACATAGTTATTTGGTCCTAGCTTTGCACTGCTTAGGCCATTTCTCATTACTTCTTCATTAATATCTAAAAAAAAAAAAAAAAAAAAAAAAAAAAACAAGAACTTAAATGTTACAACCTTAATAATAAAGTAATTTGTTAAATTTAATTATTTTTTAATGATATTCAGGAACTTTTTATTAAAAAAAAAAAACTATGTTGTATTAAGAACATAATTTAGACTAATTAAAAATTATATATTAGTTTTAAAATTGATTTTCTAAAAAAGCTGTATTCTCCATTACACATTGTGTATCCTCCATTACATTTATATTGTAACGGGGGATACATATACGGAGGATACAAATTGCTATGTTTTGTTTTGTATATCCTGTTGATTTAAGGTTAACACATCATGCTGATAAAGTTTACTTTAAAAAGTTGTGAACTATTAACTGAGAAAATAATTTTAATAAATAAACAGTTCTTATCTTTTAAAATCAAAAATGGAGGATACACAATGCAAAAGACCTATTTGACTTCAGAGAGAATAATACATAAATTCTTACCTACTAAGATGTTTAGCTCCACTGTGAAGAACAGATATTGAAAATGGCTGTCTGTGATTCTAAATCTCTGTAATGAGTTGACAGTATTGCCATGTATCGGAAATTCTTGTATTTAATTTCATTCTGAACGGAGGATACAAGAAAAACTCTGACTGTAATTCAAGGGATAGTTAATGCAATACATTTTTTTCTTTTGCAGCAAAAGTCACTTAAACTGTAAAAAACCATCTAATGACTGAACTGCTCTATATTAAATATTATATTTTTTTGGTTTCAACAAATAAGTGAAAGAGTAAATGGAGGAACATATGTTGTGACATGTAACGGAGGTATACAAGTATCCCTCCATTCTTTGAAAAAAATAAATAAATAAATAAATAAATAAAATAAAAATAAAAACATCACTAGTTTTTATTAATTATTTAAAAAAAAAATGTTATAATATTTAAAATTTCTTAAGAGAATATTTAAAAATATTTATTTTTAAAACTAACTACCCCAAACCAGAAATATTACGTTTTTTGTAGAATGGCCCATATAGACCTGCTAACTATGCTATTGTATCCGTAATGGTATTAAGCCCCGCCTTGTTTTCACATCCCGAATAGTTGTAGAACAATAGTCTTCTTATTTAATCATGAGAACATATTGCTGAATATTACTCTACGACTATTCTGGTGTGAAAAAAAGGCGGGGCCTAATACCATTACGGATAAACTAGCGTCGTTAGCAGGTCTATACATATACAAGACGGTTTTATTTAAACTGACAATGTTCACAGTGTTTTGCAGTGATTTCTTATTGCAAGAATGGCGCCAAGGTTTATAGAAAGATTAAACACGACGGAGGACGAAGAATTACACACACGCAAATAAATATATAAATAAATAAAATATAATAAAATAAATAAATAAATAAATAAATAAAGGTGGCTCATAAATGCTGCTTTTTTTTTCTTAATTACATGTTATTATTTTAACGGGCATTGCAAAATGCACTTACAACCGAAATTGTCAGCTTTTTCATGGGGAAGGCGTTGTAAGCTCGTTTATTACGCTTGCTGTTTTTCTCAACTAAAATACACAAAAGAACAAAATAAAAGAACAGAATGTTACACTATCCGTTTATTCCTTTTTCCTGAAATTCTCTTTCTAAGGCCATGGTAAGGCCAAGGTAACTTTACTACAAAAATGGATGTTAAAACAGAAAACAGTAGGCGTGAACAAGTAACTTATCACGCCTTTGTCATTTAATTTAAAATTAATGAGTTGGGTGGTAGGTATAATTCTTATGTCCATATAGAGAATTAAAATTAAAATTAATTTTATCTAATGAGCTAAATCAGTTTTTTTCCTTAAATCAATTTCAACCCCGAAAATATTTTAATGTAACATTACTAGAAACAAATGACCTGCTAAAAGGTTAATCTATAACAGGACTTTCTGGATTCGTTTTTTCGTGGAATGTATCGCTGCATTGTACAAGCATGGCGTCCTAAACTAGATGCCTGTCGCGTGACTCGGAAACTTGGCAACAGCTGAAGCGGTAGACTGCGCCACCTGGTATAGATTGCGGGACCTTTTTATTCAATTGCCACCAAAAATTTTAAGAAGGGATGTATGATATATATAATCGACATCTTTTGATTCTATTCGCCTTTTATATATTATACCCCACTTAAAAAAAATTTTGGTAGCTGTTAATTAGAAAAGACGCGCAATCTGTACCAGGTGGCGCTGTCTACCGCTTCAACTGTAACCAAGTTTCCGAGCCACGCGACAGGCATCTAGTTTAGGAGGCTATGGTACAAGAGTCTCCATTAATCTGATAATAATTACACTTTATCAGGAGTCGTACTGTCTGTCCTTTTTTCAGGACAATCTCAGGGATGAGATATCTTCAAATTTATATGAATATAAGGAAATATGAATATAAGGAATATTCTTAAGAAATATCGTAACACACAAATTGTGAAAGAAACGCCCACTGGAGGAGTTACAGATATATTTCCAAATGACGTGAAATTACGTTAGCGGTCGCGAAAATGTTAAATATCCTTTCTCAGATTTTAGTTTAAATCTTGTTATCTATACTTTTGTATATTATCTATTGTTGGTTTGTACGCCTAAAATTAAATGTAAAACTTTATAGTAACACTTTCATGCGGGGCTTACTGTATAAAATAAAAATATACCCAACAAGAAGTAGATAATTCTTTTTCTTAAATATTAAACATTTTTTTTTTCTTGTAACCGCTATTAATATTATTATCATTAGTACTATTATTCTTTCAACTTGGTACCCAGATTTTTGTAATTCAACATTGTATTTTAGGGTTCATATGATTCAAGCTATTTAATTTTCTTCACATGAAGTGATGTATTTCACTATTCAAAGTTTAACAAATAGAAACCAATAAAAATCTTTTAATTCATAAACTTAGATAGACAGTTTTGCGAATTTGAATCGATTTTTATTTTATAATTAACATTTCTAAACTTTTTTTCCGGTGTGAAATTTAATAAATAATGTACATTTCATGGTAGATCACGATTTATTTTTCTAAATGTATAGACGGTCCCCTAACACACTCTTTCACGTGTAACTCTGTTCAGAATTGATTTAAAGTGAATAAATAGGTATGTTTTCCGAGCTGCCTTGATGTCAGAAATCTGAGTATCAGGTAAAAAATAGGGGTCGTCGTTAAAGAAAATGAAGTTTATGCCTGTTTTAATATGTAGATAACCCCTTAAGCAAAATCTGACTACACAATTAAAAACTAGACATTATTACAGATCGATAGGTACCAGCCGCATGTTTCTACGATAATTTACGGCGAAATTAGGGGGGGGGCGTTTTTTTTTGGGTGACTGTACTAATGCAGTAAAGTCTCGTACAACGCGGGTGTCAGTTTGTATCATGAATGTTACAACTTTATTTTTAAAACACCACTAATTTTTCATTAAAGCAAATGGTTTAAAAAAAAAAAAAAAAAAAAAAAAAAAAAAAAAAAAAAAAAAGATACTGAGGAAACGCAAAAGTTGATAGCGTTGTAAAAGCTACAGAGACATTTTTGCGCACTTGGCGGTAATTGGGTTGCTACACCGGGCGATTTAGCTATGATTTGGGGAAGTAATTATTCTTATTATTTTTTTCCGAATTAAACTCAAAAATATTTTTTCAGAGTACATTTTTTAGTTTATTTACAAATTTATTTACACTAAATTGGTTACTTACAATCTATTATAAATCCATATTACACATTTTCAAAAATATTTTAACTCACCGTAATTAGAAATAAATTGCCAATTGAAGAGTTAATTCGATTTCATGAAATTCTTTATTGTAAATAATTAATTCGGTGATATCTCTTTCATTCTTATCAACAAAACCATCGCCCTCAATATTTTGTCAAGCAATTATCATATGATTTACATCTGTTTCTGAAGGTCTTTAGCTTGGATAAACTGGTCTAATAATTTATGTCCCGAATAACGTGGTTTCTTATTATGCGTAACGAATCTCCTGCATATAGTTGCCAACTTAGCAGCTTTTGGCTACCGGAAAATTTTAATAATTTTTTTTATTCTACTTAATCTGTGAAAATCGTTAGTTTGCATATCAAATAAAACAAATATTTCTGTAAAAATTTTCCGGCAGCCAAACGGTGCTAAGTTGTCAACTATGCCCTTGCGTTTTGCGGGTGTGTCCTCTTTATATCGTTTGTTAATTTTGTCGTTTATTAATTGCCGACACTTAGCTAAATCTTGCTCACTTTGCTGCTTCAACCTTTTTTTTATTTTATTTTACTTATTACTATTGTCTCTTTATAGGCTCGTATTACATGAGTTTAGAATTAATGTTGCACTAAAAATTTATTAAGTAAGGAAATCGGGAGCATGAAATATAATTAGCATAATTATTTATTAATTTATGTTTAAGAAAATATAATACAATAATAACAACAAAACTGAATTTTTCTACATTTTTTTAATTTTTTCTGCACTTCTAAATGTATTATTTTATGATTAAGATTATTTTGGGGGGAGAGGGGTGTGGCTTAGTATGTGATCCATTGCCTTTAACACTTTCGCGAACGCATGCATTTGTCCTTTTGACAGTAAGGTCCGCTTGTGGGAGTTACTCTTTCAAGCTTTATTATTTTTATCAAGGGTTTCAATATTCATATTTATATTACATATATATATACATAATAATTATACTGATTCTAGTGAAAGTATTTGTATCCACAGTTTTTGTTTGTACAAATATGAATTTATAGAATAATCTAAAGAAATATAGCAACATACAAACTGCAAAAGAAACGTCCACTGGAGGTCTTACAGATTTCTAAATGATATGAATCTACGTCAGCGGTCGCGAAAGTGTTAATCGTACACTCCGCCTTTTTTTTTTCTCAAGATCCTCTCAGGGATAAAAAATCTTCATCTTTTTTGCCTCTACTAATTTCATGCAGAAATACTTTTGGTATATTTACAGCAATGTTTTTACAGGGTAGAAATTATTTTATGAAAATAGTGATAGTAATAAATTTGAAAAAGTCTCTTGCAACGAGAGAGTCCTGAAAAAAGGAAGGAGAGTAAGATCCCTATTTTAATTCATAATTTCTCTACCTTTTCACTATGATACACATAAATATATTGGGTAATAATGATAATAATTATATATATATATATATATACATATATATATATAATCACTGGATACGGTTTTTCCTATATGAAGCATTAAAGAAGCATTTAAATTATGCCATCTGAGAAATAATCAACAAAGGAAATTTTTAATTCACGTTGTGGTACACATGTATCTTTTAACACTTAACCCCCTTGGTACCCAACTAGGGCACTTTCACAAAATTCATGTAAAATGAAAAGTTTATGTTTACAGCATTGAAATCCACGATACTCAATTAGGGAAAGACTTTTTTAATAGTTTTTCAAGAGATTGTAGTACTGTGTCGTGAAGTGGTAAACTTTATCATAGCGTAAAATGTCGTAAAAGCAAAAAACGTTGTCTCGTCGACAACGAAGAAAATAAAGAAAAATATCTTTTTTAATTTAAAAAAAAAAATGAAATTTTAATGTTTTAGACATTATTTAATATTAAGAGATATATAACTATTACATTGGAATATTAGATGTAATTATTAGAATATTAGAATATTAGAAGTATTTTAAATTTTATTTTGCTGAAAATATTTTGTTTGCAATCATATATTGTAAACAAATTACTTAATTTAAGCTAATTAAAATTTTTGTAAAGTATTTTTTTCTTTTTTAATATTGAAATTTAATCAAAATAATGCTAAAACTTTTTAAACACAATGTTTAATTTTTTTCTCATGTCTCAAGTGGTTAAAATATAGCATGTTTTCATATTTTTATTATTAGGTCCTGATTTTGGGCGTTCCTGTAAAACAGACATACATATTCATGTTTAAATCATTGAAATGTTATAATCATAAATTAATGATTGAAAACTCGTCTGATAATAATGTCAAATAAATAAAATGAAATTTGGAAAGAGTTCTTGCTAAAATCGATCAGGAAATGTAAGAGTAATTCAATGAACTAGGTGAACAGAACTCGATGTCTCCGCCCTTATTTCAGAAATTTTTGAGATGAGAACTCTCAATCTTTATTTTCTACCACTGTTTTTTTTATACAAATCTCTAATGTATTTTTACAGTAATCTGTCGTGATTAAACATAGTTCGTACGGGCCTTATTTTTTCTCTGAGTCTTAAACCAGTATTCTCAAACAGTAAAATTCATCTTAATCCTGTAGACTTATTTTATAACGAAAATCGTTCTGCAAAATTACTCGTATAAGATTCAGGGGAAAAATTAAAGGTTGTACGCATTCTGTTAAATAATATAGGGATTGTTGTGTAAACATAATGGTAGCAAAAAAGTCAGAGATTTCTTATCTCTAAAAGTGTTCTAAAAGAAAAAAAAAAGAAAAAATGTGAAAACTTCAAGAACTGTGGAGGTAGTGAAAAATACACAAAATGCTCATTAGCACTTAGTAACTAGAATTTTTCATGGAAATATTCACTGTCAGGAATGCAGAAAATATTATTAATTCTCAGACGGCTATTGAAACCGAGACTGCTTCTGACGGACAAAGTGTTAAACATTTAGCAATAAAGAACTTTCATAATCATATTTTTGTTTGAAATAAATGTTTATTAAAAAATCTCCTCTCATTTTCAGTATTAAGTCTAATATTTTGACCTCACACTAAATGTTTAAGAAAAGCAATGCATTCTCCCGCTCTCTTCTTCAATTATTTTTGGTGATTTACAAATTAATGCCAAAGAAAAGAAAAATAGGAAAGTTTATGAGTTGGCATGAAGAAATATTTTTTCAACTCAGGGGAAAATGGAATTTTTAAAATAGTGTTTTGATATATTTCAAAATTTTCACTGGCAACAACGCCAGCGCTTAACGTACCGCAGTCATACGACAGTTCTGAAATGCTTAGGATTTTCGCCGAAGAGGACATGCCTTAAAGGCGCTCATTCAACAAGCAAAAATATAATTTTTAATAAAATCACACAATCAACTGTGGAAGAAAATCATATTTATTGAAATTTAATTTTTCCGACTGAGTGAAAATAATGCCTGGACCGGGACTCGAACCCCGGATCTTTGACTTACAAGGTCAAGGCTCTACCAATTGAGCTATCCAGGCCAACATCCCGGTCAGCATTACTCACTCAGAAAACCTTTTAGGCAGAAACAATCTGGTCTATCATTTAGATAGCTCAACAGAAATAAGCCGCAGGAAATGGAAAACACCATTAAACAATGGGAGAATGAAATACAGTTTTTAATAAAATCACACAATCAACTGTGGAAGAAAATCATATTTATTGAAATTTAATTTTTCCGACTGAGTGAAAATAATGCCTGGACCGGGACTCGAACCCCGGATCTTTGACTTACAAGGTCAAGGCTCTACCAATTGAGCTATCGAGGCCGACATCCCGGTCAGCATTACTCACTCAGAAAACCTTTTAGGCAGAAACAATCTGGTCTATCCTTTAGATAGCTCAACAGAAATAAGCCGCAGGAAATGGAAAACACCATTAAACAATGGGAGAATGAAATACAATTTTTAATAAAATCACACAATCAACTGTGGAAGAAAATCATATTTGTAGAAATTTAATTTTTCCGACTGAGTGAAAATAATGCCTGGACCAGAACTCGAACCCCGGATCTTTGACTTACAAGGTCAAGGCTCTACCAATTGAGCTATCCAGGCCGACAAAAGGCAGTCAAAGATCCGGGGTTCGAGTCCCGGTCCAGGCATTATTTTCACTCAGTCGGAAAAATTAAATTTCAATAAATATGATTTTCTTCCACAGTTGATTGTGTGATTTTATTAAAAATTGTATTTCATTCTCCCATTGTTTAATGGTGTTTTCCATTTCCTGCGGCTTATTTCTGTTGAGCTATCTAAATGATAGACCAGATTGTTTCTGCCTAAAAGGTTTTCTGAGTGAGTAATGCTGACCGGGATGTCGGCCTGGATAGCTCAATTGGTAGAGCCTTGACCTTGTAAATCAAAGATGCGGGGTTCGAGTCCCGGGACAGGCATTATTTTCACTCAGTCGGAAAAATTAAAATTCAATAAATATGATTTTCTTCCACAGTTGATTGTGTGATTTTATTAAAAATTGTATTTCATTCTCCCATTGTTTAATGGTGTTTTCCATTTCCTGCGGCTTATTTCTGTTGAGCTATCTAAATGATAGACCAGATTGTTTCTGCCTAAAAGGTTTTCTGATTGAGTAATGCTGACCGGGATGTCGGCCTGGATAGCTCAATTGGTAGAGCCTTGACCTTGTAAGTCAATGATCCGGGGTTCGAGTCCCGGTACAGGCATTATTTTCACTCAGTCGGAAAAATTAAATTTCAATAAATATGATTTTCTTCCACAGTTGATTGTGTGATTTTATTAAAAATTGTATTTCATTCTCCCGTTGTTTAATGGTGTTTTCCATTTCCTGCGGCTTATTTCTGTTGAGCTATCTAAATGATAGACCAGATTGCCTCTGTCTAAAGGGTTTTCTGAGTGAGTAATGCTGACCGGGATAGCTCAATTGGTAGAGTCTTGACCTTGTAAGTCAAAGATCCGGGGTTCGAGTCCCGGTCCAGGCATTATTTTCACTCAGTCAGAAAAATTAAATTTCATTAAGCAAAAATATATTTACAATAAAATCGTATGAAAATAAGAATTTCTGCCATAAAATATTCCGACCTAATTTTATTGGTGGCAAATTTGTATTTATTTTATTCCTCTGAGAATGTTAAGTTTCTAACCAGAGGTAATACCACACTTGCCAACCACCTCATTATGAACCGTAAAAATTTTAGTACCCGCCTTTTTTTTTCACACCAGTAATTTTTTTCTTATTTAATCGCATCAATATTCGGAGTAAATTACTCTAAAAATAAAGTGGTGTGAAAAAGGGGCGTTAACAAGTACAGTTATTAATGAGATGGTTGGCAAGTATGAATACACTTCGTCCATTTTTCAGGACATTTTCAGGGATAGAAAAATTTTCTCCTTTTTACCACCATTAATTTCATGTAAATATTTTTGTGGTATTTTTATGGTATTTTGTTCTGATTAAACATGATAGATGTTATTGTATGAAGATAGTAATTGCAATGCAGGCGGAAATTTAGAGAATGTCCTCAGAAAAAAAAAAAAAAAAGAAAAGAAAAAAAAAAGCCTGAGAGTACAACCCCTTCTTTTAATTACTTTAAAAGAGATTTCGTATGTTTTTTAACTTATAACCCTTTATTTATTATTATTATTATTTTTTTTTTTTTTTTTTTTTTGTTTCGTTTAGAATTCGGGTTTAATAGAGCTTCATTTGCTTAACTCTTTAGCCACTAAAACGAAATTCTTACTAAAATAATATTAATAATAATAAATAAATAATCAATATCCACATTAAAGTAATTTATTTTTTTCTGAAGAAAATATGCATCATGGAGTTTTATAATTATTATTATTTAATTTTCCTTCACTGAAATTTAAAAATTAAAATTTAATGTTGGATAAAGTTGTTTTTCCAGTGTTCACCTTATGACTTTTTAATTCTGAAGTTATTCCTCAAAATTTCTATATATTTAAAAAGAAATAAATGCCGGCGCTGTACATTTTCTGTGTCTGTGGCCACATATCTGCACGAACGAAAAAGCCTTCATATTTCTGTTTGTCTGAAATTTGAATTATCTTAATTAACGAAATTATTTATTAAAACATCACGTTATTAGAGGCACTCTATTTACTAATTTGCAAATAATTTCTCTTATTAACGGTTTTTTAACCTGTGACATCGCAATCACCGTGGAAAATAAAATGTCAGCCATGATGTAAAAAATAAATAAGTAAAAATAATATAAAATGAACTTGAAAGACTGGAATTCTCGGGAATGAATATATATATATATATATATTAGAGTATATAAAACTAAAATCCACTTGTAAAACGTTTGAACTAAATGTGAAAGAATGGATGTATAAAAAAATTTATATTTATCCTAAGAAATGTGTTTCCATCGTCCATTTGGATAGACTATAGAAAGTATTAACTTTAAATGTAGATTAAAAAAAAAAAAAAAAAAAAAAACTGCTAGAACTGAAAATAAATGAGATTTTGAAAATGTTAATGCTATACGTAGGAACAGCTTTAATATAGCACATTCTTGGCAAATTTCGAAACTTGGCACTGAAGTAGCTTGGATATATCTCGCCAAGGTATTTACTTACGCAATTCTGATAGATATTGTAATTCTTTGGCAAATTGATAAAATAAAAACTGTATCCAGGAGATTTTTAAAATTAAGTTTAAGATACATCAACCTAACCACTTTGTAGATTTAAATATATACTTTTACACATTAGAATACATTTGTTTGTTAAATAAAGACAGCATTAATACATTAAAAAAAAAAAAAAAAAAAAAAAAAAAAAAAGCCTCTCACCAAATTTTGCCGTAAATTATCGTAGAGGCATGCGGCTGATACCGATCGATTTTTAATAATGTCTATTTTATAATAGTATAGTTAGATTATGCTTAAGGGTTGTCCACATATTAAAACTGTCAATGCCTTTTTTTTTTTTTTTTTTTTTTTTTTTTTTTTCAATATTACAAAACACATACTATGCATAGTTTTCATTAAAAAAAAAGGGAGGGAAATTATTAATAAATTCATATTTCAAATAATTATGAATCACAACCTATATTAATTTCTGCATGAATAGAACAGGCATCATCAAAAACATGGGTTTCTAAATTTACAGCTGGTTCCTAACGATATTTTTTTAGCTACACTGATATATCGTTTTACAATGCTGTTAAGAGACCGTCACATGTCATAATCTGTATCCTCTGTACGTAAATATTTGTATATAATCTGAATAAAAACAATTTTAATTTTTACCTTTATATTATTCTTGTTGTTTTCTAAGCAAAATTTCAATGTTTATTATACAAAATGTCTAATTTTTGCAAAATTATCGCAATGCAGGCAAAAGATTGCGAAAGAATTACAAAAGAAACAAGCCCCGCCTCCATATCGCTGAAATAATATATATTAGTATTTGACACTACATGTGAAGTTAATATGAATAAATCTCAATGGCATTTACTACATTGATTGCTGAAGACAGAACTTAAATGATTTAATTGCAAATATGTAAAATCATTTTGGTTTATAATGAAAAGTTCTAGAAAAATGTTTAAAGGCGTGTCCGTTACAAGATACGAACATATCCGATCCTGATATGTTAGGTCTTACTTCTTAAATATTAAATGCCGTTTTCAAGATTTTCACTGTTAAAATTCTGTTGTCCTTTTTTTGTATTTGAATATTCTAGTTTTCTACACCTCAAGTTAAATGTCACATTTTAGAAAACACGATAAAGCAGGGGTGCAAGAGTTTCAGAATAAAATATTCTCACAAGCAGTCTTTATCAATAATTTCTATATGTTCAATCGCAATAAATTGAAGCACAAATATGATGCAAATTATTGATAAAAATACGCTGGTGTAAGTTTTTCGTTCTGCAATACTTGCCAACCATCTCATTATGAACCGTACAATTTTTATCACCTGCCTTTTTTTTCACACCAATAATTTTTTAGAGTAATTTTAGTCTTATATAATCGTAACAACAGAAAGAACTCTCAAAAACATAACTCATAACTCTAAGAACGTAGTGGTGTGAGAAAAGGGGTGTTTTTTCAGGGGGCGTTAACAATTGCACAGTTATTCATGAGGTGGTTCGCAAGTATGGTCCTGAGACGGAAACTCTTGCCCCCACTGCGGTAAATTGAGGCTTGCGGAGCAGCAATGCGCCATCGATAATCGTTTTATTATTAACCCTTATCGCTCGTATGTTCTTTCTGAGAGGACATTAAAAAATCGATCCACGCCTTAAGGTGTTCCTCTGCAAATGAAATGTTATTTTTCTAAAACGTGTAACTATAGGCTACCTTTCGGCTACCGGAAAATTTTAACAGAAAGATGTATTTTATTTAATGATGAAGTAAAATAAAACAAATTATTACAATTTTTCGGTAGCCAAAAGGTACTAAGTTGGAATCTATACTGTGACGTTTTCAAGGAATGCCAAAAGGCGTGTCTTAAGGGAAATATGGGGCACTTATAACGGCACTTTCACAACCGCATGTTTTTGTGTTTTTGAAGTATGGACCGCCTGTGGGCGTCATTCTCCCAAGTTACAATATTTCAGAACAAAATATTCTATATTCAGATTCGTATTACAAATGGATGTAAATAATAATTATACTGATTCTAATCAAAGTATTTATATCCATAGTATTTTGGTTGCAGAAATATGAATACTGTGTACAGTTTTAAAAAATAAATGCCATACAAATTGCAAAAGAAATGCCCACTGGCGTAGTAACACATTTCCAAATGACGTGAATCTACCTCAGCGGTCGCAAAAGCGTAAATAATATTATCATTAATAATTTTTACATTTTTTCTTTTACCACGAATTTTCTGTTTTAATCTTGTTGTGACAATTTTGCATTTGTTAACTGTGCTGTTTGTGAACGTTAAGTTATTTAAATTTTATCGCATGATGTAGCATAATAAAACATTAAATTTTTATTAAATATTTTTTAATTCAGAATCAAATAGTGGATTTTTCTTTTTCTTTTTTTTTTTTTTAGTTTCTAAAATCTATTATTGAAAAAAAAAAAAAAAAAAAAAAAAAAAGCGTAATATTATTTATTTTGCATTAATTCTAATCATGGTGTAAAATTCACATTTATTATGGAAAAAAGAATTTAAATCAAAAGAATATATTCTTTTGTTTTGTTTTGTTTTTTATTGTTTCTAAACAAGGTTTCTAAATTTACGATACAAAATAATTTATTTTTGTAATATTAACGCATTGCAGGCGGGAAAGTTTGATGGCATTCCAAAAGAATAATAAAACCCACCATCTGGCTTCTTCTGAAACTGCACTTTGCTTTTTAAAATGTGTCTTGTTTCCTTAATTTTATTTTGTTTGACTCTTTATAGAACTCTAGCATATATAAGCGAATGAAATTTACCTTTTCGATTGTTGATGACAAAATTTTAGTCATTTAATCAAAATTTATTAAATAACTTGATATTTTAGAGAAACCTATAAAGGCGTGACGTATTGCTCAAAATAGGAATATGAGTATTGTCATAAATTAATTATAAAATGCAGTAGTAAAAAATATAAGCACCAGATTTTTTTTTTTTTTTTAACTAGATATTATTCATAAAATACTTCGGCAAATAGTGACAAACATTTAAAACGAGCCAAGGAGGTTCTATACTAAAGCTTTACAGCAAAATTGGGTACTTTTTCTTCTATTCTAAAAATAATCACTGTCGTCGTTGTTCATTTTGTGATTCAACCATATTTTTCGACATTTTTTGACATACAACCTCATTTAAACAGACGATGTGTTATTTAACAGAGTTGTCAACATTATAATTAATTCAGGACAATTTTTAGCCCCGCTTTAATCCATACATTTTTTTTTTTTTTTTTTTTTTTGAAAGATTAATTTTTCTTATTTAATTGTGGATATATACGAGAGAAAAAATATTCTAAAGACAAAGTTGTGCGAGTGCGATATAAAGACGGTTCTAAAAATGCTTCATAATAAATTAAAATGTTAACAACAATGGTATAATATTATGTATTTCAATGAGATATTGAGATATCAAACATAGGATTTTTATAATATGTTTCTGCTTATGTTTTTATCAGTGCTGTTCGTAGCAGATATAAAAATTTTTAGCTATTTAACTCTCTGTGTGGATTAGAAAATGGTAAAATTGTAATGTTTGTTTGAAAATATGGATTTTTCAATGTATTAAAATAATTGTTTTTCAAACGTAAGATTAAATGTTTATTTTTGTTTTTTAAGATAATATTTATACATAAATAAAATAAAATAAAATAAAATAAATTTTTGATATTAATAATTATAAAGTTTTTACTAATAATATACATCAGAATGAACAGGGAAAAACGTATCTCTAAAAAATAAGTGGTGTAAAAAAAATGCGAGGTTAAAAATACTCAAGAATAAATTAAGATGTTGGCATCTATGCAGTGTATTAAGATGGTGATACATTATTTATACAAATAAACTAAACTGTCACTCTCAATATTTTGTATCTCAGTTATTACGCGATTTACATCTGTTCCTGATAAGGTTTTACTAGTATAAATTTTATAATCCCGTAAAATACAATTTCCTGTAACGCGGAACGAACCCCCACGTTGTACGGGAGTCTATTCTATGTTGTAAATTGATACAAATACTGCTGTTCATTAAAATTGCAACACCAAGAAAGAATGCGAATATAAGAATGGTATTTATTGGGCACATGCATTATAGTAGGAAGAACAATTTATTAAATTTACCGGAAGTTTTGGGTAATATATCCTGAGAAAACAGTGCATAAAGCAGCGACCTCTGGGAGCAATAACTACACTTATCTGCCTAGGCATTGAATCGAACAGCGATTGGATGACATATACAGGTACAGCCCTTCAGGAAGCTTCAACAGGATGCCATAGTTCATAGACCGTAGTTACTGGTGAGTGGTAGCGGGGCACTCGCTTTTCAACGATTAATAAGTCGTTTTCATTGGTGCGAGATCAGGAGAACTCGCTGGCCGGAGCAACGGTTGAACACATTCTGTATCAAAGAAGGTCCGAACAATACAGACAACTTGCGGTCGTGCATTATCCTGCTGAAAGATAGCTCCAGGGATGCCTTGAAGGAAGAAAACGACTTCGGGCTGTAGCATTTCACGGACGAACCTGTTGCTATTGAGATCACCCTCAATTCGTAGCAAATTGAATCGTCCATGATACGAAATCACAATCCAGACTATAACTCCGGGTGTTCGGCCACTATGTCGTTCGATAACGTACTCTGGAAGGCAGCGTTGACCGGCATAGTGTCT
The DNA here is from genome assembly GCA_963930645.1 of Salticus scenicus. NCBI lineage: Eukaryota > Metazoa > Arthropoda > Arachnida > Araneae > Salticidae > Salticus > Salticus scenicus. The sequence goes on along the minus strand of OZ005659.1, from coordinate 77,795,103 downwards.
AATATGAACGCGGCCATCATGGTCCCACAAATTGAAGCGTGATTCATCTGAAAAGACAACTTGTTGCCAATCAGCCTGCCAGACTCTGTGCTCGTGAGCCCATTGCAGACGCAGCCGTCGATGGTTTGCCGTGAGGGTGATCCTGTATAAAGGTGTCTTTGCACGCAGTTCACGGTGCAGCAGACGTCGACGAATTGATGAAGCCGACATTAGTACACCTGTAACAGTAGACCAACGTGCTGCCAACTGCCTGGAGGAGGCTGTACGGTCACTCACCGCCATGCCGAGCAGGTGTCGATCGTCGAGCGCTGACGTCACCTTCCGTCGTCCACTGCCAGTTTTTCGAGTTGTACGGTGCTCGTTGGTCCACTGCTTCCAAACTCGCATCACTGTGAAAATGTTCCGCAGCACACGAGCTCCTATTGCGCGTTCGGAAAATCCTCCTTCTCGAAGGCCGATAATCCTCCCCCCGTTCAAACTCCGCAAGTTGTTGGAATTTCTCCTTCTTCCGTCGTGGAGGCATACTGAGGCCTCACTAAACGTTCGCCACTAACAAATAATCATTAACAATTTTCAACGTCCCGCTACAGCCATCTATTTATACGCTTTCAGCACAAGTTCAGAGGGCACAGCGCAATCCACGCATGAGCGGTGGCTCTGAAACTTTACTATTTTGCATAACATCCTATAATTGGCATTTGCTGCCAATTTCATTTAATTATGATGCTTCATGGTGTTGCTTTTTTTACAAACAGCAGTGTATAAGTAATGTCCAAAATAAATCACAAGCGTTATATGGAAAGTGATGGGCGGAGCTTCTTTTTCGACGAACATGAAAATATAATTACAGCGTTCGCCCCCTCCCCCTTTTATCAGGTCTTCCGGTATCAAAATTTTTTGTCTTCATTACTACCACTATTTTCATACAATATTCTCAACCCTATTTAATCACGACACGTAAGTATAAAAATATCATAGAGATCTGTGCATTCAAATAATATTTTTAAAATAATATAAATAAAAGTAAAGTGAAATCGAATAAATTTACAAATAAATTATTATAATTTAATATGAATTTTCTTAATA